>JBAIAA010000875.1:0-652229 GCA_037893245.1 Crossaster papposus
CTCTAAGGTCTTGAAGTAGATCTGAACATCTTTGGACACGTGGAGAGAAGAACAATCCTGAAAAAAAAATCAAAAGAGCAACACAGCGTGTCTTACAGAGATGACAGTCAGCATTTCTTAACAGTGTTAACAATTTCAGTAAGTAGAAAAACATTGAAAAACTTGACCCAGACAAAACTATTACCACATTGTTGTACAAATGTACAGATGCCGACTGTCTTGTGATTAACAATGACATGCATGCATACATGTACCGGTATCCAGTACATGATGACACATTCAAAACAGTTGCGAAATAGTACCTGTACATGTAGTGTAACCCGCTTATTGTTGCCTTATGAAATCAGCAGATTTATGCAGACGAATGTGATCACACTTGCTAGGTTGAACAGATGGTACTGTCACCACCAACAGTCAAAGAGTGGATTTTGCGTCCAATTAAACCTCAATAACCATACATAACACACACACGTACCATACGCTAACAGCAAAAGATTGTGTGTCTAACACAACATGCAGCTCATAGATCATAAGTCAATAAATATATTTGCTGTTAACTTCCATAAAGACTAAAGAACTGACAGGAAAACAGTGTTTATGGTAATCAAGTATCTCTTCCTTTCGCACTTTATACTGATCAATATCAGTTGAAGACCTTGCGTTATACATTCACAATATCAGGAAATCCTAGTCACCTCTAGTAAGACCCTCTAGCCAAATGTACCGGTATAGTCCGACTGTGTGCAAAATGTCATGTGCTTTAATAATCAAAGGAGCAATATTCTAACATATTTTGCACCAATCTGAGCAATTAACATTTGCAAAAGGGGAATCATTGGAAGTTGAATGCTACTGCAACCTTCCAAGATTCTTTAAAATCCTCTGGGTTGCAGGGTTTTAAGGATTGAGGAACAAACTTTTTCATTGCCTCACGGTAACTTTCCGCGAAATTTCTTTTGTGTAATTCTACCGTCGCGTTCCATTTGGACTTTACAATGTCAAGTTTTCATTCTCCTTGTAAGACTGCCACAACGTCACACTTTGCTGCTGTACCTGTAGTCATTTTGACCCTGATGAGACAAAGCAGTTTACGTGTAGTCGCAGTACATCTCTGTACAGGTACATGTACAGGTACATGTACGTCCCTGATAACTTACGCGCCCTGAATCGAAAAATGTCCATGACCACTTTCGGCCTGGTAATTTACATCACCTCCACGGTTCATTGACAATTAGTCTAAAATGCTCGTTCCCAGAAAGATTTAATTTGTCAATCTACAGAAAGGTTGTCAAAAAGTACGCTTTAGAGAAAGGTACAGTACTGTACAATGTTTTTTAGGTTTCAAGTTGACTTTTCGAGTATCGAGTCGAGGACATTTCGGGTATCGAGCTGGACATTTCGGGTATCGAGCGGACAGTTCGGGTATCGAGTGGACATTTCGAGTATCGAGTGACATTTCGAGTATCGAGTGGACATTTCGAGTATCGAGTGGACATTTCGAGTATCGAGTGACATTTCGAGTATCGAGTGGACATTTCGAGTATGGAGTGGACATTTCGAGTATCGAGTGGACATTCGAGTATCGAGTGGACATTTCGAGTATCGAGTGGACATTTCGAGTATCGACTCGACACTTCGAGTATCAAGTTGAAATATAAAGTTGAATTTTGATCAATTGTGGGTTTTGTTGTGGTTTGTTTTGCCTCAATCAGTGCACACAATGAACACATACTTTACAATATCAGATTGTTAACCTTTAGAACTGCCTAGAAGTTTGTGTCACTTTGCTCCAGCATCAGAGATTTATGTGATAAAATTGTGGGTACACCATTTACAGGCCAACTGTGCAAACAACAAACCTGGAGTGCAAACATGTGACAAGCACATGATTAAAATCACCTGTCATACCAGTTACATCGTAATCTTATCAATATGATTTGCGGGTCTTTAAGGCAAGGGGGCACTCATGTCCGGAATTGCTCAATTGTGACCCAGCGCGAGTAAATGAGACACTTTGAGGCAAAAATAAAAATTGAGATTTTGATTTTTTCATTTAAGCAGCTTGTTTAGCTTTAAATGATGAAATCAAAATCTCAATTTTCATTTTGCCTCAAAGTGTCTCATTTACTCGCGCATGCGGTCGCAATTGTTCTAGCAAAACACATTTTGAACGAAATGATGTTAAAGCCTATAAAGGAGGGTATAACATCCAACAACTACATGTACCCTTGGAAAAAAAATTGGTTGTTTTGTGTTTTTTCTTGTGTAGAACGAGTTTTTGGGTGGGGTGTGGTGGTTGCTTCCCAGGTATAATTGGTTCTCTACCTTCTTGACAAAAACCATTCAATATCATAGAAACCATAGGGTAACAGTAGTTCGTCTTTGTTTTCTTCTTGTGGTATTACTAGTGTATACACATGTAGTGTGCCCTTCGCAGTAGTGCACCCCAGTGCCCCACAAGCCCTCAAGCCCCTCAAGGCCCCCCCCCCCACCCGCCCCCCCCCCCCCCCCCCCCCCCCCCCCCTCACTGGAGATGGCATCTGGGCTGGAATAGGATTTAGTGCTTCAGTAAGCATACAAGGTGCTCCAAATTTAATAAACCTGGTTCAATTCAATTATATTGTGCAGTGTTCTGTGACAGGAAGTTGAAGGCAGTGAAGGTTTGCTTGTTCACAGCAACATGGTCCAGTGTCATTTTCAGGTCAACCAGGTCAACCAGACAACCCCAGACAAAAGCCCGAATAAAATTAGCAATTGCTAAATATAACCAATTGCTTAAGATACACCATTTGCAAATATTGAACTTTTTACTACCGAATTATTGGGAAATATCTTATTTGATAGTAAATAATGATTGTAGGCATCCAGCAAAAGGATTGCGCTAGATATCCTGTAATTATTCTGAAATATCGAATTTTATAAGCAAAATTTGCGATCGCCGGCGACGATTGTGAAAAAACAGAAATAACATAACAATACACTGCCCGACGCCGGTTGGAAACAAACGCTGTTTTGGGTGCTTTACTCGGCATCCATGATTGTAAAACTTCGGACAGGTCAGTTGAACGAATTTGCTGTAAAATACAAACCCCCAAATCTACCCATTCATAATAATTCAAGCAATTACCAACTGTATCCCATCTTTAAAACGTAATACATGTACACGTACCCGGTACATAACCCTTCCTCGTCAGAATCTCATACATGTAGCTTTTATTGTATTTAAAGGTTTTCTAGCAAAATGCACAAGTTCTGAACAATAGCGCTCAGCAGTAAATGTAAAGATTTTTTAAGATGCAGGTTTTTCCCCCTTACTCGCACACACTTTCCAAAATGGCTACAGAGAGTGATGTTGATCAAACTGCTGTCAACTTTGACTAAGTGCTAATGCCATCCTAAAAAAAAACACACACGTATAGTCTCACTTCCGTGCTACTACATGTACCAGACAGCAAGAAAAAGAAAGTGAGGCCACATGGTGGTAATGCTTGATCTTGTCTGATAAGCAAATGGAGAACTTGAAACTCTTACAGGCAATTGCTCAACAACCAAAGCAAAACCTTGCTTTTACATATAATGTGACCCGCTCCATCGTAATCAGGAATAAGTCGCTGGGGCCGTTTTACGCAATCGGTCGTTGAAGTGAACGCATGGGTGAGAAATGGTGACCAAGTCGTTTTTCTGAACATTGTATTTTTAGGAAGTGTAGTTATCACAGATTATTGTCATTAAATTCTTGTATGTAAAAACGATCAATAAGATGAACATGAAGAGGATTTGTGTGCGCTGTCCATATGATTTTGGTCAATTTTGTTTGTGGATTTGGCAAATAAATATACACCTGTCATTTTCATCAGACCATAACTTGTTAACCTAAGAAGATACACACTTGTGATGGGTATCATTAGAAAGCTTATGACATTCTCTTTCTCACCATGTGCATATCTCAAAAAGTCATTGTCCGAGACTTATCCTGATTTCGATGGAGCGGGTCACATATGTGATGCGCGATCAAGCAATATTAATCCGAACCTGATTCGGATCGAGTTTTGTTAAAAACTAATCCCGCGCGTCGGCTCGGTGATGTTAAAATAATCCCGGCGCGAACTGGTTAACCCCAACTCCCTCACGGCTTTTACTAGAAAGTATCCTGAATCCGCCACAGTCCACCAATTTTGGTTTGCAAAAACTGCTGGTGTCCTGTGTCCATCAGACTCCACCAGTATGCATTCTGGAGAGATCCTGAGTCCATCATAATCTACCAGCAAAAGTTTGATGGACTGTGACGGATTCAGGATACCTAGGTGGCATACACAGAAATTGCAGTGCGTTTCTCATAGAGTCCATCACAGTCCATCACCTGAATTTCTGTATCCTGAATCCATCACACTCCTGCAGTAACGCTAGGCTTAAAATCCTCAATTCATCACACTCCTCCAGTTGGTTCAATATGGAGGTATTCTGAATCCGCTAAAATCCTCCAAAACATGAAATGGATTTTGATGAACTCGGGGTGGTTAGGGTTAATCACTAGTCAGGTACATGTACTGGTAACCGATTGCGATGCACAGCAATCTGGTTACAAAAGTGAAACAGGAGCTCAACTATATTCTGGAAAATTCTGCAGTAGAACAGACTAATGTAGTGCACTTAACATAGTACATTTTTGTATACATATTCTCACCTGTTCATGAATCGAAAAATCCAGTTTCTAACAAAGATTACACCTGTATGTACACACCTTTCACTACAGTATTTCGCGGGAATAGTTGCATAAGCTACTTATTTTCACTGTCTACATATCTACAGTGCATGTACGGTACATCAGTGAACACCCAAAGGGTTTCCCACCAAGTAAAAAGAATAAGAATATGCCTTTCCACCACAGTTAACAAAAAAAGATCCAGACCTATTCATCTGGCCTCAATAGTCCTCATACATAGTGCCCAATACAACACAAGTGTATTGTATGGTACCGGTACATATTTTTGCATCAGTGAGAGTAAAAGTAGTACTGGTATATTTAAGCTTATTGCAGGTCACAGATTGGGTAGTGGTGTGTGACTAGGAATTCAAGCTTATTCAAAGATTTAACAACAGTTAGGCTAATAGAGTATGCATCTACTGTACATGTATAACATTTAGAATGGAACTCAAAGTTTCAGACACAGTACAGATTATTAATCCATCATCTCACTCTCTTCTTCTCCTTTTGTAAAAGGGCTTTAGACTTTTGTAGTCAGGATACAATATGTACTTACACATACAAGTACAACATAACTATAGGGTGTTGTGGGTTCAACAAATTCCTCAGATTCCGGGAACACAATGACCAACACAAAAGAAGAGAAGGGGGGGGGGGGGGGGGGGGGGGGGGGGGGGGCTTTCCTCTGCCTAATTCATGTATATCTCCATGTACATGTAGGAAAAAACCCTTTCCCCCCACGAGTACAAAGTACAAACCCACCAATTGATCCTTTCTTTGTTTTTGTTTTTGTGAAAATGGCACATAATGTAGTTTTTCGATATTTGAAATACCATGTTACTTTTCTCCATACTTTGATAGAAGAGAATTGAGGAGGGGTATAGAGGGAAAGAGGGTAGGGGAAATATTCACGAAGACTCAAATTAGGTCCTTGAGGTCATCGTTATTAATCTCCCATTATCTCAAGTCCCTAGTTGTATGGGTAACCTATTAACCAAAACACACCTACAAAAGAATACACTATCGCAATATCCCCTTTGGCTTAAAAGCCAGGAAAACGAACAGTTTTTCTTGCTTTTCTCAGCATCCATGATGGTAGAACTTCGGATGTCCGTCAAACGATATTTACTATAAAATACAACCCCCAAACCCACCCATTTATGGAAATCCAAGCAATTACCAATGGTGTATCCTACCTTTAAAAGCACTTGCATTCAAACGATTCACTTTTGTTATTTAGCTCAGTGTGTACTTTGTGTGTAGCTGTATTTTGCTGAATGGGAACGTGCCCCGAATGTGCATTCACAGAAATAAAAAGATATCAGTTTATTTGTCAAGCACTTTTCTTTATCACTTTTGCTGCTTCAAATGATAATAACAGTAATCCACCACTGACAAATTCTATATGATCCCGTTAACCCTAACCCCCTAGGCCTTACTTTGGGCTAAAGAACTGCTTACTACAGAATACTACTTAGTATTTTGTAGCACTGGGTCTCTCCGTGACTGATGATTGGGTGTGTACTGACAGAGTACAGATACTGCCAACTACAAAATACTAATAGTGGCAATACAGGTCAGTAATACTTACCTGGCAAAAAATGCAGTAGTCCAGCCTTGACCCATTGTGTCCCAAGTGACAATTTTTGCTGTAGAGTTTAGAACACCTTACACAGCATACATGGGCCATGCACACTCAGCAAGCAGAGGGACCCAATGCTAAAAAGTACTATGACTAAGTGCAATTGAGGGTGAAGTACCCAATACTAAAAATTACTACAGGCATTGCACACAAGTCAGTGAGAGTACTGCGTACTACTTTTTACTACTAGTAGTAAAAAGTAGCATTAGGTAGGGTTAGGGTTAACCTCTTCGCGGCGGGATTATTTTAACATCACCGAGCCGAGGCGCGGGATTATTTTTAACGAAACTCGATCCGAGGCGGGTTCAGGCCGATGGTACCGGGAAGCACACCCACGCATTTCCGGCCTTGCTTGCTGCTGACAGACATTTCCGGCCTTGCTCGCGACGTTGTTTATGCGTCATCCGTTTTGAATCTGGAGAAAACCTTTCGTGTATGTACGTCCTTCAGCGCGAACTGGTTAATAACAGAAAGAGTCTGCAAATGTGTCTTTATTTCATACTGTATTAGTTGAGTCGTAGGTCAATTTGGAATGTAAAAAAAATGTTTTCATGTCGGGAAAAAAATAATTGCCATTTTTACTATCGAGGTTTCCTAGTGTTAAAATCATTCCAGCTAAAGTCAACTGAGAGTTGACCTTTAACCCTTCTTGTCGTAGAAGTAGACATGGGGGGGGGGGAGGTGGACAGTGAACTTACCCAACCGTAATGTCCGTCGCGCCCGTTGCACCCTCACTATAAAGACGATCCTCTATCCCCGTTGCCGTGGTGACTGGCCGATCCACACCGTCCACAAAGTGCTTGCATCTGCTGTTGCCGGGTACCAGCCAAGAATCTAGGGCCGCATGCCGGAAGGGTACTGACCGATCGCTGGGGTCACTACTCTGATCTGAGGAGTAACTGTAGGCCGTGGCTTGCCAATCCATTTATCTTGGATATCCGTGGATGGACATATTTCGCCCTGCAGCATCGTTCGAAAAATCTGAAGAAAAAAACAAACAAATCCTTCATTACAAAGCCACAATTAGGTGTTCACGAACACGAGTGGCATTCTGTCCGAAGCCTGTAAAGAAGAAAAATGTAATGGAAGGTTAACCCTAACCCTGCCAGACACAGCACAGTGCATCAGGTAAAAAAAAGTCTGGTGCACTTTGATGGATTAAGCTGTCAACAACAGTGTATAAACAACCACAGTGTAAGACTAGACTAATGAGAGCTAATCCCCATTAAACAATGACAGTGATGGATTCTGCTGCGTTCTGTGACCATAGACTCTGAAGCAGTTTGACCTTAAGATTTCTGATCTGATGGATCCCGCTGCACTCTGCAGCCAAGTCACTTTGACAAACGAGGCAAACTGATGTGTTTGGCAGGATTTCTAGCCAAAATACCCTGGAATACCCTCGATAGTAAATTGGCCATTATTTGGCCATTATTTTTTCAGACATGAAAACATTTTTCTACATTCCAAATTGACCTACATACAATTCATACTGTATGAAATAAGGACATATTTACCAAATAAAAAGATAAATAGGCAATACTCAATCTGATTTCCCATTATAGGCATTGAATATGTAAGGAATTGTCAATCTACATGTAGAAACCAAATGATCCTGAGCCATTTGCGTACACGTAGGCCCCCTACTCGGTAAGAATTACATACAAATTTGAAGAATTTGTTTGGGAAACCCCGGCCCTCCTGTAGTACATCACTATCTGCAATTGCAAAATTCCACAATTACGCAATCATAAGAAGGGACTTTTTTATTGAGCCTGAAATAGTCGGAGTAACTACAGTACATGTAGTAATACTAGCCAGAATATAGGAAATGTCATTATCGCGGTACAGTCGAGTGCGGGGCTAGTATTAGTACTAGTAATAAAAACGTAACGTGACTTGGGATTTCTTTCTTTATTATTATTATTATTATTATTATTATTATTATTATTATTATTTATTCGGCATTCTTCACAGACAAAACAACAGAACAATAATGGACAATAATTTAGAGACATACTGTAGGAACAAAAAAACAAAAGTACATGTACATGAAAGCCAGCAGCACATGCCAGGTAAAGAAAAAGTTAACCTAATAACTGGCCTGAAGGACTTCGTTCCCAATGCTACTAGCCATAACAAACACCATATGTTACAAGAATAAAAATGAATAAAAATGAATAAATAAATAAATAAATAAATAAGGTAAATACAAAATATACTGTATATAAAACCTGACTATAATAAAACAAAAATTTACAAAATACGTTAAAAGCACACAAGGGTTAAAAACAGACCTACCGGTATATTGCATTAGTCGATGTCGTACTTGTAAGCGCTTTCTTACTGAATTGATCTAGCGCCGAAGAGGCATTTCAACCACACCAGTTCTCAGACTTTTGGGCAGTTCATCCTAATAACGAGCAAAGGCATTCACTGGTGAAGAGTGAAGCCTTTGTGTCCGAGCCCTGAGATGGTTGAACTTGACGACCTCAACGTATCGACCAATGACCAAAACGTCACAACTAACCACTTCACTATTGATTACTCCAACAACGCTTTCATCATAAATGTAAGAAGAAGAAATTTTCTTCTAGACGCAAGAGCTTTAGGATGTTCAGCCGCGCTACTCTGCGATGTCACTGTCAGTGTGTCGTGTCGCATGCGCGATGCACTGACCTGTGACATCGCAGAGCACCCCCGCGTATAGTGGTACGGTCGGCATGTTATCGTTCAAAATCATGGCGAACAGATAGTGTGAAGTATTCGCTCGAATACTGTCGTCGAATGTCCTGGATTTGCAGGTCAAGAATTGATCGTGAGTATCCCCGAAGCCCATTACGATGATTTTGGACACACATGCAAGTGCAAGGCTATTTAGGGGATTTTGAGGTATTTTGTTAAGTATTTTTGTGGATTTTGGCGACATTTTGAACCACATTTAAGACATTTGGCCTGATGCATGTTGTACTTCTTCGGGCCTTAGTAGTAGTAGTAGCGCCAGATCATGTCCAAATGTTAAAAAGCAATAACTACTAACTAGGCCGGGGCCCAGTAGCTCGGACTACCAAATCTCATTAATGATTTAATTCATTTATTCATTTGTTCATTTGTTCGTATTTATTAAACCAATTCGCAATATTAGATTAACAGACAAGTAACAATTAAGGGTACTGCATGCTTTCCACATTACTTTACTTTAGAGTTTAGTGATGATTGGAAACAAGTTCTCCACTGTATCATGTATGGACACGGGAGCTTTCGAGCGCGCCTCCGCAGTTTTTAAGAACATGTAGCTTCATTGGGCCCTGCAATAGTGGATGTACACATTTAACTAAGACTGCTTGGGAAACATTCCTTCTTGGAATGTCGAATAAACTCACCAGACATCAGTTTCCAAGATTCGGTCAATATTCCGGGGTTGTTTAGCGGAGCGCGTCGGTCTTTCTGTCACTGTGTCAGTGTCAGTTTTTTAATCTTAAGGCTGCCGCGCCCTCTCGTGAAGCCGGAATGCAGATTATAGCCGTTTTGTAAACCCAGCTTCGTATCTTTGCGGCCTTCTTCATGCAGTTTGGCAATAGTGATGGAGCCAAATAGAGCCTAATCTGGAGTTTTAGAAACGGCCATTATTTAACGGTATCGAATAAGCGCCCTCATTGTGTTATCTGACAGTTCCCCTTCGTCATTTATTTTGTCGGTGTACGTGTAGCATGAATTTCAGACTTTGAAAATACGGACTCATTTGTATATTGCGCATGCCTAATTAAGTGATGACCATTCACCGGTCACGTGAAAGGGTTTAACCAATAATAGAAAAAGAGGTACAATTTTCAAAGGAGTCTTATTTTTATATCATACCTGCACGGCGCTACTCCGAAGATTAATTATTTCGCTTTATAAAACTTAAAGATGTATCCCAACCACATCCACTCCTGTTAAACTTCTAATTTAATATAATTTGTTTTGGTACAGCTAGTCCCAGCTAGTACACACGTACACGCATGATTCTAAAGGTACTTGTACGACGGTGGTGTATTCAGTAATTTGTTTTTGCCGAGGACAGGCATGCATATGGTTGGGGCCAGCGGACTCGTAGATATCACGGGCCAAATTCATAAACGGTGATTTTCCCTTGATCACGAACTATAGGCTAAACTGTCTATAAACAGTTTATGATCGAACGTACAAATCTAGGCCAGAGTTCATAAAGAGTGCTTAGATCAGATGCTGTTTATACGTACATGGTTATAGTGACATGACTCTAAGTAACAACAGAAGTTTTAATCGTCCCAAGGGGCTTGTTTTATTTTGTTGGCTTGCTTGTTGGACCATGGGACGGACGTATGGCCATGGATCTGCTGCGTATCATTGAAATAGCACAGAAAGAACCGTTTTCCTACCTTTTACACACTCAATAAGACCCATATTTTCTGGTCATGACTAAAATTATCAGCGCGTTTTTTCGACATGGCAACCCTCCCGCTAGTGTCAACTAAGCTGATCAGCTGTACAGCAATAGGCCTATGCGTGTTTTCGAAAATAGATATGCCCTTTATTCAACATATTACGTAATCCGCTGTGAATAGAATGATGTACGGCTAGACCACTAATAATCGGCTATAAAGCAGGAACTTGTACACGGCTGGATACACAGCCGATTATTTTCTAACTGAATTGCGATCATCACAAGAGTTTATCCACACGCATACTTCTCTGTTTTAGCCATGCATCTAGTTGTACGCGACTAAAATAATCCGGTGATTATCACCGTTTATGAATTTGGCCCCACTTGTCTAAGTTGTCTCCTATGTTCTGCTCATCATGCCGTGAGAGAAAATCGAAAATTATTACACGTGCATCAATTATTGCATCAGTCCGTCATACTTTTGTAGCTTTTTTCTTTCTCTAACGTAATGTCCGCGGTATGTCCGCGGTATGTCCGCGGTATGTCCGCGGTATGTCCGCGGTATGTCCGCGGTATGTCCGCGGTATGTCCGCGGTATGTCCGCGGTATGTCCGCGGTATGTCCGCGGTATGTCCGCGGTATGTCCGCGGTATGTCCGCGGTATGTCCGCGGTATGTCCGCGGTATGTCCGCGGTATGTCCGCGGTATGTCCGCGGTATGTCCGCGGTATGTCCGCGGTATGTCCGCGGTATGTCCGCGGTATGTCCGCGGTATGTCCGCGGTATGTCCGCGGTATGTCCGCGGTATGTCCGCGGTATGTCCGCGGTATGTCCGCGGTATGTCCGCGGTATGTCCGCGGTATGTCCGCGGTATGTCCGTAGTTTGAGACTAGTCTAGTTCCTAGACCAAATAATTCTGACTAATTTGATGAACACTGGTCCATTAACCGCTATAGGTTCACGTGACCAAACCGGGAGGAATTCCGAAAATATTCTGAATACTTCCATTGACATTCGGCATTTTACGGTATGTTTGGGGTGGGGTGCACGTTTATGGGTTCTGATGTGAGAGTTAATATACCCCTTTTCTATCTCTGGGGTGGAAATGGAATACACCAGTTAAGGTGTATAAAGAAGTTTGTCAGGAATGTTGAGTACTCCAGGTACTACACACATGGATCTGCTTTACTGGTGATCTAGAGCCGAATGAAAGAAGGGCAGGCTGCTTTGTGGATTCATTCTTCAATGCGCCCCAGAGGCCAGATGGAGTTAATTAACTGCCTGCTTTTTAAGAAGAAAAGAAAAAAATAACAGAATTTTGTTAATCATTACAATAAAAAAAATCACATTTTAAAAATAATTTATACATCACCAGAACTGACCGTAACACTTGTAATAAAATAGCTTGTAGTTGAAAACTTTAAGGGTATGCCATGCTCTTTCTCATAAAAATTATTATCACCATGCATGATCGAGATTTATACATATACTACATGTAGCTCTAACTGCACTTATTATGTTTTAGTTTACTTGGCAATGTCACAATCAATTACTGGAGGGGGTGGGGGAGGTTAGATTGCAAAACATCAAATCTTAACCACCTCCCTATAATCATGTTGCTTTTTTTTTGCCTGGTTCCTTTCTTGTCTGCCAGTTACTCGTACTCTCAGCAGTCATTGCTGCAATCCTTTCACTGCATATCAACCATTCAAATTAAACAAAAAAGTGTTTGGACCTACCTCACAATCACAAGCTACCTACCTCACAATCACAAGCTGCTTGTCCACATCTTGATGCTGAGAGACATGGCCTTCTGTCTTTGTGTTGTACGATAGCAACCATGGCAACAGCTAATCCATAAGCCGTAGAGTTCCGGCCGCGATTATTAAAAAAAGAACTCCATTTGCAATAAATACTGTTTGTTGGAAAATATGAAGAAAAAACCCAGTCGTTAGGCCTATTCTATAGGTCGATAAATAAGTCCCCACACTCGACGTTGACGTACATCACCATGACACGGCCATGACGACAGTGATTGCACGTCAGACTTGTTAGTGTATTATTATTATTAAATCATCATCAACAAAGCTACTCAAATGTTAATTAGGTCTATGTATTATTAATATCATCTCAATGAACAAATGCACCATTTTTATTTGCTTACCTTTTCGCTTCCGAAGGATGGGTCTCCTGTTAGCAGACACCACCACGTACGATGACAACAACATGTAAACGCAAACAATCCCAGACTTGTCAAAACAATCACATGACGCAATAGACCAATCAAAATAGTTTTGCTTGCCAGCACCTGTGTTTGTCACTTCGGACACATTTTGCTCCAGTGGTGCTGGTTTATGCACGGGAAGGGCAGGTCATTGCATAGCACTCACTTTTTAGCACTTTGTTTCTTAAGCCGCGTTCGCATTGGACTTAATATTGTCAAATGTTACGGTACGTGATTGTCAAAGTTAACGGTGTTAAATCCTCCGCTAGAAGCTTGGGCCTGTAGATCTTACTGTTGCATGCGGAGGGTAAAATGGACAATTTGACAATGTTACCGCCTGTCCGCATTGGATTTAATTTGGTTAAGTTCTCCGTAGGTTTTACAAAACAAAGTTCAATGCGAACGCGGCTTTAGAGTGTAAACCGTACTGTGATCCTATATACGTAGTTAACCCTAGTTGACCCTAGTTTGGACCGTAGTGTGGACTTTAGTGTGGACCATAGTGTGGACTGTAGTGTGGACCGTAGTGTTGACCGTAGTTGACCGTAGTAACCACGGCACTATGGTCGAAGTACGGTCAACTACGGTCTACTACGGTCTACTACGGTCAAATAAACTACGCTCAACTACGTTCGTGACCGTAAGATGTGACCACCGCTTTAAAGAAACAGAAGTTTAACAACAGAGCGGTGTTTTTTTTTCAGATTGCACAAATGACGGAAATGCCTGCCCAATAACGAATTTGAATGACCGAACACGTGCCTCAAAAAAGCTCCTGCGAATTTGAATGCTGTTTTGTTGAATTGTTAAATTGAATGGTTATTTTTTATTAATCGAATAACACAACAATATATTTTCAGCAGCATTCAATTTCGCACGAAACAAAAATGGGGATGTGGTTAAATTGGCAAATCGTTTGACGAAATGTTCTGCTTTTATAATACTGCTTTTTGTTTCGTGACCACGAGTGACCACATGCACACAAAACAGTTTAAACTGGACTCGCACAACGGCGTTTTCCTCCTGAACACGGCTTAATTAGATTACCGCGCCTAATCATTAAAAACTGGCAGGCTGATGCACACCACGCAGCAAACAATTTGTGTTTTCACCTAGAGAAAAATGCCAGGACTTGCGCTGCGATTGGTGGAGCGCTTGTTCTAAATATTTGTCGTCACGGGGTCTGATGTTCATCTATAGACTATCGATCTGCCGAGGTTTAAACTAAACCTTTTCGTTTCCCGTTGTCGTCGCTCTTTCGCACAACGCGTCCAGCGTACCGACTCGTATCTCATCTGGAACAATGGCGAAGCGTGCGCAAGTGCATCCCGAGCCCGAGGACGCGTCTCCTACGGCTTCTCACCTAGAATTGACGGATGAAAAAGTAGGAGATGGGAACCCTCCACCGGGAAGGTTGTGCCGCTGCACGTGGCAAGCCGACACGGTCAACGAACAGCAGCGTAAGCAGCTGTGGACCATGGTGGTCATCGCCCTCATCCCGATAACCATCCTGGCCATCCTTGCCGCCGTCCTCATGGTCAACTCCAGCGCCAACAACATCCAGCTCCAATGGGTGCGGACTAAGGTCGGTGGCAGCGTGCAGGACGTGGGGAAGGTTGCTCATCGTATGCAGATCGAAAGAGGCATAACGTCCCTCTACATCTACCTGGGCGGAGGGAAGCTCTTGAACAAGCTGCGTGGTATCTACAACGAAACAGATCGCACTATCGAGAGCATCAACTGGGTCTACGACAACGATTCGTTCTCCACGCCGAGCCATTTCAGAAGCAAGGCCGCCTACTGGGTTAACCTGAACGCCTTCCGAGGCAACGTCGTCTCACCCGAGTACAATGTGACCATAGCAGACGTCATGAAGTTCTACTCGGGCGAAATAGAGACCATCATCGATGGGCATCTGAAAGGAATCAAGCAATCTGCAGGTGAAATCTGGGCCCAGTTGATCTCCTATCAGTTGCTCCTTATGGCCAAGGAGCAAACAGGTAAAGAACGAGCCCTTGGGACGACTTTCTTCTCTCGAGGAGGGTACAGCCTAAACGATGACTACCTGTGGTATATGAACGTCAGTTTCATGGGGAGGGGTTTATTAGAGACGGCCTTTCAGTATTCGTCCACACTTCGCGAAGTGTATGCGGACACGATCAGCGGCGCTCTGGCTGGAGACGTTAACAAATTGCGAGATGAAATATACGTCAACGACCACGAAAAGCTGTCACCCTCACTGATCAAGGGTGACAGGTGGTTCGACAACATGACCTCCTACATCAACGATTTACTGACACTGCAGACCCACCTGGCCGACGTTATCATCGGCGAACTGGACGCAGACATGCAAGGGGGCGTGTACAACTTGGTGGCCTGCGCCTTCCTGCTCGCCACGGTTCTCATCACGGGCCCGGTGATCATGAGGGGTATCATCCGCCAGACCCAGCAAATCCAACGGGTTGGTGACTCCCTGCATCGCAAGACGCTGGAGCTCGGAGAAGAAAAGATGAAGTCGGACTCACTGCTCTACCAGATGCTACCGAAGGTGGTGGCTGAGCAACTCAAGATGACGGGCCAGGCACCTGCTGAGACCTACGATGAGGTGACGGTGTTCTTTTCAGATGTGGTCAACTTCACTGCCATGTCTGCTATTAGTTCACCCATGCAGGTATCGTTCTTTTTAACCGTGCTTACAGTAAAAAGTAGAACAGTTATTAAAGATATACTTGAACATATTTTGGCAAATCCCCCGCCACCCGTTGAACCATGGACACGTTGCGCCATGGCCATAAACGGACCCAAAATAGGTAGATGAGATTTGAAGGTTTGCATGGCGAAAAGGCAATAAGATATTTTAGTAGTTTGCGGTAACAACATGTGGTAATTTCTCTTTTAGTGAGTTGTGTGGTTCTGAAAAGAACCGGAGGGAACTCAATGTTTCGACAGTATGCTCTGCCCGTCGCCATGAGACGAGAATATATGTCATGGCCTAATAATTATAATGATACTGGTAAAATAGGTTCAGAACAACAAATGGAATGCCACACACCAGCTGACTAGGCTAGCTGACAAATTCATACCACTGCCTTGAAATGTAGCCTGCCCCGAAACATGGTAGATTTCAAAACATGACCCAAACCCCCCACGCAAGCATTCACTAAAATATCAATCATTAGCTCAAAGCTATAATAGGTCCTCCCTAGGGTAAGTAAAATTGTTGTAATCCAAAACAAGGTAAAAGTTATGAACATGACCACGTTGTCAAAGTGTTGCCATCTAAAACATGCATGGCTAACTTCTATTGCACGGTCCCAAAATAAATGCTGCTGTGACCCAATCAGATGACGAGGATATATTAAAGATGGACTACAACGAAAACTCACACATTAAATTTATTATCGGACCTTGTTTATGTTGTGTTCGGGTAACACTTTATTGTTACGGTCATGTTTTTCTCTAAATAATTTTGTTGCAATTTGACCGAAAAAATTAGACCTCGATTCTTCGATTTTGAAATTTCCCGCCCTGTACTGGTTCCCGGCAAAGATCCACTGAAAACCACGATGAAATCCACAATATAGTACCAGCGGACTTGTAAACCAGCGAAAAGTGATGACGTACTACCCATGAAAACGCATACATGGGGGCCCTGAAGGGACTCCGCAGATCGCGAATATCGACGTCAAATTTGACGTCAATATTCACGACCTTCCTAAAAAAGTCGCGAATATTGACTTCAAATTTGACGTCGATATTCACGACTTTCCCCAAAAGTCGCGAATATTGACGTCAAATTTGACGTCAATATTCGCGATCTGCGGAGTCCCTTCAGGGCCACCATATGTATGCGTTTTCATGGGTAGTACGTCACACACAAAGTATGAATTATTCATGAGTTGAGGGCTTTTGCTGAAACTGAGTTTTTCTGGGTCGTAGAACGCCGATCAATTTTGTTGTTTTTTGCATGAAGGAACAAGATTTATTGAATACTAATGATATATTAGTAATCATTATACATTTCTCGAACAAAAAACAGCAACACAGCCTTTATCATTATTCCGTTGTAGTCCATCTTTAACACCAAAACAAACTCACCTCCTGAAAAGTAAAACATGTTAGGGCATAGGTCATAGGTCGTAGGACACACCAATGTAATTGCTTGAATTATCAGAAATGAGTGGTTTTATTTTTATTTTTTTATTTTTTATTTTATTGTTTTATATTCTTGGGGGGGGGGGGGGTGTATTTTATAGTAAATATCGTTTAACTGATCTGTCCGAAGTTTTACAATAATGTAAAAGCTCTTGTTATTTTTCGCGATCGCCATCTGGCGATCGTGAATGGTTTGTTTATATAATTATTTAGTGTGCAACAATTACGTGATATAGCGCGTGATATAGCGCAATGATTTTGCTGGATGCGTATATAATCATTATTTACTTTAAACTAATTATAGGTTTTCCCGGCGAATTTAAACATAAATTCAATCAGTTTAATACCCGGCTTATTAAATTTCATTTGAAAATGAATGCTCCGTTGCATCAGCATTCAACAGTCAAAAGAAGTAATTGCATTTAAGCAGTTAGCATTCACTGGCCAAATACGATTATTCAAATTCATGAGGTCGCAAAGATCATACAATTTGGTAATAGCCAGCAGCAAGAGGCTGGTCAGCCATTTATTTTCATCAATTGGCAAACATGTTTCAAAGGTTCACATTCAAATTCGTTTCTATGGTATGTGCTTTCTGATTTCGTATGTGCCTATATAAAGGCAGATATTTTGAAGAGAATGAATTCTCACACTAATTTATTCTGCGTTATATATCTTTAAGTAGAGCAAATTTGAAAGAAAAGATGGCTGCCCGTATAGTCAGTATAACTGAATGTCTGCCAAATAACTATTGAAAAGTGTGTGAAAAGAAACCCTAGCAACAAATTAATGTGCGCTTCGATGCGTCTTAATTTGATTTCATCAATTGTAGATATGTAGCAGAAATTCAACTGAAGAATGGTGAAAATGTAGCCTTGAGTGCCTATACTCTCTTATTTCCAAAGAGTGAACATTCACTCCATTCTTTTAGAGTGAAATTAATTCACTCGAAAAAGATTGAAATCTAATCAAATTCCGCTGAAATGGTACCATTTTTAAGTGTGGTTCAATCTAAATTTAGAGCGAGATCAATTTATTCTAAAACGTCTAGTCCCTAGTTCCATTCTTTGGAATTTAGAGAGTATAAATGAAATCAGTTGACGAAAGCGACCCTTAATGAAAATAACGAAATCATGTGTGCACACACACCAAAATGAATGCAATAGTAGCTAAAAGGAAATCATCAATTCATCGATGTTCTGTGACTAAGAGCATATAGAGCTATATGACCGGTATAAGGTCGATCCTGAAGTGTACAAACACTTTAAATTCACTCACTTGTAATGTTGTCACCGAGTACATCAGGAAAACTAGTCTTGTTTCGTTTGCTTGCTTCCTTGATCTGTTTATAGAAAATCATTTGGGTACACCTATTAAGCTGTGGTCGGAGTTTGCTTGCGGTAAACAATGTTTATAACAGCGCAGTTAAACTTTAACCCAGGAGTTTGCTCCCGATCGATATGTTATTCATACTATGCACAAAAGTGAAAATGAACGCGAATTTGTGATGACGTTATACAATTACACAGGACACATTTTTCGCTCAGGGAAACCGCGAAAGCCTCGAAACCATTTCAACTCAAAATTTGCCAAATTCGCTTTGCATTCTCGTGAAGAACTCTAGTCTGATAATTAAGCATGTTACTATAGCATCTGTATAAATAATAAAAATGAAGCAAATGCTTTTACTGGAAAGCATTAGCTAAAAACCAAAAGAATTTACTTTTTGCTTTCTATTTGCTAGAATCATTTGCTTAATACAAAGGAGTAAAATGTTTTGCATTTGGTGTATTTACCAGTCATTTTTTTTAAAGGTTAGGTGTGCCGTGGTCTCGTGGTCTGGAGCATTGAATTTGTAATCTGTAGGTAAAGCTGCAGGTTGTGGGTTCGAGTCCGGCCTGGGACTATGGTGCGTGTGCCCTTGGGCAAGGCACTTTGTCACTCATTGCTTCTCTCCACCCAGGAGCAAAATGGATACCTGTGAGGGCAGAGATGGTTATTGTGGTTGATTTAGCTGCTTTGCGCCGAAATGGCAGCATCGAGCTGTATACTCCCCAGGGAGCTGAGATAGTATTTGGAATGTTTCATGGGCCCAATGACCGGGGTAATAATAAAGCGCTTTGATACACCCACATTTGTGGGAGTCTAAAAGCGCTATATAAGAACTAGCATTATTATTATTATTATTATTAGGTCGGGACAACTTTAAAAATAAAAGAAGCAAATACTAGTGTGTACAATTTGCTTTTATGTGGGAGAGGAAGCATCTAGGATAACAACAAATACAAGTAGATGTACCAGGTTTGGGGAAAGAAATAAGACATAGATGGCCGACCTATTCTCGGAACATTCTAGGGATGGAAAGTGGCAGGAACGTCCACAAAGCAATCAAACTCTGCTAAACAGTAAAACTTAACTTTATTCATACGAGTTCAAGCATTTGCTTTACCCTTTTTGCTTGTACTTTCTATTCATTTTTTTCTTTTTTAAAATTCATACGGCCCATTGTGTCATAAAATGGATCAATATGCAGTTTTCTACTTTTTGTTTAAAATGACACTACAATATCCTGATATATACCTTCAGGTGAGTCACATAGGCCATGCACGTAAAAACAAAGTCAAATCGATTAGATTCACGGGCGGCGCAAACTAAATTTAATTAGGCCTTTTGAAAGACTTCTACTATCATGAATGCTTTAACACGTGCTAGTGCACATGTACCTTTTGTGTGTAGATATAAAGGCAAAACTTGACAACACATCCTGAATAAAGCGTAACGGCATCGCGAAATTATAAAAAACAAATTATATAAGAAACATCTTGGAAATTAACACAGGTATAGTTTGATAACAGGTTTATACAGGGCTAGTCAGAATGATGGGTGCTATGTACAACAATTATTTGTTTTCGTCAAAAAGTAAAAAGTAATTTACAGAAAGAATAAAACGCGGGAACAGATACCATATCTGGACATCGGATGTTGTTTATATGCGGAGGAGGCCAAATCTTTAACACAATGAACGCTTACATTTCGAGTTGGCGAACACTGTTTAGGAATGAGAAACCTTACACGATTTGTTCTTTTTGTCGTGGCCCGTAACGATTAGTTTTTAAACACAGAAACTGGAGCGATGTCCATTTTTGTACAAGTTTTAGACAATCATCTATTTTTTTGTTTCATCTACGAGACGCCCTTTATGACTTTAATAACAAAACAAAAATATAGAGGACCAAACAAATATACATATAAAACGACAAAATATAATAGAACAAAACAAATATATAAAGAACGAAACAAATAAAGAAGATAAAACAACTGTATATGAGACGAGAACAAATATATATTGGGCAAAACAAATACATACAAGACCAAAGAAAATAATAATACCATTTATAAGACGAAACAAATATATTGATTTTGTTAATCGATCTTAAAGGGATCGTATACGTTTGGTAATTGGAACCCACTGTTTGTTTCAATCCTATAGTTATAGATATATACCATAAAACTAACCTGTTAAAATTTCATTTCCAAAGGTGGTAGCGATTTTGAGATATTGCCGAAAATCTGGAGCGGTTATGTCCACGCAGGAAGAATAATCTGCATTGGAATACACAATCTGAGAAACGTCACTCGGCCGTCTCATGGCAAAACAAGTCAACTCTAATGTGATTTGCACACAACTTACATTGTTTTGCCTTGAGACGGCCGCACTGCCGTAACGCTTCTCAGATTCATTTTTTTGGGGATAAAAAGTGATATCTTTTTCCATAACCGCAGTACTTCGAAGTGAAAAGTTTCTAAAAATGCATTATACTACCAAAGCTGCTGTACTTCTTACTCTGAAAAAAAGAGGGGGTTAAAAACTGTGTACACGAGTGCAAACTTGCCTTTCTGTGAGCATTGGATGAAACTGCCATGGGACCTAACAAAAACCACCAGTGCTTTATATTATTATGCAATGGAGCGCAGATATCATTTTTCAAAATGCGGATGGGCTTCAGGCATTGTTCTCCGTTAGAAACACTAACGGAGATTAACAACTACAGGACTATACTATTATTACGGGTGGTTATCACCGAATGGCATTTTTTCCAAAAAGCCATTGGTTACCCCAAACAAAACTTTAAAAAAATTGAAAGATGATAAAAATTATAAGCTTTAATTTAATGAGTGTTTCAAACAACTTGGGGAGAGTTGTATTTTTTTCTTGAAGTGGGCGTTTTTATCACTGGGGTATGTGGAAGTTCACGTACTGTCTGTGACCACTATGACCTCTTCTTCCCCAAGGGTGCACTATACTAATTCAAATGAGAATTTATACGCGAGCTCAGTCATTTTTTTGAAAAAGGAGACCGTTTGGCCTTTAAAAAGGTGGGATTGTGCAAATATAGCTGAGGATCAACTCCCTGGGCCCAATTTCATAGAGCTGCTAAGCACAAAAATTTGCTTAGCACAAAAAAGTCTTGCTCATTAAAAACAGGTTACCAGCCAAAATTCTACGGGTTTTTCATTCTAAGCCAAAAACCAGCTGATTATCAATTGAAAACAATAAAGATCACGTAAAAATTTGGTCTGTAACCTTGTTTTTGCCAATGACAAATTTCCATGCTAAGCAAATTATTGTGCTTAGCAGCTCTATGAAATTGGCCCCTGGTTTTAGAGCTTCCATCCAAGGGCAGACGTTGACGAGATTACGCTTGAGAAATGTTTTCTATTTGCCAGAGAAAGTGACTGGATGCCATTTGTAAAAATGGCTGCATGCAGGTTTGGAAAGTGTATCACCTTTCGGGATGCATGTTTGTTTTTGTTTATATATTTAAAATGTAATTGGCTACGCCATCTAAAATTAAAAAGAAATGGAAAGATGAAGAATCAGACAATACATTGATGTTTGTTTGAGAAACCCCAGTGATGTCGGCTTGTATTTTATATGGCTTTGAACTTTGTAGATTTTTACACTGTTTTTGTAATGGGGCTTGAGAATGCACGGAGAATGAAACGTTACGTCGCGGTAAAACCAGGTAACCGGTTACGGTTAACCGGTTACCGGTTATTCAGTTTATGCATGGAAGTAGGGGTTCCTGCAGAGCAAACAAAGAGACCAATTTATACGTGGTTCATTTTCTCTCTGAAGTATACAGCTCAATGCTGCCATTTCCGGCGCAATGCAGCAAAAATCAATCACAATTATCATCTGTGCCCTCACAGGTACCCCATTTATAAGCAAATAATGACTAGGTACCTTGCTCAAGGGCACACGCACCATTACTCTAGGCTGGACTCGACCCCAACCTTTAGTTTTACCCGCAAACCTCGAGTTCACGCTCCAGATCATGAGGCTAGCTAGGTGGTCACGTTTACACCATCTTTGCTCACTACGGCCTAGGACATTATGTCTTGTTCTTTTGAGTCTTCCGATTGCCGGCTTGTTAAATTGAGAGCGCTATGAGTATGACACTAAGTTAAGACGTGAATACTAGAATCTCCGGGAAATGTCAATAATATTAAACAAAATATATTATCTGCACCTCACATATTAGTGTTATTGTAAACCGTATCTTCTGTTGGTCATGGCGGTACCACCCAAACAAACAAAGTCACCTAGGAACCTTCGGACTTCGAAGTTCCAAAAGATATCAGAACCCACCGCCCGTGAGTGACAAGATCCAAGATGGCTGCCATACGCGTCCCGTGCAGAGCACATATTACATGAATACGAAGCTCGACTATATACTACAATCTCTCGAAACTCTCGAATCGAGAATAACTACAGTGGAAGTCAAGCTACAGAAAACCACAGAAAAAGTTACCCTCCAAAATAAAGAAATTGAAGATCTCAGGAAATCACAAATGAAGAAGAAAAAAATGCCGAAGACACTTATATGAAATATTTACGTGGACACGCTCTTAAATAACAAAAATTAAGAACAGTTATATGCAATAATTATATATGATAGTTTGTGCATTTAATATGTGACTTTAATACTTAAATATAGGTTTTCCCGGACGATATCGCAAAATGTGCACATACATTTGTAACTGGTGCATTCGTTTTCGTGCGAAATAGTATGAACGTTCACATTCCCGTTTTCTATTTAACAATTGATAATTTGTTTTTGCATAATGGTGCATCCAGTCGTATGAAATCATCACACGATTTCCCGAATGTGCACTGAATTTAGTATATTGGTAGTTCATTTTAGCGCGAATTTCAATGCACACCCGCAATTATGTTTTCCTTTTAATTTATCAACAGTCAATTTCGCTAAATGTGCAGCCGATTTTCTACGCATTTGTATGCCTGGTCAAGCATTGGAATTCATTTATGTGTTATCAAAAGTAACATTATGGGCAATTAAACCAGGTGGTCTCGTCTTTGAAACTACCAAATAAATGCTATATAAACCACTAAGTTGAAGAAAAACAATCTTTATTTGCTCAGCATTTGCCACGATCGCATCATATAGCTACATTTTACTTTATGACCCCTAAAATTTCCCAATATAATGGCTGCAAGAGGGAGATACAGACGAGTCTCGGACGTTGATCGAAATCGTCTCATCGATGCCTTTGAGGCTGACGACGCGGACTACTTAGATGTTGCAAATAGACTGGACATCAACCACTCATGTCTTGGTGGACAGTTCATTGGCGGATAGACAATTGAACTGATAAAATGATAGAGAAGTCATTAACAAAAACAACATAACCTCAATTCTTCAAAATCCCCATTTGGATAAATTCCTAAGTAACCTAAATCCTGCAAATTCATCTGATGCATCAACTTCCAAGTGGCCTCATTCCTGCAAAAACCTTCAATTTGCAACGAGGATTTTGGAGGATTTTGGATAGTTAGGGTTAAAATATAGGTTTTCCCGGACGATATCGCAAAATGTGCACATAAATTTGTAAAATATGTATTCAATTTCGCGCTAAATTTCAGAACGACGTATATCCGAGTTTCATTTTCGCAAAAACGTTTAATTCAAATAAATGAATGTGCTTAGCGTTTCATTTAAACGATTACAAACACGTGATTGGGCTTTCGGTTTGACGTATGCGTGGCCGATTATTAAGAGTGTGCAATCTATTTCGCAGCAAATCGATTTTTCATTGTGTCACGGCCTGAATTGAATATTCTTTTTCATTTGTTATAATTTAAATTCGCATATTCTGCGTTCAATTTCAATAAAGTACATATGGCTATATAACTCACGATACAACTTTGATTCAATCATTAATAAATCAATGTATCGTGGGACTAATTGATCATTTATGTGTTGGCTCTTAAATTAATTGTAACCCTAACCATCCCAAATCCTCCAAAATCCTCTTTGCAAATTGGAGGTTTTTGCAGGAATGAGGTCACTTAGAAGTTGATGCATGCATCAGATAAATTTGCAGGATTGAGGCTACTTAGGAATTTATCCAAATGAGGATTTTGAAGAATTGAGGTTATTTTGTTTTTGTTAATGACTTCTCTATCATTTTATCAGTTCAATTGTCTATTCGTTAATGAATTGTCCACCAAGACATGAGTGGTTGATGTCCAGTCTATTTGCTACATCTAAGTAGTCCGCGTCGTCAGCCTCAAAGGCATCGATAAGACTATTTCGATCAACGTCCGAGACTCGTCTGTATCTCCCTCTTGCAGCCATTATTGGAAAATTTTAGGGGGCATAAAGAAAAGTCTAGCTATATGATGCGATCGTGGCAAATGCTGAGCAAAGAAAGATTTTTTTTCTTCAACTTAGTGGTTTATATAGCATTTATTTGGTAGTTTCAAAGACGAGACCACCTGGTTTAATTCCCAATAATGTTACTTTTGATAACACATATGGATTCCAATGCTTGACCAGGCATACAAATGCGTAGAAAATCGGCTGCACATTTAGCGAAATTGATTGTTGATAAATTAAAAGGAAAACATGATTGTGGGTGTGCATTGAAATTCGCGCTAAAATGAACTATCAAAATACTAAATTCAGTGCACATTCGGGAAATCGTGTGATGATTTCTTACGACTGGATGCACCATTATGCAAAAACGAATTATCTATTGTTAAATAGAAAACGGGAATGTGAACGTTCATACTATATCGTCCGCGGGAAAACCTATACATTTAGGAGCCAACACATTAATGAACAACTAGTCCCACAATACTTTGATTTATTAATGATTTAATCCAAGTTGTATCGTGAATTATATAGCCATGTGAACTTTATTGAAATTAAATGCAGAATGCGGCGAATTTAAATTATAACAAACGAAAAAGAATATTCAATTCAGGCCGTGACACAATGATAAATCGATTTGCTGCGAAATAGATTGCACATTCTTAATAATCGGCCACGCATACGTCAAACTGAAAGCCCAATCACGTGTTTGTAATCGTTTAAATGAAACGCTAAGTGCATTCATTTATTTGAATTATACAAAATAAAATTTAATGCTTGTTTTTTGCGAAAATGAAACTCAAACATACGTCGTTCTAAAATTCAGCGCGAAATTGAATGCATCGTTTACAAATGAATGTGCACATTTTGCGATATCGTCCGGGAAAAACTATATTTTAATATGGCGAACTTGACCCACCATGTGGGCGAACCTGCCCCAACAGGATAGGTGTGGGGTAAGTTCGCCCACTTGTCTTTATGTGTTACTCCTGCTGTTCCTGTAAGACCTGTCATGTCAAAAAACGTGGTGGTATTTAGCCAAGACATAGTGCTTTCACATGTAAAAAATATGGCTTTCTAGCCTGCAAATTTACATCTCTAGGCCAGTGAGAAAGAACATTGGGGCGGACTAGCCCTGCTCTCCTCTAAATGTTAAATATTGACGGAAGTTTGGATCTCCACAATATAAAATATTATCGCCCCGAGTACTCTCCGCGCAATTAGCGTAATATAATACCAAACGTGACTGAAATATACATATAAATAGATATATTGTCTCGTGGCAATAAGACAAGAAATCACTAGCCTACCCATTCTGAGAGTGAACGTTTTACTCGCGGTGGGGTAAAAAAAGCACTAACCGCAAAAGACTTGGGTCAAATTACCCATTGCATATTTATATTATTCCGCCAATCGCAACAAATACTATTTTTGACCTTTCCGGTGTCCCTTATTAAGCCGTGTTCCCATTGACCTTTATTTGGTTAACGTACCGCGACTTTTCTGTAGAATGACAACATTAAATACAATGGGAACGCGAGGTAGACTAACGTCCCTGTCAACGTACCGCGGCGTTGATGTAAAACTACCAAGCCGAAAGTGGTCGCGAAAGGTTTTCGCTCAGCCTTGCCCTGTATAAGTATAGTCTGGTTCCCTGACCTGATTTTTTTTGCCTAGACGTCTAAATACGTCAGATAGCCGCTGGCGACGAAAATAGACCACGACGCACTGCAGGCAGCGAGCTACGTTGCAACACTTCAAATAGTAATATTAGGCATTTCGTCTGGTGTAATTTTTAACAATGTGAATTTTATTTTAGGCAAACCCCAAAAGAAAATCTGGATCAATAGAAATTATGTTGTTAACGTTGTTTACCTTACAACCACTTAACCCCAGAGTCTATTCATCAGAACCAAGGTGCCGTACTAAAAGGTGCCCAACAAACACCAACTAGTGTTAATCACATCGTCAGAATAATAGTAATCACATGAGGGCGCTTTTACCCGAGAAGAACCATATAACACGAAATACAAAATACATGTAATCCTTTTTTTCAGATTGCACACACATAGGCCTCTTATACCCCTGTGTGAACGTAATGTCATATAGTGACCACCTTAACGCATATTTCACGAAGTTTTATAGACGACCAA
This sequence comes from Crossaster papposus, assembly GCA_037893245.1. Taxonomy (NCBI): domain Eukaryota; kingdom Metazoa; phylum Echinodermata; class Asteroidea; order Velatida; family Solasteridae; genus Crossaster; species Crossaster papposus. Next base: position 26,966 of record JBAIAA010000875.1, read on the forward strand.
TAAAAATGGCATGTTCGGTGATTATGCAGACACCTTTCCGTGTATTTTTGTTCACGTGTTCAGCTCGCGATGCAACAGGCACTGTCGCGAAGAACCCCTCGTCACAATATTTGTGAACGTTGTTGGCATCACACCATTGCATTGCTCGCTCGAATAAAAGACCCCATAGACTGTCAATTCAGGCGTCAGAGAAGTTTTTGGACAGCACAGCATAGAGTTCTTGTCATGATACAGGCACGAGTTTATCCCGAGTCTGGTCTGCCGAGGTGCGTTACCCCCTCCACTAAACCCAAAACGGTCGTGAAACAGAAGAGTAGAAGTGGCTTTGGTGTCCCACAGGATACATCGATGAAGAAAGAGCAGCGTCGTCAGGTGTTGATGATGGTGGTTATAACATTTATCCCCATCATCACGCTGGCGATGCTGGCAGTCGTTCTGACGGTCAACTCTAGCGCGGACAGCGCCCGGCTGCAGTTGCTGAGGGATGCGGTCGGCGGTAGCGTGCAGAACGCCGGTCAGTTGGTCCACCATCTGCAGATTGAGCGAGACATGGCCTCCTACCTGTCGTCCGGCAACAGAGGGGAGCTTGGCAAACTCCAAAGCATCTATGCGGATACTGACTCCGCCATCGAAAATATTTCCTGGGCAAACGGCAATTCCGGTGAAGTGCCTGCTTTTTTCGAAACCAAGGAGCGCTATCTGGCCCATCTTACCCTCTTCCGTGAAAAGTTTGTATCAAAGCAGAGGTCCGACTTCGACATGCTTGACGTCATGGACTTATACATTATTGACATAGACATTATTCTTGGTTGGCTCTTGGAGGGGATAAAGCTGTACGATCCCGCTGGGGAGCTGTGGTCCAAACTCATCTCTTACCAGCTACTGCTTCTGGCCAAAGAACACACCGGAAAAGAGAGAGCAATCGGAAGCAAGTTCTACTCGCGCGAAGGTTTCAGCCAAAACAACGACTCCATCTGGTTCATGAACGAGAGTGTCTCGGGGATGAGGCTTCTCAACACCGCCTTGAAATTCTCATCGTTTCTGCAACAGGCCTCGAATAAGACACTTGACAACAATGTGATGAGGCCAATTGAGAACATGCGATCTGAGATTAACCTCAATAACTACCAGTTGCAGGAACCTCAAATAGACGAGGGTGAGATGTGGTTTCAAAATATGACCCATTTCATCAACGACCTCCTCCTATTACAGACTAAACTGGGTAAATCGATCATAGGGGATCTGAACTCCGACCTGCGATGGAGCTTTTCCTACGTGGTGGCCTGCGCCCTTCTGCTCTCCACGGTTCTCATCACGGGCCCATTGGTCATCCGGGGAATCATCCGCCAGACCCACCACATGCAACAGGTGAGCGACTCCCTGCATCGGAAGACGCTGGAGCTCCGAGAAGAAAAGATGAAGTCGGACTCGCTGCTGTATCAGATGCTACCAAAGCTGGTAGCTGAGCAACTCAAGGTGACGGGCCAGGCACCTGCTGAGACCTACGATGAGGTGACGGTGTTGTTTTCAGATTTGGTCAATTTCACTGCCATGTCTGCCATCAGTTCTTCAATGCAGGTATTATACTATAGATTTTCCCGGACGATATCGGGAAAATGTGGACATCATTTGTAAAAAATGCATTTGTTTTCGTGCGAAATATGAACGTTCACAGTCCCGTCTACTATTTAACAACTATTTAATTGATAATTCTTTTCACCACGAAGGTGCATTTACATCGTGATTAAAATTTGCGCGAAATTGAATGCATCTTTTACAATGTACCTCTGTATATAAATCTTGTATGGTGATGCACCTCTTCATTGCATCTGATGTCGTAGCTGTAGCTACGAAAGCTTACCCACGCTTTAACTCTATAGTTAGTCATATAAATACGCTCACGCACGAAACTCCTTTGTGAAGCAGTGCTAGTTAGATATGCCTATTCGAATGGTCGAATTTGCATGAAAAGGTCACGCCCCATTCAAACGAGTTTGCAAAGACCACTGTGCGAGTTAGGTAGCTGGACTAGCTGGCGCACTGTAAAATACAATGGTTTTTGGTAAAGATTACGTATTCCTACGCCGTCTCCTTTCAGTTTGCAATGAGGTGTGTTTTTCCTCGGCTTGCATGGTCCCCTCATGTACTTTTGACGCCAGCCGTCACGGGCCTCATGCGATGGTCTTCCAATTGACCATGCCGGCCGAGTGCAAGTCCCTCTTGCAAACGTCTTTAGCGGAGACGGAGGCGGCCTATCGATCTCGACCCAGTCTTAAGTTGACCATAGACGAGGTCGTTGGAGATGCGCCCGTTGTCGCTCCAGATGTCTCCTATTCCTCTAAGGCGTCTTTGGCTTAGCCTGGTTATCAAGCGTGTAAACCTGGCTCTCTCCACTACGTCGGTGTTTGGCACCATGACCAGAATACGTCTAAGGCGGCGCAAATGGAAGGAGTTCAACTATCTCTCCTGTCTAGCATATTATGTCGTGCATGTATCGCTGCCATATAATAGGGTGATAGGCACACGTTTGGTACACCTTCAGCTTGGTGTTGTATGTGAGGTTGCTGTTTTGCCAGACCATTAGTTTTCCCCATGCATGGAGGTGGCAGCCTTCCCAATTCTGGCATTAATTATCCAAGGACAGGTTGTTGGATATGATGAAGCTGAGGTATTAGAAGTTGTGAACAGTATTGAGAGTACGTAGTACCGCTGATAGAGATAGGAGGTGAGGTGTCAATGTCGTGACCCATGACCTCTCTTGTTCACGTTCATGGTCAGGCCAAAGTCATTGCAGGCCTTGAGAAGCTTGTCTGTCAGAAGTTGGATATCACTTTGCTAGGCAACCGCGTCGTCGTCGGCAAACAACGTATCTTTTTTGTTAGTTTTTGCTTGCAGGCGTGCTATGTTGAAAAGCCTGCCATCAAATCTAGTGTGCAGGTAGATTTTCCCAGGGTGGGGCAAGAGGATGGGGGCAAGAACACATCCTTGCTTTACTCCACTGGTTCCCCTGAAAAGGTTTCAAATCGAAACTTACGATCCCTTGCATGTTACTATGGAAGGAGACGATCAGACTCGCGATGCAACAGGCACTGTCGCAAAGAACCCCTCGTCACAATATTTGTGAACGTTGTTGGCATCACACCATTGCATTGCTCGCTCGAATAAAAGACCCCATAGACTGTCAATTCAGACAACAAGGACAACCTATCATCCCTAGGATCTTCTGCGGGCAGAGTCAAATGCCTCTGCGAGATCTACAAAGTCCAAGAACAAAGGTTTTGCTCGAGACACTTTCCTTAGAGCTGTCTCACCAAGAAGATCATGTCCGCTGTGGAAGGCTTGGATCTGAACCCACACTGGGACTCCGAGTAAACATGATCTGCCAGTCTGAAGTCTGGTCAGGAAAACTCGGGCTTAGATCTTGTCTACTATCTACTATCTTGTCTACTGCCCTCTTTCCAGCAGAGGTGGAAAAGTTCGAGCAGATGGGGCAATAAGGTTGGCTTCCCGGCAGCCTTCATTACCTTAGGTGGGATGCTGTCACTGCCAGGCGCTTTTTGTTTGAAATTGTGTCAATTGCCTTCTCTAGTTCCTCGGTTGTCCACTTTTTGTCAATAGTATAGAACTCTAGATAGTGCTCTATTCAACGGTCCATTTGCAATTTGTAATGGCATCTCCGGTTTGGGACATCAGGGATGATGTCTTCTTTGCGAGAGGGCCTGTAGCTCTCCTAATCCCTTTAAACGTGGTTCTTGTACTGTCGATGTCTGAGTCCCCTTGGATTTTCGCACAAAGCTGTAGCCAGTAGTTGGCGCATCGGAGAGCAGCCGTTTGTGCAGTGGCCCTAGCACCCCGAAGCATTTTGCCAGCGTTTCTTCTTTTCTTATTGCCGTAGTCACCTATTGCTGAATTGTATAGATTCCCGAGTGCGTGGCCTGCCATTTTGCCTCTGCATTCTCCGAGGTAGCATTGGACGGAATGCGCAAGGTTGTTGCTAAACACCTGGGTCTTGAAGGTGTTCCCTGTGCGCCCAACGGTGATGCGTGGTGGCCCTTTGGAATTGGAACGGTGGATTCTCTTTGGCTGAAGTGTGGGTTGAATGGACGCAGTTAAGATAATGTCTCCTGGTGAGTACCATGCAGGTACAGCTGATGTCAATGGCCTGACCCGGAGTGCATCCACTACACTTTGTGGTGTGACTTGTTGTGGAAGAAAGAGTTAATGTCGTCGAGCAAGTAAAGGTCTTCTCCGGCTGGTATCTTGCTGATGGCATTATCAAGCTCACAATAAAATGTGTTTTTGGTCTCTGAGGTAGAATGGAGGGTTGGGGCATACGTAGACATTACATTTACAAAGCCTGTACCAGTGGAGAAGCGAAGAGAAAGGATTATTTCCGAACCCTACCGTTCTACTGCTGTGATCAGTGAGTTTTTCACGGCGAAGCCCACTTCATACCAGAGCTTGTTTCTCTAGTTGTTTTCCCTGTCAGAAGGTGTATTGTGCCTCCTCGAAAGACAAACTGTCGGCCAACCTGGTTTCCTGCATGACAGCTATATCGATATTAAATTAGTGCAGCTCGGCATCAATCACTGCAGTCTTGCGAGCATATATGTACGTGTGTGTATATACCATATAATTAATAGAATAAAGATGTCACAATCAAGTTATTCCCCCTGTTTGTAAAATGATGTCACGGACAACCATTTTAACAGCTGTTTTTTTTTGTAGGCGTGTTACATTTGGCCTCAGAATACCATATACTAATTTCAAGTTATATTATAGGCCTACATTTGTCAGTTGTACATTGTTATCGTTTGAAGCAGCAAAGGTTCTCAAAATATAAAAAAGGGCTACAATTTTACAAAAAAACCGAAATCCTATACCTAACATTTACGAAGACATGAACATTCAAAAGACTGCATTGTCCTCACCGTGTATTTTCTTTCTCTCCGTGCCCAGGTTATAGTGATGTTGAACACTTTGTACCAGAGCTTGGACTCGCTCATCGACCGTTACGATGTGTACAAAGTTGAGACAATTGGGGACGCGTACATGGTCGTTTCAGGTACGCATATGGGCCCCGTTCGTCGTTGTGTGAGGGCGCTGTTATAAACACATTCTTGCTCTTCGTTTGTTAACATGTTTACTTGCTAAACATGTTTTAGCATGAGAATAAAGTGTTTAGCCATCGAACATTGATGTTTATAGGAATGGGACACGTGCGTTTAGCTTCTAAACATGTTAACAAACTGATAGTGAGAAAAGTGTTTATACTCGCTAATAAACACCGTTTTTAGATCGTAGCAACCGTACTTCACATCTTGGAGCAAGTTCGAGTGCTGCTGAACTAGTCCATTTTGCCGATTTCCGATTTAACTTCACGCATGCGTTGTCTGGACTAGCTAGTCAAACCACGCAGCGTTCGAGTGACAACTAGATTGACTAGTGGTTAAGTCTAGTAAATCTAGTCGCTCAACCGAACTTGCTCTTTACTTCGCTCGGGTACATTAAGCCGCGCTGTGCTCGTCATTCATTTGATGAAACATTTTCGACGTGCTAGTTGCAATAGACGAGTTTCTAAATTAAAATGTATGCACGCATGCATATAAATATGTATGGAGGCAAGAACAGTTTATTTTACATTTCTTCAGCATTGTCTAGTTTTTGTTTTAGTTCTATTCAACCATAATCGCAAAGTCTTAACCACGGCGCGAATCATAGCTTGCGATATGGCACACAACGATGACTTTATGAGACGGAGTCCCTCCGTCCCATATCTTGCTTTATATGGTATTGGTAACGACATGGCAGGGTCAATACAAGGCTATATCCACAAAATCATCGTGTATTAGTTTAGGTGATATGAACAAAATTAAGAAAAAGGAAAAGCCCTATGTTCTGTTCATCGAATAGGCATAGTTCTAGTTTCTTTCTTCTTCCTTTTTATCCATCCCAAATCCCATAGACTTTGTACACGTTTTGTTCAGCCCCACTTTTAGCATAAAACAAAGTCGTATTCCCATAAAATTTAACATAGGTGAAGACCCCATTGAGACCTAGTGCCCGCGAAAAAACATGACGGTGACGTCATCAGGGGGTCACGTGACGTCATCTTAAAAGTGTATTTGCAAAGTAATCGAATGCAGCACCCCCACCACCCCCCCTCCCTAGGTCCAGACAATATGTTCAACTATATTCAGGGACAAGCATTATATCTACGGACAAGTATACTTTCACTACCCTGAGGCCAAAACTATATACCTATACCAGTGAAGGGATAATATTTCTAAAAGAAAAATGATACCAAGATATCTTGTTTTAACCAGTTCGCGCCGGAGGACCTATATACACGCAAAGTTTTCCAAAGATTGAAAACTGATGACGCATAAACACGTCACGACAAGGCCGAAAATGTCTGTCAGCAGCGAGCAAAGCCGGAAATGCGTGAATGTGCTTCGCGCTACTATCGGCCTGAAGCCGCCTCGAATCGAGTTTTGTTAAAATTATTATCCCGCGCCCGCCTGGTCTCGGTGATGTTAAAATAATCCCGGCGCGAACTGGTTTTAATTAAGCTAGTAGTTTTAACTCCAGACCCTGTTTTGTGAAGTGAAGCCAGTGGTCCTTTTGTACCGACAAATAATACCACATTGTGTTGTTTACAATATTGTTTGTTTACAGTCATTTTTGTTCTCTCTGTACCTAATCAGGAGCTCCGAATCGTAACGGCCGGCGCCACGCGCCAGAGATGGCCAAGTTAGCCTTAGCCATTTACCGAGAGATGGCTACCCTACACATCCCGCATTTGCCGGACGACACATTCGAGCTTCGCATCGGTATCCACACTGGTGAGCCACATTTTGAAAATTGCTTGTTCTTCGATGGCTCTACATTCTAAAAACAGATTGGTTGAAAATAACCAATTAATTGGTAGATATGTGTCCAACCAATATATTGGTTAGGTTTACCCAAAATAATGGTTATTTTGACCAGAATATTTTTTTTAATGACCAATATCATTGGTTATTTCGACCACTATTTTTGTTAACATTGACCAGTTTTAGTTAAGGTTATTTCAACCAATCTGTTTTTAGGGTGTATAGACTATAGCTAAATTTACATGCTTGATCGTCAAAGGCACAATCTTATCCCTATATCTGGCAAACTATTGCCCGGCCAAATGACTGTAATAAATAATTATGTTGGCACGGTGGTATGTAACCCGTAAATGCACATGGCATCATCATTTGCCTTTAATTCGTTTCCAACAATATCTATATCCACAGAACAACGTTCAAAGCCTTACCAGTAGAAGTTAAAACTCGGCAGATATTACATTCTCGTAAAATATATTGTAAGCACACTTATTCTTTTTCTGATAAAATTGACTTTGATATTTAAACAAAATTAGGTATTTTTTTTACTCACCTGTAGGCCTATATGTATTTCCACTCGATATTATACCGCGTTTCCTGAAAACAAAAACATTAAAATATTGATAACATTATTACTTATTCTACTTGGTAAAAGTCTTCTGTGGACCTGTAAGGAAAAAAGTACCAGACTAGTCGCTTAATAATGATGATGCATGTCATGTAATGTAATGTAAATGAGTATATTAAATTACCAATGTAAATGTTAATCCTGAATGTTGGGTATCCTAACGTAGTCTGACGGTACGTGTGAGACAAAATATAGCAAGTTGTTTCACGCGGTACGTGCAATTTACAAAATATAACGGAATGCTACACGTAAAATGTGTAACCAACATATATAATATAGATATGGTTTGAACGATACACATTTCCACTTTAAAATGAGACATCAAACATCAAAATCTTATAACGTTTGACAGAGTTATGAGTACTTTTCCAAGTGAGGTCAAATTGACCATGGGACCAAGTTTTTCAATTTTGTTTGGATGTGCAAGTGTTGCAATGTGGATGAGCTGTTGGTGATTAGCAGCTAAACGCACGTGTCCAATTTCTAAACATCAATGTTCAATGGCTAAACACTATCCATCCTCATGCTAAACATGTTTATCATGTAAACATGCTTATACAAACATGGATTTGTTTTCCTTGCTAAAGACAGTTTTTGCAGTGTAAACCAGGCAATTGTCCACACAGAGGCAGGTAGGATATAGCTACCTTTGTCCCAATACCTAAAATTGAACACTTGGTCCCATGGTCAATTTGACGTCGTTTGAAAAATTACTCATAAATCTGTCAAACATTATCAGATTTTGACGTTTTATGTCTCATTTTAAAGTGGGAATGTGTATCTTTCAAACCATGTCTTTATCATATATTTTGATTGCACATAGGGGTTATATGTGTAGCACTCCATTATCAAATCTAAATGGATTTTTTTCTTGTCTGTCGGAACTTTTTTGACGATTTTGTGTTTCCTTTTCAGGTCCGTGTGCCGCAGGTGTAGCTGGCTCAACAAGGCCGCGTTACTGCCTGTTTGGAGACACGATCAACACAGCGTCTCGAATGGAGTCTACCGGAGAACGTTAGTACCGTTTTTGTTTTTAATACCTGACAGTGACATAGACAGTTTGGGAAAGCAGATTCTTCAGGTCTAAAGGTTGCCTTTCAAGCTTCTAATATCAACCTGCGAATCTGGAATGTAAACTTACAATATTCACAGTTACTTCTACTACACGTGGCTCCGCTGTCAGATTCAAAATTCAAACGAGGTTAGGAAATCAAGTAAGCCCGGGGCGAGGTTGTTTCACTAGGTGACGTTATACCCAGCACGATATGTGGCAGAGGGGTACCCCCCTCTTATCCCTATACTTTATACGCACTCAACACTATTGTAACCTAACCCATCCCCCCTTGAAACCTAAAAGGAATTCCTGAGATTCCGGGAACACAATGGTCAACACAATAATTTATGTATAAGTCTGATAGCCTCCACTGTCACGTGACAAAAAATAGGGGTAATGCGCTGCCTCTTTCCGTAAATGTCCGAAGTTTTCCGAATACGTTTTATTGACGGTCGATTATTATCGTTCGCGATGTTTGAGTGTCTAGCTGTTGCATAAAGCATAAACCTGATCATTAAAAACAGTTTTTGAGAGTATTATGTATTTATTTTTCTCTTTAAAGCTGGACGAATTCATATCAGCCAGGCTACACGGGAGGCCTTACTGCGCGTGGATATTGACGAAGGCGGCGAGAAATTTAACGTTACACTTCGCGGCACATTAGACATTAAGGTTAGTCCGATGGGGTTATTTTGGGGGTTAGCGCTCGGGAAAAACCGAGTCAAGTATACAGTGCCAGTCAAAAAGAAAGTGTCGGGAGTTTTATTTTTTGTTTGTCCCGTAAAAACAACAATTATATTTGATCCAATTCGAGCTGTTTGGGTGTAGTCACGATTCCAGCCGGAAAGTGTTCGCCTTTTGCGGACGTGTAAGAAACTTCATTGTAAGAAACAATTTGCTTAGCATACAAATTCTTCCTTTGCAAAAACAGTGTTACAAACCAACTTCTCAGGCGAGGTATATTGTTTGTGACTGGTATTCAGCTGGTTTTTGCTTCAGCATGAAAAGCACAGGGAGTTTCGGCTGGTAATAACTTGTTTTCCTGAGCAAAGATTTTTGTTGTGTTAAGCAAATATTTGTGCTTAGCAAGTTAGCAGCTTCCTGAAATTGACCCAAACTGGCCATTATACCAACTCTTGCATATATATATTATATATTATAATATTTTTGGCTTGGCTTTTTAACAATTTTAGGGGAAAGGTGCGATGACGACATACTGGTTGCAACCGAGGCCCGTCACGGATAACCAACTATTACAACCGACATAGCGAATACCGCCCGTCCAGTCTATTTTGTACAAAGAGGGCGTGTATCGGCAGATGGTAATATTACTACCTGTGTCATCGATCCTGGAACCCATTGTACTCAAGTCCACACTCTTAAAAGTCTCTTTAAACGGGGGCCAATAAAACATGTCCCAGGTTGTTTTAAACGCTTTTTTAGATGTCATATTTTATTTGGACTCCTATAAAGTCTGGTCAGTGACCGTTTTATTGCTTTAAAAGTCCCACAGCACGGGGCGCCATACATTTTTTTAACTACTATATCTGAGAGACAAACTATGCGTTTACAATCATTTTCTCGTCACTTATGTTTATTAAAAATCAATATTTTAGTAACATAAAGTTGAATTTTTGAAATATGCTCAACGAGTTGGTGAAAATTGCTGTTAATTGTGAGATTCCTTCTGTTCGCACCACACTGTAGTTTGAGGTAAAAGCGATACTTTTCGGTAAAAGCAAATGCTTGAATTCGTATGATTAAAAAGCTACATTTTTCTCTTGAAATGGAATGAATTGAATGTGGCTGATTGCACAGCCGGATGGTTTACAACAATTATGGTCTTATTGTGTATACCAACACCAGACATATGAAAGTTACCCAAGTATTGTTCTCCTTTAATTTGTTCCTACACTCGTAAAACATGTATTAAAATGGGGTTGGTTGAAAAAAAGGTTTGTTAAAATTTTGACCAACATTGTGTACATTTCTCCACTTTGACCAATGTTGGGTACATTTTAACAAACGTTCGGTAAAATAAGTGTCATAAGGCGTTTTGATAACAAGGTCAATAGGTTTGACATTTAGTCCTACGAGATTAGCCCTACTTATGCTATGTAGGGTAGGACATTAAATATTCTCTAATGGCGTGTACAATAGCCTAAAACTATGTAAATAAAATGTGTAACTACCTTGATATATATACTTCAATCCTGTACTTGATTGACGTAAATAGGCCGGAGACCTCATGAGTTAGGCTTTGGTTACATGTGCGTTTTCCAATGAGCGAGTCAGTCCCTACTTTGTCTGGTGTCCTGACTTCGCTCCCATAGGAAAGTGCATAATGTAAACAAAGCTATGGTGTCAGTAAGTCTCGTGTCTATTACCAGGGATGTAGTCGAGTCCATCACAAGTCCCTTCAAGTCCCTGCAAGTCCATCACAAGTCCTTCAGTTCCAATTCAAATCACAAGCTATTCAAATCAGCTTCGACAAAAGCATTCCTTTGTCATTGTTCATCCAGTTACTTGCGACTGCCTTTATGAAGAGACTTGTGACTCGCTTCACGAAAGGACTTGTGAACGAACTCGCAAAGGACTCGACTACAACCCTGATTAACACTATTCGGTTTGTAAGTGTGACGACACATCAACTTGGTCCATGCGTCACTTTAGACAACATCGGAACAAAACTATTGGAACCGAAGGTTAACGCGCTATTGGGCATTAATAGCCAATGAACGCTTGTAACCATGGTGCGTGTACGTACGTGCGTATGACGCAGTCACTTACAAACTAAATACCTGTAGATAGTGATGTTTTTTATAAACCAAATTTCACTCTGCAAATATTTTATAAAAAAATCACAGTGCCTAATTAGGATTGGATTTTCGTGTGTACATCAATGGATACTGTTCAGTAAACAAAAATTGCACGTGTTAAAAAGCTCTTGATAAAAAAAGATTGTGTCTTTCACGTTCTTGTGCGAGTAAATAGTCAAAGTACAATTACCTTGAGAATTATATTAATTAAATACGTTACAAAATGTGTTGTGTCCGAGTTTACATTCTTTTTCTTCCTGTTGTCAATAATACTAAAGTTTTTTTTTTCACTATTAACTCGGCACTAATCTCGTCAGCAATTGTTTATCAATGTAGGCAAAAAAAATAAAAAATAGGTTTTTTTTGCCAAGTAGATGCCATTATGTTGCATGCCAATTGTAAATCTACATGTTAATGTGCTAGCCAACCCCCACAACCCCGCCCCCAACCCCCTCCAAATGCATTGGCTTTGATCTTTTCTCATGTCGCCTCTGCGTTGACGGCCATCTTGGATTCCACAAAGTCCAGGGCTTTTCGCTTGACTTCGTTCACGTCCGCCTCTGAGCCGCACTGCTTCTCGAATTCCAAGTAGCGCTTGAAGAAGAACTTCATCTTCTTGGCCGAGAGACTAAGATGAATGACCCTCTCAAAGAGGTGCCTGTAGGAGGAGATACAATCAGTTACTGCATTAAACGTTCCGCGTCAACCCCCTGTGCGATTGCGCATGCGGTTTGCGGTACGACGCAGTCAGTAATAAAATTGAATTAGGTATGCACCGTATTTCTGGTCGCTTGAGGGCGCTATAAGTTGCCATTTTCTCGGTACCCAACACAGGTAAAATGAAGTTTAAATGAAGTGGTTTAGTAACTTTACTTTTATCTAACAAATGGAATATTGAAAAATTTATATTTTGGAGCTGTAAGAATATGTAAACTGACTTGAATTATATTCGAATCACTTTTAATTATACCCCCAATACCGTGAACACAGCGCCCTCAACGTTAAAAAATACGGCCTATTGAGGTGGCATGCAAAATGTACAAGTGCTCAATTTCCACATTAAGTAACAACCACTAGCATAACTTGTTCTCAAAAGGAGCACATCACTTCAAACAGCTTTAGCAAGAAGAATTTGTTCATTTCCCGTTGGGGCTTTTGCAAGAGGAAAACAAAGGCAGGGATGTAGTCAAGTCCATCACAAGTCCCTCAGTCCCAACTCAAATCACAAGCTATTCAAATGAGCTTTGACAAAAAGCATTCCTTTGTCATTGTTCAACCAGTTACTTATGACTGGCTTTATGACTGGCTTTATGACTGGCTTTATGACTGGACTTGTGCAGGGACTCGAATACAACTCTGAACAAAATGTAGAAGGTCTAGTACCTGATGGCCTGCACATCTGCTTGCTTGATCATCATGTCCAGGTAGACCGACCAGATGTCGGTTCGCTTGGGGTAGCTGCTCAGGACATTTTCAAACATGGTCTTGCCGCGTTCGGCCTCGCCAAGTTTGAACTCCATCTGTGCGAACTTGACAATCACATCGATATCTGCCAAAAAATGAAAAACAAAATTAAAACGGAAAACATATCCATTAGTCACCCATTACAAGGCTAAAAGCAGACTAAGGGCTACAAAGAAGTTTAGGAGGATAGTAAAAAAAAGAAAGAAAAAAAAGAAAAAAAGGAAGAGATTAAATAATTCTAAAGAACAGATTTTTCATTTTGGAAAAAAAACCTCAGTTGGCATGTTCTATACTCACAACACTTGTGCTCTGTTTGCATCTAAGCTCCCAGAAGTACAGTTGCAGTACTCCTGCGCCCAAAGCCCTTCCCTGTGTTATTTCTATTTAACTAACTCTATAGTCCATAGGACAATTTGTAAAAAAATTAATAAAATAGATACACCCTTTTACCTAAAATGGTTATTTCTTGGTGATAAATTCCTTCAAAAACCAAACAGAAATTGATACAGTTTACAACCTTATTCACAAAACTGAAAAAGAAAAAAATATACGGCAACACACATGGCAACTTTGTACTCGATCCACTTACGTTCCTTGGGTGTCAGGCTCTTGAAGCTTCTCTGCATGAGTTTATGTGCGGCGTTGTGCCGTCCTTTCTGCATCAGGAATTGACCGTAGCTAATCCACACGTCCTTGTTCAGGTTAAAGCGTTTCACCATGGTGTTGTACAGTAGCTCTGCTGACTGTGCGCAAAAACAAATATGGTAACGAATTTGTTCAACCTGACGCTGTTTTGTTCCAACAAAACCCGGACAAAGTCGCACAATGTGTTTTATTACAATGTACTCGTGAAGTCATTTCGGGGTGGGTTTTACCATTTTTAGGTTTTAGGTTTTTTCTGAATCACAAACTATTCATCTACAATCTCCCCAAATTTGAACAAAATCCGTCACCCAGAAGTGTGTTTTGTTGTCGATTTTGCGAAACAATTGTGTATAGAAATAATACGCTTTTCTGAACTTCAAAGCTGTTTATCTCATAATTAGGTTGTCAGGGTTTTATAACTAAATCCTTCCCCCAGGGGAGATAGGGTGGGGGCACATATGTAAATGATATGTCATTTTTAAGCTGAGACCCTAGAGAATTTGAAAAAATCGAAATCTAAAAAAAAAAAATTGTCAACTTTGTCTGGGTTTCGTTGGAGCAGGTCACATATGTGGAAGTGCCGTCGCCTAGTGGTCTGAAGCATTGAATTCATGGTCTGCGGGTTGTTCTGGAGGTTGGGGGTTCGAACCCAGCCAGGGCTACGGCACTTCTACACATATAATATGGGTTAGAGGCATTATTAATGCCTTGCTGTGGGACTAGTTACCACATCCCAACCATAATCGCAGTTGGCTGACACAAACTGGACATATTCTTCCTTGGAATATACCTGCTGTTAATGCTTCACTGATCGCAGCTGGCTGAGACAAACTGGACATATATTCTTCCTTGGAACATACCTGCTGTTAATGCTTCACTGATCGCAGCTGGCTGAGACAAACTGGACATATTCTTCCTTGGAATATACCTGCTGTTAATACTTCACTGATCGCAGCTGGCTGAGACAAACTGGACATATTCTTCCTTGGAACATACTTGCTGTTAATACTTCACTGATCGCAGCTGGCTGAGACAAACTGGACATATTCTTCCTTGGAATATACTTGCTGTTAATACTTCACTGATCGCAGTTGGCTGAGACAAACTGGACATATTCTTCCTTGGAACATACTTGCTGTTAATGCTTCACTGATCGCAGCTGGCTGAGACAAACTGGAAACATCCTTCCTCGGAATATATCTGCGGTTAATGCTTCAATGATCGCAGCTGGCTGAGACAAACTGAACATATTTTTCCTTGGAACATACTTGCTGTTAATGCTTCACTGATCGCAGCTGGCCGAGACAAACTGGAAACATCCTTCCTCGGAATATATCTGCGGTTAATGCTTCAATGATCACAGCTGGCCGAGCCAAACCAGGAAATATCCTTCCTTGGAATATACATGCTGTTAATGCTTCACCGATTGTGCGCACGAGGTGTGACACTTAAGAATGAGGGTTCTGAAGGTCAGACACCCCCACCTACTCGCTGCTACCCTCAAACCTTTTGTGCTCAATACTCTAAATAAACCTCACTGGGCTCTCGGACCAATAGCACGAAGCCTACCTCAAGTTTACCGGTGCGGGAGTAAATCCCGACAAGATTGTTGAAGACGTTGAGCGGTTCGCAGTTCTGCAGGGCCCTCTCAAACACCTTGAGTAACGTCTCCTCCGCGCCGTACAGGTTCTCAAGGTTCAGGAGAGCCACCCAGACGTTTAACTTCTCACGTTCCTCTCTGCAAAAGCAAATAATAAAGAAAGGAAGAAAGGAAGCGAGACATGGTAATACCAAGCGACAACGGTGAGAAAATTCTGATTTCAGACACAAATCTGAAGAATCTCATCCCTGATGGACGATACCGACAATGGGCCTTCTCGACCTACCTTAGGGTGAAAAAAACTCCACATTAATTTTGATGATTTTTACACCAAAGATTTTTATTTATTCATTTATGTCATATTTAATGAGGGTAAACTCCAATCAGTGCACAGCACTGCTTTCCATGGAGGCCCTCAGGTGCTGAATTGCGAAGGACGCGGCTACAATGTAGTCGAGCCGCTGGCACGTAAAGATCAAGTTTTTGCCGCTAAGCCATTAAGATACTGTAAAACCAAAAAAAATAACGGTGCTAATAAACTAAGTGTTGGCATCTTGTAGTAGTTGCATTATCAAAACAGGAATATTTTACTGAATGAAAAACCAATAATTTTTTTTTCAATTTGCTAAAATAGTTAAAAATTTAATATAAAAAATATGTTTGTTTGGAGTCTTAATACCAACCTGAAACTGATGGTTTTCAGAGCTCTCTCGGCCACCGCCCGAGCCTTTTCTATCTCAGCAGAGTGCAGATGGAATGCCATGTAACGCACCCACACCAGCGAGGAGTCCGGGGAGCTCAAGACCAAACGGTCAAACTCCTCGGCGGTCTCTGGTGCCCGGTCATCGTCCATTAATTCTCGCTCCGTCTGAAGAAAAAAGAAGAAATTCACAATAAAAGGGACCTTCTAGAGATTACAATCAATCGCTTGCGAGATACTTGGGAGGCGTCCTGGCAAAATGAGATTGAACTGGGTACAGGCCACAGTGAAGAAAAAAAGGCAAAATAGTGAATCGAGGTGATTGCCTTTTCACCAGCCAATTGTGGTACCAATGTGGTGTACATTGTTTGTGATTGGTATTTAGCTGTTGTGAGTTTAGCATAACGATCACGTAAAATTTTGGATTCTAACCTGATTTAACCAAGCAAGGGTGTTTGTGCTTAAGCAAATGTTTGTGCTGAACCCTAACCCTCCAGGGTATTTTAGCTAGAAACCCTGCCAGACGCATCAGATTGCATACTTTGTCACATCGACTTGTGTGCAGAGTCCAGCAAGGTCAAGCAGTCACCATGGATGCACTGTGCTGGGTCTGGCAGGGTTAGGGCATTAAGCAAATATTTGTGCTTAAGCAGCTCTTTGAAAATTAGCCCCTGGATCCTCCATTTTCCTCCGGAAGTAATTTTACAAGTTTCTCCATTTGGCAAAGAGGATTCTGGAGGATTTTGGAAGGATTGAGGAAGGTTGGAGTTAACAAACGAGCACGCCGACCTTATAGAGTAAATCTTCTTCAGCCTTCTCCTCCGCTTGCTTCTCTTTGCTGCTCTTCTTTAGTGGCAGCTGAAAAGAAAGAAGACTTTCTGACATTCTTGTCTCAACTACAACCACGTCACAAACCGACTCATAAACTAGACTGAATTCTGTGATGACCACTAAAGCAGAGCATGAATTTTGGCATACGTGACCTGCTCCAACGAAAACTTGGACAATGTTGACAATTTTAGTATTTTAGATTTTTTGTCCTTCAAATTCTCTAGGTTCTCGGCTTTAAAATGATGTATCATTTACATATGCACTCTTACCCTATATCTCCCCTGGTGAAAAGGATTTAGTGATAAAACCTACACCTGACAACCTAATTTTAAGATAAATGGCTTTGAAGTTCAGAAAAGCCTATTATTTCTATACATATCTCAAAATCAACAAAAAACCACCTCTGGGTGACGGATTATGTTCTAATTTTGGGAAATTGTAGATTAATAGTTTGTGATTCAGAAAAAATTCAGAAAAACCCCAAACCTCAAAATAGTAAAATCCACCCCGAAATGACTTCACAAGTACATTGTGATA
This sequence comes from Crossaster papposus, assembly GCA_037893245.1. Lineage (NCBI taxonomy): Eukaryota > Metazoa > Echinodermata > Asteroidea > Velatida > Solasteridae > Crossaster > Crossaster papposus. The sequence goes on from JBAIAA010000875.1 coordinate 44,116, forward strand.
AAACACATTGTGCGACTTTGTCCGAGTGTCTTGTTGGAACAGGTAACATATAGATGGTTTCAATGAGGTAGATTCCTTATACGAATGTTGCTGATCTGTAAAACTGCACATTTTAAAAAGATATGTAATAATTGTTAGAGCATGTATAATAATAATGAAAAACAGTGGGACTAGCTGACGAACGTATTTTGTATTTAGTTGTCGTTAAGTTGTTCATAAAGTATTTGAAAGAGGCTGGTCACCGCGTGATTCTAATTGGTTGATTCCTGGCCGATAGATGAATTGTTGTATCTTAGATCGCAAAAAGATTGTCATTTTTTGTTTATTAACAAATAAATATATGCTGGACTTTTTATACTTTTTACAAATCTTTTGTTTAACATTGTGTGTTACAAAATGGCCACCAGGATTTGGAACATTTTTAGCGATCATCTCATGGTCTAAACAGACTTATACTTCATTACAACTCACCTCCTCAAGAGGGGTCTGCTCCTCCTCCTCTTCCTCGCTCTCGTCACTGCTGGAGTCCTCCTGATTGCCTAGCGACATCGTCTTGCTCGTCTCGCCCTGCGTCTTGGGGCCGGCGTCCCAGGAGAAACCCGATGCTACCTGCAGTCTGGCCACTGGGACGTCCGCTTGTGGTCTGTGCACGACCTGCAACATTGCGTCGTATGAATAACAAGTGATCTGCAGATTCACGTGTTTCGCATTTTCCCCGTGATCGATTCCTATACGTTTTGTGTTCTTACAAAAAGTTGACGACCTCAAATGACCCCTGAGTGACCTGTTTCAACAGAGTTGTGACGAACCCCCACCCAAGGATCACTTCATCCAAGTTAGATTTTCAAAATCCATCAAATTATGTCGACTAAAGAAACATTTGAAGCATATTTGAAACATCTTAAAAGCATATTTGAAAAATTACCCCTACATGAACTTTGACCCTAGTAATCCGATGAAAAATTGTGTCTTACCACCCTGGAACCACTGCATCTAAGTTTCATCAAAATCCATAAAAGCATGTTAAAGTTATACATTAAACATTTTTGCCTGAATCTTTATTATACATACATACATACATAAATACAATGCAATGCAAACGGGGCTATAGAATTTAGGACTAGCAAGTGTGCCCAAAAATTTGTTTCTGTTGTTGTAAATCCGGCTTACCTCCGCTTCTGAGTCACTCAGTGTTTCTGGTTCCTCTAAGCCACTATCGGATTCCTCACCCTGTGAATCCTGACGCCTTCTCTTCCTGGCCTGTGGTTCTATTGTTGAACAAAGCAAAAAGTAAACCCGACCTCAACATGTTAATTGCCCTCAGAAATCTAATTCCCAACGAATGACATTCAAAACCTTTCGCTTTCATCGTCTAAAAAGTTACTGTACAAAATGTACAAAGTTTGTAAAGTTGGCTATGGATTCTCGAATTCATAATCTGGAATCAGATCCTGACATCAACGGTCGAGGTACTCGAGAACCTGGTTCCGATGAACAGCCCTATTTTATACGTACTCGGTGTTCTGATTTCCTTGGGTACGGGATCCTCTGCCCCGGTATCAGCACCGGAGGCAGACAGCTCGATCTTATTGGACTTCTTATCGATGCTGCAAGTAAGGAAAAAGGACCGAGTAAAAATAAAACTTTAGTTTAACCAGTTTGCGCCGGAGGACGTATATACATGCAAAGTTTTTCCGATAAATAAAACGGATGACGCAAAAACACACCACGAGCAAGGCCGGAAATGTCTGTGAGCATCGAGCAAGGCCGGAAATGTCTGTGAGCATCGAGCAAGGCCGGAAATGTCATGGTTGTGTTTCACGATACCATCGGTGTGAACCCGCCTCGGATCAGGTTTCGTTAAAAATAATCCTGCGCCAAAATGGCAAAATCAACTGCAGCGCGCGGATACGAACGCGCATTTGCAATGTTCGGCGCTCAATTCCTGATCTTGCGTTTTGTTTTTGGACGTATCGGCTTCGGTAACGCACTGTATAGAATACACACGCATATATGCAAATAGCCGTACAAAAGCCGTACAAAATGTTGAGGTTTCCATAGGTTTGTGCACAAACATGGATGCGCCCAGCTCGCATCACTTTGTACACCGAGCCAGCTCTCTAGTAATTCAATATAGCTCTATGGATTGAGTTCACTTACCTGATGACTTTCACCGTAAGGAGTTTGCCTTTAGGGAAGAGAGATTCCGGGTCTTTGATGTACGATACCGACAGGTTCTTTAGCTGGATTCGCCCCTGCAGCTTTCTAGATAAGCTGCGATATTATAAAGGAAGGCAAATAATTTGACAATTTAATTGAGAGCTTACAAACAAGTAAGTCTGTCACGAGAACATTGTCGCTCATCAGGCCGGCGTTTATTTCTTATGGCAAGATATTCTAAACTACACAATCCCTATTATGGTGTAAATTAACAGTAATATGTGAAAGGCTCTACAAAAAGGTGTATTATGTCACAAAAATGTGAAATTGAGTTATATACATAGTGGTAAAGCCCACAATGTAAGCTTTTATTTGGTATATAATAGAGCTCCATAGCCCCTTTCATTTTGGAGACACGACGTGTTTACATTTTAATTACTTCCTTGGAGTTCAGATTACACAACTGAGAAAACAGACTTTGAAATAGCCAGCTCTGATGTACAACAGAAAGATGCACACAAAATTGTCATTTTGTTCACTTTATTCATCAAAATCCACAATTCTTTGAGTTAAACCTGAAACTGTAGGTACTAAAGATGTCATTCATAACAAAAAAAAAAAATCACATTTTGATGAAATGTTTACCCTCTCAACGTTGAGCGGGCCATTACATGATAGTGCACAGCGCGACTTAATACACCTTTTTGTAGAGCCGGTCACATATAGTGTTGAATCATTGTGAGTATGATGTTTCAGCGCCACAAAAGTTTGACAAGAGTTGTTCGCATTGCAGCTTCATGACGCATGCGCTAAATATGTGACAAACCAACCACTGGTCAACTACTGGTTCTGGATCAAATTTGCTCCTGGTTCCCAGATTTAAAAAAAAAAGATCCCGTCTTCAAAATGTTTAGGTCAGGGAACCAGACGGTCGACTGCAGTAACTATAGCCACGGCAAAATGAATTTAAAGCTCGCTAACCTGACAAAGACGCCAACTTTGGTGAAGTTCTTGACGTAACCCTTGACTACATCCCCGACCGACAGGTCTTGAAGGCTCGCTATATCAGGATCGATGGTAGGATCATGGTGCTTACTGACGGTGGACGGTCGCATGGACAAGGCAACGGTCTCTTTGCTGGCCACTTCTAGAACACAGCACCTTTAAATGAAGTGAGTGAGTGAGTTTTGGGTTTAACGCCGGGCCGGCATCAGTGGCCATATTCACGGCGGGAATGTGTACAAATATAAGACAAATAATTTTGACGTTTTCATTTCATGATTTGTAAGTGCAAAATGGTCATTCCGAAAATCGCCAAAGAAAAGAAGTTTTTTAAAAGATACAAAGTAGAAATGAAAAGTATATTCTATTTTCACTCTTATTTCAAGAAAATATGTTTGTTTATAAATTAGGACAAGTAATTTGAACTGTTACGAACTGATAAAATGTCTGCTTTTGCGAGGAATTGCCTGATGCCGGTGCCTGATGCCGGTGCCTGACGCAAGCGTCCATGATCGTAAAACTTCGGGCAGGCCAGTTAAATAATATTTACTACAAAATACAACCCCCAAAATCCACCCATTCATGATATTTCAAGCAATTACCAATGGTGTATCCTACCTTTAAAACAAAACAATGCTCAAATACAATTCTTTTTATGTTGTCTAAAGTGCCGAAGTTCATTACAAAAAAAAATCTGGCGTCTTTTCTTAAAATCGTACAAATTTACAATGACCGAGTTGCATGAATATCTTTAGGAATGCAATTTGTTCCTAAGTTTACCTGACAAACTGTTTCTCCCTGTACCCTTTCAGTGCATCGTTTGTGTAGTGGTCTCTCAGATCGGTAAGAAACACTCGCCCGCGGTAGCCATAGGGCAGCTGAATGACCAGGCCGATGCCGGACAGTACCTTCATAATGCGGCCATTGATGACCGTACCGGGGGTCAGCTCAGTCAAACCATTCCCTGCATGAAGAGGACACGAAAAGCAGAGTTGTATTCGAGTCCCTGCAAGTCCTTGCACAAGTCTTTTCACAAGTCCTTTTATAAAGCCAGTCACAAGTAGCTGGTGGAACACTGACAAAGAAATGCTTTTGTCAAAGCTCATTTGAATAGCTTGTGATTTGAACTCGAACTGGAGGACTTCTGATGGACTTGTAGGGACTTGTGATGGACTTGCAGGGACTTGACTACATCCCTGACGTAAAGAAATTAACAGACTCGTGTCGCCAACAAAATCAGAAGCTCTTCACGAAGTTGGAATCATGCATTCTTAAATTGACCAAAAAGCTTTTGCATTTCTAATTATATTGAGACGGAAATTTTTTAAGACGGAGTAATAAAAAAATAAAATGACCTTACAACTGTTATAACAAATTACGATGGAATTTCATTTTTCGGAGTTGTTTAACAACAAAATAACGAATTTTGCGAAATTTAAAGAAAAAAGTAGAAAAGTAGGATCAAGAAAACTAGGAAAAAGTAAAAAAGGCAGTACTTAAAAGCCTGCGCTTTGTGACCAATTTTCAGAGGACTAGTTGGGGCGCCATCTTGTGGGCATACTGGTTATCGCAAGTATAGCACTAAGTATGCACGGTTTATTACAATCAGATTGTGCGCACACCCAAACTATCTTTGCCTTGGCCCAACGCACGGTCAGCAAAGCATTCAAAGCTCCCTCCTTTTTTTGTTATCTTCTTACCAACTAGTGTCAGCTCCAGTACTTTGTGCTGGCGGTCCACGTTGACGACTCGGGCTTGTCGCACGGAACCAGGCAGGAAGAACTTGGCGGGGTGCTCCAAAAGACCCACATTCTTGGACAGATTTAACTGGTAGACCTTGCCTTGCAGCAAACCGGTGACCAACACCCAGAGGATATTGTCTACAAACTGTTGGAAGTAAAGTCAAAATAACACAATCAGCTCGACGATTTGGATTTGTATGTTAACACCGAAATAACCCATAGAATGCCATGGCTCAGAGGTTACGGTGTTCGACTCGTGTACGATGGTGCGCGGGTCTCGAACCTGGCCAGGAGCATGGTTTTTGTACCCTTGGGCAAGACACTTAACTACAATTGCCTCTCTCCATCCAGGAGTATAAATGGTCCAGGAGCATGGTGTTTTTGCCCTTGGGCAAGACACCCAACTACAATTGCCTATCTCCACCCAGGAGTATAAATGGGTACTGGTGAGGGTCGAGGCCGATTGAGCGCCTATAAACGGCTGCCGCGTGGTCCAGGGCCTGATGAACGGGGTAATAATTGTAATTGTAAGCAAAAATCCAATCGATCTGTGGCTATACTCTGTGGTTATATAGGGTCGTAAGGCAGCTGTCTAAATGCCATCGACTTGACCGCGTTGTAGCCGCGTCCTTCGCAATTCAGCTTCTCAGCTGCAAAAAATTAGCCTCCCTGAATTATTATTGTTATTATTATTATATTTATGGCTACATATAAGAATGTCAACGGTCAACACATTTATACCGTATTCGATTACTTCCCCCGCGCTTACTCAGGTAACCGCGATACCGTTCGATTTGACGCTCACCTAACTTTTCGCGCTTACTCGAGCCTGGTGCTAGTAACCGTCCCACCGAGCCGGTTACTTGGACAAGTATCCCATAAGGCCATACTAAATAATGGCTGTCATGTCCGGTGATGCACCAGCGATTGGAAATTCAAAAACAGTTTTGTGCAAAATTAGTCTGGTCGATGTGGCGACATGAATCTAATTGAGAGTTTTCAAGGAAGGAAAATATATGTTATCACTCTTGCATGTGGCCGCGTATTTACGCAGAAAAGTCATTTGTGATGCGATCAAGCAAAATCAGTCTGAAGTAGGCCTTGGTCATTTTGGGGATTTACATATTCTTTTGTAGCGTACTTCATGCTCCATTTCAGTAAAAACCCCATGTGAATACGACCTTTGGTTAAAAAATTACAACCATTTGAACACCAGCACGTTAAAAATAAAGAAACTGAGAAAATCATGTTTTTGTATCACTTCCCTTCTGAATTTGGTTAAAAGAGTATTTTCATGTAAAAGAAAAATATTTCCCTTTCTGTTTTTGTAAAAAAGTCAATTTTGATTTTTCCACCCCTACGAACATAATTTTGGCCTGATCTCAAAACAAGAATTGCCGAGTTCCGACTGATTTTGCTTGATCGCATCACATTTGTTGAGTCGAGTGACCCAAGATCGTTCGTTTACTCTCATGTCCTGCGCATGTGCAACCGTTCCCCGATTTAGAGACACAAGCAAGCGTGGGTGAGTAATCGAACACGCTGAAACATAACTTTTTGGACTGGTTACCTTTTGTACAACACAGCTGACGGACTGTCCGGCTTGATATGACTCCAGCTGTGTCTCCAGTGATTTGTCTTCATCGCTGTAGTCATCATCGCTCAGTTTACTGAAAACAAAAAATAAGAATAATAAAAACCAAGATCGCTGGCATTTGTCATAAATTCAAGAAAATAATCGATCGATAGATCGACAGCTAATATTTGATGTTTTGTGTCTATTGGTACTGGGAAACATGAACAAAGGCTGTTTTTTTCTTCAAATGTCGAAGTACAGCTTGCAGAATATGCAGAACACATAGGTCACAAGGAGCACCTGATTGCCAGCTCAGTTGTAGGAAAGTAATACAAATATGTATTGGTATCTATTGCCCCAAAGCATACACCTCCTATTAAATCAGTTTTAACAATTTCGCGCCAGGATTATTTTAACATCACCAAGCCGAGGTGCGGGATTATTTTTAACGAAACTCGATCCGAGGCGGGTTCAGGCCGATAGTACCGGTTAGCACACCAACGCATTTCCGGCCTTGCTCGCTGCTGACACATTTCCGGCGTTGCTCATGACGTGTTTATGCGGCATCCAATTTTTGCATCTGGGGAAAACTTTGCGTTTATAACTGGTTAATCGTGTACCTTGGTCTTAAAGTCAGGTCCAGTGCCGGCCTGGTGAAGTTGGTGTGCGTAATGGGAAGGTAGCGGTGATCCTTGACCTCACGGTGACCTATGACCTTTGCCTCCACCCGCATGCCCTCTTTGAATCGGTGCAGTGGGAACTTGTTCTGTAGTTTCAAAAGAAATACAAATTTCAACCATTTTTTGTTTTGGCATGAGAGCAAGAAAGAAAACTGAAAATCAATTAATGATTGAATTAAAAATTCAACCAGTTTAAGTCCACATTTCTCATGGCCACTGTAGACAGGTAGGCCCGGAGCATTGTCCTGGTGGAGGAGCACCCCTCTTGTCAACCTCCCACGCCAGATCTTTTTATATTTTCTCCTGTAGCTGTTTCAGGAGATCAGCGTAGTAGGCCCCTGTGATAGTGTGACCATCAAACTTTCTGATTAATCACTCAGCAAAATGAACTGCGTACAAATTCAGTGAAAACTGTAGCTCATTTCCTTCTACCCTTAATAGGCAGAAAATCTACCAATCACCACCCCCCCCCCACCCTAAGTATAAAAAAGGTGATCTTTGGATCTCCAGTGTTGCTTTTTTCCACGGTTGAGCCATATATGTGACCCGCTCCATCGTAATCAGGAATAAGTCGCTGAGGCCATTTTACGCAATCGGCCGTTGAAGTGAACGCATGGGTGAAAATCGTGACCAAGTCGATTTTCTGAACATTGTATTTTTAGGAAGTGTAGTTATCACAGATTATTGTTATTAATGTCTTGTATGTAAAAACGATCAATAAAGATGAAAATAAAGAGGATTTGTGTGCGCTGTCCGTATGATTTTGGTCAATTTTGTTTATTTCAAAGCAGTTTTTCTCGGAATGTGGATTCGGCAAATAAATATACACCTGTCATCTTCATCAGACCATAACTCGTTAACCTAAACAGATACACACTTGTGATGGGTATCATTAGAAAGCTTATGAAATTCCCTTTCTCACCATTTGCATATCTCCAAAAGTCAAATTTTGTTCAACTTTTCAACTGCAATCTCAAATGATCCCTAAATGACCATTGACCTCTTTTGAAAGCGTTGTAATGAACCCCAACCAAGGATCACTCCATCCAAGTGACATAAAAACAAACAAAAAATTGTAAACAAAAACAACAATTTTAAGCATATTTAAACAATGACTACTAATAACTCCTGGGTCAATAAAATTAAAAAATGTAATAAAATCTATAAATAAAGATACTCACATTAATCATCTTGTCTGTGATCTCAGTAACATGGATTCTGCCAGCAATGACATGATTCACCTTGACGTTCAACTGACATTCCTGTATAGATCTTACTCTGAAAGAAAAAAGTAATCCATTGACAAAATACAATGTCAGATATTTGAATTACAAGAATAGGGCACTATTGTACCGGTTACATAGGTTTGAACACAGATGGTGAACGTGGTGCTTGTGTTCTTGGGCAAGACAGTTAACTACAGTTGCCTCTCTTCACCCGGGGGCCAATTTCATAGAGCTGCACTTAAGCATAAAAATTGCTTAAGCACAAAACATTCTTGCTTTGTAAAACCAGCTTACCAGCCACAACGTCATGTGGTGTATATTGTTTGTGATTGGTACTTAGCTGTTATTAGCTTAGCATAACAATCGCATGGAATTTTGGCTCCTTATCCGATTTATTAAGCAAGTTTTTTTTGTACTTAAGCAACATTTTGTGCTAAGCAGCTATATGAAATTGGCCACAGGAGTACAAGTGGGTACCTGTGAAGGGAGATCCCAGATTTTTTCTAATCTGGAGCCACTGCAGAACAAAAATTGTCACATTGCTGATGAACGCGGATAAATGAAAAAAAGAAAGATTGTAATTAAACCTCACAAAAGGAAATTGTATATAAAAATAAACGAACACGCTAATCTGGATATTCGTTACGTTGATTATTAACCAGTTCGCGCGGGGATTAATTGGCTGGGCCTAGGCGTGAGATTCTTTTCCACGAACCTCAATCCGAGGCGGGTTCAGGCCGGCATCTGTGGGAAGCACACCCTCATATTTCCGGCCTCGCTCGCTGCGAGCCGGTCGCTGACAGATATTTTTGACCTTGCTCGTGATGTGTTTATCCGACATCCATTTGGAATCCTGGAAAAACTTTGCGTGTATACACGTCCTACGACGTGAACTGGTTAAAAACTCCTTGTACCAAACTTCGACCAACAGGAATATCGGATATTAACATGACGAAGTAAGAACGTCGCAAATTGGGTTTTCATGTTGCGCAATTTGATCGGCGATTGTGCCGCCAATTTCTCGCCGAGTTTGCCTAAATTTGACCGTGAGAAAGCTGAGACATGATTTTAACATAGTTCTAAATGCTTAGGGCGACAGACAATTTCTTCAAAAGAATATGGTTCCCAAAACAAAGTGTTCCGCTTTTTGATGAGACACAATTGGAAAGAATGTTGCAACCAGACGCCGGTTTTTTGTTACTTCATATATTAACTCAATTGAGGTCAATCAGTTGAACATTTTTGAAAAGACATGAATCTGGGACCGAGGAATATTTCCAATTTTGTTAGGAAATACTTTTTTCTCGACTCACCATAGACTTTGTACACAACCGCTGAAGTAGCGTCAGGATACTACATTCTTTTCATACCTTGTACATGCTGTACAACAGTACTTACATAGCAGTGACCTTTTGGCCAATTTGAAAGGTGGTAGTCTCGAGCAACTCTTGGGGCGTCTTCTTTCTTTTCTCTTTTTTCTTCTCCTTTAAAGATGCTTCTGAATCCTCGGTGTTTTTCACAGCCGGCCTGGGTTCCTTCTTCCTGCTGACGAACTCCGTGGCCAGGAGACGGTTCTTAATCAGCCTACGAAATGATATCAAATAAAAATCACGGCCGCCTTTCAATTTGCGAAGGTTCCCAACGTACGCAATCTTTCAGCGCATATCCAATGGGAAATCGTTTAACATAAGTCAATGATGAAACTATAGCCTATATCCAACCCCCCCCCAAAAAAACCTGTCTGAAATCTATAATCTTTAACCCTATAATCCTGCTGAATTCAACAGGATCTAACCAGGGGCCAATTTCACGGAGCTGCTAAGCACACAAATTTGCTTAGCACAAAAAAGTCAAATCAGCCAAAATTCTACGTGTTTTTCATGCTAAGCAAAAAACCAGCTGATTATCAATCAAAAACAATAAAGATCACGTGAAAATTTGGTCTGTAACCTTGTTTTTACCAAGGACAAATTTTCATGCTAAGCAAATTTGTGTGCTTAGCAGCTCCGTGAAATTGGCCCCAGTTGACATTTCAGTCGGAACCTGTTGGATTTAGCAGTCAAGTCATTCAGACGCATTCCGAATCGTATTCTGTTGGGTTACGGGTAAATAACGCCAAGTTGGACTGTTAGATCCAACATAAATAAAAGTAAGACACAGTTGGATCTCAGTTGTTAGATTTAGTAGGCAAGTAATTTTATATGTTCAGGTACCCAACAACATGTTGAGTTATGGCTGTGTTAGATCGAGCAGTAAAGTCATACGAGTCACAGTTGGACTCTGTTGGATTTAGCAGGCAAGTCGTTTTGGTACCCAACAACTTGGTGAGTTAGACTGTGTTGGATCGAGCAGTAAAGTCATATGAGTTCACAGTTGGACTCTGTTGGATTTAGCAGGCAAGTCATTTTGGTACGCAACAACTTGGTGAGTTGGACTGTGATGGATTGAGCAGTAAGGTCATACGAGTCACAGTTGGACTCTGTTGGATTTAGCAGGCAAGTCGTTTTGGTACCCAACAACTTGGTGAGTTAGACTGTGTTGGATCGAGCAGTAAAGTCATATGAGTTCACAGTTGGACTCTGTTGGATTTAGCAGGCAAGTCATTTTGGTACGCAACAACTTGGTGAGTTGGACTGTGATGGATCGAGCAGTAAGGTCATACGAGTCACAGTTGGACTCTGTTGGATTTAGCAGGCAAGTCATTTTGGTACCCAACAACTTGGTGAGTTAGACTGTGATGGATCGAGCAGTAAAGACATATGAGTTAACAGTTGGACTCTGTTGGATTTAGCAGGCAAGTCATTTTGGTACCCAACAACTTGGCGAGTTGGACTGTGTTGGATTGAGCAGTAAAGTCACACGAGTCACAGTTGGACTCTGTTGGATTTAGCAGGCAAGTCATTTTGATACCCAACAACTTGGTGAGTTAGACTGTGTTGGATTGAGCAGTAAAGTCATACGAGTCACAGTTGGACCCTGTTGGATTTAGCAGGCAAGTCATTTTGGTACCCAACAACTTGGTGAGTTGGACTGTGTTGAATCGAGCAGTAAAGTCACACGAGTCACAGTTGGACTCTGTTGGATTTAGCAGGCAAGTCATTTTGGTACCCAACAACTTGGCGAGTTGGACTGTGTTGGATTGAGCAGTAAAGTCACACGAGTCACAATTGGACTCTGTTGGATTCACAGGCAAGGCCTGGGAAACCGTTAGGGGGTTAGGGTTAACATAATTGAAATTGTTTTGGGGGTTTCACTGCAAATGCAAAAGTTTGACAAATATGTGACCCGCTCCATCGTAATCAGGAATAAGTCGCTGGGGCCGTTTTACGCAATCGGTCGTTGAACTGAACGCATGGGTGAAAATCGTGACCAAGTCGTTTTTCTGAACATTTTATTTTTAGGAAGTGTATAGTTATCACAGATTATTGTCATTAATGTCTTGTATGTAAAAACGATCAATAAAGATGAAAATGAAGAGGATTTGTGTGCGCTGTCCGTATGATTTTGGTCAATTTTGTTTATTTCAGAGCTGTTTTTCTCGGAATGTGGATTTGGCAAATAAATATACACCTGTCATCTTCATCAGACCATAACTCGTTAACCTGAACAGATACACACTTGTGATGGGTATCATTAGAAAGCTTATGAAATTCCCTTTCTCACCATGTGCATATCTCAAAAAGTCATTTCGAGACTTATTCCTGATTTTGATGGAGCAGGTCACATTTGATCAGTTAAAAATCTCTACTTTTGTGAATTTGTTGCTCATTACAAAGGCTACATGTTTCTAGTGGGAAAAAAAAGCTCATTTGATGAATTACTTACTTTTGTTTGACAATTGTTATTGTCTGTCCAACCGTTATTACGTCATCTCCTGTCCGAATGTCATTGAGATGCTGTTGCAAAAGAGAGAAAAAAAAGGGTCAATGATCAAATTGAACTCGATGTAATGAAGCATTAAACTAACCCAACATTGCGAGTCATCTTAAACCCTCCCCCAACCTCTCAGCAGTCCATAGTCTCAATGAAGATAGACAAAACATACTACATGTATTCAAAATGTCAGGCAGATTGGTGCAAAACATGATAGAATTGCTCATTTAATGATAAGCGAGTGAGTGAGTTTAGGGTTTAACGCTGTGCCGGCATCAGTGGCCATATTCACGTCGGGAATGTGTACAAATATAAGACGATAGGTAGTAATAAAAAACAATCAAGTCAACTGTGGAGAATATAAAAACTTGAAGTCGAAAGGAACAATTATCACAAAGGAAAAGAATGAGAACGTTTCAAAAGAATGAAAGAACTATTGTATAGAAGTGTAACGATAGACTGATTCTAGGCAGTTTTCCAGGAGAATCCCGTGGAAGGCGGGCCACGAAGGATCCCCCAGACACACGGCACCTCATTTAATGATAAAAGCATGAAATTTGGCAGACAGTCGGAGCTTGTCATGACAAAGATATTTGGTTATAAAGTCATCGCTATTGAATTTTTCGGAACAGTTACAGGATAGTGCAATTATTTTGCTGGATGCCTAGAATCATTATTAACTTATAACCAGTTCCTGCCGGAAGGTTTTCCCCAGATTCAAAACGAATGATGCTTAAACACGTCACGAGCAATGCCGGAAATGTCTGTAAGCAGCGACCAAGGCCGGAAATGCGTGGGTGTGCTTCCCGGCACTATCAGCCTGAACCCGCTCAAATCAAGTTTTGTTAAAGATAATCTCGCGCCTCGGCTCGGTGATGTTTGAAATAATCCTGGCGAGAACTGGTTAAATAACTAAGATATTTCTTAATAATTCAGTAGTAAAAACAAAATTTGATATCTGCAAATGGTGCAGATAAAAATAATCTCACCCTTCTGGACGGAATGTAGGCTAACTTTCCCGAAGCTTGTAGACACACCAGGACGAAGTTGTCTTTTATCAAGACGACCCTCGCCTCTCCGTCTTCGGAACTCCGCACCTTTTTGGGCGTCTTTCTCTTGGAATCCTTCGCCATGAGGCGAACGGTTTCTGGATCCAGGCAAAGTTCGACCATTTTGGCATCGAGGTTTACGTGAAGGACATAGGCTGTGACCCTGGAACCCTCGTCAATTTCTTGATCTAGGAATTAAAAAATAAAAATGAAATTGCGGGGCTTGAACCAGCTACCTCTTGATTGCAATTTTGGTGCTCTACCAACTATCTAGCCCTGTGTTGGCGGTTCATACATCTTTGTTAATTTTTATTTTTTTGGTGTGGTGCGAAATACGGTACCCTCTGGAGACATGAACACAATGTGTACAATGGAGACAAAACGTCTCCGGAGGGTAAATTTCTATAGATGAATAGGTCTTCACTGGGAATTTCATGAATTAGATTTTTGGGGTGTACTCAAATTACTCAAAAACTAGGTTTAGGATGTGGGTTAGGGTTAGTGTTTGGGTTAGGGTATGATGTAGGGTATATTGGGTCGAAATTTCAACCCAGGAAATTAATTGTGGTTGAAATAGGAGCATTTTGAAAAAGGTGCCCGACTTTTTAAGCAGTTTGTACACGAGAACAAAGATGTCTCCACTAGGATACAAATTTGAGAGTCAATGTGTAGCCCACACCTTTGAGAGGCCTTTAGGCCTTGTGATGAGAAATTTCAAGTAAATAAAACAACCCAAAAAACAAGAAGTGGAGCAAAATGACACCTTTGTGTCCCAACCTCATGGAATGAACCCTATACCATTTTTCAGCATTTGGTGATGAAAGATCACAACTTGTACTGTTAACTTACCTTCAATATCAGTATCTGCGATGTATCCAGAGAGTTTATTGAATAGTTCACACACCACACCTCCTTCTACCTTTCTGGTTATTTTGCCCGCAACTTCACTACCAATCTTAGTCTCCAAAAGCTTCTTCCAACCTAGCAGAGAAAAACGCAGAGAGAGTTACTAGAACAAGGTCTATCTGGGAGCCAGTCACTACCAATAACATTTTAGCCACAAACTTTTTATAAATTATAAATTATACAATTGTTTTATTATTCTTCAGAGAAGACTGGTATTAATTTGTAATTAACCAGTTCGCGCCGGAGGAAGTATAACAACGAAAAGTTATCCCCGGATTCAAAACGCATCACGTATAAACACGTCACAAGCAAGGCCGGAAATGTCTGTCAGCAGCGAGCAAGGCCGGAAATGCGTAGGTGTGCTTCCCCGTACCATCGTTAAAAAATAACCCCATGCCTCGGCTCGGTGATGTTTAAATAATCCCGGCGCGAACTGGTTAACTTTTCTATCCGCAAGTTCCAAGAATCAAGATTTTACCTCGTTATCAATTCAACATGGCCGACTCGCGAATAAAACCTTCAGTACATATTTAGATTTGATCAAAGAAATTGACTAGAGCGAGGCTTAAACCTGCGACTCAAAAACAAGGCCGACCTTCGACATGCACACCAGACACAGCCTTGTCCAAAACAATCCTTACCGTCCTTCTTAGCCAGTCTCTCGCGGACTGCGTCCCTCTCAAGGAAGTACTGCTCCAGCAGCGTGCGTCCTTCCCCTTTCTTCGGGAGGCAGATAGAGGACTTGAGACTGAGGAGGAAGCGTGATTTCTCCTGGTCCACCTCGGTGACGCAAGCCCTCAACGTCTGGCCCGGCTGGAACGCGCTGGAGTTTCTGACAAAGTCGTCCGACATGGCCTAGCGGAGGAACGACGGCACAAAGTCAGCGCTTAAAGCTAAAAATTCACGAGTGCTATGTATTTCATAAATTATTTGAAACGACCATCTCAAAAAAAGACTTTTATATTTCCTTAGGAAGCTAGTAGTAGAAACAAGAAAAAAAGCACTCCCAATTCACATAAAAAAACAAAAACATTCTAACAATTAACGTAAATGTGTACTTTCTACTGTCTGCCGAAATTCGTGATTTTTTTCCGTTTTCGCGCTGCGTATGAATGTGTTAGCAGTTGTCCACATTGTCAATCTGTTTAATATTTAAATCTGCATTTTGTAATACAAAACAAATATTCAATATATATCTTGTTCAGCAAGCTGAAGAAAAAATGTATGCATTTTTTTCTCCCCCCCCCCCCCCCCCCCAACAAATATTTTGTTCGCATCATAGGCCATGTATACACCCAAAGTTTCTCCCTAAAAAAAATGGATGACCGGTAAACACGTCACGAGCAAGGCCAGAACTATCTGTCAGCAACAGCGAGCAAAGCCAAAAAAACATCAGGGTGTGCTACCCACAGAAGGCAGCCTGATGAACCCGCACTTGGTCAATGTCCAAATAATCCCAGAGCGAACTGGTTAAAGGAAGTAAACAAAAATTGCAGAAACTGTCAAAAGAGAGACATGCACGTACAGCTTTTGGGGCCAGCCCGACGACATTATTGGGTAGCTCGATGAAGAGTCCGTAGGGCATGACTCGTTTGACCACTCCTACCACCATGGTACCCGACTGAACCCCGGCGAAGCCCCGGATTAACTCGTCATTCTGGCCGGCTTGGAGCAGCATGGGTTTACGCGTGACCACCTGTGTTGTTTGCTTGTCAAGGAAAACTGTTGACATTACACTGAATGGTGAGAGATTTGGTTTGCTACGACTGTATTTATACCTTGAAGAATCTGCGACAAATTAAAAGGTAGTATAGACCATTTGCAAACATAAAAAAAACCTCAATTATTATGAAATACCTTACTTGACAAGCATCCTGTGAAATCACGGCACCCGGTGTGCTGTGGTTTTCAAGAAAAGTGAAATTTTGTATCCAATTTATCAAATTTAGTTTAATAGTCCACATTTGTGACCTGCTCCCACAAAACCAGACATAAGTGTTTTTGTTGAAAAGTGAGATATTGTTATTTCCATTTTTAGTATGTATGTATGTATGGTATAAAGGTGGTTTTGGTACCAAATAAGTGAGTGAGTTTTTATGGTTACCAGCATCAATGGCCATATTCACGGCGGGAACAAATTTCATTCAACAATTTTTTATTTCATTCAACAATTAATGTGAAGAAGTTACCGTTTTAGAGGTGGGAGGAAAACCCCAGAAGAATATCCTGGGGAAAAACCCACGGAGTCAGGCAGGGACTGAAAAC
Source organism: Crossaster papposus (assembly GCA_037893245.1). NCBI lineage: Eukaryota > Metazoa > Echinodermata > Asteroidea > Velatida > Solasteridae > Crossaster > Crossaster papposus. The sequence continues at coordinate 60,595 of JBAIAA010000875.1, forward strand.
CCAATCCACATATTGGCCCAGGCCGGATTCGAACCCGGGTCATAGTGGTGGAAGGCGAGGAAAGAACCGCTACACCAACCCGACTCCCCGGTACCAAATGAAAGCTGAAGATGTGTACTAAATGGAAATAACAATTTCTCACTTTAACAAAAAAACACTTTGTCTGGTTTTGTGGAAGCGGGTCACATTTATGAATAGGTGCAAGCCTACTAGTCTGGTCTCCGAACTAGATAACTCCCTGATGTCAATAAATTGCCCCGTTTTGTCGGAAGGAAGTCAAGAAACCTGACTACAAGAATAGCATTTGTTGTCTTGGTTTTTCCAGCATCTATGAACACAAAACTTAAACAGCTCAGCGTCACAATATTTACTTCTTCTTTTCGTGTCTTTGAAGCATGTGGTTATATGACAGTTTCCCATTTCTTTACACAGTCCTTGGCATTATTACTGAACTCTGCAAGATCTTTTAAGCTGCACTGATTAGGTAGTAGAGGGCAAACAAGGCAGTGCTGCATCGCACGATCCTCTTCTCCACATTCACAGATGATTGGGCCGGTTTTGTAGCCCCATCTGGCCATAACAGCTTTTGATCACCCCATTCCTGTTCTCAGACGGTTTGAGTGTCTTCCACTGGACCCATGGTGCATCAGAGCACTACAAAATACGAATCTCTGAACCCATTCATTTTCAAAACAAAAAACAGCAAAAGCTCCAAAAGCTCCACATTTCAATGTTGAAAACAAAGGATACAGCACAGTTTCTGGTGGAGGAATACGTCCAGTGCATGGCGTCTGTAATGGTGTCCCCCTCCTCGTAACACGCAAGCATCAGCCCGCAGTTTTCGATAAAGTCCGACAAGTGTGCCTTGGGAAGAAAAGCCGGGGCGCCCTCGGGTAGAACCGCGACCTCCAGCCCAAGGTCTCTGACCTTTGTCACTTTGACCTCTACCAGCTACACAAAAAAAAAAAAAAAAAAAACTCAGTTTGAATAAGAAAACAAGATGCCAAAATGACTACCTGAAACTTATACTTTTAGCGGCAAAGCCAGTTTTTGGGCCAAAAACAATGCCAGTATTGGGACCAAAAACAACCCAAAAACATTTAACCACATTCTATCTTACTGGCATCCAACTCACATAAAAACACCCTCTTTTATCTGATACTACATCTGAGGTTGTGATGTTGAGGCTCTGAAGATTTTTAAAACCTTTTTCAAACTTTACAATCAATGCCCACTTTCTGGTGGAACTGCTCATTGAATGTTAGGAAAGATTGTAGTATCCTGACACCATTTGTGACCGGCTCTACAAAAAGGTGTCGCGCAAAAATTAAATCGAGTTATATACATGGTAAGAAAGCCCACAAGGTAAGCTTCCATTTAGTATATAATAGAGATCCATAGCCCCTCCCATTTTGGAGACACCACGTGTTTACATATTGATAACTTTTTTGGAGTTTATATTACACAACTGAGAAAACAGGCTTTGAAATAGCCGGCTCTGTTGTACTACAACAGAACAATGCACACAAAATGGTCGTTTTTTTCACTTTATTCATCAAAATCAACATTTCTTTTAATGAAACCTTAAACTGTAGGTATTAAAGATTTCATTCATGACAACAAATACAAAACACATTTTGATGAAATGTTTACCCTCTCAACGTTGAGCGGGCCATTACATGATAGTGCATAGCACGACTTAAGACACCTTTTTGTAGAGCCGGTCACATTTATTTTCCTCACATGTTATCTCAGTCAATGTCAGTCATTGCAAAAAAATGTTGAAAGACATGAAATAATCTGGCACTGATTTTTTTTCTTCAAATTTTGTTAGAAAATTCTCTCAAAATGCACTAAACTCTCCGTAGACTAAACTCTGCCGTTTTCCAAACTCTAGCTTCGATCGTCTCCGTCTTTGGCTTCGGTCATGCAGTTTGGCAATAGTGATGGAGCCGGAGACGAAGCCGAAACCTAAGCCGGGGTTTGGAAAACGGTTCTACATTCTTTCCGAATGTCAACTATTAAAATGATAAAATAAATTGACCAACCTGGCCCATGTTTGGATTCTGGTAGTCGGTTTCCTTGAGTTTTTTATCCTCGACCGACAGTCTGAGTGACAGGGTGATGCGTTCGACTTCCGGCGGGTAAGTCTTGATGACGCGACACTTGACGACTTGGCCCACGTAGTAAGCGCCCTCCGATATCGGCTCAGAACCAAAACAGAGCTCTGCTCGGGGAATCAGACCTACAAATCAAGGGGAAAAAAGTATTATTACCACAGTCTAAAATAATTTCACTGTGTATTTTTATTGATTCTGAATTCAGACATTACATGGAGATACAAATAATGTGTATTTATAAAGCCTGTCCACTAGAATTAGTGATCAAGGCGCTACATGGTTATTACCTTTCTCTTTGGGCCAAAGAAACATTCCAAATTCCAACAATTCTGCTTACAGACTCTCGCTGCTGCCAATTCGGCATATAATTTCTTTCTAGTGTCGCATTAAAGTTGGACTCCTATAAACTGGTTCCCATTCGGCCTCTTATTGGCCGAACCCTCAAACGCCATTGTGCAATACTTCCCAGAGAGTCTGCATTTCATAGTCCAAATAGCCAGACAGCTAGCTAGCCAGCCATGCGGCCAGCCAGCCGGCCAGCCAGCCAGCCAGTAAGCCGGCCATCCAGCAAGCCAGCCTGCCAGCCTGCAAGCCAGCCAGCCAGCCAGCGAGCGAGCGAGCCAGCCAGCCAGCCAGCCAGCCAGCTAGCCAGCCAGCCAGCCAGCCAGCCAGCCAGCCAGCCAGCCAGCCAGCCAGCCAGCCAGCCAGCCAGCCAGCCAGCCAGCCAGCCAGCCAGCCAGCCAGCCAGCCAGCCAGCGAGCCAGCCAGCGAGCCAGCGAGCCAGCGAGCCAGCGAACCAGCGAGCCAGCAAGCAAGCCAGCCAGCCAGCCAGCCAGCTAGCCGGCAAGTCAATCATCGCACATTTATTCCCATATTGTACATTCTATTGCGATACACAGCTGGATTAAGATTATAGCAATCGGCAAACTGCTCTTACCTGTTACGTCATTGTAAAAACGCACAAGATAACCAAAGTCCTTGATTGCGATGATGAAGCCGTGCAGTATCATATCCTTGCAAGGCTGGTCGTAGGAGGTTACAATAGGCAGCTTAGAGTGCACCAGGCTAGCCTTGTGTGTGAGCAGCAGGCGACGTCGTTCTGGGTTCACGAACATAACCTGCAGCAAAAAGTAAACACCACAAATGTATTACACAGCTGGGAACCAGTTAGATGCAGTGTTCCAGCAAACACCTAGTTGTGGGGACAGGTTCTTTTGTTTTGAAAAAGCTGACCAAGTTGTGAGGAAATTTCCCTGTCCCCATAGCATTTTGGGTCTCCAGTAAAGGGGTCTAGAGGTAGAATTGGGTTAGGGTATAATGGCAGAAAACGAAGAAGACGACAAATTAGGGTTAAAAATTTAAGATCAATTTTTTTTCTTCTGAGTTTGAGTTTAGAGAGATTTTCCTCAGCACACGAACCCTATGGAGTGTCCCTATAACAAAATGTACGAAAAGAATTGATGTACATGTACATGTACATCACATTGAATTTTGGTAACCTGTTTTTTCTTCTTCTGATTGACATGCATGCTGCAAGGTAAGTCATAGAGCAGTGTGCTCACTCCAATCCAGTCTTTACTTCAAACTTGGTATGTGCATCGACCTTGCCCACACAATATGGGATACGTCAGTAATAAGAGTGCCAGCAACTCTATTTGGATGTCAGTGGTTCACATTCAAGGGCCAATTTCACGGAGCTGCCAAGCACAAAAATTTGCTTAGCATGAAAATGTCTCCTTGGCAAAAACAAGGTTACAGACCAAATTTTCACGTGATCTTTACTGTTTTTGAATGATAATCAACTAATTTTGCTTAGCATGAAAAACACGTAGAATTTTGGCTGGTAACCTGTTTTTAATGAGCAAGATTTGTTGTGCTAAGCAAATTTGTGTGCTTAGCAGCTCCGTGAAATTGGCCCCCAGTGAGGAGGATTGTATTTTTGACAGCTGGATTTTGACAGTTGGATTTTGACAGCTGGATTTTGATAATTAAAGTGAACAAAAAATTTCTTTTAAGAGTGCATGGTTCCAATGTATTGTCTTAGTTTTGTTGTGTTTCAAAGCCTGTTTTCTCAGTTGTGTATACATTTGAATTCCATGGAAGCTATTAACCAGTTCGCACCGGAGGACGTATATACACACAAATTTTTCCCCAGATTCAAAACGGATGATGCATAAACACATCACAAGCAAGGCCGGAAATGTCTGTCAGCAGCGAGCAAGGCTGGAAATGCGTGGGTGTGCTTTCCAGTACCATCGGCCTGAACCCGCGTTGGATCGAGTTTTGATAAAAAATAATCCCGCACATCGGCTCAGTGATGTTAAAATAATCCCGGCGCGAACTGGTTAAAGTTCCACAAAACTTGATAATATTGATTTCATAACCAAATAGTGCAGGCTGTTCTCGGCACCAAAACTAAAAGTTTTCAACTTCAAACCTTAGAAGATACACAGCGAAATGTGTGTCCTACTGACTTTAAAACTTACCCGGAGCTCCAACAGTTCGCCGACAGTGAATTTGCTGTGTGGTTTTTGAATCCTTACGTCGGCCATGTGTATACTGGGCACAAACCCGTTGATATGGTCAGATATCTTCACTCGTAGTCCCTTCTCCATAATAGCTGTTAGCGTACCCTGTCATGGAAAACCCACAAATGAAATGAAAAATTGCTAGGCATCCTGGCAAAATGAGAATTCAACCCAAGTAGAAATGTAGCAAAATGCCACACTTGTGTCTTAACCTCACGAAATGACCTATATGTGACCCGCTCCATCGTAATCAGGAATAAGTCGCTGGGGCCGTTTTACGCAATCGGCCGTTGAAGTAAACACATGGGTGATAAATCGTGACCAAGTCGTTTTTTTGAACATTGTATTTTTAGGAAAGGTAAAAACGATCAATAAAGATGAAAATGAAGAGGATTTGTGTGCGCTGTCCGTATGATTTTGGTCAATTTTGTTTATTTCAAAGCTGTTTTTCTCGGAATGTGGTTTCGGCAAATAAATATACACCTGTCATCTGCATCAGACCATAACTCATTAACCCAAACAGATACACACTTGTGATGAGTATCATTAGAAAGCTTATAAAATTCTCTTTTTCACCATGTGCATATCTCAAAAAGTCATTTTGAGACTTATTCCTGATTTCGATGGAGCGGGTCACATATATATGTACAACAAAGTAAATTTTATTAATAATTTGAAATAATGAAGAAAAAATTAATTTACCTTGACCAGGGCACCAAGCTTGATGTCATGGTAACCAAGGAATGGTTGATCCAATACGGACTTCTTCATGGATACCATGGCAATTCGGTCTGCCCAGTTGAAGTCTAGTATCCTACACGCCACGCTGCTGCCTATGCTGTATCGGCTCTCGAGATGGTCCAACTTCACGTCTGATATGTGCGACAGCTGGCATCACAAAAAACAAAACCAAGAAAAGATGAGCTTTAAATCATTTTTTTTTTTTAATTTTAGAAATGTATATAAGTATCTAGATTCTGCAGACCGAGAGCTTTCCAATGGCATACAACATTAAGGGGTACCGAGTACCGTAATGGAAATACATAAGAGACTATCTACTACCCTCAGGTAGTTAAAACTGTTTCCTGAAAAAAATGGCATCAAAAATCCTACAGTTGCGTTACAGTGAATCAGGGAATTCAAGACTGAAATTTGATAAAATGTTTAAAAAATGCAAATATTTGTATACAAATAATGTCTTTCTCCGAAATTAAAAAAATTGAAGAATCTCATCCTGGGTGAATTTGTATGACGACATAATGAAAATTGGTTTCAAAGATGTTTGTCAGAAGAACAAAATTGGAGAAAGGTAAAACAGGACTAACGGATTAAAGTTCACACAAAGAATGTTTGGTTTATTTTGGTTTTTGCCTTCTGTTCTGCAAAATAGCAATTTCCGACTTTGAGCTTATTTTGTGGCGACAGGTCACAAATATAGGCACACTTTATTTATTTAAATTAATAGTTTGGCTCAAATGCATGTCTGACCTAATGGGAAACATCATCTCTTCCATTCTTACATAAACAAAGCCCCTGTCCTGTTCATTCAGCTGCAGCAACATGCCAACGTTGGGCTCTATCCGGAGAATATTGGCCTTCTTGACGACGTCGCCGGTGCGTAAGCCCTGGAACAGAGGTTGCTCATCTGCAGTCAGTTCAGTGTGCGCTGGCATCAGGCTTAACCCCAGGGACTTGCTGTGAGGGCAGTGGAATATCACGCAGGCTCGGACCTGAGAGAATGCGATCATTAAAACAATGTTAACCAGTTCGCGCCGGAGTACGTTTTGTACACGCAAAGTTTTCCCCAGATTCAAAACAGATGACGCATAAACACGCCACAAGAAATGTCTGTCAGCAGCGAGCAAGGCCGGGAATGCATGGGTGTGCTTCCCGGTACCATCGGCTTGAACCTGCCTTGGATCGAGTTTAGTTAAAAATAATCCCGCGCCTCGGCTGGATAAACTAGAAAAATGGCACTTGATGGAAGGCAGATTTCAGCCCCAACCGCAAAAAACGCCCCGTTTCCCATTGTTAAAAAATCTTTCAAAGTGATCCGAATTCCTGATCAATCTGAACATTTAATAGAATCATCCTTGACCCATAAGCTATCTACCCACCAAGTTTCGTTAAAATCCCTTTAGTAGTTTTTTTCCCGGTAAAGATCGACCAATCAGAATTGAGAATTCAAGTCTGCTTGAAGACAAATGTAAAGTATTACGCAGTACAGGAACTGACCACTTGTTCTTCCTTGTAATCCGTAGGCGGTAAGCTGTTGTCTTCGAAGTGAAGCTGGTCTATACAGCCGTTGTATGTGGACAGGAAGCTGACTTTGATATGGTCTTTGAAAATCTAAATTAAAACATGCAACAGCAAGAACAATAAAAATAACAGCATCGGTTGGTTGAATACCGAAGTTACAAGCGCGAATGTAAATGTTTATTTTTTTGTGTGCAAAACTCAAAGGCCTTTCCCTCCTATATATAGTGCAGTTGCCATAGAATTGTCTGACCTTTTAAAACCTTTCAAGTTTCCTGAACTAAAAAGTTTTAAAAGGTGAGAAAACTGTCTGACAAAAGAGACCTATGAAAGATTTTAAAAGGTAAAACAACTCTCTGAATAAACTGGTGTGAGAAAAAAAATACCTTTCAAAAGGTAGTGAAAGGTGTAGTAGTGCAGTAGCAACAAATTCTGGAGCGTTTTGAAAGGTTCATACTTATTTATAGCCATTTTGTCAAGTAAGCAGATTTTGAAAGGTTTTGAAAGGTAAAACCATAGAAGGGTTAAACATTTTGTTTTGGAGACATGTCAATAAATGCAAATTTTAAACAAGCCTAAATTATTAGCGGAATGTCCAATTGAAGCACAACAAACAGTATTGTAAAAATAATTTTATTCTCTTTCTTTAACCAGTTCGCGCCGGATGACGTATATAAACGCAAATATTTCCCCAGATTCAAAACGGATGACGCATAAACACGCCAAGTTCAAGTTCGGAAATGTATGTCAGCAGCGGGCAAGGCCGGAAATGCGTGGGTGTGCTTCCCGGCACTATCAGCCTGAACACGCTTCGGATTGAGTTTCGTTAAAAATAATCCCGCCCGTGGGCTCGGCGATGTTAAAATAATCCCGGCGCGAACTGGTTAATGCTTGCAAACCCTCTGTTCAACCTCTGCCCAGTTCCGTCTCATTTTTCCAGACCCCTTACAACTGTGATTTCACAAACATTCTGACCTTTTGAACGGTGGCTTTGACCTTTGTGCCGGGCAGAAGCGTGGCCAAATTGCTGTGAGAAGACGTCTTGGCCGTCGCCTTGGCAACCGAGGCAGGGTTGGCCGAGAGCACCAGAGACCTCCCATCGGATTTCACATCCTTGACGAGGCATTGGATTGGCTGGGCGGCAATCAATGGTTGCCCTGGAAACAGAGGAACAACAAGTTTTATTTTTCACTCATTTAGTAGAGAATGAGATGTTTTTATTACTATCGGAGATCCAATCAAATTTTTTATAACGCAAACCCAATGATTTTTTATGAGATTCTTTACAAGTTTATTAATGGGGCAAGTTCCAATTCAGCTTAACTTGTTTACATTGATAAAAGAAAAGAATAATAGCGAGTCCTCAGGAGTATAGCTAGATCGAGCTGAGTGTGTGTGTGTACGAGCCTCCACCTAGATATGGGGACAGGCTGTTTTGTTTGGAAAAGACAGACCGAGTAGTGGGGACATTTGTGACCCACCAAGCCAAAACCAGGCGGAAGTCGGCAAATGCCATTTCGAGATATGGCATTGTACACAAAAAAATGTGTTGCCGGTCGATTGTTTTTTTCCCCATAAATCGTTAGTTAAAACTCTAATTTATAGGCTGTTCATGTTTAAACGTTTTTAAAAATCCCCGAAAGTGATAATATCGGCCTTCTTCTGATTTTTGTTGTCGTTGCTATTACTCAAATTGAGCAAACTTGTTGCCGGGAACGGCAACAAAATGTCACTTTTTGAAGCGTCGTTACTTTTCATTCCATAGCGGTACTGGTGCATGTGATGTATCATTTTAAAGCTTAAAACGCTAGCAATCCAAAGGTATAAAAATCTCTCATATGAACAATTTCAACTTTAGCCTGGTTTTGGGGTGGTGGGTCACATTTTCGAGTCCCCATAGCGCGTTGGGTCTTCAGTAAAGGTAGAACAAGAAAAAATTGGGTTAAGGTATACTGAAAGAAAATGAAGAAAAGGACAAATTAGGGTGATGCTGAAAGTTTTAGAATTTCAGAGTGTTCGATTTGAGATTAGAGAGATTTCAGTTTACACACAAACCCTATGGGTTGTCCCCATAACGCTATGTACCAAAAGAATACATGGGTTTGTTTATGGTGTAAATGGAGGACACATCCCTGGCGCCACGTCGGTGAATCGGGATTAGGTGTGAAATCGAGGACGTCCTCGATTGAGATTCGTGTTCAAAACTGATGAGAGCCATCGGAAAAACAAACAGTACAAACAGTACAAACAGTACAAACAGTACAAACAGTACAAACAAAGGAAATCATCGAGAGAAACAAAAGAAATCCTTGATTTACACCATAAACAACTGGGGAATGTGTGCATGAGTTAGTCTTGCATACGCACTGTGGACCTCTGAACAATATAGGTCCACACGATGCGGGAAGAGGTCACGGTTTGTGCCAGGTCCACAATCCGTTTTTCAGTCTCCGAAAAAGAGCGCTAGAGGAAAAAAGGGTTAGGGTTATATAGAGAAAGGATAAGAGGAACAGCTTAGAGGCCCAGAATCAACATTTGAGGTTAAATTTGTTTTGGGGAAGCGAGAAAAAAAGAAGAAGTATTTTAGTCAACGTTTTTTAACTACACGAAGACAAAGGAATGTCCACAGTACGTATGTGAGGTAAACCTAATTGTGGCCTCACCGCAATTGTGTGTCTTGATAAAGGTGTCCGCCAGTCCACTACTGAGAAAGCTTGAGACTCCCGGTATGCCGACATCAATGACGTACCCATGATCCTCTCTGCTGCAAACACTGCCGACTATCACCTGAAAGAAACATTCCGACGGTGAAATCAATACTCCAATAAACGCATGCCCCCAACTCTCGGTTATGTCCAATTCTTGGTTATGTGCTAAGCAAAAACCAGCTAAGTACCAGTCACAAACAATATACATTACCTGAAAATTTTGTGCGTAACCCAGCTGTTTTTGGCAAAGGAAGAATTGTCATGTTGAGCAATTTTGTGTGTGCTTAGCAGCTCCATGGAATTGGCGTCTGATTAACTGTGCAGAGAGTGCCTCGTTTCATCTCTACTATTTTGTTAAAAAAAAACGTCCTTAAAATACACTCACCAATCCTGGTTTCAGCATGTTGGGGCTGATTTGGGAGTGAATGGCCCGAGGGTCAAGGGTCAGCTGAATGCGTTGCCGCCCGGCCACCGTCGACCCCACTGATTTGACCTTACAGATGACCCGACAGCCAACTGTGAAGATGGTCGGCAGACTCGGTATGTACTGCAAGATCAGAAGGGATTAGTGCAAGATTAGAAGGGATTAGTACAAGATCAGAAGGGATTAGTGCAAGATCAGAAGGGATTAGTGCTCACATATACTGCGTGTCCCAAAATAATGGTTCAAGTGGAACGCATCTTTTTTATCATAAAGTTATAAAAATTGCTTGCAAAAAGCTACACACTCGGGAAAGACTACAAACTTTGGATTTCAGATGATTTTTTTATGTTATCCAATTTGGTTTTGTCAGTCCAGAGATATATACCCAATTTAACCAGTTCGCGCCGGATGACGTATATAAACACAAAGTTTTCCCCAAATTCAAAACGGATGACGCATAAACATGCCAAGTTCAAGTTCGGAAATGTCTGTTAGCAGCGAGCAAAGCCGGAAATGCGTGGGTGTGCTTCCCAGGACTATCGGCCTGAACCCGCTTCAGATCGAGTTTCGTTAAAAATAATCCCACCCCTCGGCTCGGTGATGTTAAAATAATCCCGGCGCGAACTGGTTAACTAAAGCTACCCAAAAATTGATTTTGTGCCGGTGAAAAAGTAAGAAAATAGTAGGATTCAAGTTTTTCTTCCAAAACGAGACAAAAAGTAGGACCTTGTAGGACACAATTAGGATAAACGTAGGCCTTCTCTTACCCCTGCATCTTCCACAGAATCTATCGGCTCGTCTTCTAGCTTCTCCAACAGCTTAGTGTATGTGGCCGACACGTCTGTAATCTTAACGTATCCAGTCATCATGTTGGGCAGGCTGACCACAATCTCGTACTCGTGCACTTCCTTCACGACGCCAGACAGCAACATGTCGGCCGAAATAGTCTGCCGAAAAAAACGGTTAAAACACTGGTGATCATAAACTGATTAATAATAATAATAATAACAGGCATTTATTCTGCGCTTTTCCAAAACATGATCAAAGCGCAAAACAAAAAGAAAGGATAAATTAAAACAAACTACATGTACAACAAAACTTAAATCTACTATTTAGGAAAAAGATAAGTTTTAAGTTTACTCTTAAATGTAACAACACAGGTAGAATCACGGACACTAATGGGGAGACTGTTCCAAAGTTCAGCAGCAGAGTGTGAGAAGGCGTGTTTGCCATAAGATAAACTTGAGTTGAGTGTTAAGCCGAGTTCTATCGGAAGAAGAATGGAGTCCTTGATGATTGCTTTGGTGAAGATGAAACATATCAGAGAGATAAGGTGGAGCAATGTCATTCAAACATTTAAAAACATATAGAAGAGTTTTGAACTGGATGCGTTTCTCTATGGGTAGCCAGTGTAGTTTAGCAAGGGGGATCCATGAGCTCTAGTGCAGTAATTTATTCTTTTCATTGCCGTGAGGATCAGCTTGTTTCTCTTGTTTTTACAAATTACGCATAGTATTGTCATTTATACAGCCGGTTTTACAAAGGGATAGGCACGTCAATGAGCCAATTCGGTATCCCTACTGCGCATGTGCTCTTACATTCTATTACGACGAAGGATTGAAACACAAAACAGATCAAAGAGAACAAAGAATTGTTCGAATTCAGTCCTCGATCGTTCGGGTAAGCGTAAGGTAATGGGGTTAGGTTATAGTACATGAATAAAGCAAAACACAATAGGGGATCCACGATCGTTATGTGGTTCAAGACTGTGTGCACATAAAGATTTGACAATTTTATCTTTCGAGACAAACATTTCATCGTATATGTGCAAAGGCATAGTGGGTACAAGCAAACATAAATAGATTGTTGCGTTTTAAAAAAGAATTGTTTGGACAGCGAAGTGTTTTTAGGTGAACTGTGTGTCTAAACTTTTGTTTGAACAAAATTTTTCATCGTCTTTTCGATTGCGAAAAATTATTCACAGAATTTATTTTTTTAAGTGGGAGGTCGGTTTCGAGTTTTTAACGTTTTTACATACAACAAAAAACTTCTTTATCATATCCCAAAATTGTATAGCTCAATTAAAACTCTAAAGTTTTGTTTTTGTGTGGCTGAATTGCACTGAGTGATAGTATAGTTGGCACGGTTCACAGACTTAGAACTCCGTTTTCTCAAAACAAGGGAGCATGACTTCAGCAATTTCAAAAGAGTATAGCGGCGGTTAGGAATAGGCTACAGCAACACGCAATACATCATTTGAAAGCTAAGGACTTCTTCTTTCTAGAAATGTAATAATGTCAACTTTTTTATTTTGCGACTTTTTTATTTTGCGACCTTCCACCTATTTCGTGGTACCAGGTCACAAATATAGTTAGTAGACATAATAACGATTACATATATCAATAAATCTGGAGAGAAAAAAAAAGAAAAAATCACTCATTATTTATCACTTTGCTGTTTTCATCCACTATGGCCTGTTCCAGATTCAGTTTCATTTTTCCAGAACGCCTCACAAAAAAATGTTTCTCTGACAAAGTGCACCACCCGTACCTTTTTAGTAAGTTGCGAGAACATGGGTGTCATCTTAGAGGCCATCTTAGATGCCGTGGTAGCTCCCTCCCCAAGGCTCTCCATCAGTTCTGTTTCCTCCTCCTCCTCATTGCCAAACCAATCCAGGGAATCCTCGTCTTCAATCCCCTTAGGTTTCTTGGATTGCTTCTCCTTAAGCCTTCTCTGTTTAACTTTGGTCTTTTTCCTCTCGGAAGCATCATCGTCCTGAGTGTAAAATTCAAATTTTAAAGAGCCGTTTGCGAGTTAATTTTGAATATCATCTGGGACACAGTCCTTCCGGTTTGAAAATCACAGGCGTGTGAAAAAAAGCACACCTGAATTTTTCTAGGCGTGTAATTTTTCTAGGCGTGTAATTTTTCTAGGCGTGTAATTTTTCTAGGCGTGTAATTTTTCTAGGCGTGTAATTTTTCTAGGCGTATAATTTTTCTAGGCGTGTAATTTTTCTAGGCGTGTAATTTTTCTAGGCGTGTAATTTTTCTAGGCGTGTAATTTTTCTAGGCGTGTAATTTTTCTAGGCGTGTAATTTTTTTATTCGTGTGATTTTTCTTGGCGTGTAATTCTGTGGTCTTATCATCTTCTCTTCACCTAATTTTTTTAACAGATTAATAAGATTCGGGCGTGCAATTATTCACACTCCTCAGGAAGCTTTTAACTTAAGTTTGCGATGGCGTGGGGGTGCGATCGCACACCTCAAATCAAAAGGACTGGGTACACCGACTTGCTAAAAATGGTTGCCATATTACTAAATGCAAAAAAAACCTAGTCTGTTAGGATTGATGCTTCGCTAGCAACTTAGTTATTACCTGATCATGCGATAAGTAATTGCTGTTCAATCTTACTTTCATTTACACCAGGCATTCAAATTTTTCCTTATCTGGTCTTTGAATATCTCCGTTTTTACCCTACAGGGAGTTGCAGGCAGGTTGGTTTGGTGGATTATTAAACAGTAACTAATGTGTTATAACTCATTGGAATGCATACAAAGACGAGCCTGTCTAATTATCTTAGGTTATGATTACATGTCATATCACCATGCCTTGCAGGTGTGTAAAATAAAGAACTTGAAACAACGCCGCTATGACATTTGCCTTAAATTTGCTAAGTCTTTGATTAGTTGCAATGAATTTCGGAATTGGCTTCCAAAAACCAGAGGAGAAAGTAATGGCCACTGTCTAAGAAACTCAAATTTGTTGTCCATTCCAAAAGTACGCACCCAGAGACAGGCTAACCATGGAGGTAGGAAACCTCCATGGGCTAACAGTGCAATTCCTTACATGGTAAAACTACAAAATGGAAGCTGTCTTTAACCTTTATTTGCAGAAGTCACCGTTTGGGTAGGTTGTTTATACTGTCGCACCATAGGATGCTTAATTGTAATTATAACATCTCATTTGGGTTGTAATTTGTAAATGTGAGTAATATTTTTAAATTTGTGTAAAGATTATTTCAATGTTCAATATTGTTAATGAATTTTAAAAAAAATTATATAATGTGTAATACTTATAATACTTTATTTAATGTAATTTTGCTTTTGGCAACCAAGTTGAATTTTAATAAACCATGAATAATAATAATAGGGGTGTCATACACACCGTGCAGACCCACTAGACAACGAGTAACAACATGAGAATTTGCAGATCTCATGAAATGTATCATCTGAAAAAGAAAGACTTATATGAAAAATATGAGCAACATACATACTAGAAAAGATGATTTGAAATGCTTGAAAGATGTAAATAGAATAAATGAGATGGTTCAAAAAACACTTTTTAATTACTGTTGCTTAATACGTTTGTTGTCTAAGAAAAAGCGCAATCTGAAAAGTTTATCGGACCATAACTTGGCAACGCTTTGACCGATTTTGAAAGTTGAAAGAGATTTGCAATCTACTCACCAAGCCCTTCAAGAAATAGTCCCAAATAACTTCCTAAAAGCAATATTAAAATTTGTATTGTCCCCCCTAATAATAATAATAATAATAATAAAATCAAACAGAACACTTGCACATACTGTACAGGTATCCGGCTGAAGGTTTTGCAGACAGACTTCCCAACCCATTCTGACACAGCTTGTTTCAGTCATACAGATAATCAGTTTATACCTTGAAAAGAACGTCCTGTTCACGCTTTCTCTTGAAAGATTTCTTCGGCAGCGATGAATCGGTCTTGCCCTTCCCACGACCTCGGGGAAAGCTTTCCTCTTCCATAGTTCTGCATTAATACAAGGTTAGAAACTGAATATTTCATTTTCTATTAGTATTTTGATTAGTCGGGCAAAAAACATGGTTCTGTCAGGAATTGACAGACTTAGTTTAACCTGTATTGTCATAAACTAGAGGGCAGGGTTTTCGATTTTTATGGAAAATATTGGAGTATAAACGACGACATTGACGACAAAAAGCAGTGCGAAATTAAAGATGGCGACTCTCACGATACACGTAGCCTTAGTTCCAGGCTTTAGTCAATTCGCGTGCTTTTGGGGGTCCAAGTCTGGGTTTAGCTATGCGTGCCTTGACTAGTAAAGCCTATGGCGCACTGTCATGACTGTGATCGATTGTGAACACGCAAAACCGCAATGGTTCGCAAGGAATTCGCAAGATGGCAACTTAAAATAACACCTAAAAATGCGTTAGAAAATTGCATTTTATCTACCGTAAAAAAAACTGTTAACAAATTGAAAAATATTGTGTCATTAGAATTAAGAGAATTATACTCTAGGTTGATAAAGCCATTTTGGAATGATAAAAAACACCTTCTTCGCTCTTTAAATTTGAGCGGGGCCCGTAACTAGTCCGATTAGTCGCTCGGACAATCGGCGATATCGAGATTCGTGATTTAAAATAATCCCGCGCCTGGTTGCTAACTAACTTCGCGATGTTTAGATAGTTATTCCATAAACTAATCATTCACAAAGACGGACATTTAACTGTTTACCCAAATACTAAGTGTAACTGTCTTTCTGTACAATTAGCTCACTACTCAAATATGATGAAGCACGTTGCTGGATCCGAACGCACGCTTTACCACATGGAAGCCGCCATCTTTAAACTGCACTTTCTCGCGAGGAAATACCGGTTTTAGCGAGACCACCTATGGAGCGCAAAATGCGTCAGAATTGAGAGGTAGATATTATAGATCAAGTAAATGAAGAGTTATCTCCCATTTCAGGCCAACACCCGTGTGATTTTTAGACCTTTTTATTATAAGTTTTTATATAGTTATTTTTTTGGTAGTGTAGGAAAATAACCTGAAGGTTGAGAAGAAAATCTTGACGCCACTTCAGCGGTTGTCTGGGAGAGTCAAGACAATTTCCCCGAGGGCCTATTTCCTAACTAAATGGGAAACATTTTCCAGTCCAAGATTCATATCTTTTCAACATTTTTGCACTTGACCTTCATATAGATGATAGATTTCCCTTTCACAAAACAACTGTTTCTTTAACTGGCTTGCACTCAGTAATAAAATGCACGGAAACTTTGGACACTATTAGAAACAAATCTTTATTCAATTCTGTCTCAGTCTGATAAAAAATAATTACAATGCAAAAATAAAAATTTACAAATTGGTAGGCAGTTATAAACGAAAAAAATGACCACTTAATTATTTCCTTAAAGTTATGAGATTATATTCAAATTACAACTTTTACATGGCATTTAGTGCATATTATTGTGCAGATTACTACAAAATAAACTTTCTAATTATACACAGACAAAATAAATATACTCACATTAGTTAAAATTAAAACATATCTCTAGGCAAATATAAAAATATAAATTGCAGGTTATACATGTATATGTTACATACAAAGCAATATCTTATGTAGTACACTTTTAAAATGGAGTACATGTACAGTGAAAAAACTAATTACTGCTAACATAATTGCAAATAAAAACTCTAATACAACACATATCTTAACCATTAAAATACCATTTGTGACCTGTTCCAACGAAACCCGGACGAAGTCGACTTTTTAGTTTTTCAGATTTTGCTTTTTTCAAATTCTCTAGGTTCTCAGCTTTAAAATGATGTATCATTTACATATGTACCCCCACCCTATCTTCCCTGGGGTCTGGATTTAGTGATAAAACCCTGACAACCTAATTATGAGATAAACAGCTTTGAAGTTCAGAAAAGCGTATTATTTCTATACACAAATGTTTCACAAAATTTACAAAAAAACACACTTCTGGTAGACGGATTTTGTTCAAATTTGAAGAGATTGTAGATTAATAGTGAATGACTTAGGAAAACCTAAAGCCTCAAAATGGTAAAATCCATCCAGAAATGACTTCAGGAGTACATTGTGACGAAACACATTGTGCGACTTTGTCCGGGTTTCGTTGGAACAGGTCACATTTAGACCCATCAAAATAAAAGGTGACCATGCGGGAGGTTAAAGGTAGGATACACCATTGGTAATTTCTTGAATTATCATGAATGGGTAGATTTAGGGGGTTGTATTTTATAGTAAATATCGTTTAACTGACCTGTCCGAAGTTTTACAATCATGGATGCCGGACGGCGATCGCGAATCGTAATTTATACAATTTTATTTTTCGGAATACTTACAGGATATCTAGCGCAATAATTTTTGCTGGATGCCTAGAATCATTATTTACTTTCAAATGAGTAAGATATTTTGTAATAATTCGGTAGTAAATATTTTTGAGATCTGCAAATGGTGTTTACTACCTTTAACAACAATTCCTTTCCTTTTTAAAATCCAAAATGCAATTGTTATTCCGCCTTTTTGTTTTTAGGTAGCTTCTCAAACTCCACAATAGTTGGTGTCAATTTTAAAAACAAGTATAAAGGCTCAGTTTTCATTTAATTGTTGCGCGTTATCTAAAGGTCACTGTTACCGTACGCCATTTCATGGACGATAAACTATTTCCTGCAACCACGACAATTTTTTTTTTCTAGTACGAATGGATACCTTATATACATACATGACAAATTTGTATACGGTTTAGTACATTCACAGGGTTTAAGCAATTCATAAACGAATGCAAAAAATATATGTGCTTTTTGGCAATGCTGTTGCTGTGATCAATAATATTCATATTTTAATAACAAAAAGTACTTTTGATGTACATGTATTTAAAGCACGCGAAGTGAAACAGGCCCCCCACCCCCCTTTTTCCTAACTTTCGGGATATGGCCCCTCTCCCACTTTTAGTGGTTCTGCACAAGAACAAAAACATAGAAAAAGTTGTGGCAGTAGTCTGTGGAAGACCTGTTAACACAAATTTGTTCACAATAAACATGTATGTTATTTGCACTTGAATGATGAAATTCATACAATTTAAAGGTAGGTTACACCATTGGTAATTGCTTGAATTGTCATGAATGGGTGGATTTTGGGGGTTGTATTTGATAGTAAATAATGTTTAACTGACCTGTTTTACAATCAAGAATGCAGAGAAAAGCTCGAAAAACGGCGTTCGTTTTTAACCGGCGTCGGGCAGTTATTCTTATGTTATCATTGATTTTTTTCGCGATCGCCGTCATCTTTCAAATGAGTACGATATTTCCTAATAATTCGGTAGTAAAATTTTTCGATATCTGCAAATAGTGTATCCTACCTTTAAAGATGGACTACAACGAAAACTCACACATTAAATTTATTATCGGACCTTGTTTATGTTGTGTTCAGGTAACACTTTATTGTTACGGTCATGTTTTTCTCTAAATAATTTTGTTGCAATTTGACCAAAAAATTAGACCTTGATTCTTCGATTTTGAAATTTCCTGCCCTGTACTGGTTCCCGGCAAAGATCCACTGAAAACCACAATGAAATCCACGATATAGTACCAGCGAAAAGTGATGACGTACTACCCATGAGCAACCGAGAGTAAACAAAAGACGCCATGTTATTCCGCATTGCATTGTACGGTAAAAATCGACCCGAGTAAATCGTCATGGGTAGTACGTCACACACGAAGTATGAATTATTCATGAGTTAAGGGCTTTTGCTGAAACTGAGTTTTTCTGGGTCGTAGAACGCCGATCAATTTTGTTGTTTTTTGCATGAAGGAACAAGTTTTATTGAATACTAATGATATATTAGTAATCATTATACATTTCTCGAACAAAAACAGCAACACAGTCTTTATCATTATTCCATTGTAGTCCATCTTTAAAACAGGTAATTAAGGATTAACCAATAAAAACAAAAGCTATGGTTCACACAAGATTTTTGCTTACAGTTTTTCTCTTAACCAGTTCACGTCGAATTTTTTTGACATTGACCGTACCCAGGCATCTGTTTTTTGTTTTTTTACGAACCTCAATGTGAGACAGGTTCAACCACCATAAGTGGGTAGCACACCCTGACATTTCCCGCCTCGCTCGGTGCGAGCCAGTCACTGACATTATTTCCGGCCTTGTTTATCCATCATCTGTTTTGAAATCCAGATTACCTTTGCATGTATACACGGCATCCAACGATTATTGGTTAAGTTACACCACCGACATAATATTCTATATACAAGTAATTTGTGTTGGAAGCACATCAAGCCTTTTCTAGATAGGTTGATGGTGCCCAGCCCACATCTCCTCCAGCAGTACGCACCATCCACCAACCAGAATTGGTTACTTCTATCACCTCCACTTGAACTCCTTCCTCAAAATTCAATTCGTTACCGTCGGAGGCTTCATAGGTGCCAGTTGTCACGTAAGCGTTGGACGGCTTCCTGTCGTCTCCGAGTCCGCGAGAGCTCGGCGCATTCAGAGATTTCAATTGGCTTCTGAGCTCGGCTATTTGCGAAGGTTGGACGTTGGGGTGAGGCGTCGCCGTGGGACTGCCGTTTGATCGTGACGCTGGCTTGTTCCGTCGGTTGACTGTTGGCGGTGGCTTAGACTGACCGCTGGCCGGTCTGAGGTTGGCCTGGGCATTCTGAACGAGGTTGGGTCCCCCTTCGGAACTGGGCCGGAATGGTTTGGGTTGAGCCTTGGGCACCGGTTTTAAATTGGGGGTGACGGGCAATGGCCTGCCGTTGTTGCTCGTTGGGATGGGTACCGGTCTGAAAGCACTAGCTGCACCGCTACTCTTGGAGACTCCCGGAATGGCTACTGGCCTGCTGATGTTGCTCGAAAGGTTACCCCCACCCCCACCCCCACCCAAACCACCCCCACCCAAACCACCCCCACCCAAACCACCCCCACCCAAACCACCCCCACCCAAACCACCCCCACCCCCACCCAAACCACCCCCACCCAAACCACCCCCACTCATTCCACTGCTGACTTTTCTAACAGATGGTGGTGGGGGTCTCGGAGGGCGGGGACTGGATTCGCCGGTCTCCTCATCCAGGTTCTCCTTATTGGATGGTGGTGGTCTGGTCTCGGCCACTGTCTCCTCCTTGGCTTCAATGTAGGTGGACGGTGCCCAGCCTTCTTCGTCTCCTATCTTGATCAGCCACCAACCAGATTCGGTCTCTTGGATAACCTGCATCAATCCAAACACGCCAAAGGTACGTGGGTTGGCAAAAATCGAGCAACATGAGTTTTCTTGTTTTCAACTCTGAAATGCTTCCAAAACAAGGATGGTTCTCGAACCACGAGTCTCGCCTACTTTCACGATTACCCTATTTCACAACTTGACCTCAAATGACATCTCGGTACTTGACCTTTGACATGACCAATATTGCATGCATGACCCAAGTTTGATTGCAATTGCACTTCAACTTTGCATATAAAACAAATTTTTCAAAACTTAAACCAAAATGTCGGACTACATTGTACGTATCAGCCCTACAGACGGATGGGCGGACTACGTACAGAAATAGTGATAGCATTGCATACATAGTCTCTTTCTGAACTTTGTTCAGGTGAGATCAAAATGACTGCATCCGAAATCTGAGGATCCATTTGATGGTGGGGTGTCGTGGCCGGGTGGTTAAGAACCCGGTTTTCTGTTCCGCAGAGCGTGAGTTTGAGTCCCGGTGTCGACACGTGTGTCCTTAACCAGTTCGCGCCGGATGACGTATATAAACGCAAACATTTCCCCAAATTCAAAACGGATGACGAATAAACACGCCAAGTTCAAGTTCGGAAATGTATGTCAGCAGCGCGCAAGGCCGGAAATGCGTGGGTGTGCTACCCAGCACTATCGGCCTGAACACGCTTCGGATCGAGTTTCGTTAAAACTAATCCCGCCCGTCGGCTCGGCGATGTTAAAATAATCCCGGCGCGAACTGGTTAAGCAAGGCAATTAAACCACTATTGCTTCGTCCTTCGGATGGGACGTAAAGCTGGAGGTTCCGTGTGTTGTGTAATACACGTAAAAGACTTATCGCTAAGAGGAGGGGCTTTGCCCCGGTGTTCCTGGCATCGTCTCGGATTAGGCAACTAGATTGATGGCGCTTTACAAATGCAGATTGGATTGGATTACCTGAACTTTCTGCCCACTTTGAAAGCTGATGCTATCCCCGTCACTCTCTGAGTAGTTAGCCACAGTGTAGTACTCCAACTGGGTAGTCTTCTTAGCTGCAGGCCGCTTGGTCCGTGTCGCTCCTCTCCTGACAGTTCTCTACATGTAAATAATCAAATACACAAAAACAACTAGGTAATTATCAAAACAAGTGATTCGCAGTGATCCGTAGGTCGCCTTTTTTTCTTGGTCGATGCCTGTATATTTTAGTCCAAGTATTAAACATTGGTTGACAGAGCCATCTCCGAACCAACGTCCGATGTATGTCGACGTGTTTCTTTATGCAACCCCGCAATGCCAGCCAATCAGAGTCCACCGTGACTGAATGGCCAATTTGGCTGCCATGTTTTTGTAACATAGCAACAGGTAAAGGGAGCACGATATTATAATATAATAATAATATATGTTGATTTAAAGAGCACTACACATGCGCCTCAGCACTCTGTACATTAATAACAAGTAAATAATTCTTAAGAAACTACAACAAATAAGCTAAGTACAAGCTAAAAAGGAAAGTTTTCAATCCAGTTTTAAAAGCGTCCACATTACGCCAGAATCGCAAGTTGTCCGGCAACCGATTCCATAGTAATGGAGCTGCAGTAGAGAAAGCCCGGGAACCGTAATAGGCTGTCCTGCTCTTGACGGTTCTCAGCAGGCGTTTGTGCCCTGAGCGAAGAACTCGCGGAGGAGCATACAAGGAGATCAACTCAGACAGATACGCCGGGCCTTGATTATTCATGATTTTGAAAACAATGAGCAAAATCGCAATAGATATATTGCGATGGAAAGCGTCTGCTGAATGGACAGAATTTGGCTGCCATGTTTTTGTAACACAGCAACGGGTAACGGAAGACACGATATTGCGATAGAAAGCGATGATGCAGAATGGACAGAATCTTGAGGTCAAGATGTCGTCTTGTTTTGCATAATTAATCCCCGAATCCGCTCGCATATCATAGACGCTCGTCCAACAAGCGGATATTCCATCGAATGTGTATGTTTTGGGTTCTTTGACCGAATTTCAAAGTTGTGATGAAGTTTTTTTCAAAGGTTCGGTTGAGTTTGTATTAATGAGAGTCGACATGACACAAGATGAAGGACAATGATGGAATGAACACACAGTTCAGACAGTAGGGTTGGGGGGGGACACGATAATTTTTATTTTAAAATTTATGCCGTTTGTAAGGTATCATATATCAGGACGAAACTGGCAAACGGAACGCCACTTTTACAATGAAATTATTATTATTATTATTATTATTATTATTTCTTTTCGGCAATAAAACCGAGGATTCCTCAAAAGCGCCCAAGGCACTGTAGCTCGTAAGCCTGAAGAAACCCGAGTAGAAGGATGAACGGAATGCCAGAAACACCGGGGCGAACCACTTCTCTTAGCGATAAGCGTAACTGGGTTCTTTTACGTGCATGTCCTGGTTCAATATATACACAATACACACACACGGGACCAACGGCTTTACGTCCCATCCGAAGGACGAAGCAATAGTGGTTTAATTGCTTTGCTTAAGGACACACGTGTCGACGGCCGGGATTCGAACTCACGCTCTGTGGAACAGAAAACACACGCTCTTAACCACTCGGCCACGACACTCCACTAAATTAATTGGTAAGTAGAGCTACATGTACATGCGTGTCTTCTGCACAGAAAATGATTCTGCATGTGATCTTTGAACACCCATGAACACACCATAAACACGGCACAGGATGGCATGCAAAGATAAATACAACAGCACACAAACCTCATCGACAGTCTTTTGGCCTGGCTGCATGCGTTCAAAGCAAAACGGAAGTTGGATTATTAAAAGAGACACTTTGAAAGGGTTATTATAAACCAAGGTGTAACATTTCAAAGCACGGTGCATCAGTTGGGAAAGTCTGCTAGACTTTGATGCATTCAGCTCAAATTGTTATAAAACTAAATGTGACCTGTCACCACAATATGAGAGTAAAGTCGCAAAATTGAAAATTGAGATATTGGTATTTTCAATGGTATATAACACTTGGGGGTTTTGTGATAAATACATTTTACAGCGCTCCAGAAAGTCATGGGTTTCACAACACGTTTTTGTGAGAAAACTTACTTACACACAAAAGATTGCCAAACAGGACAAGTAAGGTTTGGTTGAGCATAGCAACGGCTATGTTCTAATCATTATTTCTTCTTGAAACTTCCCACAAATACAAACTATTGTATAATCAACATAATATTGAAATTTAGAAAACGTGGGACAGTTATGAAGACCTAATTTGCATATTTAATTACCGTGTTAATTAGACCACTGATGGACTTTAATCCAAACACTAACTATGCAAACACTACTTAAAATCACGTAATTTAAGAGGTTTTCGATCATCTGATTGCACCAAAAAAATAGGAATATGTAGAGGAGGACTTAGGCTTTCCAAATTACGCAAAATCTCAAAATTGACCACCCCTTCATATTTTTAATTTGGATGGCCATATCTCCAAATCACATTGTGCGACTTTACTCTCATTTTGTGGTGACAGGTCACATATAAAAGCAATCAAATTTCGCCTGTCTAATTTCTCATTCCCATTCACTTTAGTGTCGAGTGTTAACTGACCTTTGCCGTGTTGTAGTTTCCTGAAACGTTTTATAGCGATTTAAAATTGAGCTTAAAGGTAGGATACACCATTGGTAATTGTTTGAATTATCATGATTGGGTGGATTTGGGGGGTTGTATTTTATAGTAAATATCGTTTAACTAACCTGTCTGAAGTTTTAGAATCATAAATGCTGAGAAAAGCAAGAAAAACGGCATTCGTTTTTTAACCGGCGCCGTGCAGTAGTATACAAATATTGACTGCTTTGAGTGGTATAGTAAAACTAGCCTCCCGAGGTGATCCATGGAGCATTCTATTTTCCCGAGGCGAAGCCGAGGGAAAATAAAATGCTCCATGGATCACCGAGGGAGGCTAGTTTTACTATACCGCGAAATAAAGCAGTCAATATTTGTTTTATAACACCTCACTCACAGATTCTGCACAATTTAAGCTTCCTGAAAGTATAGTAATGACAAAAAATCTCCGAATTATACGTCTCTCGATCATACGTGTACTTTGTTGCCTTGCTTGATGAACGGGTGCGAAAGTGCTAGAGCAATGTTTACGCAATGCACCGAAACACACGTCTGGGTTTCAGTCACGCTTTCGTTGCTATGCGCATATTTCGTGTGTTGCTATGCGCATAGTCCTTTTTGCGTGGTATAGTCTTTTTGGATAGCACAAGTAAAAAATAGTAAAAATAGCAAGTGACACGTGCCGCGCTCTCGGCCAATCAAGACACAGAATCTGTGAGTGAGGTGTTATAATAGTTCTTATGTTGTTCTTGTTCTTTTTGCGATCGCTGTCCGGCGATCGGGAATTTTTTCTTTTCAATTCGCTTTTTTTTTCGAAACAATTACTTGATATTTAGTGCAATCATTTCGCTGGATGCCTAGAATCATTATCTACTTTCAAATAAGATATTTCTTAATAATTTGGTGGTTAATTTTCTTGATATCTGCAAATGGTGTATCCTACCTTTAAAGAAATAAAAGTGTAATATTCATTTTCAAATGATGACAAGAGTGTACAAAGAAGCTGTTCGGGTCAAAAAATGGTGGCAGCTGCCCGATTTGTACATGCACCACATTGGTAGATGAACATTTGGCGGGATTTTCTGGTGAATGACTGGACTCTGAACAATACAATTCTTTAACTGCCTTGAGAAATGGAGGCTGTTTATACAGATTTCACTGGGCAAGTTATAAATAAAAAAACAAATTAAAAAAAAGGGAAAATATAATGTGTCCTTGCCTTCACTAAAAAAAGGTCATAAATTGAATCTAACTGCTGGGTTACAAGGTCAGGGGTTACAAGGTCAGGGGTTACAAGGTCAGGGGTTACAAGGTCAGGGGTTACAAGGTCAGGGGTTACAAGGTCAGGGGTTACAAGGTCAGGGGTTACAAGGTCAGGGGTTACAAGGTCAGGGGTTACAAGGTCAGGGGTTACAAGGTCAGGGGTTACAAGGTCAGGGGTTACAAGGCCACAGGTCAGAGTGGTGAGATTATTTCTTACCCTAACAGTGCTTCGTCTTGGTGGCGTGGGTTTAGCTTCTGTCCCATGACCATGAAGGTTACCTGTTAAAAAAAAAAGGAAAAAAGAATGTATCGCTGTCACAAAAGACAGGCATTGAAATTGCATACTACCTCGTTTCCGTCTAAAAAATGAAAAGAAATTATCTTGTGATACAGTGTAATTCAATGGATTTTATTAAAATTCTCTAAATTTTCGATTTAAAAATGACATTTCTTGTGCTACCTAAACGCATTTTAAATGCAGTTACATGCTATGTTATGTGTCATTGACTTAACAAGCAAATATTTCCACTATTTCGTTGTTTCTTCCCAGTTTTAGTGAAAGCTTATTAAGTTGGTACCAACCTTTTTTTCTAAGCACGGGGCTGTTCTTTGATGATTCGGCAGCATGGCGCTTGCTTTGGATGTCGGAAATACTCATTACATTACCGATACGCTGGGTCGGGGCGCTAGACGTCACGTCGGCGGGACCGGTGTAGAGCTGTAGAAAAGCCGCTGGTACCCAGCCTTCCTTCTCCAGGTACCTACAGTAAGGATTCATAGTAGTACTATCACACACAGGAACCGGTTGCAGACACTACCCACTAATTGTTGAGCAGGTCTTGTGGAAGTCAAAATCTAATTGAAGAGACATACCGTAATTTCCTGCGGTAAAGCCGCACGGCGGTTAAGGCGCAGGTCCCTAAAATCACCAAAACAAATTTCAAACGTCAACAGATAAAGCGCACTGCCGAATAAGGCGCATGCTTGAACGCACCCAGAAGAACACCAGGCGCCACCCGGTGTAGGTACATCGCCACAAAGGGGTCATTTTGTTGCCTTAGAAAGATCCCACTATTCCAAGCAAGAATTTGCTGAGTACTTGAGTTTATCTGGCACGCAAACAATGTATGAAAACTTCAAACCAGTACTAGTCACAATATCGCACGAGGTTTGCCGATACATATCATGTATCACTGCGGTATAAACTGCATGCACATGTACATCACATGCAGCGATCGCGTGCATAGTATCCCTAATTGCGACACCCCCTAGTCTTTTTTCCAGTCGTTGTGAATGCTCCGTGTGTGTAGTTCGGATGGTGAATTGCATGAAGCCGGAACGTAGACGAAAAAACGTTTAGAAAAAGGCCACATAGTACGGGCCAGCTTTTTATCGCTGTTGTACTGTACGCGTCATGCAGCGCACGCTGTAGTCTTGTTTGCAAGACGATCTTAATCGCGGTATATGCAGCGCGCGTAGGCCGCCGATGTGGTAATTCGTGCGTGGTCTACGGCGTACGTTAGAGGGCGCCCCGCATCGCGAAAAATGTCTTGCAAACAAGACTACGCAAGCTGCCGAGTGCTAAATCACATACATGTACGGTCGACCGTAGGGGAATCAACACATCGCGGCATTGTTATTGGAAACACGGTCACAATGTCCGGAGAGTTGGGCTAATTGGTTGACCGCATTATTGAGTAAGATTGCGGCGTTCAAAGAATTCTTCACACAAAGACCATCACTTTGAACTCAAGCGACATCGTATACGGCGCACTGAAAGATAAGGCGCGGCGATGTTTTTGTGGTCTAGAAAGTCAGATAAGCCGCGTCTTTACCGCAGGAAATTACGGTACATGTATGAAGGTTCCCGGCACAACTCGATCCAAATATTCTTAACAATGCAAAAACTTCCACATAACTGCAAAATATTATTTTGTTTTCAAAGTAAACAAATTTCTAATCAAACCTTTTTAAGTTGCCGTACGAAGGTGATTTTACCAGTTCTACCCGAGGCGCGAGGTTCTACCCGAGGCGCGAGATTTTACCCGAGGCGCGAGATTATTTTTTAACGAAACTCGATCCGAAGCGGGTTCAGGCTGATGGTACATGTACCGGGAAGCACACCCTCGCAATTCCGGCCTTGCTCGCTGCTGAGAGACATTTTCGGCCTTGTTCGTGACGTGTTTATGCGTAATCCGTTTTGAACCTGGGGAAAACTTTGCGTGTATATACGTCCTTTGGCGCGAACTGGTTAACAAATGGCCTGGACAACTGTTGACATCAACATTTTCGCAGCTACGCCAATTTTAAAATCAGCTGCCTGCCTAAATTGACCCCCGACTGACCTGACTTTCCACCATCCATCCAGACTCTTTTGGATCACGATCAACACCACGCCCGTCTCAAAGCTGACTTCGTCCTCCTGCTGTGCCTTGTAGGAATTGTTGCTTATAAAACGTTCCTCTGAACAAAGAAAAAAAACACACACGAAAAAAAACACCGACACAATTTTAATTAAAACGGCAATCTTTTGGAGGCATTGCCCCTTAGAAACTGCTGGTAATGTTTTCATCATTCGTAACCTGTGCATTTATTTCTTGTATTTGGGTCATTTCACCAAGTTGGAACATGATGTCCTTGTTACATTCCGAACCATATCAACTTTCTCAGAAAACTAATGTGCGAATGGTACAAAACTTGCCCAATTCTATCCAACGTTCCAAGACAAATAGCAGGAATAAATATTCAAATAATTAGGTCGATAGCCGGCATGTAACTAGAAATGTAGCAAAATGTCACAACTTCATGGATTGCATGAAAAACACATGGAGTTTTGGCTGGTAACCTGTTTACTAAACAAGACTTCTTTGTGCTTGGCAAATCTTTGTGCTTGGCAAATCTTTGTGCTTGGCAAATCTTTGTGCTTGGCAAATCTTTGTGCTTGGCAAATCTTTGTGCTTGGCAAATCTTTGTGCTTGGCAAATCTTTGTGCTTGGCAAATCTTTGTGCTTGGCAAATCTTTGTGCTTGGCAAATCTTTGTGCTTGGCAAATCTTTGTGCTTGGCAAATCTTTGTGCTTGGCAAATCTTTGTGCTTGGCAAATCTTTGTGCTTGGCAAATCTTTGTGCTTGGCAAATCTTTGTGCTTGGCAAATCTTTGTGCTTGGCAAATCTTTGTGCTTGGCAAATCTTTGTGCTTGGCAAATCTTTGTGCTTGGCAAATCTTTGTGCTTGGCAAATCTTTGTGCTTGGCAAATCTTTGTGCTTGGCAAATCTTTGTGCTTGGCAAATCTTTGTGCTTGGCAAATCTTTGTGCTTGGCAAATCTTTGTGCTTGGCAAATCTTTGTGCTTGGCAAATCTTTGTGCTTGGCAAATCTTTGTGCTTGGCAAATCTTTGTGCTTGGCAAATCTTTGTGCTTGGCAAATCTTTGTGCTTGGCAAATCTTTGTGCTTGGCAAATCTTTGTGCTTGGCAAATCTTTGTGCTTGGCAAATCTTTGTGCTTGGCAAATCTTTGTGCTTGGCAAATCTTTGTGCTTGGCAAATCTTTGTGCTTGGCAAATCTTTGTGCTTGGCAAATCTTTGTGCTTGGCAAATCTTTGTGCTTGGCAAATCTTTGTGCTTGGCAAATCTTTGTGCTTGGCAAATCTTTGTGCTTGGCAAATCTTTGTGCTTGGCAAATCTTTGTGCTTGGCAAATCTTTGTGCTTGGCAAATCTTTGTGCTTGGCAAATCTTTGTGCTTGGCAAATCTTTGTGCTTGGCAAATCTTTGTGCTTGGCAAATCTTTGTGCTTGGCAAATCTTTGTGCTTGGCAAATCTTTGTGCTTGGCAAATCTTTGTGCTTGGCAAATCTTTGTGCTTGGCAAATCTTTGTGCTTGGCAAATCTTTGTGCTTGGCAAATCTTTGTGCTTGGCAAATCTTTGTGCTTGGCAAATCTTTGTGCTTGGCAAATCTTTGTGCTTGGCAAATCTTTGTGCTTGGCAAATCTTTGTGCTTGGCAAATCTTTGTGCTTGGCAAATCTTTGTGCTTGGCAAATCTTTGTGCTTGGCAAATCTTTGTGCTTGGCAAATCTTTGTGCTTGGCAAATCTTTGTGCTTGGCAAATCTTTGTGCTTGGCAAATCTTTGTGCTTGGCAAATCTTTGTGCTTGGCAAATCTTTGTGCTTGGCAAATCTTTGTGCTTGGCAAATCTTTGTGCTTGGCAAATCTTTGTGCTTGGCAAATCTTTGTGCTTGGCAAATCTTTGTGCTTGGCAAATCTTTGTGCTTGGCAAATCTTTGTGCTTGGCAAATCTTTGTGCTTGGCAAATCTTTGTGCTTGGCAAATCTTTGTGCTTGGCAAATCTTTGTGCTTGGCAAATCTTTGTGCTTGGCAAATCTTTGTGCTTGGCAAATCTTTGTGCTTGGCAAATCTTTGTGCTTGGCAAATCTTTGTGCTTGGCAAATCTTTGTGCTTGGCAAATCTTTGTGCTTGGCAAATCTTTGTGCTTGGCAAATCTTTGTGCTTGGCAAATCTTTGTGCTTGGCAAATCTTTGTGCTTGGCAAATCTTTGTGCTTGGCAAATCTTTGTGCTTGGCAAATCTTTGTGCTTGGCAAATCTTTGTGCTTGGCAAATCTTTGTGCTTGGCAAATCTTTGTGCTTGGCAAATCTTTGTGCTTGGCAAATCTTTGTGCTTGGCAAATCTTTGTGCTTGGCAAATCTTTGTGCTTGGCAAATCTTTGTGCTTGGCAAATCTTTGTGCTTGGCAAATCTTTGTGCTTGGCAAATCTTTGTGCTTGGCAAATCTTTGTGCTTGGCAAATCTTTGTGCTTGGCAAATCTTTGTGCTTGGCAAATCTTTGTGCTTGGCAAATCTTTGTGCTTGGCAAATCTTTGTGCTTGGCAAATCTTTGTGCTTGGCAAATCTTTGTGCTTGGCAAATCTTTGTGCTTGGCAAATCTTTGTGCTTGGCAAATCTTTGTGCTTGGCAAATCCACGAAATTGGCCCATTGTGTTTTATAATTAAACTTTACCCCTCAATAGCAGTCAATACTAATATATAGCAACGCACCATTCCCAGCGAGGCTGTCTTCATCGTCCCCACCATCAGCTCTGCTCAGAAATGTCGCCGGTGCCCAACCCTGTGAGTCGTTACAGCTTACGAACCACCAACCTGTATAGAAAAGCATATGGTAGACCATTCGCAGTTGTGAATTGTTATCGTTTCAAGCAGCAAAAGTTCTCAAAATCTAAAGAAAGGCGATTGACAACTGAAACCTGGGGCCAAGCCAAGCACAAAAATTTGCCTGATTTTCACCTGATCTTTATTGTTCTGGATTGATAATCAGCTGTTTTTTTGCTTAGCATGAAAAACACGTATAAAACCTGTTTTTAATGAGCAACACTTTTTTGTGCTAAGCAATTTTTGTTGCTTAGCAGCTCTATGAAATTGGCCCTAGAGAAGTGTTATCTCTGTGATCGCCATATATACAGGGCATATAAAAAAAAAAATGCAACAATATATAATGGAATGCCACCCGTGTCATGTGTAAACCAACATGGACAATATAGATATGACTTGAAAAATACACCATTCCACTTTAAATTGAGACATCAAACGTCAATATCCGATAAAGTTTGACAGAGTTATAAATAATTTTGTGTGGATACTGTGCAGGTGTTGACTTAAAGACAGGATACACCATTGGTAATTGCTTGAATTATCATGAATGAGTAGATCTGGGGGGTTGTATTTTATAGTAAATATCGTTTGACTGAGCTGTCTAAAGTTTTACAATAATAAATGCCGAGAAAAGCACGAAAAACAGCATTTTTTCAACCGGCGTCGAACAGTTATTCTTATGTTATCTAAATGTTCATTATAAAATTCAATTCTTCGGAATAATTACAGGATATCTAGCGCAATCATTTTGCTGGATGCCTAGAATCAACATTTACTTTCAAATGAGTAAGATATTTCTTAATAATTCGGTAGTAAATATTGTTGATATCTGCAAATGGTGTATCCTACCCTTAAAATCAAGTTGTTAGACACAGTCGTCTTTGTCCGTGCAGGCGCCGCCGTAAATGACCAAGCGCTGACGGCGGCGGGCACGGTGGCTTGTTACATGCAATTCATAATGTGCTTTATAAAAATGTCAATGTAAAACGTTTGAAATGTAACCAACCGTTGTCGCTTTTCTCGAAGACTTCCACGTTATCTCCAGCTTGAAGGTCCACCTCGTTTTTTTGGTTTTTCTTGTAGTCTGCAATCACAATGTACGGATCTGGCTGAATCGGTTCTGAGATGACGTCGATCTCTGCCAAAAGAAAAGCCCCAAGAATCCACCAAGAATAAATGAAGAGACACAATTTAGTTTTTCATTCGTTTCAAGGTCTAATTCGAAGATCATCGAACTAAAGTTTGCCGCACATGAGAGCTATGTGCTGATCACACAGTTCACTCAAGGGAGCGATTTCATGAAACGCTAAGACGCGCCGTAAGAAGAGTAACTCTTCCTAAACTCGCGACTCGTCCTAGGATCACTTTCACCAAAGTTAAGACGCGTTTAACAAGTCCTAACTTCCATAGCAACGCGGCTGAACTCGTCTTAACCTAGGAATGATACGATGGTCGAAATCATTGCATTATTTTCTCTTAACCAGTTCGCGCCGGGATTATTTTAACATCACCGAGCTGAGGGGCGGGATTATTTTTATCAAAACTCGATCCGAAGCGTGTTCAGGCTAATAGTGCCGGTAGGCACACGCACACCCACGCATTTCCGGCCTTGCTCGCTGCTGACAGACATTTCCAAACTTGAACTTGGCGTGTTTATGCGTCATTCGTTTTGAATTTGGGAAAAACTTTGCGTTTATATACGTCATCCGGCGCGAACTGGTTAAAAACCAAATGTCGGCCTAGAGTTATAGTTTCGAAGACAAAACAGGTATAACAATTTTGTTGGTACGTGTGTATACATTATTTATATGCCAACAACTAACTCGACTCCGTCGTATAGAACATGCAGCAGCTGAAGAACTACTGTACGTGATTGTATTGCACAGACTAGTTTTCCGGTGAAAGTTTGTTTTCTATGCACGCGCGTGCGCGGGAAGTTGGTTTGCGCGTTTCTTTTCAACGACCGTTTCCTCTAGCGGTTAAAACAAACATAAAACAGCCATCAAATTGGTAGTTGCGATGCGTCTTTCATAAGATGGGTTTAGTGAAATCGATCTTAGGACACGTCTTAGCCCAGATCGATCTTTGAGTTGGGACCCGTCCTAAGTCCTAAGATGAGTCGCAAGATTAGACAAGTTTCGTGAAATCTGCCCCAGGCCGTTTGCTCTGCTTGTAGCTCACAGTGTGTGGTGAACTTTTGCTGAGTTTTCTGCCTCACGAGGCCGTGAGGCAGATACCTATCCTGTTTGATTTCTTTCGCCTCACATGGCCAAAAGTGTTACATGTTCAGTGAACATGAGCTACCAGTACGTGCCGAGCAAACAAATAATAACTAGCAAATTAATGGGCACATGCTCTGGTCACGTGATTTCAAGAAGAATTCTTTGATAGATAGACTCAAAAAGGTTGTGGGTTAACAAATAAAGAAATACATTTACAACCCCCTCATTTATTGGCAATACCAGTAGCTTACCTTTTCCACTTTTCGTTATCACACTCCTGTAAAAAGAAGAAAAATAGCGAAATTATCCAATTATGAAATTATCATTTATAAGCTTAAAAGATCAATGTTCACAGTATTCTTTGCTATTTGTGTATTTGGGTGTTTTATCAGTTTTTTATCAACGGTGATATGTCAATGAAACTATTTTGCTACAGAATTCGAATTTATTTAATTTAGATTTTTTTTTTGGCATCTCTGTTTTTGTTCACAATCGTGTATGGCGGGATTTTCCAAAAATCTAAATTCTCGCTGTGTCCAAAAGTAAATTTCACTAACCTTTACTGGCCTTAATCCTTTGTTTTTTTGGTTTTTAGTATTGAAACTGAATGACAAAGTGTCAGATGATTTTTGGAAGATACATTGGGTCACGCTCGTAGGCTGTACCTAGGCATTGCTAATGTTATCCGCCATTCGTTATGGAACCCTTTATATGTTTGATATCACACTGCTTCTAAATGTCATCAGCACCTACTCAACCCATAGTGATTGGTGGAGGATTTTGAAGGATTGAGGCGAATGGTCGCCCCTCGACTGAACAAATTTTGGAGGATTGAGGCAAAGTTTTCAGGGTTGCGATTGGAGGAATTTACAGGACTAAGGATGGTTATTAGCCAGAGGGCCTCGGAGATTAGGGCTAATGAAATATCGTTCTCTGATGCAACGGAAAATTAGGGGCCCTCAAACAAAGATGTCAATACCCAAATGAAAAGCATCTATCGCACGAAGATACAAAAGAATAATTGCCCGACCTTTCTGTGGTTGGATTAATGTCCTCAGTGGTCGGAGTGAAAAACTGCAATACTTCATCGGAATCAGAAACCTTGGCAGGCAGTCGCACCAACAACTGCAGCAAAAAGAAAGACAAACTTTAAGTTGAAATTTAAACTCTAGTTGTACAATATTTACCACGTACCACGAGTCTCGCTACTTTTACAATTACCCTATTTACATATTGACCTCAAATGACCTTTGACCTCAGTACTTGACCTTTGACACAACTGTCATATAAAGTACGTTACAATAGTGCGTGCATGATCCAAGTAAGATTGCAATAAGGTGTTTCACGGTAATATGCACCATCTTGTTTACGGGGCAAAAAGAACACGCGTTGTTAGACGCGCGCACATTTTAGAATGAACGCATGATGACTTGGAAGCGCAAAAGTTTTCGTTCGAAGTGGCGTACATAGCAATGTGTGTAAATTTGCCCCATGAACAAGATGGCGCATATTACCGTGAAACACCTTTTTGAAAATGAGACCAACTTTACAATTCCACCCTTTTACAACTTGACCTCTAATGACCTTTGACCTTGGTACTTGGTTTTCGACATGACCACCATATAAAAGTTACACTATTGCATCTATGACCCGAGTTTGATTGGAATTGGACTTCAACTTTGCATATAAGAATAATTTATCAAAACTTTAACCAAAACACATACTGACGGGTCGACAGATGGACAAATGGCCGGACTAGCGCAGAAATAGTAAAATATCTCTTTCTGAATTTCATTCAGGCTTTTCAAAAACGGGGACATTTTATTGTACATTGTTTTTCAATTTTTAATGGCAAAAGTCTCAAGTAAAAAACAAGGCAATCAGCCGATCAGAGAAAAAGTTGCATGCAACTGAGTTGTGCATTTTTAGGAAAGAGACAAGCAACTTTTAATTTGTTATTGACGAAGATTTTTATTATTTATTCTCATTAATTTGTCTCTGTCCTCCAGTTTTCATGGTGATTTGGGGTAATAATAAACTTTGATCATTGTGCATCCAAAGATCTTTCGTTTTTATGACCAGCCCTGGCCCTTCAGTATTAGTGTGCTTTACATGTACTAATGCTACTTTTTACTACTAGTAGTAAAAAGTAGTATGCAGTACTCTCACTGACTTGTGTGCAATGCCTGTAGTAATTGTTAGTATTTGGTACTTCACCCCTTATTGCACTCGTAGTACTTTTTAGCATTGGGTCCCTCTGCTTGCTGAGTGTGCATGGCCCATGTATGCTGTGTAAGGTGTTCTAAACTCTACAGCAAAAATTGTCACTTGGGACACAATGGGTCAAGGCTGGACTACAGCATTTTTTGCCAGGAAAGTATTACTGACCTGTATTGCCACTATTAGTACTTTGTAGTTGGCAGTATCTGTACTCTGTCAGTACACACCCAATCATCAGTCACGGAGAGACCCAATGCTACAAAATACTAAGTAGTATTCTGTAGTACGCAGTTCTTTAGCCCAAAGTAAGGCCTAGGGGGTTAGGGTTAATGAAACAAGTGACAATTTTACTTACGATGGCCTTTGCATTATAATTTACACAAAATATTTGCTTCCCTTGAAATGGAAGGAATCAGCTATCATCCCCAGTGTCCTTGAATAGTGTTGTGTGTACACAGTGTACACACAAGCCTATGATTTTAAAATTCGGTACCCTGTGGAGACCCGAGCACAATGGGGACAATGGGAGTGCAAAGATCTCTGCTGGGTATATTTCAATAGATGAATAGGTCTCCACAGGGAATATTTGTACTGTCACAATTGGTCACAAAATGATTTTTGAGCTCTTGTGAAGAACAGGTTAGAATTATAGCCTAGAAAATTAAATCTAGGGTAAATCAGTAGGACCACTTCGAAAATAGCCCTTGACGTTTAAAGGTAGAATACACTAGTGCTGGGCGAGTAACTCAAGTACTCGTGATCAGTTTTTGCTACTCGTAGCACTACTTGCAGTTTTTTAACTAATCGCTTACCCATGCCAGCCTGAGTAGCAATAAATACTCGCAAGTAGTGATTGTTAGCAAGCGATGATTGTTGACAAGTTATTATTATTATTATTATTATTATTTCTTTTCGGCAATGAAACCGAGGATTCCTCAAAAGCGCCCAAGGCACTGTAGCTCGTAAGCCTGAAGAAACCCGAGTAGGAGGATGAACGGAATGCCAGAAACACCGGGGCGAACCCCTTCTCTTAGCGATAAGCGTAACTGGGTTCTTTTACGTGCGTGTCCTGGTTCAATATATACACAATACACACACACGGGACCAACGGCTTTACGTCCCATCCGAAGGACGAAGCGCGATTAAGTTGTGTTCAGACTCTACTACTTTACTAATGACAATTGCGATGGTTTCACGATATGATTATTATTTTTTTTAAACCCAAGTTGCAGCAGAAGTCGCTGTGAAATTCCTGTTTGAATGAAAACACATGGTGATAAACATGTGTGACCATCATTTTACCCCTTGTGAAAAATGTGACAACTACTCGCGAGTACTTGATTTCGTCGCGAGTACTCGAGTGCGAAAAATCACTACTCGCCCATCCCTAGAATACACCAAATTGGTAATTGCTTGAATTATCATGAATGGCTGGATTTGGGGGATTGTATTTTATAGTAAATATTGTTTAACTGACCTGTTTAAAGTTTTACGATCATGAATGCAGTGGTAATTATTTTTTTATAAAATGCAATTGTTCGGAACAATTACAGAATATCAAGCGCAATTATTTTGCTGGATTGCCTACAATCATTATTTACTTTCAAACAAGTAAGAAATTTCTTAATCATAATTTGGTAGTAAAAAAATGTGATATCTGCAAATGGTGTATCCTTTTGATACTTTTGTACATGAGAACAAAGAGATATACCGGTATATTTAAAGGGGGAACTCAAAGGTTGTTTTTTTCTTCGTTTTTTGTTTGTTTTTGTGGCAGAGTATAGATTAAATAATAACTAACACAAAAATTGGGTAAATTAAGTAAGAAATACGTTTTTAAGAGGCATTTTCATTCTGCGCCTGCACAGCCAGAAATCTGAAAAGCGCGAGGTCAAATATCCGTCTGTATACATATATGACGTCATTCTGGGAGACGGTGGCACTGCATATGTATATGTATGCATATGTATGCAGTGCCACCGTCTCCTAGAATGACGTTATATGTTTACATACAGACTTTTCAGATTTCTGGCTGTGCAGGCGCAAAAAGAAAATGCCCCTAAAAAACGTATTTCTTACCTAATTTACCCATTTTTTTTTTATTTATTATTTAATATATACTCTGCCACAAAAAATCGAAAACAAAAAAATCTATTAGTTCCCCTTTAAGAATATAAGGCCATGGCATGAATATAACCTACTTGGCAGTATTCATTCAGTTGGCCCAGTCGCTTAGAAGCCACCTCTCTCGTCTGACTGCGTCCAAACAACTTTTTGCCTGCAAAAATAAACACAAGCAACAAAAGAAATTAGGATATGGACAATTCAATAGTATACAATCACGAATGGGAGGTCATTCCGTGACTAATCACCCAATGGGTTACACCCCACCCAATTCATTTTTATTTTTTTACCATTACGTCAAACAATTTGAGATGTATTTTTCGTTTGCTTCCCAGCTTATGCCAAAGTTGGCAAAATGTGATTTTCCTGAGTATATTAATGCAAATACATACAGTGTATTGTACGTAAATGTATGTTTTTGCATAGAAATATTTAGGTATATGCCAACTTTGACATGAGCTAGAAAGCAAACAAAAAGTATTAAATTATACCTCCGATGTTTGTTTTTAATGGGGTATAATTTTAACTCAGATTCGGCTTAAGGTCGCGTGATTCACAATACTTGAAAGCCTAAAGAAAACTGAACAATCACTATTGCTCACATTTCAGAAGTTTTGTCCGAAATAGAAGCATTTGAAACATGTATGGTTCTTAGTGTCTCTTAACCAGTTCGCGCCGGGATTATTTTAACACCACCGAGCCGACGCGCAGGATTATTTTTTTTAACGAAACTCGATCCGAGGCGGGTTCAGGCCGATAGTACCGGGAAGCACACCCACACATTTCCGGCCTTGCTCGCTGCTGACAGACATTTCCGGCCTTGCTCGTGGCGTGTTTATGCGTCATCCGTTTTGAATCTGGGAAAAACTTTGCGTTTATATACGTCATCCGGCGCGAACTGGTCAAATGTGCGGCATTCTCGCAAAATGAGACGGAACTGGGCACAGGGAATAGTTGAGATAACTGCCAAAATAATAAATAATAGGTGATTTTATGTAGTTTTCAGATTAATTGATATTTGTAATCTTTGTATGCCTACTAAACGTATTTTGTTAAGAAATAGTATGGAAGTAGTGAAATAAAAGTGTTTAAAAAAAACCAACCAATTGACATTTGTTCATATCACATGGACAAAACTCTAAACTTCAAAGGCCTTTTTTTCAACATTTTACTTTTGCGACATATTAATAAATGCGAACTTTAATTAGCCATAACTTGTTAATGAAATGTCCGATTGAAGCGCAACACAGTACAGTATACTAAAGAGAATTGTATCCTCCTTTCTGATGCCCGAGAACCCTCATTTCATACTCTGCCCAGTTCCGTCTCATTTTGCCAGAACCCCTCACAAATGTAATAGTAGGGTTGGAAGGGGGGGGGGGGGGGGGGGGGGTCAACATGCATAAAAAGATATATTAAAACTTTAATTTGTTTTATTTCACTGAATGCATGTATACAGGGTTCTAGCTAGGACCTTTTTAGTGCCGGGTAAATTACTGTATCAGATTGCGGAGCGTTGCGAGCGCAGCAAGCGGAGCTCTCGCGCCTTACGGCCTGGGTTCCAGTTCATTTTTGCATGTTTCTGTGAAAGTCTAGCTAAGTTAATAAAATAAATTACTACATGAACATGATTAACGCGACTTTGTATCTCCTCTCTTTCTTTTGTGCCCATAATTTGATTAAAAAAATCAAAAAATTCAAAAATTCAAAAAAAAATCAAAAAAAAATCAAATATTGTGCCGGGTGACACAGCCAATTTGAACCCAAGAGGGTTGCAGTACCGGGCGGTACCACCCGGCGCCGCCCACCATGGCTAGAACTCTGCATGTATATATAAACATAAAATGAGAAGAAAAACAAATCAGCCGGGTCTGTGAACAATTTTCACGTCTGTGAACACCAACTTTTCCAGTTGATTAAAATTGCATTCAGTTTGTTTTGTTCGACTGTAACGAGTGGGCTGTCATTTATTTAGTTTTCAAAACGGCAACCGGAAACTGCCAAACGACAGGCAGCACATTCAACAGTGATAAGGAAGTTGAATGTTAACAATAGTCAGGTTAAATTTGCGGCTAATTTTTCCTTTCAACAAATAATTTATTTGTTTTAAGGTATTTTAGTTTCTTCGACACCTATATTTTCAGATCTGATCAATTGAAAAGATTGTTTTGATCCCTAAATTATATTTTATACAGGTTTTGTCATTCTCTTACCATAGCATCTGATGAAGCACTACAATTGTAAATATTCATTACTTTTCAAAGACACTTTAAATATAACTGAGAAATTTCCCAAAATTGTAAAAGACCAATGCGATACACTACAGAGTTGTGCCATATATCAAATGAAAGCTTATTTCCTGCTTTTTCTGACCAACTGTAAAATTGAAAAAAACAAAACATTTTTAAAACATGAGACTTATTTTTGCATAGTGGGTCACATTTAGTAATATTTTGAAGCTCATTCAAACATCAATATCAAATATTAAATATTTCATGAGCAAAATGGTAAGTTCCAATTTTTTTTAGGGACACGCTGTAGTTTACAAATTTCATTTGCAGTACGGGTTTTAAAAAGATATCGACTTTCAAATTTTTTTCCTGATTTTTTTCAAAAGAGAAAGTAAATGATGTGTACATGTATACGTATAAGCAGGCCTACTTGTATCTTTGACCTCTTCTGTACAGAAATTCTACGTGACAAGATAATGATTATAATTATTTGGTGTATGACAAATGGAAACCGGACCACGGACTCACCGGGAAGGAAAGGGATCATTCGCTGTGTTGGGTTTTTCACACCAGCTTCCACAGGAAATAAACTCAACAGTTTCATCTGAAAATTAATCATAGTAACAAAACACATCACAGGTCCACAAATCATTTGTACTCCTCACCCAAAAAAACAAAAGGCAGGTTCGAGTCCTGCTTTGCCAATTCCTTTGTTTATTTCTTAATTTATGCAAATTTACCTAGTCAATTTCCCTTGTGGTTTATTTATTTGTGTATAAAAACAGTAGTGGATCTACAGGGCGGGGGGGGGGGAGGAATTTTTTTTTGGGGGGGGGGGGGGGCTTTTTTTGGGGGGGGGGGGGTAATCTGCCCAGTGAAAATGTTCACTTTAGTTTTATATAGTAATTGTACATGTAGATAAATTACAAAAAATATGTTAAAAATCATGTTTTGACGTAACATTTGTCACACTAGGGTACATGGTAAATTGTTTATAGCTACTGGTTCACTTGTATTTCAGGTAAGACAGTATAACTTACTTAAAAACCTTTTCACATTACAGTTTCTCAACCCGGATTAAACTCGACCCTGGTCAAACCCGCTGCTACCCCGGGTTCAGTTTTGGATTGTTTAACCCCTAATCAACCCTGTCAGGAGAAATTTTCAACCCGGGTTGAAAATCTCAACCCTGGTCTGGAGCAGTTTGATTTTAACCCGGTTTGAAATATTTGAAGTGTGAAACAGTTAACCCCGAGATTTGTCTGGTGTAAAAAGGTAGGATACACCATTAGTAATTGCTTGAATTATCATGAATGGGTAGATTTGGGGAGTTGTATTTTATAGTAAAAATTGTTTAACTGACCTTTCCGAAGTTTTACAATCATGGATGCCAAGAAAAAGCACGAAAAACAGCGTTTGTTTTCAACCGACGTCGAGCAGTTATTCTTATGTTATTTGTGTTTTTTCGCGATCGCCGTCCTTAATAAAATTATATTTTTCAGAATAATTACAGGATATCTAGCGCAATCATTTTGCTGAATGCCTAGAATCATTATTTACTTTTTAGATGAGCAAGATATTTCTTAATAATTCAGTAGTAAATATTTTTGATATCTGCAAATGGTGTATCCTACCTTCAACTCCAAGATTTGTCTGGTGTAAAAAGGGCTTAAGGGGTTCATTCTGTGTGTGTTCCACATGCAGCAAAACTATGAAACTGGTGATATACTTTGTGGAATGACCCATATCTGTTTATTTGAAGAGTTCAGTCAGATTTTCAGTACCTGGAAATCAAAGAATCTGCTGTATCTGCGATAGATGACATTGACCGAGCCATCTGACCAGGAAACATGAATAACGTACTCCTGCCAGAAGAAAAGAAATTACAAAAGATACTCATCAGGAGAAAATGAAATCACCTCACCCTCCCAGACCAGGGCACGTATTTATATACCCCTCGATGCCGGTCTTACCGGTGTCCCATTTCTCACTGCACCGGATTATACGCATGACTACATACAGTAGCAGCCTTTGTCCAGTAGCTGCACTGCACAATGGACAGAGCGTACAGCTGCCACATAATGCAATATGTAAAATGGTGGAAAGGTCCTCCAAAAAGATGAACATGGATGAAGAAAGGGTACCAAAACCAACATTTAGGCTTTTGTTTTCACTCAAAAATAATTCAAGAAAGTTACTGACCTTGTTATTTGTGACCTGTCATCACAAAATGAGCGTAAAGTCGCACGGAGTGATTTCCCAGTACGGCCAGTCAAAGTCAAAATTTGAAAGGGTGGTCGATTTTGAGATTATATGGGTTTTTTTAAGACTATAAATCCCCAACAATCAATTCCCAATTTTTCAGGACGATCAGATAAAAACAAAATTAGTTTTTGAGACAATTTTGACTATGCCTTTCTATGCCTTTCACACAATTTCACGCAAGAAATGCCCGTTTTCTCATAATCTCTGTATTATTAAGACTCCAGACTAAAAATGAAAAATACAAAAAATATTGATTATCAAACCTCCAAGTGATAGTACATATAATAATAATAATAATAGCAGGTTCTTATATAGCGCATTTCAGATCCACCGGATCTCTCAATGCGCTTAACAGTCAATATTAATGCAAAATAAAATGGTGAACAAAACAAAAAAATAGCTGTGTGTCAGTTGGTTGATAACAGTCACTGGAAAGCCAATTTAAACAAATGGGTCTTTAGATGTTTCTTGAAAAGTTGCAGTTCAGTTTCGGATCGGAGAGATTGTGGAAGCTCCGTTTTCACAGAATTTAGAAATACCCATATCTCAATTTTTTATTTTGCCGACTTTACGCTCATTTTGTGATGACAGGTCACATTTATTATGCAATAGCATAAGCAGAAAACAACCCAAACTTAAAAATTACAGGATACAGCTCTAGACCAGGATGGAGGTGGAAAATCTCCAACTTTTATGGCTAGACATCTGAAGATTCATGACCTTAAAGTTTTGTAAAGCTCGCTTAACTTACATAATGTTTGGTAGGGTATTTCCTTTTCTGAATATCATCCACGATAGCGTCTTGTACCGTCCTCTTTCCCATTTTCCCCACGTTAATTCACGTTCACTCTCCACTGTCCACTGCTGCCTAGGCAAATATTAACGCAACGTCACGGACACGGAGTGACGAACGTTTGTGTTTTTTTAGTAGGGGGATACGTAAACTTCCCGAAAACAAGCCAGTCTGTTTCTATCTTGACACCGGGATACTGTTACGATGATGTAAACTAATTTTGTAATGTATTACAACGGATGCATCGGAAGTATTATATGCACGATGAGCCAGCAACAAATATAATCCGCGTCGCAACCGCGTGCTTGTACTGTTTATACTGGACTTGTACTTACTTCCGCGTGCGAGCGAGACAAAAAACTCGAGAGGGCGCCCTTGTATGTTTGCCGTCTGCCAATCACCAATTCCTCGGTCATCGAATTCACGCGAACGTACGTTGCCGACGTTTTGCCAACTTCGAACGAAACCTTTGCGGGAATCTTGCTGTTCTTTCGTTGGTTCACCACTCGGTCTTCTTTGTCGGATGCATAATTTAGGAATAGGACCTAGTTAATAAACAGGACAGGAAGATAGCTGTTTAAACCCAGAGGTAGGCCTTTCAGACGGAGTTTCATGTGGTTTTTACATGTACTCGGGTCGGGCGCTGGGTTGCGCAATGCCAATGGCTGCCAAATGTGCCAGAAATTTGGGGAAACCCCCGGCAGGCTCTATATGATGGGCTTCCTCCATGGAACAACTCGTACCCGAGACAACTCGTACCCGGGACGACTCGTACCCAAAATTTGTTACCCGGGACAACTCGTACCCAGGACAACTCGTACCCGAGACAACTCGTACCCGGGACAACTCGTACCTTGTACTTTTCTTACCATGTACATGTACTTTCCTGTTTCTTTTATTTAGGTGTAATTGACAAATCATCAGAAGATGTGGAAAATTAAAGTCGTTCAGTTTTTGGAAATTGCCAGTGGTGACAATCATACAAGCAGGAGCTTCGTAACTTATTTGATCTTCATTTATTGCAAAAACGTATTTCTAAAATAATTGGACTGCTTCATTAAAAATTATAAAATTTGTATATATGTCACCTTCTACAGTTTTTATGACATTAAAGTTCTGGGCGGAGTTTGCTCGTAACTTATTTGATCTTTTTGTTTAACAGTAGTTTCAGACACGCATATTACATTGTGTTACGTCTAGAAGAGAACACATCATTAAATGCGTGTTTGGATATTTCATTTTACGTACCTCGCCAAGACACGCGTTTTTTCTTACTTGTTAACCCGTGTTTGAAACATAGTTTTTCCCGACTGGGTACCGATTCATTATAAAATGTTACATAATTATGTCACCAAGCTACAGTTGTTATGACATTAGAGTTTCTGAAACGGAATAATAAAAAAAAACAGTATTAAAAAAAAAAAATTATCTTCAGGCCAACGATAGGCCTAAGCTTCTTTTCTCTTTTAAATCTAAAACTGAAATAAAAAAGTTTCATTCTTAATCGTCAAAAATCTCTAGTAATCAAACCATTAACAATTTCTATCTTTGAAATAGTAATTGGTTAGCATAATAATAGGTTGAAAATAAGTACGATAACGTTTGGCACAAGTATTAAGTAAGGCACAATAAGGGGTTGATTTACGAGTACGCTGCACATACAGTGTTTAATTTTCCAGCCGTGTACGAGTTGTCTCGGGTACGAGTTGTCCCGGTTTTCCAGCCGTGTACGAGTTGTCTTGGGTACGAGTTGTCCCGGGTACGAGTCGTCTCGGGTACGAGTTGTCCCGGGTACGAGTTGTCCCACATTCGATGAACCATGAACCTTATTCCTCCATGCATGAACGTACAATTTGATAATACTGCTACTACTGACTACACGACACTTGCACATTCCTATTGTAGGCCCAGTAAGTAGTAATAGTACTACAGCTCAAACATTGTTTTTCTTCAATATTTAATTTTTAGATTTAAAAGCACACTCTATATTATTATATTTTTTTCTTTAGTGATTTACGTGGAGATTCAGATCGCATTTGCATTTGCGGTGATCCCAGCTCTTTATCAAGCATGGATCAAGCAGATTGTTACACGCTTAACCAAGCCAGTGAATTCATCAAAGAAAACCTAGATGCCAAATATATTTTGGATGATCTCATCTCAAAAGAAGTCTTGGATACAGACCACGATGACGAAATTCGAGCAGAGACAACACCAAAGGTACTTCAAATATCAGCGTAATTATATCAGACTATTTATTCAAAGGAACACATTTTTACCCTTCCTCTCTGATACTTCTTTACTGCAAGTCATTTTGTCTATGCCAAATCACTTCAGCTGCAGTGCGTTGAAGGATTCTTTGCATGTACAGTGTACACGCATGTACATGAACATCTGTTAAAGGAATTATTTATACACCATTGGTAATTGCTTGAATTATCATGAATGGGTGGATTTAGGAGGTTGTATTTTATAGTAAATAACGTTTAACTGACCTGTCCAAAGTTTTACAATCGTGAATGCCGAGGAAAGCAAGAAAAACAGTGTTCGTTTTTCAACCGGCGTCTGGCACTGGTTCTTAATCTTATGTTGTTCTTGTTTTTTCACGATCGCCGTTTGGCGATCTTCAATATTTTCTTTTTTTTAATTAAATTTTTCGGAACAATTACAGGATATCTAGCGCAATGCTTTTGCTGGATGCCTACAATCATTATTTACTTTCAAATAAGTAAGATGTTTTGAA
Organism: Crossaster papposus; assembly: GCA_037893245.1. NCBI lineage: Eukaryota > Metazoa > Echinodermata > Asteroidea > Velatida > Solasteridae > Crossaster > Crossaster papposus. Next base: position 105,278 of record JBAIAA010000875.1, read on the forward strand.
CAAATTCGGTAGTAACATTTTTTGATATCTGCAAATGGTGTATCCCACCTTTAATAAATAGGCATATGGCTTTGCTTATAACTATCAGTGTATACGGAAACTATTTGACGTTCTAGGAACAAAAATAGTCTTCTCGATATCAAATTTTCATTACTTTCAAATTCCGCAGCGGAGGACAGAAAAACTCCTTGAGATCCTGCCCAAGACTCGAGGGGATGCCTTGAAACACTTCAAGGGGGCCTTGGAGAAAGACTATAAACACATTGTGCAGAAACTCAACGACGTCCAAGTTCCTCAAGATTTCAGAACGGGATCCCAACCCGGCCGAGGTAAGTCAAATGACCTCAAGTACCCTCTCAATATAAAGCCAGTTCGGTACTTCAACTGCGCATCGCGCATATCTGGTAGGATTTCTACGACTTTACTTCCCTTTTACAAAACACTCCTCCACGATGACTTTTTTTTTTTTAAATGAGTACTATTGCTCGTTAATCTACCTAGATTTCTTCAAAAGACAAATCTGTGATGGCCAAATAGCTTTCTCATTACATACCGTGTGCCAATGCTTGTACAGTCAAACCTTGATATAGTGGCCACCCACGGTGCCGGTTTCCGTTGCCACTATAAGCAAGGCGTACACATGTACATAACATGTACAATGTACGGTACATGTACATGTACACTTATGCATACTGTATTTACATGTGCACAAAGACATGCCCTCCCTTCACCATTTTAGTTTTTGCCTTATGGCACACACCTTTCTCTCTAAAGGCAGATCTTTCCGACCCATGGATAACAATTCACACTTTGAAATCAACGACGAAATAAAACCAAGCGCCCACGATCAAGACGTGTCGCGACGACAAGAACTAGCGAACGCTATTTTAGTGCCGTTTGTATAAAACACGAGTATGGAGTCTGGGAACTAAACTACAGGGGGGATTTTGAGATCAACAGAGGGCGCACTTCATTTCTGCGGCCGGAGTACACAGGTTTCACGGCAATGTAATTGCACACATTTTATTTGCTGTGGGCTATTATGGGTTGGCCGCTGGCCGCGTTACGCAGTGGCCGCATTAGCGAAGCAAAGGTGGCCAGTTTAGCCAGGTGGCCGCTGTAGTAAGATGGCCGCAATGGCAGGTTTGACTGTCGTATGAAAGGCACAATCCCATCACCTAATAGGGCTATTGTCTTTGTAGGTGGAATATTTACAGCATCCTCATCAAATACAGACACAGGCGTCTCCACAACGACTCGCAATAACTCCAGGTCCGTTACTACTGACATCAGAGGCAACAACAACTTTGTCGTGATTGGAGGAACCAGAACAACAATCAATAACTATCGACGTTAGGCATCTAGAGTTTTTTGGTTTTTTTTTTACAAGTTTGTGCCGGTATTATTTTGACATTGACCCACGTTACCCAGGCACGGGAAAGTATTTTTTTAAGACCCGAGGCGGGTCCATTCAAGCCAGCATCTGTGGGTAGCACACCCTGGTATTTCATCAATTAAAAAAAAATATTTTCGTGATTAACCAGTTCGCGCCAAAGAACATGTTTACACACACAATTTTGTCTGAAAATCTTAAACGGATGACTGATAAAACACGCGACAAGAAACTTGAAGCGAGGCCGAAAATGACCGTCAGCGATCGGCTCGCAGCTGGCATGTGTGGGTCCGCTGGGGTCGAAGTTTGTAAAAAATATTACCGCGCCTGGGCCCGGTAAATTTTACAGTAATTTTAATATTAGCATTTTTTTTTTAAGTAAACATTCTGTTCGACCATATCCCCATATGTATAAAGTTTTGTAGAAAGTTTTTGGTTAGATTTTTCTTTCGTGGATTTTACTAAAATTTGGGGAGATACAATTCTTCATCGGACTACAGGGGTCATTGTTCAAATATGTTTCAAATGGTTCTTTGTCTACAGAATGTGATGGATTTTAATGTCATTTTGGATATTAAGGCTTATCACAACTCTTTCTAAAAAGGTCACCTTGGGGTCATTTAAGGTAGTTTTAAAAAAAAAAACCCACAAAAACGTATAGGGATCGACCATGGACAAGTGTAAATAATGGATGCTGTTTCTGAGAGGAAATGAAGGTGGTTTTTTTTAGGGAGGGGGGGAATTGGGTAGATGTGCCACAAATTACTTTCACAAAGATGTATGATAATACAACGTTACTTTACTTTACTTTTCTTTTCTTTACTTCCGTGGATGCGTTTATCTGTAGGCAACATTTGTTGTAATTAAGTTAAAAGTTCTCAGTAGCGATTGGCTGTGTACAAATGGATTTTTATTACGTAATAGCCACCTTGTTTTTAGATTAACATCTGTTTGTGATCATGTTTTGAATTATTAGTACATTTAAAATTTAAAATAAAATAACGTTAACTTCTTAATTTCTGTGTGTGATTTATATTGTTTTTTCTACTCCAGTTTGTTAGTAATTAAACTTGTATGTAACAAGTGCAGCAAAAGTTGGTTTTTGGCAAAATCTCCATTGTCTCTTCGCAAAAGCAATTTTTTCAAGCATTTCAACTGAATGCATGTAGGTTTAGAATTGCCTTTAATTCCCATGACACATGATCATTTGCTGAATTGTAGTTCTGAGAGTAAAAACCGCATCTGCTTCATTTCTTATTCTTTCTCTTCTTCCCGCCGCCGCCGCCTCCCCCTTTATTCCCCTTGGCCCCGCCCACGCCAGAGCTCTTCCACTCTCTGTGCAACTGATCCAGCACATCTTCCGACAGGAGGCCTTGCTTGACGAGCTCCTTACTCAGCCGTCCCGACACGGGGCTCAATTTCCTCCGGTCCAGCTCGTTGCCGTTTGTCTCCTCGTCGGAACCTTCGTCGGAGAGGACTCGGTTCCTGACTCCGGAGGATTTACTTTTGTCTTCCCTCTTCGAGTCTGTTGGAAAGTTCAGAAAAAGAAAAAAAAATGGTTTATATTAGCTAAAAATTGCTAATAACAAGATAACCAACTTGACCCTAAACCTGCCAGACACAGCGCAGTGCATCAGGGCCAATTTCATAGAGCTTAGCACAAACAAGTCTTGCTCATTAAAAACAGGTTACCAGCCAAAATTCTACGTGTTTTTCATGCTAAGCGAAAAACCAGCTGATTATCGATCAAAAACAATAAAGATCACGTGAAAATTAGGTCTGTAATCTTGTTTTTGCCAAGTACAAATTTTCATGCTAAGCATATTTTCGTGCTAAGCAGCTCTATGAAATTGGCCCCAGGTAAACAAGTGTGGTGCACTTTGATGCATTTAGCTGTCACCACCAGTGCATAAACGACCACAGTCTAAGACTAATGAGAGCTAATCCCCATTGAACAATGCCAGAGATGAATCCTGCTGCGTTTGGTGACCGCAGACTCTGAAGCAGTTCAACCTTGAGATTTCCGACCTGATGGATCTCACTGCACACTACAGCCAAGTCACTTTGACAAATGAAGGAATAAGATGCGTTTGGCACGGTTTCTAACCAAAATACCCTGGAGGGTTAGGGTTAATAAAAGAACGATTTGTCAGTTGTGCATTTTTATCACTTGAAGCAGCAAAATTTCTCAAAATATTAGGAAAGGTGCTTAGATTAACAACCTGATACTGTTTTTAGCTCTGTGAATGCTGCATATCCCTAAGCAATATTTGAAGATTTTGTTTTCAAATCAAAATTTGCCTAGTCACAATTTGAATTGCGACCACAATCTGCGTTCAGGGTGCGTTCTCATCCAGCACGTTCTCAATACTTAGGACCGTTATTCACTAAACAGTCGAGTAAGGTATTTCATGAATAATTCACAGTCGAGTAAGGTATTTCATGAATAATTTAGTAGTTCTGGTTTTTTTAATGTTTGCAAATGGTGTATACAGCCTTTAAACTTCGTTTTTGACGATCCCTTTAACCAGTTCGCGCCGGGATTATTTTAACATCACCGAGCCGACGCGTGGGATTATTGTTAACCAAACTCGATCCGAAGCAGGTTCAGGCCGCCAGTACCGGGAAGCACACCCACGCATTTCCGGCCTTGCTCGCTGCTGACAGACATTTCCGGCCTTGCTCGTGGCGTGTTTATGCGTCATCCGTTTTGAATCTGGGGAAAACTTTGCGTTTATATTCGTCATCCGGCGCGAACTGGTTAAAGGTAAGGACTCGCGCGTACCTGCTGACTTGCCCGTGCGTTTTTTTCGCTGTATCTCATCGTCCGGCAGCGACGTCACGCCATTAAGTGACCGGCTGTCGGTGGCTCGGATCAGCTTGGTTATGTTGACTACGCCTTCCTGTATGATGACGTCGAGTTCTCGCTGTATGCCGTGAACGATGGTCGTGTCCGGGAACATGTCCATGAACCGGTAACTGGAAAGAAAGTTTTTTGAAAAAGGGAAATGATGGTAAATTCACGATGAAGCCATTTTAGATCATTCTCCCTGAATTTTATTAACCAGTTCGCGCCGGAATTATTTTAACATCACCGAGCCGAGGCGCGGGATTATATTTTTAACGAAACTCGATCCGAGGCGGGTTCAGGCCGATGGTACCAGGAAGCACAACCACGCATTTTTGGCCTTGCTCGCTGCTGACAGGCATTTCCGGCCTTGCTCGTGACGTGTTGATGCGTCATCCGTTGTGAATCTGGGGAAAACTTTGCTTGTATATGTGTCCTCCGGCGCAAACTGGTTAACAATTTTGTGAAGCGATAATGTCGCACGTATTTATATACACGCATGAGCCAAAGTTTTCTGATTCGCTCACGTATTCTGTTTTGCGAACCATTTTACCTAGTGGTCTTACCTCATCCAGAGATACAGATCCATGACGTCGTGCACGGCTTCTAGATGCATCAAGTCTCTGATGTTCTTGGGTACTGTGAGCGGCCAGCCGATCTGTCGACAGAACCAGTCGTACGTCATAGGCTCGTTGCGACTATACTGCCTGGAAAACTGCAACAAATACACAAAAAAGAGAAGAAATTTGTGATCGAGTCTGTACACGGCCATGACCATGGCCTAATGGTCTGAAGCATTGTTACTAAATTCGGTACCCTGTGGAGACCTGAACACAATGGGAGTCAAAAGGTCTCCACAGGGTAATTTCTATAGATAATTAGGTCTCTACAAGAAATAGATTTTTGGATTTTACTCAAATTACTCAAAACGTAGGGTTAGTGTTTGGGTTGGGGTATAATATAGGGTATATTGGGTCAAAATTTCAACCCAGGAAATTAATTGTGGTTAAAATAGGAGCATTTTGAAAAAAACTTGCTCGACTGTCTAACCATTTTGTACACGAGAACAAAGAGATGTCTTCACAAGGATACAAATTTGAGAATATATGAATTTACGGTCTGTGGGTAAAGCTGCAGGTTGTAGGTTCAAGTCCAGCCCGGCCCAGGACTATGGTGCATGTGCCCTTGAGCAAGGCACTTTGTCACTCTTTGCTTCTCCCCACCCAGGAGTAAATGGGTAACTGTGATGGTTGTTATTAGCTGCTTTGCGCCGAAATGGCAGCATCGAGCTGTATACTGCCACAGGAGCTGAGATGGTTTTGTTTTTGTTTCGTGGGCCCAATGAGCAGGGGTAATAATGATATAGCGCCTGTAGTACCAGTCTTGGTAGATACATGTGCTTTATAAGTTCCCGTTATTATTATTATTATTTGTGACCTGCTCCAACAAAACCCGGACAAAGTTGACCATTTTTGTTTCTTAGATTGAACTTTTTTTAAACTTGGGGAAGGATTTAGTGATAAAACCCTTACAACCTAATTACGAGATAAACAGCTCTGAAGTTCAGAAAAGCCCGTTATTTCTATACACAATTGGTTTACAAATTCGACCAAAAAAATAAAAAATTCTGGTTAACGGATTATGTTTAAATCTGGGGATATTGTAGATTAATAGTACAGGATTTTAGAAAAAAAATTCAAAAATCAAAATGGTAAAATCTACCCCGAAATGACTTCACGAGTACACTGTAATAAAACACATTGTGCGACTTTGTCCGGGTTTCGTTGGAACAGGTCACGATAATTTCTTATTTTTTTTGTAATGGCGAGTCTAGTGAAGCAAGCGTGAATTAAAGCACAAACTCTCGAACCTTTAGGAACATGGTACAGATGAAGGGATGCTTCTTGTTGATGGGTGCACAGCAGAAGACGTATCGGGCCCTCAGATGAAGCGGGATGTGTTGGATCATGTCGGCCAGAAACTTGAAGTCATCCACGTTGCAGACAAAGTAGTTGCTGTCCACTTTGGACAGATTGACAAAAATGTCCTGAGGAGACGGAAGAAGTAGAAAAAACTAGAAGTTAAAGGGATCGAATCAGAGTTGTAACGAGTCAGTGATTTTGTTACTCAGGTCGAGTCATTTAAAGTTAGTGACTCAAGTCATTTGGGACTTACAATCAAATTGCTAAGGGGAGTGGGCATGCGCCAGTGTCTTATTTAGCATGAAAAACAAATTATTGAGAAAAAACAGGTTTACAAACCAAATTGTAAGGTGTCGTATATTGTGTTTGGGACTAATATTTTGCTGGTTTTTGCTTAGCATGACAAACACACAGCTTTTGGCTGGTAACCTGTTTTTACAGAGCAAAGACTTGTTTGTGCTAAGCGATTTGTTGTGCTTAGCAGATCTATGATATTGGCCCCAGGCATGGTGGGAACCAACACGGTGCAGCGAGATCTTACTCATAACAACAAGTTTATTTGTCTCGTTTTCTATGCTTAGCAAAATTTAGACCTGCAGATGGGCTACATGTACGTACTATGAGGTTAGAGAGGGTAGCATCGGGCAGATGGTAAGCAAAGAGTTCGATCTGTTCCGCCGTGGGATGCAGCCCGCCGGCCTCGATACTTTCAACGGAGCAGGCTAGGATCTCCTTCAGCGTGGGCAAGTCGCTGCCCAGGAAAGTCGTCACCTCCCCTTCCTCAAACTGGGTCCCGAACCGCCCGGCCCGACCGGCAATCTGCAGGGCCTGCAGAACAGATTACAAGAGAGGTGTTTTTTCTTAACCAGTTTGCGCCGGATGACGTATATAAACGCAAAAATTTTCCCAGATTCAAAACGGATGACGCATAAACACGCCAAGTTCAAGTTCGGAAATGTATGTCAGCAGCGGGCAAGGCCGGAAATGCGTGGGTGTGCTTCCCGGCACTATCAGCCTGAACACGCTTCGGATTGAGTTTCGTTAAAAATAATCCCGCCCTAGGGCTCGGCGATGTTAAAATAATCCCGGCGCGAACTGGTTAATAGGCACAACAAGATGAAAAATGTTCCTTGGAATAATGTCCAGGACAAATTCAGAGTGAATCTGGACAAATTCTTCTTGACAGAGTGAATGATTCTAACTGCAACTTTGTACAAAACTCGTCCCGGATATGAAGTGAGGCGGGGCTCGCTTACCTGAGACGTGGATATTCGATCCATCTCCTTCTCCCCTTTCTCATTGATGATTGGTCGAATCAGCGAGTTAAAGATAAGCCGTTTGATGCTCCTACCACGATAAAAGAATCGATAAAACAAAAGAATCAAAAAGAATCGATTCCATACTTGGAATCGGAACTGCGATTCCAATTTTTTGAGAAATTGATTCTGTGATGTAGTCGATTCCTGTTTACCCGAGCATAGATTCCAGTCGCTGCCCAGACTGGCCAACACCAACAAGCCTTCAAAGAATGCCAAATTCTTAAACGAAAATGGACCCTAAAACCAGGCGGAAGTCGGCAAATGCCATTTCGAGATATGGCATTGTACACACAAAAATGTGTTGCCGGTCGATTTTTTTTTTTCATAAATCGTTAGTTAAAACTCTAATTTATAGGCTGTTCATGTTTAAACCTTTTTAAAAATCCCCGAAAGTGATAATATCGGCCTTCTCCTGATTTTTGTTGTCGTTGTTGCCACGAACGGCAACAAAATGTCACTTTTTGAAGCGTGGTTACTTTTCATTCCATAGCGGTACTGGTGCATGTGATGTATCATTTTAAAGCTTAAAACGCTATCAATCCAATGGTATAAAAATCTCTCATATGAAAAATTTCGACTTTAGCCTGGTTTTGGGGTGGTGGGTCACAATTAGTTTTAAAAGCTTGCAGTACATGTACATCAAAGGCAAGCTAATAGCAGTTGTAGGTGAAAGAATTTGCAGGATTGAGGCAATGGTGACCTTTCCACTGAACAAATTCAAGAAATAACGAATGATTTTGGAGGAGCGAGGAATAAATCTATTTGTTTTTACTTGGTGGATTTTCCAGGTTTGAGATTGGCCAACCAAGGTCCCCGCAAATGTAGTATGCATGTACATTGTATACTCACAAATTCAGTCCCATGCCTATAGCATCAGTAGCTACCATGATCTTGCAGGGGTCATTGGGGTCATTGAACTTTTTAGCTTGACCTAGTTTGGCGCCTGTTGAAAAAAATTATAACAATAAATAATTTTTTTGGTGAATTTTTTTTTAATACCATAACATATTTCTTAAAGGAGCAGTATGAAATTATCCAGAAAGTAACCAACCAAATTATTGTTCGAAAGGTGAATGTAAAAATATTCACTCTAAATTGGGAAATTATTACCTGTGCCATGCTGTCATTTTGAAGAAAATAATAAATGAAGTCCAACAATTTGTCTAAGAGATGCCTTTTTGGAAATTTCCATTAGAAAATGGCTCAAAACCGAAATCTTAGATTATTATTTTCTCGGAATATACAGCATTCACAGAGCTAAAACTTTGTCAGCTTAGTAGTCAAGCACCTTTTCTCCAGATTTTGAGAACTTTAACCAGTTCGCGCCGGAGGACGTATATAAACGCACAGTTTTCCCCAGATTTAAAACAGATGACGCCAAAAGCAAGGCCAGAAGTGTCTGTCAGCAGCGAGCAAGGCCGGAAATGCGTGGGTGTGCTTCCCAGTACTATCGGCCTGAACCCGTCTCGAATCGAGTTTCGATAAAAATAATCCCGCGCCTTGGCTCGGTGATAATAATCCCGACGCGAACTGGTTAATAAAAATGTTAAAAACTTGCAATGAATAACTGACAAATGGTATACTATAACTTTAACCCAACTGTCCCCCACCCAACTGTTCCCCTCCCCCCCCCCCCCCCCCACCCCCACCCCCACCCCCATCCCCCATCCCCAATACCCCCCCCCAAAAAAAAAAAAAAAAAAAAAAAGCTTCGCCAAAAAAAGTGTTAATGTCAGTAGCCTTTCCGGGCTGTATAAAACAACAAAATTTAACTGGCTTACCAGGTGGCAAACTTCCGTATATAACAGCACATTCTTTCCCCATGGCTTCTAACTGACGACTTATTGAATACAGGTCGTTTTTGTTGAAGGCTACTATGCAGTCACCTGCCCGAGTATTCTCCAGACTTCCTACCGAAAAAAAAAACCAGAAAAAAAACTAAACAAATAGTCGTAATAGGACCTTAAAAAATTGCATATTAACTTAAAGGTAGGATACACCATTTGCAGATATCAAAAAAAAACTGCTACCGAATTATTAAAGAAATATCTTACTCATCTGAAAGTAAATAATGATTCTAGGCATCCAGCAAAATGATTGCGCTAGATTTCCTGTAATTATTCTGAAAAATAGAATACACCATTTGCAGATATCGAAAAAAATTACTACCGAATTATTAGGAAATATCTTACTCATCTGAAAGTAAATAATGATTCTAGGCATCCAGCAAAATGATTGCGCTAGATTTCCGGTAAGTATTCTGAAAAATAGAATTCTATAAAGAAAAATTTGCGATGTTCGAGTGAATAGATTGTTAGTTTGGATGGTTATTTTGATTAAATCACAGGACGCAGGAGTATTTTTGCGCACTTAATGATGATTTGGAGCAGCATTCAAGTTTGCGCGGAACTGAATTACGCGCTGATTAAAATTGGATACTTATTTGCCTAAATTGACTGAAAAAAACAATAGTAATCCTGAAAAAAAAAAATTGAAAGATATTTACCTAATGGCTCGTCCAGTATCGTAAGTGATGTCAGACGTTTGTAGCGTCTGACCTCCATCTCGTCCCCTGTGGATTCTGCCAGCTGTTGGACCAGACTCAAGGCGGCCTCCTCACCACACAGATGAATTTCCTGGGCCGCCACTCCTGTCAGTCAATGAGAGAAGGAAAAAACAACAGAATAGGGTTGGCCTGGTGTGGACACATGGGTGGACAATACCTACAATCCCGACCAAATCCCGACGAGACCAGCACATTCTAGACCGAGACCAGCCCTCTTTAGACCGAGACTTTACTTGGACGAGACCTCGACCTAAACAAAAGATCTCAAAACGGTTTCAAGACCGAGACCAGGTCTCGAGACCTCAATCACTGCTAGTGGGTGCGTGCGAACTTCTTGTACACGAAACACTTGTCGCATCCTAACTCGATTTTGCATCTATAGCACAACTGACGGCTTTGCCCGTTTTCTAAACCAGAGCTTTGTCTCCGTCTTTGGCTTCGTTTAGGAAGTTTGGCAAAGGTGATGGAGCCGAAGCCAGAGCCGAAGCCGGAGCCAGGGTTTGGAAAACTGCCTTTGCTGTTTAATAAGGATGTCCTGGCTTTATCCCAAAAGATGCTAACATCTTTTAAAAGTTAGGAAGAAGAAAAATATAAAGAAAAATCTCAAATTTATTTTTATTGTCCTACCTAAGAAGGCTCTAGTCCAGGCCCAGCCACGCGTTGGATCCCTCAACATTTGAATTTCGTCAATAATTGCCACTTCGTCTACAAACAAACAAACAGACAAATTGCATCAACTTAAAAAGTTTGAATTGTACTAGTTTACAAAACAAGTCTACGCCAAACTCCAAAGTACATATGGTCAAATATTACACACATATTGACTGGTAATGAGGTCACTAGTGCATATCTATGCGCCCTGAGGGACTGTGAGTGTCAAGAAAGAGGGTTATATTTCCCCTCGGCTGTGGCTTACACGGTTGGTTGACGTTGGTCATCTCTACGGTGCAAGCCACGTGACTGGATGGGATCCCATCGGGGTTGGCGTAACGTCTCTCCTCGCCGGTCACGAGATCACACATGAGACCCTGACGCGACGCAAGAAACAGAGCATGACAAAAAAAAATGAAATAATTTTAGTTTTTCGTGCAGTGCCCGTTCAAAATGTAGCAGTTCGAAACGGGCAAATTGCTCGGCCTCCGGTAGACCTGCAAATGTGGCTGTATAGAGTACAGTGCCCGTCAAAATGTGCAGCAGTGCATGCAGGTTTATACCACCACAATTTGCGGATCTCGGCCTCGGATATTGCTGCTTTTTTGCAGCTTTTTGGAGAACTGCTCATCCAAACAACTTCACACTTGACACTGCACATTCTTGGGTCCTAATCAATTCACCCGCCGATTTTCAACTTCATACAGTAACTGGTTCTAGAGATAATCCAAATACGGACAGACGTACAGACAGGCAGACAGAGAATTCTGGAATTATAGTAAAATGTAGATTAATTGTGTGCACTAAACACATTTCATTTGAAATTGCACTAGGCATATATGCCTGCAGCATATGGCCACTGTGGCCTCCAAGCGTCAGTCGAAAGGCCCGTTTTTAATTGAAGCGAGCGAAAAAAAGAGACAAATTTGTGACCCGCTCCAGGAAAACATGTTACAAATGTATACTGTAAGTCATGTTGTGCATTTCCGTGTAATGTCCCGCTCAATGTTGAGAGGGTGAAATTATTTTGGTCAAAATTCAGGGAAAATGGGCCATTAGAGCATACCCCAGATTTGCGCATGTTTATGGTTGTAGAATGTTTGGTCATCCCCCCCCTCCCCCAACCCAAACTGAGGTTTTTTATTTTAAGAATGTAGTGCATTTACGGTAACAAATTTTAAATTTGTTTAGGCTTGTTTCCAATCAGAAGAAAGGGAAAGATTGTAGTATCCTGACGCTACTTCAGCGGTTGGAAAGTCAAAAACATTTTTCAAAAAAAAAATAAATTCCTAAAAGGTTGGGAAATGTTTCTCAGTCCCATGTCATTACAAAATTTTTGCACTGATTGTCCTTCATCAAGATGATATATGAAGGAAAAATCAGCGTTAAGTTACAACATTTTCCCCATAAAAAGGTCAATATACCCTATCGTTTGTCTTCATGTGAACCTCGTTTGCGAGCAGCTTTAAGGGTCCGCAGTACACGCCAGACTTGGCAGTGCAGAAACGTTCCAGCGCGTGGTAAGTTTTCCCGCTGTTGGTCGGGCCGGCATGGAAGATAATTTTTCGCTTGACTGCCCTTGCATCTGGGTACCTAAAAAAGCAATAAAAATTTAAAAATTAAATTAAAAAAACACCAAATATTATAACCAAAGACAAGATTGGGAGAAAATTGTTCAACTATCTAACCTTTATAGGTAAAACAGCCTTTACGATAAAAACCTCAGAATTTCAAAATTTCTAAAAAGGGAAACTCCTAAAATCAAGACAAGTCCTGTGGACAATTTCATAAAACGTGGCACAAAATTTGATGAGCACAAAAAAGCCTTGCTCAGTATAATCAGGTTATCAGCCGAAACTCCATGTGCTTTTTGATGCTAAGCAAAATCCAGCTGAATACCAGTCACAAACAATACACCTGGAAATGTGGTCTGTGACCCTGTTTTTGCCGGGTAAGAAATGCTAAGCATTGTTTTGTGCTCACACATTTTATGAAATTGGCCCCTGGTCACCAAAAAAACAACCTAAAACAAACATTCTAGCTGCAAAAGATCTGGTATGAAACAAATAAATCAGAGTATTTAAAGTAAACATATTCTGAAACGACACTGGTAAATTTTTTAGCCATGAATCGGTGCATAAATGCCACCGCCTTCCCGATTACCCTAGAAGAACCTCAGTATGTGACCTTTAATATCACCCTCACATGCAAATTTCCATATTGCATCTATGACCCACGTTTTATCGCAATTGAACTTCAATTTTTCAAATGAGACCAATTTACAATTTCAGCCTCTTTTACAACTTGACCTCAAATGGCCTTTCACCCCAGTACTTGACCTTTGCCACGACCATCATAATAACATGGTGCATCATTTGTGGGGAATAATTTGCACGGTTGTGTTGAGTAGTAATACTTGTTACTACACGTACTACACGGTTGGTAACCTGACAGTTATGTATTAATGCAGGGCGTTTAACGTTTACCATTGAATAGTCTGTGACCCATTTTAATGTGTTGGTACATTGTATTCGTTAGACGGATACCAGACTCAAAACGGATGACGCATAAACACGTCACGAGCAAGGTCGGAAATGTCTGTCAGCAGCGAGCAAGTCCGGAAATGCGTTGGTGTGCTTTCCGACACCATCGGCCTAAACCCGCCTCTTATATTACCAAGTTTCGTTTTTAAAAAAATCCTGCGCCTCGGCTCGGTGATGTTAAAATAATCCCGGCGCGAACTGGTTAAAGTATGAATACTTGAACTACGGACCATTGCGCTGGATCGGTCAGGTCGCTGATCTTCCGCAGGTCGTCCATACAGTCCAGCGCAGGGAAGACCTGTCTGGCGTGACGCATGAAGTACGGGAAAATATCGTCCACGTGTCCGGCCTCGGCCAAGATGTCACTCAGCACGATGTGCAGGTCTGGCTCCAGACTCTCCACCTCTACAATGTACTTGCGGAAGCTCACGAACGCCTGGTGAAATAGCAGCTCTGAAGAAAAGAACTTACAGGTCAATTTGAAACAATTTTTTTTTTTTTTTTTTTGAGGGGGGGGGGGAAGGAGGATGATGTCTACAGTCTATACACAGTGTACAATATACAATACAAACATACAAAATACCTACATGTATAGTCAGTTAAAACAAATATATAAAGTTCTTACTTAAAACAAAATACTGCAAGTATCGCGATCCCCTGGCCTGCTGGCAGTGTTTATACAGTGAGTTAGTAAGAACATACCTTGTTTGAACCGTAAAAGACCTTTGACTGTAGGAGGTTAAAGGGATCGTATACGTTTGGTAATTGGAACCCATTGTTTGTTTCAATCCTATATAGTTATAGATATATACCATAAAACTAACCTGTAAAAATTTCATTTCAAAAGGTGGTAGCGATTTTGAGATATTGCCAAAAATCCGGAGCGGTTATGTCCACGCAGGAAGAATAATCTGCATTGGAATACACAATCTGAGAAACGTCACTGCAGTAACGCTTCTCAGATTCAAATTTTTGGGGATAAAAAGTGAAATCTTTTCCCATAACCGCAGTACTTCGAAGTGAACAGTTTCTAAAATTGCATTATACTATCCAAAGCTGCTGTTTCCTTCTTACCAAGTAAGTTTTTATTGCCATTAATTTTTGGAGTAATTACCAAACGTATACGATCCCTTTAAGTTTAAAAAACTGTCATAACATTTTTCTTACCATCTAATCCGTTTTCGGCAGCCAATCTCTGTATTTCTGTTCTTCTGTAGAAAGACTTCAAGACCTTCAGTAGCTCAGCTACAATATATACAACATTTAAAAGTTAACCAGAAAACTTTCTTTGCACATGAATTATCATGAATGGGTGAATTTGGGGGGTTATATTTTATAGTAAATATTGTTTGACTGACCTGTTCGAAGTTTTACAATCATGGAATGCCGAGGAAAGCAAGAAAAAGGGGTTCGTTTTCAACTGTCATTGGGCAGTGGTTCTTATGCTGTTCTTTTTTTTTAAATTAAAATAAAATTAATTTTCCAGAACTATTAACCCTAACTCCCTACACAACAAAGGAAGTTGGAGGATTTTGAAGGAATTGTATTGTTTAATAACAATGGTGAGGGAGTTAGGGTTAAAGGATATCTAGCGTAATCATTTTGATGGATGCTTACAATCAATATTTACTTTCAAATATTAAAGTAAGATATTTCTTAATTCGGTATTAACAATTTTGCACTACATGTATCTGCAAATGGTGATTGGTGTATCCTACCCTTACCACTCGTTACCACTTTACCACCAACTGTGTGCATTCAAGTCACTATAGAATGCACAACTCTGTTTTATTAACCCTATGACATAGAATGGAGTGGCCCTGTATTCTATGGGTATTGGATACAGGGTTAGGGTTAGGGTCAGTCCCGAAGCAGGTCGTTTCGTACCCAAGTCGTTTCGTACCCAAGTCGTTTCGTACCCAAGTCGTTTCGTACCCAAGTCGTTTCGTACCCAAGTCGTTTCGTACCCAAGTCAATTATGATGCACAAAGGAGATTAAGCAAACCCGATCATGCAAACCCGCGGCATCATCATAGAGATGTATCAAGTATAACTGGCTGTCTGTTTCACTGTCAATCATTCAGATGAAGTCTAGTCTCGACCAAAGCAATGCGGTGGCGCGCATTCACGCACAGTAGCTACCGAATGTGGGCCCTCTAGCGGTAAAAAATCCTTTGGAAAACACATTTGGTTCCCGTTTTTATGAAGAAGGAAAAGCCGTGTCCCCTTGAGAACCCGGGTAACTGGAGAATATGGGTGTTTCTTTTTATGTAGGTGCCAAATGTGTGACATAAGGGTCAGAATTTCAAAAGGGTCTAAAGTAAACCATAATGTGTTGATATGTAATGGAAAATGAACACATTAAATAAATCAAAACTTTTTTCATTTCAGTGACTACTCTCACAGTGGCGCGCGCCCCGTTGACTACAGCGACGTCAGTGGCAAACTATTTCACGTGTAACGGAGAAACCAATTTAAAAACTATAGTGCATTTTACTTATTGCTTTATAAGGTTTTTTCTTCAACTTTTGTTATATTTTGGTGGGTCAGTTACCACATTTTCTTAACATTACATGTTAATCATATATTTAGTTTCAGGTAATACCCAAAACTGAACCATCATTTTCCAACATTGTTGATCAAATCAGGCAGTTTTGGTACAATACAAAAAATTTAGACTGTTCAACAACCAAGCGTCTGAAATAATAAATAATATTAAATATTTTATGTAAGTAGTTAAAGTTGTGTATCTTTCACTGGGACATTGGAAGTACAGAAATGTATTCAATGTCGCATTACAATGTTTACAACGCTATATTCACCACGTCACGAGAGACTGTCATCTCTGTTATATATTATGCATAACCAGTACGTTGTTTGTGAGTTTTTAGGGCGTTCAAATTTTAAGATATAATAGAAACTGATGATTCCCTTTCATAAAGTAAGAATTCAATCTGTTGAAAGGTTTTGTATTCAGCGCTAAACCTTTTGTGTGAGGGAAGGGTTCTGCAACCCCCAACTATACCCATACAATCTTGGTAACCCATTGATCCAATTTCAATACTGTCCGCTCCAGTCATGCACCGCGGTGCCCTCATTGATACAGCGGTATCTTTGATCAAAGATAGGGTGGCCATTGGTTAAAACAACTTGAACCGCGTGTCTGATTGGTTGATAGAATTATACTCAGGATCCTTCTGAAGTCTATAAAAAGCATCATCGAACAGAATCTACTCATTCTGTTTCAAGACAAGATTCCACTCCAGTCAAGATTCAAGAATTTCCAAGCTCAAGATGCCTATCAAGTTTCCTTGCCTCTTCTGTAAGAAGTCTGTTCGTTCAAACCAGCATGCTTTCCAGTGTGACCGCTGCCAGGGATGGCAGCATGTTGGTTGCAACTCTGGTTTTAGTCACCAGCAGTACCTGGAGATCCGTGATGATCCATCCAGGCTGGAAGATTGGATCTGTGCACCCTGTACAAGTCAAGACCAAGAACAGGAGGAAGACCCGATGGACATCGAGGAGAACGGAGACGTCCCTACCGATGACGCTGGTTTCAACGTCGAGACCGACTTTGTTGTACCAGTTGAAGTAGCCGAGGACCCCCTCCCCGATGCTGCCCTACCTGCTATAATCCCTGGCCTAGGTGATGAGGACATCACTACCTACAAGACGGTGGACTCCGGCACGAAACGGGGTAAAGTCATCTTGGTTGATAGTCACGGCTACACCTACACGAAGAAGTGGAAGAAGGCCGGTTCCACTTCTTCCAAAGTCACATGGCTGTGTAGTGTCCGGGGCAAGTTGCACCGGTGTGCCGTGTCTGTTCACCAAGATGGCAACCTTTTTCATGCTGGACTTCACACCAAGCATACACACCCAGCGCATCCCGGGGCAGACGTCGCAGTTGAAGTGAAGGCGTTGGTGATAACCAAGGCCAAGGCTGACATCTTCAAGTCAGCAGGGGCCATTGCCGAGGATGTCATCACCACACATCTTCAACCTGACGCACCCGCTGCAAGTTGTCCTAATCCAACCAACCTTGCCCGAGCTGCAAACCGTCACCGCCAGAGCCAGCGCCCTCCCGAGCCGCGAGATATTGACTTCATAATTGAACAAAGCTCCATCCCCGAACACTTCCTCCAGAAAGACATTCACCTTGGTAGTGCTCGCCATGTGGTGTTTTTTACACCCGAACAACTCCATGTGCTGGATGGCGCCAAGACCTGGTACTTGGATGGAACTTTCAAGTTGGTGAAACGTCCGTTCACCCAACTGTTCTCAGTTCACGCCTTCGTCAAGGGAGACACCGGTGGGATGAAACAGGTTCCGCTGGCCTTTGTCTTGATGTCTCGGCGGACAAAAAAAGACTACAAGAGGGTACTTAAGGCCCTGCGGAGGAAGCTGCCGTCCCGTGCTGCAAATCTTCAAGAGCTGGTGGTGGACTTCGAAGTTGGACTGTGGGGTGCCATCCGAGCTGTCTTTCCGGATGCTTCCGTGAAGGGCTGCCTGTTCCATTGGACACAGGCAGTCTGGAGAAAGTGTCAGGCACTCGGTTTGGCAGTACCCTACATGTCCAACGACGGAGTTCGGGATTTCATAGGCCAGCTGTTGTCACTCCCGTTCTTGCCTCATGAACATATCGGGCCAGCTTTTGAAGAACTCAGCAGCCTGGTGGCTGATCAACCTGCCATGATCGAGCTGTGCAGCTACCTTCGCACCACGTGGCTGGAGAAATCAACATGGAGCCCATGTGACTGGTCAGTGTTCATGCGGAGTATCCGCACAAACAACGACGTGGAGGGCTGGCACCGGAGAATAAATGGGCGGGCAGGACGTCACACCGTCCAATTCTACAACGTCATCAAGCTCCTATACGCAGAATCCAACTACGTAAACGTCCAGCTAAAGCTGGTCAAGGAAGCTCGGCTCTGCAGGAACCAGCGGCGGATGTACCGGCAGGTTCAAGGCAAGATCTTCAAGTTGTGGGACGACTACCAAGCCCGTCGCCTCACAACATCGGGACTCCTGGCAGCCTGCAAGTATCTGACAGGTCCAGCCCTGTAAATCAACAAAACAACCGGTCCTTTTCAGGACCAAACAACCGGTCCTTTTCAGGACCAACACATCTACAAAAGAGAGATACTGTTGTCTTAAATATTTGCATAAAAGGCAAAATAAAAACGGAAATAAATGATTAATAAAAAATTACATTTATTTTGTTTTCTCCACAGGTTAGAATTGAGCCTTATTTTTTATGCAATGCGAAATTGTATTTTTTTTATTACTGCCCAAACAATGCCAAACTGAACACATTGAAAAACATTGAACATTTCAAAACTAGTGAATTGCATTTTATTACTCACAACAGTTTGTTTAATTGTTTTAAATCAAAACTTGATTGAGAAGAGTGAAAACATTAACACAAGGGTAGATTCAAACATTGAAAATTTCAAAAAACTCTTGAATTGCATTTTATGACTTACAATAGTTTTTTAATAAAAGTCAAAAACAAATAAAAAAGCAACCAAAGAATATCACGCTACAATATAGAAGACAAACATCGTCGATCACAACCCAAGCTCAAAAGACCCACAAACCGCAGGGTAGATAAAATCCAAGCTCCTAGAAGAAAAAAAAAAAAACGCAGTTGAACCATAGTGATTGACAGTAGCATTAATGTTCAATAGAAAGGATTCGGAACCCTTTGTCACGTGTGCAATGAATCCTGTGTGCGCATTGCTTTGGTCGAGACTCTATGGTGATGCCGCGCGTCGGTGACTAACATGAGCGGGTTTGCATGACGCACTGGCTTAATCTCCTTTGTGCATCATAATTGACTTGGGTACGAAACGACTTGGGTACGAAACGACTTGGGTACGAAACGACTTGGGTACGAAACGACCTGGGTACGAAACGACCTGGGTACGAAACGACCGACATTCGTCAGTCCATTCTATGTCCTAGGGTAAATAAAGTCCAGAGTTGTCAGTGGGCCCTGCAATATTAATAGCGCCGATCGACCTTCATTGTATATATATAAAAAAAAGTGGTGTCATCAGGTTGCAACATTCTTTTCACACAGGCTTACCTTTCTTGTCCTTTAGACTGGCCCCCAACTCCTCCCCAATGTTGATATCATCAGGGTTGAAGGTCACTTTGACAGGTACTGGGATGAACAATGTGGAAATTTTATTCTTCTCAGTCTCACCATTTCCATTACTGTCAGAGTCAGAATAATGTCGTCTACTGACATTTCTTCGCAGTGAACAAGTGAGGGACGGATACAAATACATCGGCGAGCTCCGACTGCGGGGTACAATTCCATGGTGTCTCGACCACGAGTGCGTGGACCGTGTACTGCGTCTGCACCACGGCCCGTTGCCGTCTCGGTCATCGGCCACTCGCTGCACTCCGAACGCGGGCGTGTCGATGTACGCCCACTGCATTCCAGAATACAGTGGCTCCTGAAGCTTAAACCTCTCTACAAGAAAGTTAAATGTTCTCTTTCGAAGGACATTCATTATTTATTTTATTTTTTACTCAGTGCCATTCTCAGTACCATGATTATCTATTCTTTACCAGTTTATTGTTGGGCCGGCGAGTGACATGTGTTATGAGCCGAGCCGCATGGACAGCGCCATCTTGAATAATAACGAGTCAGAAACGCTGAGGGCGAAAAACCTGGAATTCGCTTGTGCCCTCCGCCACCGCTGGAGGGCGCTGATGCGAGTTCACAGGTGTAAAGAAAAGAGCAATTAATTTATTTGATCGCTATTCGCCAAAAAGTCACCCGAAAAAGCCTTCTACAACTGCCAGCCGTCCGCTTTGACAAGTCTTAATAAGTTTAGATAAACCTAATCAATTTCACCTTTTTGGGTAAAAAGGGCCTTATTTTTATAGTCTAATTGCCTGTTTCGTTTTATGTACACCCAGGCAAAAAAAAGAAGATTGGTACATTCAATAATAATTATCATATACATGGGCCCAAGATCAGAATCAAAACAACAAAAATATCCTCTTCGTACGTCAGAGAGACGACCGAACAACGTCGCAACATAAGCCACTTCATCCGTGGAAATATCAGCTGTTTATTCAAACTGGCTGTCAAAACTGAACCGGCCAGCGCCCGTCCGTCTAATAAAATCCTCGCTGTTGGCCCCCGGGTTTTACCGGCTTTAGTACGGCAGATAGGTGATGGGATTCTGCTTTTTGATAATACAACCATGGATTTTGACACAAAGTCAGAAGGATATTTTGCCAATTATTAATACGTCAATCGCAGCTTTTGTCCTTCGAAAAAAAAAAACATAGGTAGGCCTAGGCCTACAGGATAAACAAGCAATGTCAGCCATTTTGAAAATTGTGAAGGATGGTTGTGTTTACATGTATTATCCTACTTGTCAATGCTCTTCCAGATTAACACCCTTAATTTTACGTTTGACGCAAAAACAAACCAACAAACTAATTAACGGAGGGGCATTTCGGAGGTGATTTCTTGAACTGCTTGCACTCAACGTCGTGTTTCTGATAATATCCCCCCCCCCCCCACCACCCCTTCCGTCATCGTCATGTTTTGCCGTCATAACTTCGTTTCAATCATTGGCATAACGATGTGCTTAAATTGTTTCACTGGGGAAGGCCTTACTAAAACAAAATTCAAACCGCACCTGCAAATTTAACATAACACGGCTTAGAGTAATTTTTCCACTGCGAAAGGACATTAAACTTCACTTTACAAAATAGGGTCTGAAGCTAAAACTACTAGCCCAAATCAAGCTATCTTGACATCATTTTCTTCTTGAAAGATTCTCAATCCATTGGCATAGGTAGTCTCAGGGTAGTGGAAGTATGTTTGTTTGTTGAGATATGCTTGTCCCTATTTTTTTAGCAAATATTGGAAATGGATCAGAGTTTCCCTTTACCTTTTTTTTCACTAGCCGGCCGGACCAGTAATGTTGACTTTTATACTAGCCCGCCAGCATTTTCACTGGTCCGCATGTTTTTTTCTCACCTTTTAGGATACTTTTTTTTGTAAGTAAGCAGCCGCGGCCCTGAACTGCACTCAAAGGCAATGTGATACAATTAGTGTTACATACATGGCGAGGTCTCGTTGTTGACTGTATGTTATTCCCTTGTTCCTACCCACATCAAAAATAAACCATCACATACAAAAGAAACAGCCCACCCATGTCCTTCCTTCTAACAATCTCTTCTTTTCATTGGGTGTAATTGTATGCCACAAAGTGACATTTCCCAGCCTGATGAAATTCCATAGTAATGGTATGCCACATGTTGGCCTATACTTGCTATAATGTAATACATTTTGTAGGTCAGCTGTCAATCATTGTCTGGATTTCTTGCGGCCCTACTTGGAATATAATCGGAAAATACTCCCGAATAATTCTCCCGTGGTTTTATTTTATTCCTTTTGCACTATAAAATTATTATTATTAAGTAAAGTTACACCACGGAACCACTTATAAATTGAAAATTGTAACGAGCTCTTACAATTTCCACATCTATTTTAGGGACAAATAAAATATTATGTGTTTTATTAAATAAAACCCAGCAGAATATTTATTAAATTTGGGACTTGAAAAAAAATCATTTTAAGACTGAAGTACACGCTTCTGGAAGTAAGTTGCTGGGATAAAACCTCAGCTCGTGCATTTTAAGGGATAAGCAGGACAACAAATAATAATACCCTTTTTTGATGAGAACCATGCCGTGTTTTCCGGGTTTATTTATGGTTCAGTTTTGGTATTCTGGGGTCCGCCATCGGGATTTTGTACCACCTCGATTTTATTCTTGCTTATTTATTCTTAGCTCGTATGGGTTTTGTGAATGTTTTAAAAAGCTATAGCCTTGTAATTTACGGGCCACGAAATATATCGTTTTTGTTAAAGACAAGGAAAACATGCAGAAAATAAATCGTATTAAATTTCCCCCTTCAATCTGTGGGGAAAATGTTTAGGAGATTAAAATATTAGGTGTTATTAATTTTGTCTTCCTTTTAAAAAAACAATGAAACCAGAAATAAATGTTAATAAATAAACTTTGAATTTATTTCGCTGGCCTGGTAATTTACTGGTCAGGTGTATGTCGATTTTATATCAGAAAAACCAAGAATAAACCGTATTGTTATTTACCCCTGAAATCGATTCCTTTTTTTTCTCGATAAAAACAAGGACAATTACATAATTAACCTTAAGAATATTTATATTTTTTTAGGACTAGGGTTTCGTAAATAAACAGGCTCGGGTTTTTAACACCTTTTTATTTGTACATCTTATTACATTTTTTAAATAAGTACGGCAAACTTTTGCAAAAGTAGTTACAGCCAATTAATGACCGTCGGTTGGGTCTAGAGATGATTAAATTCGCTCCAGGAATACACAGACCAACGCCTTTTAAATAAATTATGTATCTGCCAGGCAAGGGTTGGTGTAAGTAAATACAATGTATCTTTGTTTGAGATAAGCGGGCCTGGGCAACATAGCACTTTGTGTTGAGAGAACTTCCGCGCTTAAAGAAGAAAGTCAACACCAAATGGCAATGAAGATTTTGTTAACTGGACTTCAGGATTGGAGAACAATCTTGTCACTGGGGAAGTAGTTAGCGGTCCTAAGGCTTTGATGTTGGTCTTTTCAAGAAACTCGGTCGGGTCATCACTCAGTCTCTTGAGGAATCTTGCGGTTACAGTTGTTTTAAAACAGCTCTTTGTTGTTGCAATATCATCTCGACTAAAAGATCGCCTAAGCGTACTCTGAAGACGCGCGCGCTTAGCTTATCTTGGCTTTTTTTTTTCACTAGACCGCCGCCGTTTGAATAGACCGCGGCTGTTTTAACTAGAATTGTCTAGCGGACCTATACCCAGCACGATATGTGGCAGAGGGGTACCCCCCTATTATCCCTATACTTTATACGCACTCAACACTTTTGTAACCTAACCCATTCCCCCTTGAAACCTAAAAGGAATTCCTGAGATTCCGGGAACACAATGGTCAACACAAAAAAGGGTGGGGGGGGGGGGGGGGGGGGTTTCTCTGCCACATATCGTGCTTCATAAATTATGTGCGGACCAGCGTTTAGGTCGAACCATATAGAGAAAGGAACAGACTTCTCTATGGTCGAACGTGCTGTGCTGGATGCTTTTAAAATGTTCCAGATACAAATCCCCATGTACCATTTTTGACAGTTGTCATGGATACATCAATTATCCTAGCCCGACACAGACAAATAGTTGGGGTTTTTTTCATTTCCACTTCACAGGCGACTATTATTGGCAGTTCTATAAAAGCCTTTGTTACTTAAATCTCACCTGAATTCGGCAAGAAAATTATTTCCAGATGCAAAGACCGAACCTATTCGGGAAAGAAGCACTAACATAAATTACCGTTGTTTTTTTATCGGGCAAATTTCTCACTTGCAATTGCACATTGATGCTTAAGAATGTTGTCACGGGCGTTTAGCTGCTAATGAACAACGGTATGTTTTAGACATTGCGGACGATAATTGAAGGGCATTGCAGACGAAAATTTCTGAAGAAAAATAATCACTCCGCTATTATTTTCAATTACATTTATAATACCCTGCGTGGAACGAATTATCCCCCTATAATTAATCCGCATAATAACCTTGGACACGCGAGTTGGGAATCAACATACAAACACGCAGATTTATAATATCTTTCATTGTTTGCCACGATTAAAATGTCATTATTAATGATCGATTTGGTCTAGCCAGATAGCTGACAATTATTCAACGAGAGCCGGATATAAACTGCTGACGATCTGAATCGGTCTGGCAAAACGGGCTTTTCGAGTCGGCCATTTTAATATTACGAGTAAGGTAAAATCTTCATTTTTTGAAACTTGCGTATATAGAAATGAAAGCAATCACCTAAAGTTCAATTACAAATGAATACGTCATAATTCTCTGGTGAATAATTTAAAAGTTGTGATTAAACATATCTTAACGTTTTAAAGGTAGTAGGCTATATATACACCATTTGCAGATATCGAAAATATTTACTACCGAATTATTAATAAATATCTTATACTCAATTGAAAGTAAATAATGATTCTAGGCATTCAGCAAAAGGATTGCGCTAGATATCCTGTAATTATTCAAAAAAATTGAATTTTATAAAGAAAAATTCGCGATCGCCGGACGGCGATCACGATTTTTTTTAAATAATAACATAAGAATAACAGCTCGACCCCGGTTGAAAACAAACAGTGTTTTTTGTGCTTTTCTCGGCATCCATGATTGTAAAACTTCGGAAAAGTCAGTTAAACGATATTTACTATGAAATACAACCCCCCCCCCCCCCCCCCCCAAATCTACCCATTCATGATAATTCAAGAAATTACCAATGGTGTATAGGACTACCTTTAAGCCACATGTAAAAACAAAAGTCAGGTTATAGAATGCAAATAATAGTCTTGCATCATCCTATCCAGGGAACACAATCACAATATCTTTCTCGTAAATTACAGGTCCATTGCTAATGATACAATTTCATCAGGATTCGTTTTGACTAACAGTAACAAATAAATTGAATCTGCTCCACTTTTGTTTCCCTTTTAATCATATTTTCCCGGTCAATTTCAGCAAATGAGCAGCCAATAAAATTTTCGAGTGTTCGAGCTAAAACGATTTTGCCCAGTCTCCAGTTTTTGCCATGTTTCGAATTAAGAATTTGGGAATTCAATTTAGATTTAAGTCATTCAAATTTCTTTATCATATTGAGCATAATAATTATTGTCGTTCATTTTCGTGACGCACAATCATGATTATTGAATTGAGCAATGCTGGTTCGACTGGAGATTTTTGCTTTTTCTTTATTCGCTTGTTTCATACGTTTCCCGTATATTTAGTATGGATCTTTCTTTTTAGAGAGGGGAGGGGGTCTTTATTTGTTACCGGACAAACCCCTAATTTGTTTTTGTGTTGGTGAAACTTTTTTTTATTTTATTGTTTGGGTGTTTCTTTCTGGTTTTTTTCCCTCTTGGTTTCTCATTGCCTCTGTGCCATGCAAACCTTCATGTCTCATCATCATCATCATCATCATTTGGGCTGTGTTCATCCAGTGTAGGATGTAGCCCTCCTCATGAAAATGCCATTCATTTCTATTTCTTGCAGTTCTGGTCCATGTTGTACCTGCATATGCCCTGATGTCATCTCTCCATCTTCTTTTCTGTCTACCTCTTTTCCTTTTCCCTGTCCTTGGTTGCCAATCCATTATTCTTGTTGTCCATCTATTGTCATTTCTTCGGGCAGTGTGTCCAGCCCATCTCCATTTAGCTTGTTTTATTGTCCTTATGATGTCTCTTACTCCAGTTTTCTTTCGTATTTCTGTGCATTTAATCCTGTCTCGAATTGAGATATGTCTCAACTATAGTACAATTTTTGGCTGATAGGAAAAAATAATTCCATTCATTCGTATAACCTACGGGACCGGTGATTGCGTTATTATAATATTACGTTATTATAAGATTATGTTATTATAAGATTACGTTATTATAAGATTACGTTATTATAAGATTATCTTTTATAATTACATATTTTTTTCATTTTATACAATGCAACAAAGTATTAACCTTGATTATAACATTATATTGTTATAAAGACGTTCGACGCTATACAACAGTACAGTAATAATTGCAGTTCGGCCCTCCACCATTGTGTTTCGCGCACTCTGATAGATTGGGAGAAATCAGTTTACGAGAGGTCGGACAAGAGGTCGGACCGAGAACAACAGAAGTGAAGGTCTGAAACTCGGGGTGTCTGCCAAAATAAAAACTTTGATGAATACAGCATTCGAACTTGAAGGCTGCGGGCTCCGTAGTACCCCCTCGACGGCAAGAAAGGGAGAGTTTATGAGTCATTACCATCCGTGCTTGACTGCTATTGATTGTATAGCCTTTAGTCAAGGCGCACGTGGCTACCTGGGCTGCGTTCCACTTACGCGAACTGTTTGCGCGAACGTTCGCCTACGTTTTGAGTTTGCGTTAGTTAAAGTGGAACGATATTTTAAAAACTACGTTTTCAAAATGGCGGCGCCCAGTGACAGTGACATCCTTTGGTTGGCTGCTTTTTGTTCAACTCATTATTTTTCTTAAAAAGATCCCTGTAACTGCTCAAAACAATCCACCATTTATAACGAAAAGTATGAAACGTAAATCAAAACCGTGAAAAGAACACAGCCGTCTGCTAACTTCTTCGCCATCTTTAAAATACGTCACTGGCCAACAGCGAACAGCTCGGAATGTCGTTCGCCGTTTTCGCTAACGTTCGCCAACATAATTGGCGCACATTGCGTTCCACTCAAGCGAACAACGCTAACGTTGGCCAACGTTGGCAAGCGTGTGTACCCTGTGAACTAATAAAGGTCAACAGTTCCGCGTCTCAGCTGCGCTGCGTGCAAGGTCACGGTACGCTATCCAGAATGCCGTACGTTTCTTTCACATAAATCTGTGAAGCGAGGACCAGGCGCTTCCCATGCGCCCAGTGTCCGAGCGAAATTGTTCCCAATCAGGCCTACATGTATCGCGGTTATTATTGCAGTCCCCGAATCTACCTCGTTTTGTATTTCCCTCCTTTATGTTTCCCGCTGGCTCTCTATGGGCTCCATGGGTGCACCACCCTAATTGTAAGGAGAATTTCTACGCGAGCTCATCTGCATGAAATGTGCCCCCCCACAATTTCTTTTGAAAACGGATGCCGTTTGGTGAAAGAAATGGTGGGATTGTGTAAATATAGCATAGGATCAACTCCCTGGTTTTTGAGCTTCAATCTGAGGGCAGACTTGATAAAATTACGGTTGAAAAATGGGTCCTAATTGCCCTAGAACGTGGAGGGATGCCATTTGTAAAATGGCTGCTTGCAGGCTCGGGAAGTATCACTTTTCGGGAGGTGAGTTTCTTTTGGTGTGAATATTAAAAAATGTAATTGGCTAACCTACTAAAAATTGAAAAGAAATGGAAAGATAAAGACCAAGACAATAATCTGATTGTTGTTTGAGAAACCCCAGTGATGTCGGTGTGCAAGAAACTTGGTCGTGAACATTGTTGATTTTACACTGTTTTCAATGGGACTTGAATTAGGCAGGTGCACCCCCATGCACAAATACTCCCTAAATTGACGAGTATAGTGCCTATAGTCTAGTATAGTCGATATGACGTCATCATTTTAGCCTCTCGATTTATCAGAACGCCGCATTTTGGCCTCATTAGCTTAATTTGTGGAGCCAATTTGAGAAGCCAACTGGACCAATCTTATTCGTGTGGCGAATGCAAATGCAAGGATGAATGCAAAGACGTTAACAATAGATAATTGGGGTTTTTTCATCGTAATTGACAAATGCCAGTTTCAAGTGTATAATGACATTTTAGAAGATGCTGTTAGCGTTGCAGTAAAGATTAAACCATCTATTCGTGTGGCGAATGCAAACGCAAAGATGAATGCAAAGATGTTAACAATAGATAATTGGGGTTTTTTCATCGTAATTGACAAATTTGGTTTCCGGAATATCCCGACATGCGTACCGTACAATGCGTACCGTACAAAAGCCCCAACAAACAGAAATACAAGAACCCAACAATAATCTGAAGAGCGTTGCGATCTGTGTCCGTAAATCTTGTTATATCTTGTGACATTCTGCTTCCAAATATTAAGTTAAGGAGAATACACGAGAAAGTGTGGATTCGTAATTACGAATTTACGAGGCGCGAAGCGCCGACTGAATTCGTAAATTACGAATCCACACTTGCGAGTGTATTCTCTGACTTAAATCTTTGCGTCAACTGTCATCCAGTTAAGGACATGAAAAGGCATGCATTCTGGTATCGTTGCAATGTATTCGACGCGTAATTTACATGCAGGGTTTCTCGAGGATCTTACGTAATCAAGCTCTGGGTTAATGTTGAGATGAAATTTCTAAATTTACTTGTGTAAGGAAAATTTGAATAATGTTTATCGCTACACCCGTACAACCCACAGTAATTAAGCATTAGCAATCTGTTTGTGCGAGATATTATTATTATTATTATTATTATTAATTTCTGGTAATGAAACCAAGGATCCTTTAAAAGTGCTCAAGGCACTGTAGCTCGTAAGCCTGAAGAAACCCGTAGACAGAGGCTGTGTCAGCCAGGAACACCGGGGCAAACCCCTTCTCTTAGCGATAAGTGTTCTGGGTTCTTTTACGTGCATTATACAATTTTATAATGTTATAATGGGAAAGATATATACACACATTATAAATTATACAACACACGGGACCTACAACTTTACGTCCCATCCGAAGGACGAAGCAATAGTGGTTTAATTGCCTTGCTTAAGGACACACGTGTCCACACCGAGACTCGAACTCACGCTCTGCGGAACAGAAAACCAAGCTCTTAACCGCTCGGCCACGACACTCCTTATAGCGTCAACATTGATAGTTCACGAACGTTTTTGACTCCAACTATAGTCTTCAATTGTGTTCTCAAGGTCAGTGTTAAAATGTTAAATCAACTGTGCTACATTTCCTGTAATCAAACATGCACTTATTTTGCAGTAAGTTGTTTACAGGGCAGTTTAAAAAGTGTGGATTCGTAGTTCCGAATCCACACTTTACTAAAGATTCGTATATATTAATCTATTTATGTGACGTCATATTATTGTTGAAACGGTAAATTATTTTAAAGAATGTACGGTCAGAGTCTAATCTATAGCCAAGGGTAGATTAAGTTACGAATCTATACTCTTGGCTGTACATTAGACTGTAGATTATTATACCTCCAAATGGGCACTTTGGGAGACAATCCCATAGAGTCGTGCACAATCTTTATTGTAACCTAACCCGTTTTTACCTGGAGCTTTTTCCACGAAATTTCATATTTATGCTATTTAGACCCAAATCTGTCTTCTCCGAGCAAAAATAACTCCCAAATATCGTTTTGTGGGGTAGCTAGACACTTAGGGAGACACTGAAATGTCTCCCTAAGTGCCACTGTCTCCCAAGTGAATCAAAACTATCGCTAATTTGTCTCCCAAAGTGTCTATTTGGAAGAATTACTCTGACTATACTACTTTAATTCACAAAGCACTAAGTTTGATAACAACAAGATATACACTTATTCAAAAACCTGGCTTTTGATTAATTTGACAAAGACTTTGACTGTACATTCTTTAAAATAATCTACAGTTTCAACAATAGTATGACGTCACATAAATAGATTAATCGTCCCGAATGCACCTTATATTTATTTAGAAATACCGTCGGATTTTGTTGCTATCATTTTGTATTGCCTCTGAGAACTAGTTTCTGGTTTCCCCAAAGGTTGAACAAGATACCAGTCGATTTTGAAATGACTCCAAATTAGATTAACAAACATTGAAAAGGATTCAGTTCGATATTTGATTGAATTGAAACCGGATTTTGTTGCTATCATTTTATTGCCGCTGGGAAATAGTTTCTGGTTTCCCCAAAGGTTGAACAAGGGACCAGTCGATTTGGAAATGACTCTAAATTAGATTAACAAACATTGGAAAGGATTCAATTCGGTATTTGATTGAATTGATTTGATTTATAAATCGTCGTGTAGTGTCCATAAAATGGGATGACATGATTTTTCAATCAAAATACATTGTCAACCGAGTATGAGTCTCGAAATAAGACTATAGTTAACCAAAGAGTCGAGGGTGTCACTGTCTTTAATGTCCGCGATTTGTAAAAAAACTGTCCGATACAAACTGTTGAATCTAATGCCGACTTTGCAAAAGTTGAACACATTTCAACTCCTGCGAACGTTTGCAGCGAGTGCTTCGTGACGTCAGATTCATATCGCATTCACCTTTCCTTGAAGTGTGTAATCCGCCCGGGCGAAATAGTAATCGGGCCGGGAAATAGTTTTTCGTCATGTCCTAAATACGCTTCCGTAACTACCAGTGTCTACTCTTCTTTTCATTTATCTTGTAGTTCTTGTTCTGTACGTATAGAGCGGCTTCAAGTCTGGTTCAGGCTAACAAATAAAACCATCTTAACAAATACAAAATTACCATCTTTTTTAAATACAACGAGACGTGACCCACAATGCGGATTGATATTTCGGGGACATCTATCCATTTTATTAACCACGCACGCATGTATAACATGGTTAATCCCGTATACATGCGTGCGGACATGTTTGAAATGTGATTAGGCTATATAGCAAACAATAAAAAGCCCTGAATTTTCGAGATCTAAAGATTGCAAGGATATACCCTTGATGGATATAACAAAGTATATTACAAATGCAACGTATTTATAAGGTCTTTCGGATGTGTGTGAACAAAGCTGGGAAGGTTGTACATGACTTGTATATACATAATTGTAATGACTTTTGCTTTGTAAAACCAACTGGGGCTGCATTTTGTACTCTTTTTGCTTTCGCCTTATCATGATATTACCGCACAGAATTTTTTTCGCGTTTAGTTTGTTTGTTTGTTTCATTCGTTTGTTCAATTATGTACTCAAGATAGGGCCTATTACTGAAGCTACCGTAACTTTGATTGATTGATTGGTTGATTAGACATTGAAGTCTTGTTTTTCTTTTTTCGTTTCCTTCATTTTTTCCCCTCTTCTTCTTCTTCGGCATTTAGAATAAACTGCTCTCCGTATCAAGAAAGAGCATCCAGTTTTCGCCGGGATTATTAATTTTTAACATCACCATGAGCCGAGGCGCGGGATTATTTTTAACGAAACTCGATCCGAGGCGGGTTCAAGCCGATGGTGCCGGGAAGCACACCCACCCATTTCCGGCCTTGCTCGCTTCTGACAGACATTTCCGGCCTTGCTCGTGACGTGGTTATGCGTCATTCGTTTTTAATCGGGGGAAACTTTGCGTGTATATACGTCCTCCGGCGCGAACTGGTTAAAAAACACTGCAGCTAAAATAAAGCCAGACCTCCACCCCAAACAGAAACAGAAAACATGGTCTGCATAAAATGGCCAACAGAAGAAAAAAAACCTATTTAAGAAAACGGTCCAGCACAACGCCCTATCTGCCAACGTGTACAAAATCATCTAGATAAATCTAAAAATATAAATGTAATGCAATTATCCTTGACACATAGGCTATCTATATCAACCAACTTCCGCTAAATTCCTCCAATAGACCTATATTTTTCCCCGTAATTCTGCTAACAAACAATCAGAAAAAAAAACGCCGGCAAAAAAACACCTTCTTAGCCCGTCCTTTCTTACTATCAGAAACACAGTCGCCGTTAACAAACCAAAACTCAGTAACGCATAATCCTTGATGGAGTACAATGTTTGTTTTACTTACTCTCCACCAAAGACTATATCTGTATCCTTCTTTGTCATCGCTTAATTAAATCTTTTGCCAGGCAACTACGTACCCGGGCTTTGCTGCAATAATTAATTTGGATTTCTTCCCCCTGCAGTAGATCATGGAGAAAGGAACACAGACATCCATAGCTTTATCAACAACGTACGATTAATTCGAGCGATTCACATTACCTAGAAGCTGCCGTTGGAGGCGCAAATCCTGCTATACCCGCAGTGCATCATGGGGGAAAGTCGACATCAGTTTGAAAAACGGTATTCATTTTGCATGAACTCATCAGTGTTTACGTCTTTTTTGACGCGCACGATTAAAGTTCCAATTTTTTTCTGCAAATAACAATGTTTTAATCAACGACGCTTCCGGATACATTCATGTTTGTGTTGTACCTCGCGTGAACAATGAAGAATAGATATTTCACTACAGTATGATATACGGAAGAAGTCGACCGTAAAGTTTAAAAGTTGCTCTTTTGAGTCAAACGCTTGGTGGCGCTCTGCATTGTGAATCGCCCGAATTGTCAATGATCTCTTCGTCAAAATCTTGGCGATAAGTCTACAGTGTTTAGTAGTAAGGCCGGAGTCGGGCACAGCGTTGCCCAATAACGAAGTGTACGGTCGAGTTTTATCAGTGCAGCGCGTTGGCAGTCTCGGCCGTTGGAGAATTCAAGAGGCTTTAACGAGAGTTCAGTAGTGCCCCTCAAAATACCGACCTAAAATATCTTAAGTGGTAGTTTCAGTATAAACAAAAGATGAATAAGCTTGAAACTGCTGCAAACTGCTTACTGGCAAACAAAATTGAACAGAAAGTGAAACTTCGATAATTTCTGCGTGGATTGATAACAATTTTTAATGATTATGCCCGATTTGAAGTTATTAGTTAGCCTTGTGAAATGAGGTATAAATATTGAACTTTGTCGACACCCCCTGTACGTTTTAAGTGACTCTTACTTTTTCGGAAAATGTTAAGCCAACATTTGTCATATTTTAGAAAGGTGAAGAGTTACGCTTTTGAAATGTACCACTCACATATCTGCCGGTTGGGCAGGCGATGTTTAATGTTGAAGCGAAATACGGCAAACTTCACACTTTTCTGTCTGAAATAGACGTGTTTACGTATTCGTCTATGTACATGTCAACATGTGTTACGTAATTTCAGAGGAAAGTTGCCAGAAATCACCTCAGATTGCACCACAGAGAATGTAGAATCCAAAGATTGTCGTGCCCCACGCCAGACCAACCACGCCGTTTGCTGGAGTCAAGCTTGGTATAGGTAAATGGTACAACCTCCGCCCCCCTCCCCCCTCCCCCCTCCGTCTAAATTAAAAGCTAGATTCGCCCCTGCGCGTCGAATTCAATACAGATCGAAGTAATTCTGTTTTAGGCTTTGCTTTTTTTGTTTTTTTATTTCTCCTCTCACCACCCCCCCCCCCCCCCAAAAAAAAATAAAAAAAGGAAAAAAAGAAGAAAAAAACCCAAACAAACAAACAAACAAGGGAGTAATTACTTTTAAGGTCGATCGAACATGCATTAATTTGTTCCACATGGCAGGAAACTTGATTAATGTGGCCGATCTGCGTTGGGTCGTGATCGAATATCGTACGGAGCTCAGTTCTCAATTTAATTTAAGATCAGTATCATTTTGTTTTCATTCTTATTCGTCGTAAATTCGTGAAATTCGTCTCGTCGCGGGCAATTAGCGTTAAATTGAAAAATTAAATTCGGTTTTTGGGGTCGTTCGTTTTAGCGCTTCATTCGTTTGAATTCATTTCCTACCTGTAACGTTTCAGAGTTAACAGAACGAAATGCAACGACAACAGCGTCAATTTTAATTCAACGCCGCTGAGCGCCCAATGAGTTGAATTTCACAAATTTTGGAGGAATCAAAATGCTGCAAATTTGAATTCTTAAACAAGTACCTCCCTCTGACATCAACTCACCACTCTGTAGACGTTCTGACATCCTGGCTTTTTGTTCAAGTTACATGTAGTACGGAGTCAGGATACACCATTGGCAATTGCTTGAATTATCAGAAATGGGTGGATTTGGGGGGTTGTATTTTAAAGTAATATCGTTTAACTGACATGTCCAAAGTTTTACATTCATGGATGCGAAGAAAAAGGAAAGAAAAACGGTGTTCGTTTTTAAACGGCGTCAAACGCGCTGTGCAGGCAGTTGTTCTTGTTGTTCTTGGGGTATTTTTTTGATTCCGTGAATCATTATTTACTTTCAAATATAAAGTAAGATATTGCTGAATAATTCGGTAGTAAAACTTGTCGATATCTGCAAACGGTGTATCCTACCTTTAAAAGATGAAGTGAAGCAGAAATAATACATCTGTCACATGCACATCACAAGTCTTTAATATTGAAGGTTTGAGTTTTTAAAACCTTTTTAAGTATTACTTCTGGCGCAACATGCTTTCAAAGAAAATACTTGTCTATACATTTAAGAGATGTAGTGGAGCAGAATTAATACACCTGTCATATGCACAACTATAGTCTTTAAAAGGGTTGTGTTTGTAAACATACTTTATTATTACTTCTGGTACGGAATGCTTTTAAAGAAAATACCTGTCCATACAATGAAAGTATCGACTTTTGCCGACAAGATAACAAAATCGGCCCTGGCCTGCATAGGCGCAAGGATTGCGGTTGGAAGTCCATCGAAACGTAATTAAGACTAGTCCCCGCTTTTCTCTCATCTGTGCACGTCTATATGTGCCCGAGGGGCTGTGAGCGACCATAAGAGGGTCCTATTTAAAGAAAATGTATGTCTGTCAAGCATTGGAGTTCATTCATGTGTTAACCAAAGTAACATATGGGGAACCGAACCAGGGACCAATTTTATGGAGCTGCTAAGCACAACAATTTGCGTAGCACAAACATGTCTTGCTCAGCCTGAATCCGGTTACCACCCAAAACGTCATGTGCTTTTCATGCTAGGCAATAGCCTTCCGAATACCAGTCACAAACCATACACATCACCTGAAAGTTTGGTTCGTAACCCTGTTTTTGCAAAGATAAAATTGTCATGCTAAGCAACTTTTGGGGCTCCATGAAATTTGCCCAAGGTGGTCTAGTCTTTTGTGACACCTGCGAAACGCACTGCATGCATGGTACAGACATACATCCCCAATGTGTTGAAAATCGGAGAGAAGAGACATTAAAATACAATTCATAAATATCAGAGACAGTTTCCTATTGTTCTACTATTTTGTAGTCTAAATTCCTATTTTTAAACAGCCGATAAAACATGATCTAGCCGGTGTTTTAAACTTTTTTTTTTTTTTTTTTAGCGTCACAATAATAGACTCTTATAAAGTCTGGTCTACGACCCTTTTATTGGTTGAAACAATACAACCAAATTGTGTGCAGAATGTGCGAATGTTAATTATAACCAATGAAAAAGAATATTCAATTCAGGCAGTGACACAATGACAATTTGAGTTGCTACGAAATAGATTGCACATTCTTACTAATCGGCCACGCACCCCCACCAAACCGAAAGCCTAATCAAGTATTTGTAACCGCTGAAATGAAACGCTATGCATATTCATTTATTTGAATGAAACCAAATAAAATCAAATGCTCGTTTTTGCACAAATGAAACCCGGATATAGGCCTACGTCGTTATTGATAATCTGCTGTGTAATTCGCATGCATCAGTCTCTATTTCACGAAGTGCACGTTTTCAATAGCCGATGTAATTCCCCAGTCAAATCAAACTGATGAGTTTTCCGTACCCTGTTTCACTGTTGTTCGCATAGAGCTATATTAAATTACAATAGCGCTGGCTCGATTAACAATGTGACGCCTGCTGGGTATAGGCCTATCCATATTTGTGCACAATCCTGTGGAAACCTCTAAATCTTTGTACGGCTTTTAATGTACGGCCATAAATTTGCACATCTGCGTTTGTATTCCATACAGTGCGTTACCGAAGCCGATACGCTCAAAACCGAAACGCACATAGGCTAAGCGTTTTTCTTTCTTTTTTTCAGGCTGCGCAAACAGCGCAAATGCGTGCGCGTATATCCGCTGCAGATGATTTTGCCGTGAGTTTTTTAACTGGCATAACGAGCTTAAGTACACTTTCAAAATTCAATCCATTTATTTTGTATTACGTTCCACAACACGCACATAAATTCAAAATGTCTGCGCGCAGGGGCCAATTTCATAAAACATGTAAGCAACACAATTTGCTTAGTACAAAAATGTCTTGCTCAGTAAAACAGTTTACCAGCCAAAACTCCATGTACTCTTCATGCTATAAGCAAAAACCAGCTGAATACCAGTAAAAAACAATAAACATCATCTGAAAATGTGGTTTGTAACCCTGTTTTTGCCAAAGAAGAATGTTCATGCTAAGCACATTTTTATGCTTACATGTTTTATAAAATTGGCCCCTGAATGGATTCATAGGGCCTTTTCGAGTCCCTGGCTTCGTTTTGTCTTTGGCTTAGGGCGATTTTAGATTTCCAACTCCCCTGCCATATGTTGTTGCCAGTTGTGCATCAAAACCATTCAATCTATTTATATGAACGCAAAAGGTAGACTATTTCTAGTATTTGCTTTAATTTCTATTTGCTTCTCAGTGATTCGGAATTCGGAGGCGATGCCAAAGCCGAAACGAAGCCAAGGTTTTGAAAAGGCCCTATGTATCTCCGCGCGTAAGAATGAAGAGTTAGCGCTCTAGTAATTGAATATGTAGCTCTATAAGGCCGTGTCCGAAACGGGTGTCTAGAGCTACGGTCTACGTCTACAGCTACAGCTACGTCTACGTAGGCGCTAAGGCAAATGAAATTCGGACATGGCTACGGTAGAGCCTACGGCTAGTTATTGCGCCCCCAAGCGATGCTGGAACTAGTGTTTGCAAAATTACGATGTAAGAATTTACAACAATTATCGTCTGCTAGATGTTACGCATTGTTTGTTTACAGCCGGTCAAAATACCTGATGATATTGACGTATTTGTCGATCTGTTAGTTTCAATTCAATGCACTATCATTGAAAAATAAACAAAAATTTGCTCCAAAATTAACGTTAGTGCTGCCGCCATTTTGTTTTGCATGAGCAAGACAACTTCTTTTACGGCTAGATTTTTGTGACGTTGTAGCCGTAGCTGTAGCTCTAGACAGCATTTCGGACAGCGCTACAAAATGGCCGACGCAGACAATAGGTTTAGCCGTAGCTGTAGCTCTAGACACCCGTTTCGGACACGGTCTATGGTTAAGTTGTTAAATCGCTGATCACAGCTTTAACTTATGTTACTGCATTTTTTTCTGCAGAATAACAAAATTATGAATAATATTATCAATAATACTGTACATGTAAAAGAAAACCAATCCGTAATTACTTTCACACCTGTAAACAAACAAACAAACAAACAAACAATTTTTTTTTTTTTTTTTTAAATATTAAAAACTTTTCACACACCATTTGTATACCTTAAAATGTTAATAGCAAACTAAAAGTTAAACTAAGTTTAAAATTTTACATCACATCTATCACGACAATGGGTGCCAAAAAATGAATTTGAATGGCCAAATCCGCATTGCAAAAAAAAAGGCCTTGTGAATTTGATTGCCGGTTACAGTGGATTATTACATTAGATGGGTATTATTAATCGCTGCACGCAAGAATAATGTTCGCGTATGTGTATTCAAAACGAAACCGAACGCTGTGGTTTTTTTGCTGCAATTAAAATTCGCAGCGAAACATATTGACACACGGTGATTAAACATTTACTTGCCAAAATTGACCTTCAATAACCGATTGGGTTAACTCCCAGCATGCGGCTTCAGAAGCCGGCGAGGCAAGTAACATGAACTAGGCAGCCACAAAATGTCTCTATAAATTATTCTTGGGACAATTCGGGCCTAATATGAAAAAACACATTGTCCATGCATTTTGCGTACGTGTCCATTAAAATCCGAGCCCCATTTTGTTCAATGCAATTTTTCTTGTGTATCTTGAATACAATTATAAATCATAATTTGGTGGACAGTTCATTGACGGATAGACAATTGAACTGATAAAATGATAGAGAAGTCATTAACAAAAACAAAATAACCTCAATTCTTAATTCTTATAATTTCATTATATAGCCGTGCTGGTGCGTATTTTGATTAAAACAATTTTGTATTCTTTTACTTAAAGGGGTAGTATACATTTTTTTAATTTTTTTTAATTTTAGACAATGTGATTTCAAAATCGAATATCTTTTTTACCTTGGAATATCAACAAAAGCAACAAAAAAGCGGGATTTCAAGGAGACGTCTACATTTTATACTAATAATATTGCAGTAACTCAAAATTGACTTCTGGCCCAAAAGTGCCTGATTTTCACACACTTTTTAATTTTAAATCTTAATTCGTTTAAATTTAAATCTAATTTACTTTTTATACATCAGTGTACAAGGTGACACTGTTCATCACTTTCATTACAATTAGAGAATTAAAATTGTCTCGGATTTCCCCAGATCACTGCCAAGCCCAAAATTGGCTATCCAAAGGCAGAAACCTTGTGGGTCCATTAGCCGCATATACTGGGAGCAAAATGCCATTAATCTTGGCAACTTGTGATTATCTTTTGCTTCTGAATTTTTTTATTATTGGTTGGTAAACACAAAAATTTGTTTAGCAACTTTTCTTTCGCTTAAAAAGGCCGACATTTACGTCACAAACCGTTCGCTGCGAAATTCGCCCGAGTTAAAATGTGTTAAACTTTTGCGAATCGGCAGCGCGAACAGGGGCCAATTTCATAGAGCTGCTTAACCAGAAAATGTTGCTTATAAAGCACAAAAACTCTGCTTGGTAAATTAGGTTATATGCTAAGCTAACAACAGCTAAATACCAATCACAAATAATATATAACACAAAGAGCTGTGGCTGGTATGCTGGTTTTACTAAGCAATAATGTTTTGTGCTTAAGCAATATTTATGCTGCTTAAAGCAGCTCTATGAAATTTGCCCCAGTAATTGTCCAGGCGACACAAATTCGCTTTAAATTCACTCCAAGTATATCTGAACCGGCCTTTTTATTTCCTTGAAATCGAGCCCAAGTTAACTTCAGAGTGTCCAAATATCATTTTCTGTCCACATCAATTATATAGAACAATATATTATATCGAACAAATATATCGTTATTTGGTGTGCGAATGTCTCTTGTCTACAAAGTACAAGTGCGAAATGGTGCGAAGGCTTAATTCAGACTCTCTCTCATTCACCTTATCAGCTCATTCCTGTTTCCAACATCCTTGAAACGTACACTCCTTAAGTTTGCAAAAGTTTATTGCAACTTATATCTCCCAGCAGCTGCATATTCCACATCTAGTGTTTTAAATGTAGTATACACCATTCGTTTTTACTGTATTTTTTCGAAAATGGATGGGTTTTATATAGGGATGCCTCTTTTATACATGTACATGTAGTAAATATTGTGACGCTGGCCTGTTTTTAAGTTTTGTGTTCATATACTATAGAAAATGGAAAAACCAAGAAAACAACGCTGTTCTTGTAGTCTGGTTTCTTGACTTCCTCCAGACGAAACAAACATTTACGTCATGGAATTATCCTAATGTATTTCATATAACTAAGTAGTTTTGTGTAAAGTTCAGTAACAAAAAAAAAATTGGTTATGTTTTCAAATGGTGTATACTACCTTCAATTTTGTTAACGAGGACCTTTTTAGGTCGCGGCTGTTGACATAGTCATGGCGGACGGTAGACCGTCTTGCGTCGCTTCTGGGCGGCCCGCCAGCTTGCGCAAGGCCCGTTGGAATTGACGGTACTTGAAGGAATAGATGATCGGGTTGATACAGCAATTGGAGGCAACCAGAACAGTGCTGGTGACTATCAGCGGCCCGTCGAAATCGATCTTGATCCAGCCCACGTTGAACAAGAAGAAGGTGAACTGGCTGGGCGACCAACAGATCAGGAAGGTCACGAAGACGATGAAGAGGGTCTTGAAGGTGTTGCGCCGGGCGCGGAGTAGGGACTCCTGCTGCTCGTTGCCGAGCCGAAAACCCTGCCCAGCGGCGGCCGCCGCTTGGTTGTGGCTTCCCTCGGTGCCGTTGTGGTTGGTGACAGCGGTCTTGAGGATCAGGGGTGCGATCTGCTTAGCGCTGCGCTTCAATATGATGGTGATGTGGGTGTAGCAGAATATCATGACGCTCGCCGGGACGAAATACTGCAGGCAGATGAGCAGCGGCCCGATCACCTTGGATGCCGGGAGTTGCAGGAACTTGCACTTGCCGTCGATGACGCCGTAGATCAAGAAGGAGTAGGACTTCAACAGGAGGCCAATCAGCCAGACACCGATCATCATAACCACCGCGGATTTCTTCGAGAATAGGGCCTGCAATTTGAAGGGGTAGACGATGGCGATGTAGCGCTCTAGAGTCAGGGCCAGGAGGCTGAACGTAGAGGTGACAAACATGACCCAGAGCAGGGCGTCCCCGATCCACATTCGGCAAAGGAACTCGCCGGCGGTGGTCGCCGGTAGCAGCACCGGGACCGGGATGTTGCTCTGGAGCAACAGCAGCAGGGAGCCCAGGACATCGATGACCGCTTGGTGGCAAATAAAGGCGTTGGTCAGCGTGTGCATGAAGCGGACCTTGGAAATGACCACGATGACCAGGCAATTGCCCAGGACACCCACCACGCCGATGATGGTTTGGCACACGCGGAGAATCACCAGAACATCAGCCATGATGGTCACGTATACGTACACGTGAAGTCTCTACAGCTGATAGATGGCGCATGCAACAGTCGGTGCGGATACGTGCTCTCTCGTACAAAGCCACCTGAAGCGTTTCTAACGTGCACGCGACGAGGGGCTGGTGCTACTGCTGGTCGTCAGAGCTGCAAAGCACGTGCACACCAGGCACGATATTTGATTCGTCGGTATAACCAACTGTCACCGCGTCCAGTCAGTCCTGTGCCGTTTTTCAAACCCCAGCTTAATTTAGGGCCTTTTCGAATCCCTGGCTTTGTCGTCGTCTTTGGCTTAAGGCGATTTTTGACTCCCAACTGCAAGATCTTCAGCCACATTCTGACGCCTGCTTGTGCTTCAGAAACATTCACCCGATTGATGTGAACCCCAAAGTTAGACCATTTAAATTTTCTTCCATTTCTATTTGCTTCTTAGTAATTCGGAATTCGGAGGCGAAGCCAAACTGCCAAAGTTTGGCAATAGTCATGAAGCTGAAGACGGCCGGAGCCTAAAACGTTTTTTCCGGACGCGGCAAATCATTATATCCCAGTGTGTAATAAACCACCTTCTGCATTGCAGACATTTCTAACCCTAGCTATAACGTCCAAGGATTAATTCATTGCGAAAAAGGCCTTGTGAATTTGATTGCCGGTTACAGTGGATTATTACATTGGATGGAGGCGCTGCACGAAATATTACGTTTGCGTATGTATTCAAAACGAAACCGAACACTGTTTTTTTAAACTGCAATTAAAATTCGCAGCGAAACCTATTGACACACGGTGATTAAACATTTACTAGCCAAAATTGACCTATAAAACCCACAATAAACCCGATTGGGTTAATTCCCAGCATGCGGCTAAATAAGCCGACGAGGCCAATAACATGAACTAGGCAGCCACAAAATGTCTCTATAAATTATTATACCTCCAAATGGGCACTTTGGGAGACAATCCCATAGAGTCGTGCACAATCTTTATTGTAACCTAACCCGTTTTTACCTGGAGCTTTTTCCACGAAATTTCATATTTATGCTATTTAGACCCAAATCTGTCTTCTCCGAGCAAAAATAACTCCCAAATATCGTTTTGTGGGGTAGCTAGACACTTAGGGAGACACTGAAATGTCTCCCTAAGTGCCACTGTCTCCCAAGTGAATCAAAACTATCGCTAATTTGTCTCCCAAAGTGCCTATTTGGAAGAATTATTCTTAGGACAATTCGGGCCTAATATGAAATAAAATTATCCATGCCTGCTGTGTACGTGTCCATTATCTGTGACCCACTTTTTTCAATGCAATCTTTGATTCTTGAATAAAATTATAAATCATAATTTCATTTCATAGCCGTGCTGGTGCGTATTTTGATTAAAACAATTTGTTATTCTTTTACTTAAAGGGGCAGTATACATTTGGATTTTTTTTTTACATTTCAGACAATGTGATTTCAAAATTTAATATCTTTACTTTGGATTATCGAGACAAAAAAACACGAACAAAAACCCGGGATTTCAAAGAAAAAACATCTACATTTTATACTAATAATATTGCATTAACTCAAAATTAACTTCTTGCCCAAAAGTGCCTGATTTTCACACACTGCATCGCATATGTATAATATGTGAAATCTAATTTACTTTTTATACATCAGTGTACAAGGTGACAATGTTCATCACTTTCATTACAATTAGAGAATGAAAATTGTCTCGGATTTCCCCAGATCACTACCAAGCCCAAAATTGGCTATTCAAAGGCAGAAACGTTGTGGGTCCATTAGCCGCATATATACTTGGAGCAAAATGCCATTAATCGTGGCAACTTGTGATTATCTTTTGCTTCTGAATTTTTTTATTTTTTTAATTATTGGTTGGTCAACACAGAAATTTGTTTAGCAACTTTTCTTTCGCTTAAAGATGGACTACAACGAAAACTCACACATTAAATTTATTATCGGACCTTGTTTATGTTGTGTTCAGGTAACACTTTATTGTTACGGTCATGTTTTTCTCTAAATAATTTTGTTGCAATTTGACCGAAAAAATTAGACCTCGATTCTTCGATTTTGAAATTTCCCGCCCTGTACTGGTTCCCGGCAAAGATCCACTGAAAACCACAATGAAATCCACGATATAGTACCAGCGGACTTGTAAACCAGCGAAAAGTGATGACGTACTACCCATGAAAACGCATACATGGTGGCCCTGAAGGGACTCCGCACATCGCGAATATCGACGTCAAATTTGACGTCAATATTCACGACTTTCCCCAAAAGTCGCGAATATTGACGTCAAATTTGACGTCAATATTCGCGATCTGCGGAGTCCCTTCAGGGCCACCATAATTATGTATGCGTTTTCATGGGTAGTACGTCACACACAAAGTATGAATTATTCATGAGTTAAGGGCTTTTGCTGAAACTGAGTTTTTCTGGGTCGTAGAACGCCGATCAATTTTGTTGTTTTTGCATGAAGGAACAAGATTTATTGAATACCAATGATATATTAGTAATCATTATACATTTCTCGAACAAAAAAACAGCAACACAGCCTTTATCATTATTCCGTTGTAGTCCATCTTTAAAAAGGCCGACATTTACGTCACAAACCGTTCGCTGCGAAATTCGCCCGAGTTGAAATGTGTGAAACTTTTGCGAATTGGCAGCGCGAACAGGGGCCAATTATATAGAGCTGCTTAAGCAGAAAATGTTGCTTAGCTTATAAAGCACAAAAACCCTTGCTTGGTAAATCAGGTTAGGAGCCAAAATTTCATGTGATCGTTATATCACATGATTGCTAAGCTAACAACAGCTAAATACCAACCACAAATAATATATATCACAATAGAGTTGTGGCTGGTATGCTGGTTTTACTAAGCAATAATGTTTTGTGCTTAAGTAATTTTTAGGCTGCTTAAAGCAGCACTATGAAATTTGCCCCAGTTGTCCAGGCGACACAAATTCGCTATAAATTCACTCGAAGTATATATAAACCGGCCTTTTTATCTCCTTAAAATCGAGCCACAGTTAAATTCAGACTGTCCAAATATCATTTTCTGTCCACATCAATTATATAGAACAATATTATATCGAACACATATATCGTTATTTAGTGTGCGAATGTCTCTTGGGCTACAAAGTACAAGTGCAAAATGGTGCGAAGGTTTAATTTTGACAAATTCAGACTCTCTCTCATTCACCTTATCAGTTCATTCCTGTTTCCAACATCCTTGAATATTCACCGTCTCTAAATCAAACATACACTCCTTAAGTTTGCAAAAGTTTATTGCAACTTATATCTCCCAGCAGCTGCATATTCCACATCTAGTGTTTTAAATGTAGTATACACCATTCGTTTTTACTGTAATTTTCGAAAATGGATGGGTTTTATATAGGGATGCCTCTTTTATACATGTACATGTAGTAAATATTGTGACGCTGGCCTGTTTTTGAAGTTTTGTGTTCATATACTATAGAGAATGGAAAAACCAAGAAAACAACGCTGTTCTTGTATAGTCTGGTTTCTTGACTTCCTCCAGACGAAACAAACATTTACGTCATGGAATTATTCTAAGGTATTTCATATAACTAAGTAGTTTTGTGTAAAGTTCGGTAACACAAAAACAATTGGTTATGTTTGCAAATGGTGTATACTACCTTCAATTTTGTTAACGAGGGCCTTTTTAGGTCGCGGCTGTTGACATAGTCATGGCGGACGGTAGACCGTCTTGCGTCGCTTCTGGGCGGCCCGCCAGCTTGCGCAAGGCCCGTTGGAATTGACGGTACTTGAAGGAATAGATGATCGGGTTGATACAGCAATTGGAGGCAACCAGAACAGTGCTGGTGACCATCAGCGGCCCGTCGAAATCGATCTTGATCCAGCCCACGTTGAACAAGAAGAAGGTGAACTGGCTGGGCGACCAACAGATCAGGAAGGTCACGAAGACGATGAAGAGGGTCTTGAAGGTGTTGCGCCGGGCCCGGAGTAGGGACTCCTGCTGCTCGTTGCCGAGCCGAAAACCATGCCCAGCGGCGGCCGCCGCTTGGTTGTGGCTTCCCTCGGTGCCGTTGTGGTTGGTGACAGCGGTCTTGAGGGTCAGGGGTGCGATCTGCTTAGCGCTGCGCTTCAATATGATGGTGATGTGGGTGTAGCAGAATATCATTACGCTCGCCGGGACGAAATACTGCAGGCAGATGAGCAGCGGCCCGATCACCTTGGATGCCGGGAGTTGCAGGAACTTGCACTTGCCGTCGATGACGCCGTAGATCAAGAAGGAGTAGGACTTCAACAGGAGGCCAATCATCCAGACACCGATCATCATAACCACCGCGGATTTCTTCGAGAACAGGGCC
Organism: Crossaster papposus; assembly: GCA_037893245.1. Classification (NCBI taxonomy): domain Eukaryota; kingdom Metazoa; phylum Echinodermata; class Asteroidea; order Velatida; family Solasteridae; genus Crossaster; species Crossaster papposus. Next base: position 149,922 of record JBAIAA010000875.1, read on the forward strand.
TGTAATTTGAAGGGGTAGACAATGGCGACGTAGCGCTCTAGAGTCAGGGCAAGAAGGCTGAACGTAGAGGTGACAAACATGACCCAGAGCAGGGCGTCCCCGATCCACATTCGGCAAAGGAACTCGCCGGCGGTGGTCGCCGGTAGCAGCACCGGGACGGGGATGTTGCTCTGGAGCAACAGCAGCAGGGAGCCCAGGACATCGATGACCGCTTGGTGGCAAATAAAGGCGTTGGTCAGCGTGTGCATGAAGCGGACCTTGGAAATGACCACGATGACCAGGCAATTGCCCAGGACACCCACCACGCCGATGATGGTTTGGCACACGCGGAGAATCACCAGAACATCAGCCATGATGGTCACGTATATACGTACACGCGAAGTCTCTACAGCTGATAGGTGGCGCATGCAACAGTCAGTCGGTGCGGATACGTGCTCTCTCGTACAAAGCCACCTGAAGCGTTTATAACGTGCACGCGACGAGGGGCCGGGGCTAGTGCTGGTCGTCAGAGCTGCAAAGCACGTGCACACCAGGCACGATATTTGATTCGTCGGTATTAAACCAACTGTCACCGCGTCCAGTCAGTCCTGTGCCGTTTTTCAAACCCCAGCTTAATTTAGGGCCTTTTCGAATCCCTGGCTTCGTCGTCGTCTTTGGCTTAAGGCGATTTTTGACTCCCAACTGCAAGATAAATTTTCTTCCATTTCTATTTGCTTCTTAGTAATTCAGAATTCGGAGGCGAAGCCAAAGCCAAAGTTTGGCAATAGTCATGAAGCTGAAAACGGCCGGAGCCTAAAACGGTTTTTCCGGACGCGGCAAATCATTATATCCCAGTGTGTAATAAACTACCTTCTGCATTGCAGACATTTCTAACCCTAGCTATAACGTCCAAGGATTAATTCATTGCGAAAAAGGCCTTGTGAATTTGATTGCCGGTTACAGTGGATTATTACATTGGATAGATATTATTAATCGCTGCACGAAAGATTACGTTTGCGTATGTATTCAAAACGAAACCGAACACTGTTTTTTTAAACTGCAATTCATAAATACCTGGGACAGTTTAGGCATTCCTATTGGTCGAGAGCCCGTCACGTGGCCGGTTTTAAACGGACGATAAAGACATGGCTAGAAGTGTTTAAAACCAGTTGGCAACAAAAGTAGCCCCTGCACATGGACAACTCAATGGACATCCTTCTCCGGGCACTTCACTTCGGCTCGGGTAATTATCAGCACCCAGACTCCAAGCGGTATTAAACAGAGTGGTTAAAACCTCCCGAACACACATTTATTCCCTTATTAAAATTCGCAGCGAAACCTATTGACACACGGTGATTAAACATTTACTAGCCAACATTGACCTATAAAACCTACAATAACCGATTGGGTTAATTCCCAGAATGCGGCTCAAGAAGCCGACGAGGCCAATAACATGACCTAGGCAGCCACAAAATGTCTCTATAAATTATTCTTAGGACAATTCGGGCCTAATATGAAATACAATTATCCATGCCTGCTGTGTATGTGTCCATTATCTGTGACCCACTTTTTTCAATGCAATCTTTGATTCTTGAATAAAATTATAAATCATAATTTCATTTCATAGCCGTGCTGGTGCGTATTTTGATTAAAACAATTTGTTATTCTTTTACTTAAAGGGGCAGTATACATTTGGATTTATTTTTTACATTTCAGACAATGTGATTTCAAAATTAATATCTTTACTTTGGATTATCGAGAAAAAAACACACGAAAAAAACCCCGGGATTTCAAGGAGAAAACATCTACATTTTATACTAATAATAATGCAGTAACTCAAAATTAGCTTCTTGCCCAAAAGTGCCTGATTTTCACACACTGCATCGCATATGTATGTATTTGAAAAATAATTTACTTTTTATACATCAGTGTACAAGGTGACACTGTTCATCACTTTCTTTACAATTAGAGAATAACAACTGTCTCGGATTTCCCCGGATTACCGCCACGGCCTATAATTGGCTATCCAAAGGCAGAAACGTTGTGGGTCCATTAGCCGCATATATACTTGGAGCAAAATGCCATTGATCTTAGCATCTTGTGATTATCTTTTGCTTCTGATTTTTTTAATTTTTTTTATTATTGGTTGGTCAACACAGAAATTTGTTTAGCAACTTTTCTTTCGCTTAAAGATGGACTACAACGAAAACTCACACATTAAATTTATTATCGGACCTTGTTTATGTTGTGTTCAGGTAACACTTTATTGTTACGGTCATGTTTTTCTCTAAATAATTTTGTTGCAATTTGACCGAAAAAATTAGACCTCGATTCTTCGATTTTGAAATTTCCCGCCCTGTGGTTCCCGGCAAAGATCCACTGAAAACCACAATGAAATCCACGATATAGTACCAGCGGACTTGTAAACCAGCGAAAAGTGATGACGTACTACCCATGAAAACGCATAGGCCTACATGGTGGCCCTGAAGGGACTCCGCAGATCGCGAAAATCGACGTCAAATTTGACGTCAATATTCACGACTTTCCAAAAAAGTCGCGAATATTGACGTCAAATTTGACGTCGATATTCACGACTTCCCCCAAAAGTCGCGAATATTGACGTCAAATTTGACGTCAATATTCGCGATCTGCGGAGTCCCTTCAGGGCCACCATATGTATGCGTTTTCATGGGTAGTACGTCACACACAAAGTATGAATTATTCATGAGTTAAGGGCTTTTGCTGAAACTGAGTTTTTCTGGGTCGTAGAACGCCGATCAATTTTGTTGTTTTTTGCATGAAGGAACAAGATTTATTGAATACTAATGATATATTAGTAATCATTATACATTTCTCGAACAAAAAAACAGCAACACAGCCTTTATCATTATTCCGTTGTAGTCCATCTTTAAAAAGGCCGACATTTACGTCACAAACCGTTCGCTGCGAAATTCGCCCGAGTTGAAATGTGTGAAATTTTGCGAATTGGCAGCGCGAACAGGGGCCAATTATATAGAGCTGCTTAAGCAGAAAATGTTGCTTAGCTTATAAAGCACAAAACCCTTGCTTGGTAAATCAGGTTAGGAGCCAAAATTTCATGTGATCGTTATATCACATGATTGCTAAGCTAACAACAGCTAAATACCAACCACAAATAATATATATCACATAGAGTTGTGGCTGGTATGCTGGTTTTACTAAGCAATAATGTTTTGTGCTTAAGTAATTTTTAGGCTGCTTAAAGCAGCACTATGAAATTTGCCCCAGTTGTCCAGGCGACACAAATTCGCTATAAATTCACTCGAAGTATATATGAACCGGCCTTTATATCTCCTTAAAATCAAGCCACAGTTAAATTCAGAGTGTCCAAATATCATTTTCTGTCCACATCAATTATATAGAACAATATTATATCGAACACATATATCGTTATTTAGTGTGCGAATGTCTCTTGTCTACAAAGTACAAGTGCAAAATGGTGCGAAGGTTTAATTTTGACAAATTCAGACTCTCTCTCATTCACCTTATCAGCTCATTCCTGTTTCCAACATCCTTGAAACGTACACTCCTTAAGTTTGCAAAAGTTTATTGCAACTTATATCTCCCAGCAGCTGCATATTCCACATCTAGTGTTTTAAATGTAGTATACACCATTCGTTTTTACTGTATTTTTTTGAAAATGGATGGGTTTTATATAGGGATGCCTCTTTTATACATGTACATGTAGTATGATATTGTGACGCTGGCCTGTTTTTAAGTTTTGTGTTCATATACTATAGAAAATGGAAAAACCAAGAAAACAACGCTGTTCTTGTAGTCTGGTTTCTTGACTTCCTCCAGACGAAACAAACATTTACGTCATGGAATTATCCTAATGTATTTCATATAACTAAGTAGTTTTGTGTAAAGTTCAGTAACACAACAAAAATTGGTTATGTTTTCAAATGGTGTATACTACCTTCAATTTTGTTAACGAGGTTTTTTTTAGGTCGCGGCTGTTGACATAGTCATGGCGGACGGTAGACCGTCTTGCGTCGCTTCTGGGCGGCCCGCCAGCTTGCGCAAGGCCCGTTGGAATTGACGGTACTTGAAGGAATAGATGATCGGGTTGATACAGCAATTGGAGGCAACCAGAACAGTGCTGGTGACTATCAGCGGCCCGTCAAAATCGATCTTGATCCAGCCCACGTTGAACAAGAAGAAGGTGAACTGGCTGGGCGACCAACAGATCAGGAAGGTCACGAAGACGATGAGGAGGGTCTTGAAGGTGTTGCGCCGGGCGCGGAGTAGGGACTCCTGCTGCTCGTTGCCGAGCCGAAAACCCTGCCCAGCGGCGGTCGCCGCTTGGTTGTGGCTTCCCTCGGTGCCGTTGTGGTTGGTGACAGCGGTCTTGAGGGTCAGGGGTGCGATCTGTTCAGCGCTGCGCTTCAATATGATGGTGATGTGGGTGTAGCAGAATATCATTACGCTCGCCGGGACGAAATACTGCAGGCAGATGAGCAGCGGCCCGATCACCTTGGATGCCGGGAGTTGCAGGAACTTGCACTTGCCGTCGATGACGCCGTAGATCAAGAAGGAGTAGGACTTCAACAGAAGGCCAATCAGCCAGACACCGATCATCATAACCACCGCGGATTTCTTCGAGAACAGGGCCTGTAATTTGAAGGGGTAGACGATGGCGACGTAGCGCTCTAGAGTCAGGGCCAGGAGGCTGAACGTGGAGGTGACAAACATGACCCAGAGCAGGGCGTCCCCGATCCACATTCGGCAAAGGAACTCGCCGGCGGTGGTCGCCGGTAGCAGCACCGGGACGGGGATGTTGCTCTGGAGCAACAGCAGCAGGGAGCCCAGGACATCGATGACCGCTTGGTGGCAAATAAAGGCGTTGGTCAGCGTGTGCATGAAGCGGACCTTGGAAATGACCACGATGACCAGGCAATTGCCCAGGACACCCACCACGCCGATGATGGTTTGGCACACGCGGAGAATCACCAGAACATCAGCCATGATGGTCACGTATACGTACACGTGAAGTCTCTACAGCTGATAGATGGCGCATGCAACAGTCGGTGCGGATACGTGCTCTCTCGTACAAAGCCACCTGAAGCGTTTCTAACGTGCACGCGACGAGGGGCTGGTGCTACTGCTGGTCGTCAGAGCTGCAAAGCACGTGCACACCAGGCACGATATTTGATTCGTCGGTATAACCAACTGTCACCGCGTCCAGTCAGTCCTGTGTCGTTTTTCAAACCCCAGCTTAATTTAGGGCCTTTTCGAATCCCTGGCTTCGTCGTCGTCTTTGGCTTAAGGCGATTTTTGACTCCCAACTGCAAGATCTCCAGCCACACTCTGACGCCTGCTTGTGCTTCAGAAAAATTCACCCGATTGATGTGAACCCCAAAGTTAGACCATTTAAATTTTCTTCCATTTCTATTTGCTTCTTAGTAATTCGGAATTCGGAGGCGAAGCCAAAGCCAAAGTTTGGTAATAGTCATGAAGCTGAAAACGGCCGGAGCCTAAAACGGTTTTTCCGGACGCGGCAAATCATTATATCCCAGTGGGTAATAAACCACCTTCTGCATTGCAGACATTTCTAACCCTAGCTATAACGTCCAAGGATTAATTCATTGCGAAAAAGGCCTTGTGAATTTGATTGCCGGTTACAGTGGATTATTACATTGGATAGATATTATTAATCGCTGCACGAAAGATTACGTTTGCGTATGTATTCAAAACGAAACCGAACACTGTTTTTTTAAACTGCAATTAAAATTCGCAGCGAAACCTATTGACACACGGTGATTAAACATTTACTAGCCAAAATTGACCTATAAAACCCACAATAAACCCGATTGGGTTAATTCCCAGCATGCGGCTAAATAAGCCGACGAGGCCAATAACATGAACTAGGCAGCCACAAAATGTCTCTATAAATTATTCTTAGGACAATTCGGGCCTAATATGAAATAAAATTATCCATGCCTGCTGTGTACGTATCCATTATCCGTGACCCATTTTTTCAATGATGCAATCTTTCTTGAATAAAATTATAAATCATAATTTCATTTCATAGCCGTGCTGGTGCGTATTTTGATTAAAACAATTTGTTATTCTTTTACTTAAAGGGGCAGTATACATTTTGATTTATTTTTTACATTTCAGACAATGTGATTTCAAAATTTAATATCTTTACTTTGGATTATCGAGAAAAAAACACACGAACAAAACCCCGGGATTTCAAGGAGAAAACATCTACATTTTATACTAATAATAATGCAGTAACTCAAAATTAGCTTCTTGCCCAAAAGTGCCTGATTTTCACACACTGCATCGCATTATGTATGTATTTGAAAAATAATTTACTTTTTATACATCAGTGTACAAGGTGACACTGTTCATCACTTTTTTTACAATTAGAGAATAACAACTGTCTCGGATTTCCCCGGATTACCGCCACGGCCTATAATTGGCTATCCAAAGGCAGAAACGTTGTGGGTCCATTAGCCGCATATATACTTGGAGCAAAATGCCATTGATCTTAGCATCTTGTGATTATCTTTTGCTTCTGAATTTTTTTTTATTTTTTATTATTGGTTGGTCAACACAAAAATTTGTTTAGCAACTTTTCTTTCGCTTAAAGATGGACTACAACGAAAACTCACACATTAAATTTATTATCGGACCTTGTTTATGTTGTGTTCAGGTAACACTTTATTGTTACGGTCATGTTTTTCTCTAAATAATTTTGTTGCAATTTGACCGAAAAAATTAGACCTCGATTCTTCGATTTTGAAATTTCCCGCCCTGTACTGGTTCCCGGCAAAGATCCACTGGAAACCACAATGAAATCCACGATATAGTACCAGCGGACTTGTAAACCAGCGAAAAGTGATGACGTACTACCCATGAAAACGCATACATGGTGGCCCTGAAGGGACTCCGCACATCGCGAATATCGACGTCAAATTTGACGTCAATATTCACGACTTTCCCCAAAAGTCGCGAATATTGACGTCAAATTTGACGTCAATATTCGCGATCTGCGGAGTCCCTTCAGGGCCACCATAATTATGTATGCGTTTTCATGGGTAGTACGTCACACACAAAGTATGAATTATTCATGAGTTAAGGGCTTTTGCTGAAACTGAGTTTTTCTGGGTCGTAGAACGCCGATCAATTTTGTTGTTTTTGCATGAAGGAACAAGATTTATTGAATACCAATGATATATTAGTAATCATTATACATTTCTCGAACAAAAAAACAGCAACACAGCCTTTATCATTATTCCGTTGTAGTCCATCTTTAAAAAGGCCGACATTTACGTCACAAACCGTTCGCTGCGAAATTCGCCCGAGTTGAAATGTGTGAAACTTTTGCGAATTGGCAGCGCGAACAGGGGCCAATTATATAGAGCTGCTTAAGCAGAAAATGTTGCTTAGCTTATAAAGCACAAAAACCCTTGCTTGGTAAATCAGGTTAGGAGCCAAAATTTCATGTGATCGTTATATCACATGATTGCTAAGCTAACAACAGCTAAATACCAACCACAAATAATATATATCACAATAGAGTTGTGGCTGGTATGCTGGTTTTACTAAGCAATAATGTTTTGTGCTTAAGTAATTTTTAGGCTGCTTAAAGCAGCACTATGAAATTTGCCCCAGTTGTCCAGGCGACACAAATTCGCTATAAATTCACTCGAAGTATATATAAACCGGCCTTTTTATCTCCTTAAAATCGAGCCACAGTTAAATTCAGACTGTCCAAATATCATTTTCTGTCCACATCAATTATATAGAACAATATTATATCGAACACATATATCGTTATTTAGTGTGCGAATGTCTCTTGGGCTACAAAGTACAAGTGCAAAATGGTGCGAAGGTTTAATTTTGACAAATTCAGACTCTCTCTCATTCACCTTATCAGTTCATTCCTGTTTCCAACATCCTTGAATATTCACCGTCTCTAAATCAAACATACACTCCTTAAGTTTGCAAAAGTTTATTGCAACTTATATCTCCCAGCAGCTGCATATTCCACATCTAGTGTTTTAAATGTAGTATACACCATTCGTTTTTACTGTAATTTTCGAAAATGGATGGGTTTTATATAGGGATGCCTCTTTTATACATGTACATGTAGTAAATATTGTGACGCTGGCCTGTTTTTGAAGTTTTGTGTTCATATACTATAGAGAATGGAAAAACCAAGAAAACAACGCTGTTCTTGTATAGTCTGGTTTCTTGACTTCCTCCAGACGAAACAAACATTTACGTCATGGAATTATTCTAAGGTATTTCATATAACTAAGTAGTTTTGTGTAAAGTTCGGTAACACAAAAACAATTGGTTATGTTTGCAAATGGTGTATACTACCTTCAATTTTGTTAACGAGGGCCTTTTTAGGTCGCGGCTGTTGACATAGTCATGGCGGACGGTAGACCGTCTTGCGTCGCTTCTGGGCGGCCCGCCAGCTTGCGCAAGGCCCGTTGGAATTGACGGTACTTGAAGGAATAGATGATCGGGTTGATACAGCAATTGGAGGCAACCAGAACAGTGCTGGTGACCATCAGCGGCCCGTCGAAATCGATCTTGATCCAGCCCACGTTGAACAAGAAGAAGGTGAACTGGCTGGGCGACCAACAGATCAGGAAGGTCACGAAGACGATGAAGAGGGTCTTGAAGGTGTTGCGCCGGGCCCGGAGTAGGGACTCCTGCTGCTCGTTGCCGAGCCGAAAACCCTGCCCAGCGGCGGCCGCCGCTTGGTTGTGGCTTCCCTCGGTGCCGTTGTGGTTGGTGACAGCGGTCTTGAGGGTCAGGGGTGCGATCTGCTTAGCGCTGCGCTTCAATATGATGGTGATGTGGGTGTAGCAGAATATCATTACGCTCGCCGGGACGAAATACTGCAGGCAGATGAGCAGCGGCCCGATCACCTTGGATGCCGGGAGTTGCAGGAACTTGCACTTGCCGTCGATGACGCCGTAGATCAAGAAGGAGTAGGACTTCAACAGGAGGCCAATCATCCAGACACCGATCATCATAACCACCGCGGATTTCTTCGAGAACAGGGCCTGTAATTTGAAGGGGTAGACAATGGCGACGTAGCGCTCTAGAGTCAGGGCAAGAAGGCTGAACGTAGAGGTGACAAACATGACCCAGAGCAGGGCGTCCCCGATCCACATTCGGCAAAGGAACTCGCCGGCGGTGGTCGCCGGTAGCAGCACCGGGACGGGGATGTTGCTCTGGAGCAACAGCAGCAGGGAGCCCAGGACATCGATGACCGCTTGGTGGCAAATGAAGGCGTTGGTCAGCGTGTGCATGAAGCGGACCTTGGAAATGACCACGATGACCAGGCAATTGCCCAGGACACCCACCACGCCGATGATGGTTTTGCACACGCGAAGAATCACCAGAACATCAGCCATGATGATCACGTCGTCGTACACGTGAAGTCCTTACAGATAGATGGCGCATGCAACAGTCGATGCGGATACTCAAATGCAAAGTTAACACAAGTGCTCTCTCAAAGCCGCCTGAAGCATTTCTAACGTGCACGCGACGAGGGGCCGGGGCTAGTGCTGGTCGTCAGAGCTGCAAATCACGTGCACACCAGGCACGATATTTGATTTGTCGGTATAACCAATTTGATTTGTCACCGCATCCAGTCAGTCCTGTGCCGTTTTCCAAATTTCCTTAATTTTGAGAATCGTTTCGGCTTCGTTCATGCAGTTTGGCAATAGTGATCATGGAGCTGAAGACAGAGCCTAAAAACGGCAAATCATTATAATATCCCAGTGTGTAACAAACCACCTTCTGCATTACAGACATCTAACACTAGCAATAACGTCCAAGGCATTACTTCATTTGGTGGGGGGTTTAAGTGCACTCAAAATACTACTCAATCATCATAGGCCAGTGTAATAAGAGTACTACATGTACTGCAGTTTACTCAAGTATAGTATCGGATGACGTACGTTGTTATTAGGGTTTGTCTTTACCTTGTTATTGCCTTCGCCCATCTCCGATGGCGGGAGGTAGTATGTATTTATCCCTGCCGGGCTGTCTGTCTGTATATTGCCACTCACACTAAGAACTAACACTCAATAACTGATGCAGTGTTACTTTGTGAAAACCGCTTAAAATCAATCTTGGTTTCACTAATTATAACACTCGTGTGCGCGCGCACTTTGGACACTGACGATTTTCGTTTTAACGGCGTAGGCTAACACTCAAGCATGTTGAACAAAAATATATACATTGATTTATTATTAAGAAGATCACCCTTGAAAATTGTTGCTAGCATCAATACATATATGGAAACTGAAAAGGTGCACAACGTGAAAGAGAAATATCGTGCAAAAACTAGATCTCTCCATGGAGGTCCGACTTTCTAAAATCTACTCGTGGAATAAAACCACTCGAAACGGTAGATTGATCATCGTCAGATTTGTTTTCACCGGTCATTCGGCATTCGTAAAATAACAAGAAAACCTCGATTTTGGGCACTGTCCGTCAATATCTGTCAATATCATGGTCCTTGCCATGCAGGCTCTTGGGTCGCTATTTCCCTCCCCGTACCTTTACATTACATTACATTATGATGTTAAAAGAGCCTTTGGTTCATAAATTACGGAACGGAAATAAACTAGCAATGAAGAACATTTGGGGACGAGCAGCTAGCACGTAGCGCCTCTGTCAGCCGTATAAAGCAACATATGGGACGGAGAGAACCTTAACCTTTGTGCTGATCATTGTTCTTGCAGGAATGTTGTGGTTTCTCAGGAATTCTTTTTAGGTTTTTAGGGGTGCGTTAGGTAACTATAGTCTAGATAGTGTAAAGACGATGTGCCCTCTGTTTACATCTATATTCAATTGTGCCCCGCAGTATGCGCACGCACATGTTTAACATAAATTTGGTAACAAAATCAGAGGTCACATAATTCAAAGGCGATCCTGCGACGTTACTCTTAGCTAATTTTATGTAAAACACGACGTGTGCGCATACTGCCGGGTACATTTGAACACAGGGGTGCGTTTCACTTACGCGAACTGTTTGCGCGAACGTTCGCCTACGTTTTGAGTTTGCGTTAGTTGAAGTGGAACGACATTTAAAAAAATACGTTTTCAAAATGGCGGTGCCCAGTGACAGTGACATCGTTTGGTTGGCTGTTTTTTGTCCAACTCATTATTTTAATTAAGAAGACCCCTGTAACTGCTCAAAACGATCCACCGTTTATAACGAAAAGTATGAAATGTAAATCAAAACCGTAAAAAGAAAACTGTCGGCTGCTAACTTCTCCGCCATCTTTAAAATACGTCACTGGCCAACAGCGAACAGCTCGAAATGTCGTTCGCCGTTTTCGCTAACGTTTGCCAACATAATTGGCGCACATTGCGTTCCACTCAAGCGAACAACGCTAACGTTGGCCAACGTTGGCAACGTTCGCTTGAGTGAAACGCACCCCAGACACGTGACGCCAGAGGGCAAATCGTATATAGGTATGGGGGACTAAGGGGGGAATCCGTCGTTCCTAAGTCTTGCTGGGTGTACTGGCAGCTGGCTACATCGACTCATATAAGACTACGTAGCACAGCCTGAGATCCAAAGTGTTGGATTTTTCCAGAGGGAGCAAAACTGAAGGAACTCGAGAAAAACCCTCTTGGAACAGGACAAAACCAACACACAACTACACTCACATAAGGTCCGGGCCGGGAATCGAACCTGGTCCACATTGGTGAGAGGCGAGCGCTTTACGCACAAGCCATCCATGCCATCCATGCCACCCAAAAGGGGTACTGTACAATCCAAAACATGACATTTTCGGGGATTTTAGGACATAATAAATTATATTATGTCTTGAAATGCCCGAAAATGTAATGTTTTGGATTGTTTATTAATCCCATTTTAAACATTTGGTTGAAAGGAAACCAACCTAATGTATCGTCAGACCCTCTAAATCCACGCGGTCCTATTTCTACGCATTCACATTTTTATTGACGTCTGCAACACGCGCGCGTGCACGAGCGTTAGGTGCGCAGATTACGGAGGGTCCAGAAGCCAATTTCACGGAGCTGCTAAGCACAAAAATTTGCTTAGCATGAAAATTTGTCCTTGGTAAAAACAAGGTTACAGATCAAATTTTCACGTGATCTTTATTGTTTTTGATTGATAATTAGCTGTTTTTTTGCTTAGCATGAAAAAAATGTAGAATTTTGGCTGATAACTTGTTTTTAACGAGCAAGACTTTTTTGTGCTAAGCAAATTGTTGTGCTTAGCAGCTCCGTGAAATTGGCCCCAGGCTATAACCTTTCCCAAGAAAAAACAGCCGGTTGTTTATCGGACACGACGGTCCACGCATACGTTTTTCATGTCGTTTTTATTCAATGTTCGATACACGTTGTGCGTGTGTCAGATAAATGCAAAATGCTCAAATGTTTTTTTTTTTACACGTCAGCAAAAAGCTAAAACTTTCCGGCTTGAATCACGAATACACTCAAACAGTTTTAGGGATCACATTTGTGACCCCGAACTCGTTCTACACAACAAGACTAACACACAAAAACGTCCAGGTTTTTAAAGGATGATTGTGTAACGGTGGATGTTAAAATCCTACTTTTAAATGCTTTTTCTAACATCATTTCATTCAAAACGCGTTTTGTAGCCCAATTGGGCGCTCCCAGGAAATAGTAAACCCTTTTTAACCAGTTCGCGTTGGGATTATTTTAACATCACCGAGCCGAGGGGCGGGATTATTTTTAACGAAACTCGATCCGAAGTGGGTTCAGGATCGATAGTGCCGGGAAGCACACCCACGCATTTCCGGCCTTGCTCGCTGCTGACTGACATTTCCGAACTTGAACTTGGCGTGTTTATGCGTCATCCGTTTTGAATTTGGGGAAAACTTTGCGTTTATATACATCATCCGGCGCAAACTGGTTAAGCAGGTCTACAAAACTCCTGTTATACTAAAACTTTAAATTTACTGAGTGACTCATTCACACATAAGTTCACCTTATTACTTGTTGGTATAAGGGATTAGCATTTTTCAGTAAAATCCCCCACTAATCAGTAAAAAAAAATGTCTTAAGAATCCAGCCATACTTTAATTTGCCAACACCAACGACTTTATATAACAATAAAAAGGTGATTTTTGTGTAATTGAATGAGAGTTGACCATCGCATTATTAAACATTACATTAAAGGTAGAATACACCATTGGTAATTGCTTGAATTATCAGGAATGGGTGGATTTGGGGGGTTGTATTTTATAGTGAATATCGTTTAACTGACCTGTCCGAAGTTTTACAATCATGGTTGCTGAGAAAAGCAAGAAAAACGACTTGTTTTCAACCGGAATCGGGCGGTTTTTCTTATGTTGTTTTTTGTTTTTTCGCGATTGCCACCTGGCGATAATGAATTTTGATAATGAAAAAACAAAGATAACATAAGAATAACGGCTCGACCCCGGTTGAAAACAAACGCTGTTTTTCGTGCTTTTCTCGGCATCCATGATTGTAAAACTTCGGAAAAGTCAGTTAAACGATATTTACTATGAAATACAACCACCCAAATCTACCCATTCATAATTCAAGCAATTACCAATGGTGTATCCTACCTTTAACTGGACCTTGAAGAACTTGTAAGGTAGGCCTATGTAATAAACAAACACAGGGAAATGAGACCATGCTAATAACATTTAAAATTATTTAAAAAAATAAATTAAAAAAATTGAAGATTGCTTTGCTGTACAAACAAAAACCACTTAGGGTTGTGGTATGCCAAAATGGCTACAGCTCTCTGGGGAGTTCATGAAAGGAGTAAAATCTCTGCTGAAAGGAGTAAAATGTCACCAAATATTTGCTAGGGTGTTTGTGTTTTGTATTGTTTTGTGTAAATTTGTTTTGTGTTTAGTTGTTTTGTGTCCAGTTAGTTTGTTTTGTGTCTAGTTGTTTTGTTTTGTGTTAGTTAATTTGTTTTGTTTTGTGTTTAGTTGTTTTGTATTGTGTTAATTTGTTTTGTGTTAATTTGTTTAGTTTTGTGTTTAGTAGTTTTGTGTTTAGTTGTTTTGTGTGTTTGTTTTGTTTTGTTTTTTCTATTTGTTACGACTATATAATATTTGTTTTACGTCAGCTTTTCGTGCCTTTGATAAATTGTAAAAATTGTAATTTTCGAAAAACTTGTAATTTTGTCAATGTTATTCACTATCATTTATTCATCCCTTTTCTTGTTTTTTTTTCTTGTTTTAATTTAAAGTTGTAATTTCTGTAAAGTTGTAATATTTATCGAGATTTTATTTGTTTGTATGTTACCATTCGAGTAAGGATTGACAGGCTTTCGAGTCAGAGTGTTTTATTATACTTTTGTCAATCCTGGCCAGCTGGAATTGGATTGTTTTTGTTAAGTTAAATCTGTTTATTTTGTGAATTGTTTGTTGTATGTTGCTATTGGCCGAATAAATAATAATAATAATAATAATAATAATAAATGTAAACAAAAAATGATACCAGGCACATTATGTTCATGTATCCATGACAACTGCATCTTCCGTGACTGCGTCTTGGGTTTCTTCTTCCTCTTTCTCCTCCTGCTCATCGCTAGATGTCTGATCAGCATCATCGCACTGCTCCCGACACTTGACACAAGAACAATGGAACAAGTAGTTCTCCCTGTCAACAAATTGTCCGTAAAAATTTTTTTTAAAAAATCGGTGAGGATTAGAACTTATAAGCATTTTAGAGGCTGCCTTATATAATGAGGAAAATCGAAAATCTTTCCGATGGCTGACTTCGCAAATTCACAAACTTGTGTGCTATTAAAATTTGGGGGCAATATGGGCAGTATTTTTGCCAGAAGATACAAAGAAAGAATGAAACCAAGAAACTAAAGCAAACCTCCTAGGTTATTATACAAATACAGCATGGTTGGAGGGCAAGTAGTGGGAATTACTGGTCCCGAGGTGTAGGTCAGCTCGACTACCTCCCGTGAAGCAGAGGGAGGTAGTCGAGCTGACCCCTACACTGAGGGACCAGGAATACACACTATTTTCCAGAAATAAACCATGCTGTATTTGTTTATACTACACCTCATAAATATTCACTGCCTTGTCGATAACGGCCTTTGTAGATTTTGCATCCTTATTCAGAACAAGATATTCAAGTTTTTCGTCAGTCAGTGACGAAAATCTAGTAACATTACTGAGACTGATTCCGTAAAGATTACATGCCACAGACTACATGTCTACGAGACGGATTCCAGAGTTGTTGGTGCTACCAGAAAAGAACATCGCACGGCAGCGAGCTGGATAGTCATCGGGATGACGTCACATAGCAGCATATAATTTGTACTTCCCGGACGCGCGGCGGGGTCGGTTAATGACGCGCTCCAATTTGCTCATGAATATTTATGAGGTGTAGTAAAATACAATACAATGAAACACCGCCGCAGCTCACCTATTGGCTGTACTGCCAAACCTGGTTCACCACGGCGACCAACCAATAACTTGCAGTACAACAAACAAGGAATGTAGATACAGGAAAACGGCTATGGAGACCGACTGGTGCTGCCGGACACATAGTCTAGTCCTAGACCCTTGTGTTATTTCGGCGCCCACGCGCGCAGATTCGTTAACGCTGTCTCTTTTTCAAATCCCGACTTCGTGTGCGTTGGTGTCTCACGCATGCGTAGTTTACATAATGCAGCTGGATCCATATTCGCACTGGAGCCGACGTTTGACAAACGTACATGATTTTGGATTCCCCTAAGGGTCTAGCACTAGTTGGCAATCAATTGTTAACTTTAACCTTAGTTTTCGACGAATCTCCCTCGCTTTTCCGAGGGATCCAATCAGCGACCGAGTTTGAGCCTCATCATGAATTATTCATTATACACAAATATAAGATACTGTGTGTGTGTACACAAGACAGTGTACATGTACAACATTGTACATGTACAATGTACATGTATGTGATGGTGACTGTATGCACGTGCATTGCGCGAAATGTGCAGACTTTTAATAGCATTGTACATGTACGTGTGTCCGATCTTCCGGGGCATGGCAGTGCAAGCTAGCTACAGCCACCGGTACCGTACCGCGGGTCTGCCCGCTGCAGCATCGCTATGTTATGATGCTTCAGCGCGGTGCGTTTTTTTGTATTCCAGTGTATCGAACGTACAGTACGTCAGTATTAGCCTCAAATCTAGTGAGGTCGTGCTTCATTTTGGCAAACAGTTAATTACCTGCAAAAACTACCTTTCCCTGAAATAAAAGGGGAAATTTATGGTGGCTCTGCATGGAGGGACATAAAAGTCGTGAATTTGTTTGCGAGTAGTTGTGAAACTATTCGCGACTTGTCGTGAATTTATTCGCGACTGGTTGTTAATATTTTTGCGACTGTTCGTGAATATTTTTGCGACTAGTCGTATAATTCGTGATTATTAGTGAATTTTTTTGCTACTAGTCGCGATTTTTTTTCGCGACTATTGAAAATATTTACGACTAGTCGCAAAAAACAAGTCGTAAACAATTCAGGACTCAAATTTGCGACTTGTCGTTAATTTATTTGCGACTGGTCGTAAATATTTTTGCAACTAGTCGCAAATAATTTCACAACTAGTCGTGACAAAATTCGCGACTAGTCGCAAATTTTGTCACGACTAGTTGTGAAATTATTTGCGACTAGTTGCAAAAATATTTACGACCAGTCGCAAATAAATTAACGACAAGTCGCAAATTTGTCGCGAAAATGTTCACGTCTTTTGATATCCCTCAGGGCCACCATATAAATTAGTAGCCCCAGTCCCACTGAAGCCGGATATGCTACGGATCGCCCCGGATCGCCCCGGATGAAACTACGTTTGATCCGGGGTGGTCCGGGAAGGCAATCAAAAACAAAGTGACATGTTCCCCGATCCTACTACGGTTCTACTACGGTTTGACTACGGTTCTGCCACGAATGGGCCCGGATCACCCCGGTTCAAGCCTGTTCAAGCCCATGACCCCGGATGGTCACGGATTCACTACGGTTCCGCCACGGTTTCACTACGGATGCGCCACGGTTTATCCCGGATGTGCCACGGTTCACCCCGGATGGCCCCGGATACACTACGGTTCATCCAGGTTCATCCGGGAAATACCGTGGTGACACCGTAGTGAATCCGTGGTGATCCGTAGTGGAACCAACTCCCGTTTCATCCCGGATAAACACGGTTACACTACGGTTACGCTACGGTTTATCCCGGATACACTAGGGATCATCACGATCGCACTACGGTTTCACTACGGTTCTTCGCCGCCCCCCTCTCCCTTCCCGGATGGCCCCGGATCACTCCGGATGCTAGATGCTGATCCAGGCCGGTGACGCTCGACTTCCCGGACTATCACTACGGATGTCCCCGGATGGTCCCGGATGCATGGCCCCGGATAGTCCCGGATAGTCCCGGATTATCACGGTTTGACTAAGGTTCCACTCCGGATGACCCCGGATATGAACCGTAGTGCATCCGGGTTGATCCGTAGCGTATCCGGCTTTCGGTGGGACTGGGGCTTTGGAGGTTTTCACCATAGAGCAAAGTTGTTTCAATCAACAAATTCACCCGCAGTCACAAATAAACGCCGGGGCAGCTATGATTTGCTGTGTCAATGTACATGTAAAGTACATGTACATATGTACATGTACTGTATGGTGCGAAATACGGTACCTCTGGAGACTTGAACACAATGGGGACAATGGGAGTAAAAAGGTCTCCAAAGGGTGATTTATATTTAGGTCTCCATTAGGAATTTCACGAATTAGATTTTTGGATTGTACTTAAATTACTCAAAAGCTAGGGTTAGGATGTGGGTTAGGGTTAGTGTTTGGGTTAGGGTATAATATAGGGTATATTGGTTGGAAATTTCAACCCGGGAAAATAATTGTGGTTAAAATGGGAGCATTTTGAAAAAAGTGCTCGACTTTCTAACCATTTTGTACACGAGAACATGTCATGTTCGGTAAGGATCGAAAGCCATGTCTCCGTCCACAGTGATACAAAAATGCGAATAAATGTACAGTATAGTACATGCACATCACGGCCGGGTCAATCGCGGCGTGTAACGTTTTGCGTAACCCTCGCACGAATTTGCCTATAACCGTCCATCATTATCACGTGATATGAATAATGCATATATTACAATAGTCTGACCACGCCCCCTGTGTGCCAACTTGTCCAAGACCTTCGAGAGAGTCCACTGAGTTCGCGGGTGCGATTCGTCTGTAGATAGCGCCCTCTATAACATCGGTGGTTTGTGTCAGTGATCGCGGAATAAACAACACGAAGGTCTTGGAACCAAGACTACCGGACACACAGAAGAACGTCGTAACTGGTAGGTATGGCCAGGAACAGGGCTCACGTACAACTGAGGGTAATGAATAGGACTTCTGGGGCCGATTTCACAAAACGCTAAGGCGCGTCTTAATTAGTAGAAAGAGTAACTCATTCAAACTCGCAACTCGTCCTAGAATCGATTTCAAGTTAAGATGCGCTCAACACATCCTAACGTCTTTAGCAATCGCTATTATTAAGTTGATGGATGAAATGGAGTGTATTTTACCCATAGAGCTATATTGAATTACTAGAGCACTGGCTCGATGTACAAAGTGATGCGAGCTGGGCGCATCCATGTTTGTGCACAAACCTATGGAAACCTCAACATTTTGTACGGCTTTTGTACGGCTATTTGCATATCTGCGTTTGTATTCTATACAGCGCGTTTCCGAAGCCGATACGCCCAAAACCGAAACGAATTATTAGCAAATGAGCGCAAATGCGTGTGCGTATCCGCGCACTGCATTGATTTTGCCTTGACTTTTGTTAAACTTGCATGACGCGCGTAATTTGTTTGCGTCTGTTCTACTAGCACGAGCGTTGCATTTAGAGTACACTTTCAAAATTCAATCTATCTATTTTTATTGTGTTCTACAAGCACGCACATGAATTCAAAATGTCTGCGCGCGGAATGGATTAAAAGTATCTCTGCGCGTAAGAATGAAGAGTTAGTGCTCTAGTAACTTAATATAGCTCTATGATTTTACCGGAGTATCTTCCGCCTGGAATGACGACTTCTTTCTCGACTACACTCATCCAAGTAGCAGATACAGATTTCCTACAACAAAATGTTTTTATTTGCACTAATTACATCTAGATGGAATTAAAACATTTGGCCTTTGATGGACAAGCTTTTGAGTCGCAGTGTTTTCACTTTTGTTCATCCTGGCCATCTTAGATTGGATTGTCTTTATTCTGCTATGAATTCCCTCCCACTCCCCCTTCTCCATTCTGCTCACCTTCTATACCTTCCTCATCCCCACCCCTATCTCTCCCCCACCGTACCTTTATACATTTATTCTTTTTGATTGGTATTTGTTATACCATTTATCTTTCATCTTGATTGTTTTTGATGTGTGCCTTTTCTTACGTCCAATGTACATGTTTGTATTTTGAATGTTTGAATATATAATAATAATAATAATAATAATAATGTAAAGATAAGGGTCGTTCCATTATCAGATTTATTGATATTTGTAATCTTTGGTATGCCTACCAACTATATTTTGTTAAGAAATAATATGGAAGTACTGGAATAAAAGTGTTTTTAAGGAAAAACAATTTTGCCATATCACATGTACAAAACTTGTGTTCAAAGTTCAAAGGCCTTTTTCTTAATATTTTACTTTGGCAACATGTTAATAACTTTAAACAGCCATAACTTGTTAACGGAATGTCCGATGGAAGTACAACAAACAGTATTGTAAGGAGAAATTGTATCTTTTCTAATACATAAAAACGTTCATTTAAACTTCTGCCCAGTTCCGTCTCATTTTGCCCGAAAACCCTGTTACATTTTGTAAGTGAATAGATAACATTAAAATAATAAAACTAGCAGCTTTGATGGACTCACCTCTCCTTTAGCGATATCTTGAAGGGCTACAGCAGTTAATGTTGAGTTGTTGTCATTGAACTGAATCTCGGCATTTGGTTGGCAACTATGATTACCTGAAGAAGAAAAAAAGAAAAAAAAAAAGGAAAAAAAAAGAAAAAAAAAAAAAAAAGGGAAACAAAATACCAAAAAACCACCACCCGATTGTAAAGGAGAATTTTCTTTAACATTTTGCACCTGAGAGTAAAATTAAACCTAATTGTTTTGTTTTAAGCCTAAAATGTTTGCCATTGCTTGTTATTCTACCTATATTTCTTCAAAGGACAAATCTGCGATGGCCCTGCGATGGCCCTATAGCCAGATATCTTTCTCATGACATACTCCGACTGTGTGCCAAATTCAATACTTTTATCATCAATTGAACAATGGTTGTTAATACTAGTCTGTTAAAACATGTCTGTTAATACTAGTCCGAAAATTTGAGACAACACACATTTTCAACAAAAAGGATAATATCAACTTACAGCTACTTTGCAACTGGTATAATGCTGAGCCTTCACAGTTAAGAAATGTGCCTGAATCTGCAAAAAAAAATTAAAAAAATCCTTGCACAAGTCCTTTCACAAGTCCAGTCACAAGTCCAGTCACAAGTCCAGTCACAAGTCCAGTCACAAGTCCAGTCACAAGTCCAGTCATAAAGCCAGTCATAAAGCCAGCCATAAAGCCAGTCATAAAGCCAGTCATAAGTAACTGGTTGAACAATGACAAAGGAATGCTCTTGTCAAAGCTCATTTGAATAGCTTGTGGTTTGAATTGGAACTGGAGGACTTGTGATGGACTTGTGATGGACTTGCAGGGACTTACAGGGACTTGTGATGGACTTGACTACATCCCTGGGATTTTTGCACAGCTTAATTATAGTGGTAGGATTTTTAAAAAAAAATTGTAAGATTCAATTTGAATTCCACTGTTCGGTTTCGATTTTTGAAAAACGAATATTTGAAATTAACCTAAAAAATTAATAAAATCTTCAAATTTTTGTGACATGGCTCAAGAAAATAACTACAACATCCTCTAATTTGCTCTATGGTCTCAGATTGTAACTAGTGGTTTTCTAGTGGTTTCTTTGGCCTGCCCATTTGACTTATCAGAGAGTTTCCATTCATTTTTTCCCACATTATATCTCTGGAGTGTTTTTGTAAAGATCCATGGTCACTGAATCCCGCAAACTATACCCAGTCATTTGGAGGGCAATTCACTCGACACCTCACCCATCACTTTTCGTTAGCATGATTGTCAGCTGGATGAGAACTTGGCAAAAAAATAAATAATTGTTATTCGGTTAGAAAAAAAATTGGGATAAGCAGATTTTGAAATCTCTGATATCTCCCACTAGTACTTGCTTATACCTCGTTCAATATCAACGTAAAGTTGGTCTATGAATGAATCCAATCTCTGTGTATCGTCACTTGACAACTCCAGAGCATCGCAGTTATGAACATACACACTCAGGGAACTAAACAGCAAAAAGAAAAAAGGAGTTAGTTGTAAAAATGAAGACAGGAAAGGTAGATTATTTCCAAAATGCGACATATATGCCATTTTGTTCACTTCTTAAATTAGACTGTTCTGTTCTGTCTGCCCATATGTGACCTGCTCTGTGAAAATGAGACAGATGTCGAAAATTTGACAAACAGAGTTATGTATACCATTAGAAAGAGTGCACTGTGATACACCGATTTTAATTTTGACGATTTTGCGAAATCTAAAAACCCCATTTATGAGAAATCATGCATTAAACAAATTATTTCCCTTTAGGAGATGTATGCGATAGAAAACAAAACCGGTTTTTCTCACTAAATCTGATTTAATTTAGAAATTGAAAATATAGATTCTAACCAAGGTGAAAATCATGAAATAGGAATATCAAATTTTCGTACGAAAACCCCCCTCTCCGCGTTCAACCACCCAAATCTCGTAAGCGCACTGTGCGACATCTGACTCATTTTCACAGAGCGGGTCACATATACTTTCACACACTTTGACACACAGTTCGTGTTAGAGGACGTATATGCATGCAATTTTTTTCATGAATTCAAAACGGATGAAACACGTCACAAGCAGAAATATCTGCCAGCGGCTGCCTCGCAGTGAGCGAGGCTGGAAATATCAAGGTGTGCTACCCAAAGATGCCGGCCTGAACCAGTCTTGGATAGAGGTTCGTGAAAAACAATCCCGTGCCTGGGCCCGGTCATTGTCAAAAATAATTGACAATCAATTACGACAATCAACAGCTCAGTCCACATTTCTACAGTTACAGATTGTAAACTCAACTCAAATTGGTTGGCATGTAGGGTCAAATAAAATTAGCATGCTTGGATATATGTGACCAGCTCCAGGAAAAGAGTTATAAAAATAGAGTTATGTACATTATTGGAAAGTGCAGGATATAAGCTTTCATTTGGTACACAGTACATCTCCATAGCCCCTCCCGTTCCAGTGATATGGCGTTTTTGCATATCAAAAGCTTCCATGGAATTTAAAATACACAACTGAGAAAACAGGCTTTGAAACATAACCAAACTAAGACAATACATTAGAACCATGCACCCTTAAAATGTTTTTTTTTCTTCACTTTATTTATTGGAATCTAACTTTTTAGTTAATTAAATCTGAAACTTTGAATATTAAAGATGTCATTTAAGACAAAAAAATGAAAAGTTTGACAAAATAATTCACCATATTAACTTTAACCAGTTCGCGCCGGATGACGTATATAAACGCAAAAATTCCCCCAAATTCAAAACGGATGACGCATAAACACGCCAAGTTCAAGTTCGGAAATGTATGTCAGCAGCGCACAAGGCCGGAAATGCGTGGGTGTGCTTCCCGGCACTATCAGCCTGAACACGCTTCGGATCGTGTTTCGTTAAAAATAATCCCGTCCGTCGGCTCGGCGATGTTAAAATAATCCCGGCGCGAACTGGTTAACAGGCCATCACTCATAAATGCATAGCGCGACTTATGTCACCTTTTCCTGGAGCGGGTCACATATTGAACGTTACACAATGCTCACTACATAGTGCATACCAAACCGCTTCTCTCCAAATTTGAACCGCTTTTGTTAAACTTGACAATGTATTTGAGATTGACCCTTTACCTTGTTCCAACGCCTTGGGCGTTCATACCCATGAGAGCAATAAGTGACCGCAGACCACCTGGTGTAAACCACTGAAATATATGGACATGAAAATATATACTTGTTATTATAAAAGAAAAATACATGTACTTGCATACATGTACTTGCATACATGTACATGCATATCATTCACGACACAATTTGAGATTATGGAATAGCCTTCACAAGTAGGTATTTTGTCAAAAATCTACATTTTGTGCATTTTTGAACGGACATCAAATGATCCCAGGTGACCTTTGACCCCTGATTACAAGAGAGTTGTGATGAACCCCCAATTAAGCAAGGATCACTCAATCCAAGTTACATGAAAATCTATCGAAATCTGTAGACAAAGAAAGATTTGGAGCATATTTGAACAATGACCTCTAATTAGAGTAATGACACAAACATGACCTTTGAACTCAGTAAATTGATGCAGAATTGTGTCTCCCTACCCAAAGGTCACTACATCCAAGTTTCATAAAAATTCATTAAAACATGTGGAATTTATACATTTTTTTCACAAAAACATAACCTGAAACCTTAACATACGGTTTTGCGATATGGTCATACAGAATGTAGGACTAGTACCCCCAAAACGTTATTTAGGCAACACAAAAATAAGAAAATTATTTAATTATTACACGACAGTGTCAAGAGATTTTAATATTCTGTTTTGATCAAGAAGGCTTTGAAACAGATCAGTTTAAAAAAGTAGCATCAAAATTTGTAAAAAAGCAGGACAAAAGTAGGACAAAATCTCAATAAGAGTAGGACTGTGGCGGGCTTTCAGAAGTACTTTTCTTTGATACTCACCCATGTCTACATCATGCCACATTTGGCATATTTTTTTACTCACAAGTCACAACACTTGTGTTTCGTCTCCATCAAAACTTTTGGAAGAACAGTTGGGGTTAATGAAAAAACCTTCTGCCACAAACTCTGTACATACCTGACTTATGCAATCTTCATACAGCGCTCCAGCCAACATACTCTGAAGTGTATCAAGTTGTTCCTGCATATTAATCAAAAAATAACTGTTCATTAAAGGGATTGTATATGTTTGGTAATTACTCAAAAAATTAATGGAAATAAAAACTTACTTGGTAAGAAGTACAGCAGCTTTGGATAGTATAATGCATTTTTAGAAACTTTTCAATGCGAAAGACTGCGGTTATGGAAAAAGATATCGCTTTTTATCCCCAAAAATTTGAATCTGAGAAGCGTTACTGCAGTGACGTTTCTCAGATTGTGTATTCCAATGCAGATTGTTCTTCCTACGTGGACATAACCGCTCCAGATTTTTTGGCAATATCTCAAAATCGCTACCACCTTTTGAAATGAAATTTGTACAGGTTAGTTTTATGGTATATATATCTATAACTATATAGGATTGAAACCAACAGTGGGTTCTAATTACCAAACGTATACGATCCCTTTAAGCAGTTGGCCCGGACAATTAAGATACAGGGTGACCTATACAAAAACGAACAAGCATACTTCCACAATCCTAAGGTCAAAACTACCTCTACCAATAGATGGAGATTCTTTCTAGAAGAAAAATAATACCAAGATATCTCGAGTGGGCTAGTAGTTTTGTGAAGCACAGTCACGGTAATGAATATTGGATATTGCATAAGTTATGGTACATCGTCAAAGTTTATGGTACATATTTTGATGGTTTCCTAGTGCAAAGAAACTAACAGTTGTGAGTCAATAGTGTGTAGTACTGTTTGTCAAACAAAATTACAGCTTTGCACAGTGTAAGATTCACTTCGGTAATTGTAAATATTCCAGTGAGTATTTTAAGTTAATGTTAACCAGTTCGCGCCAGGATTATTTTAACATCACCGAGCCGAGGGGCGGGATTATTTTTAACAAAACTCGAATCCGAAGCGGGTTCAGGCCGATAGTGCTGGGAAGCACACCCATGCATTTCCGGCCTTGCTCGCTGTGACAGACATTTCCGAACTTGAACTTGGCGTGTTTATGCGTCATCCGTTTTGAATTTGGGGAAAACTTTGCGTTTATATACGTCATCCGGCGCGAACTGGTTAATGTGAAATTGAGGAATGCAGTCAGCCTTTATAGACCATATGCGAATCAGCATCTTAGAGGGCAATGCCTTTGCATGTTATTAAACCTGCTGTGCATTCATTGTACACAGTATACGCCCTCTAAGATGGCCACTTTGCATAAAGTCTATAATGAGATAGCATCATTGAATATATTCTTTTTGGATCCTGTCTGTCTGCCAATAATAGTATATAAATCAGGTATCCTAGATAGTTTAGCCATTCCTATTGGTCGAGAGCAGGACAACTTGGGTAGAAACTGCCGATAAAACATGCCCAGTTGGTTTTAAACACTTTGCCGTTGTGTCACATGAAATTTGCACGAGTGTGTGTAGCCAATTGTGTAAAAATTCTTGACCAACCTGGAATTGACTGCCAAGCAGCTTGTGAGCCAAGTCTTGCTCCTCGTTTTTAGCTTTCTGACAAAACTGGCTGAATGCAGACAACACCGGCCCTTTGTTCTGTGCCTACATGTACAAAGGTTAAAAAAAAAATAGAAAAAAAATGTGTCATTTGCATTTAACAAAAAAAGGAAACAAAAGTGAAAAACAAATCTGATTATAAAATTGAATATTTTGAATGAATGGCAGCATGCATTTAGACTTTCATGTGAAAGAGTGACATCATCTCAACAAATTGGCACCTGATGGACCGACGGCTAAAAATCGCTATACCAAACGATCGCTATACCGAACAAAATCTGTGGATCCTGTGATGTTCGTAATAGCGGCGTTCCACTGTATTTACGACAAACGCAGAGTTTAAACAGCCATAACTTGTCAACATAAAGTCTGATTGAAGTGCAACAAACACTAGAGTAAAGAAATTTGTATTCTCTTTCTTAATACTTGCAAATCCTCATTTCAATCTCTGCCAAGTTCTGTCCCAATTTTGACAGAATGCCTCACAAATACTGAATAGCCGTCAGGCAGATTGGTGCACAATATGATATACATATAATCGTTCACTACTTGATGATACAAGCATGAAATTTGGCACACAGCCAGAGTATGTCGTGAGAAAGATATCTGGCTATAGCGCCATTGCAGAGTTAACCTTTAAAAAATTGTAGGTAAAATAACATGCAATGGCAGCCATTTAAAATAAATTTAAAAATATTGCTTGTTATTCTACCTATATGTGACCTGGAACCACAAAATGAGCGGAAAGTCGCACATGGCCAAAACGAGTTATTGGCCAAAAGTGTGAGGTCAGTTTCGAGTTGTTAACGTTTTTACATATAAAACTTTCTTTATCATATCCCAAAATTGTATAGCTCAATTAAAACTCTAAAGTGTGTTTTTTGTGGCTAAATTGCACGGAGTGATAGTTGGCATGGTTCACAGACTTTGAACTCTGTTTTCTCAAAACAAGAGAGCATGACTTCAGCAACTTCAAAAGAGTATAGCGCCGGCTAGTAATAAGCTACAGCAACACACGATACCTCGTCTAAAAGCTTAGGACTTCTTCTTTCTAGAAATTGCAATAATGTCAACTTTGTTATTTTGCGACTTTCCACCTATTTCGTGGTGCCAGGTCACATATTTTCTTTCAAGGGACAAATCTGGAATGGCCCTATAGCCAAATATCTTACTCATGACATAAATATGATTGTGAGCCAAATTCCATGCTTTTATCTTTCGATTCAAAAATTTTTCACCAATCTGACGGACTATAAATCACATGCTTCTTTAAACTCTTCCCTGCGATAGGCTTGTACCTTGTACCAACCTGCTTCACAGTGGCAATCATCTTGTGGATTAATGTAACGCTGGCTGTCTCTGGAGGGTAATGCATATTTCTGAGGAAAAATATCAACAAATGATTTAATAAATGTATAAGTTTTTCAATGAATTATTGAATTAGTGACAAATTTAAAACGGATTTTTTAAATTCCACAATTCGATTTTGATTTTGGAAACCCAATATTCAAAACCAACCTTAAAGGCAAGATACACCATTTGCAGATATTGAAAATTGACTACCGATTTATTAACCCTAACCCCCTGGCCTTACTTTGAGCTAAAGAACTGCGTACTACAGAATACTACTTAGTATTTTGTAGCACTGGGTCTCTCTAGACTGATGATTGGTTGTGTACTGACAAAGTACAGATACTGCCAACTACAAAATACTAATAGTGGCAATACAGGTCAGTAATACTAACCTGGCAAAAAATGCAGTAGTCCAGCCTTGACCCATTGCTGTGTCCCAAGTGACAATTTTTGCTGTAGAGTTTAGAACACCCTACACAGCATACATGGGCCATGCACACTCAGCAATCAGAGGGACCCAATGCTAAAAAGTACTATGAGTGCAATTAGGGGTGAAGTATCAAATACTAAAAATTACTACAGGCATTGCACACAAGTCAGTGAGAGTACTGCATACTACTTTTTACTACTAGTAGTAAAAAGTAGCATTAGGTAGGGTTAGGGTTAAGAAATGTCTTACTTATTTGAAAGCAAAATGATTGCGTTAGATATTTTATTTAAAAAAAAACACGATCGCCAGACGAGAACAAGAAGAACAACTGCCCGACGCGGTTGTAAACGAACGCCGTTTCTATTGCTTTTTGCTCGGCATCCATGATTGTAAACCTTCAGACAGGTCAGTTAAACGATATTTACTATAAAATACAACCCCCCAAGTCCACCCATTCCTGATAATTCAAGCAATTACCAATGGTGTATCCTACCTTTAAAACAAATTTGAGCTCTCCATAATGACAGTGGCACAGGCCCTACAAGAAAACAGCATAAACTTTTCCCATTTTGCTCCATGATCTCTGAATATAACTCGCTTTGAGCTAGTTATCTTCTTGGAATACAAACAACCTACTCATTCCACTTATAGCAGGGTCCATATGTAAAACAAAAATAGGCTCAGGTGTTGTCTGAGATGTAAAAATGATCTGAAAACAGTTTTGGAATGCTTGGTGGGGCCCTTTTTTTAAACATTTATGTTTCCAAATGTCTTTAGGGGTTTGGTCGCTTTTGGTGGCCATTTAAAAAAAAAGTCGGGGGTGGGGGGGGGGGGGGGGACACAAAAAAGTAAAACACAATATGTCCACACAAAAATCCACTGCACTTTTAGAGTAATGGACAATTTCGCCCACCAGTTGCAATAAATTGTTGTTAATTTACTTTGATTGAACTTATGAACCGACTTGTGATTGACTTGTGATGGACTTACTTCCAGGTTTCTTGCAAGACGACCAAGGGATGGGTTGGATCAGGTGGTGACTGACCCACGCACAAGACCTGGTGGTACTGGGTTGCAGCTTGGTCCCTACACTCTGTACTGCAATAGGGAACCTAAATAAAGATAGATTACATTATTTACAGATATCGAAACATTTTACCATCAAATTATTAATAAATATCTTATTATCTTACTTGTCTTATTTTGAAGGTAAATAATGATTCTAGGCATCCAGCAAAATGATTGCTCTAGTTATCCTATAATTGTTCCAAAAATTTAATTTTATAAACAAAATTAAAAACAATTGCCGGACGGCGATCGTGAAAAAAGCAAAGAACATAAGAACCACTGCCGGTTAAAAACAGTGCAGTTTTGCTTGCTTTTCTCAGCTTCCATGATTGTAAAACTTCGAACAGGTTAGTTATATACGATATTTACTATAAAATACAACCCCCCCCAAATCCACCCATTCGTGATAATTCAAGCAATTACCAATAGTGTATCCTACCTTTAATTTAAAAGTGCATCAAAATAAAATTTTGTTTAAAGGGATGGTGCACGTGTCATCAATAAACCTAACTGGAAACAATGAAATATCTGGATGAATATTAAACTCTTTTGTTTCTTAAAATCCACCACTGGGTTGATGGTCCACATTATTTCTGAACTTTGTTTAGGCGAGAGAAAAATTGCCGTTACCCTCTTTTATCCAGAGTTGTGAACAAGTCCCCGCAAGTCCCCACAAGTACCTGCAAGTCCATCACAAGTCCGGTAGTCTCAAGTTAAGTCACTAGCTATTCAGATGAACTGTGAACTAGTTCGCGCCAGGATTATTTTAACATTTCTGAGCCGAGGCGCTGAATTATTTTTAACGAAACTCGATCCGAGGCGGGTTTGAATCAGGCCGATGGTACCGGGAAGCACACCCACACATTTCCGGCCTTGCTCGCTTCTGACAGACAATTTTCGGCCTTGCTCGTGTCGTGTTTATGCGTTTGAATTTCTGAAATTTTTTGCGTGTGTACATATACTCCGGCGCGAACTGGTTAACAAAAGCATTCCTTTGTCATTGTTCAACCAGTTTACTTGCGACTGGCTTTATGAAAGGACCTGTGACAGGACCTGTGACAGGACCTGTGACAGGACCTGTGACAGGACCTGTGACAGGACCTGTGACAGGACCTGTGACAGGACCTGTGACAGGACCTGTGACAGGACCTGTGACAGGACCTGTGACAGGACCTGTGACAGGACCTGTGACAGGACCTGTGACAGGACCTGTGACAGGACCTGTGACAGGACCTGTGACAGGACCTGTGACAGGACCTGTGACAGGACCTGTGACAGGACCTGTGACAGGACCTGTGACAGGACCTGTGACAGGACCTGTGACAGGACCTGTGACAGGACCTGTGACAGGACCTGTGACAGGACCTGTGACAGGACCTGTGACAGGACCTGTGACAGGACCTGTGACAGGACCTGTGACAGGACCTGTGACAGGACCTGTGACAGGACCTGTGACAGGACCTGTGACAGGACCTGTGACAGGACCTGTGACAGGACCTGTGACAGGACCTGTGACAGGACCTGTGACAGGACCTGTGACAGGACCTGTGACAGGACCTGTGACAGGACCTGTGACAGGACCTGTGACAGGACCTGTGACAGGACCTGTGACAGGACCTGTGACAGGACCTGTGACAGGACCTGTGACAGGACCTGTGACAGGACCTGTGACAGGACCTGTGACAGGACCTGTGACAGGACCTGTGACAGGACCTGTGACAGGACCTGTGACAGGACCTGTGACAGGACCTGTGACAGGACTTGTGACTGGACTTGTGTCCAGTCACTGGACTTGTGACTGGACTTGTGACTGGACTTGTGACTGGACTTGTGACTGGACTTGTGACTGGCTTTATGAAAGGACTTGTGATTGGACATGTGAAAGGACTTGCAGGGACTCGAATACAACACTGCTTTCATCTAAACAATATGTACCTGACACTGTGGGCAGGCTGTGTGCTTCTCCTTCTGAATTGTACAGCATTCGGGATGTGGCAGCACCAGCGCACGATTGCCACTCAGCCTCCGCGCCATGTCTTGCGCCGTTTCCATGGAGCGCATGCAGAACTCGCAGGCTGTGTAATGGTAGAACTCATTCCAGAGGAACTGGGCGCAGACCAGAGGAGTCTCGGTGAAGAGCGTGTGGTGGGACTTGAAATCTCTGGTTGCAAATGCACCTTTCCCCTGTGAGAAAAAAAACAACACAATTTACAAGCTTTCAAGCAGACCCCCATACAAAAGTAGAAAAGTAGGATAAACAAGAAATAGAAAACAGGACAAAAGTAAGACTTTGAGGACAGAATCAGGATAAAAGGGGAACCTTTGTAGGCTTTCAGTAGTAGTTTTTGGCATGTTCGGTACTTACAACACTTAATCTGCATTGATCATCTCAATTTCGATATGCCAGAACGCCTCATCACAAATTACCTATCATATTCCCATTTAAATTTATTCCTGTTTTTTCCCCCCTCATTTTCTAACATTAGAAGGATAAGAATGCAGTATCCTGCCACCACTTTTGTTTGTATTATAGAGAGTTGCGTGCATTTTTAAGGTAGGCCTTTTTTTTATTCTAACAAAATTGAACATGTTTCCCAGATTCATGTCTTTCTAACACTTTTGCAATGACAAGAATGACCTGGCTTTCACTGATTATCATGACCAAAAAACGGCGTGAGGATAGAACATTCTTAACTATTCTTTACTTAAATTTTAATTTAAACATTTTGTTAGTCGCTCATCATAAACGTGAACTTGAACTTTATTTCTCAGTAGTACTGTAATTTACGAAGTACATGTATACACAAATAATCAGTTAATAATTACAATTTTTGGAGATGCGGAATCTATTAAAAAATATGAACTTGTAGGGTATGGATCCCGTAATTAATATTAATCAGGACACACATAACATAAACAACATAACAAAACAAACAATATTATCATTTTCAAATAGCTCCATGAATAAATTAAGTATTCGCCGCCGGCCGTTTGTGCATTTGAGTGGACAGACGAGTATAAAGTTACACAAAAGTAGTTCAACTAATTTGTCATTCATTCTTAACAATTAACGTTAGTCTCTCTTAAAATATCTCCACAACTATATCTTCATATTTAACACACATACCCTAAGAGTATCGATAAATCTGACGTTAATTCCCCTGTTTTGTGTAATACAATCAGCATCACGGGTACTCAAACTCATTCCCATGGAGGCTGCCATGTTTCTTTCTGATAGACCCCTTAAGCTAGTGGTTGTTGTCTCTGTTATGTGATCTCTCGCCATGTTGCCTTCGCAAGCATGAATACCAATGAGTGATAAACGGATAAAGTTGAGTAAGCTAAAGGGTGGTATTTGACCTACTTCTGCATGCCACGCGTGCAAAAAACATGCCCACGTTGTTTACATGCATGAATATTGCATCATTTAAGATTTAAGTGCAGTGATGACGGGATGACTGATTCTGATTTCTGTACGAGGAAAAAATGTTGTCAACATTTTAGCAATGTAAGCATTTGTTTGATCATTGATGTGACTACTGTGTTTAAGGTAAGTAGGCTTAAGTTATTTAGTCACCAGTTCGGTTTTTATAAATTCATGATTAATGTTACTTTTGTTAGCAACGTTGATGTGGTCCATTTTTGATTAATTATGAACTGCACTAGCTGCACGCCACAGTCTGGATTTTGTGAAATGCGAGTACGTGGATTCGGAGCCGGCATGAAGCAAGATCTCTACGATATAACAAAGATAAACGAGGTTCCCGATAGGTTGATCATGGAGCTATAGCTCCATGGGTTGATATAGCTGTGTGATTGACATATGGCTGCTTTTATAGTGCTTGATTGGAAATTAATTGCCTAATTTGTGGCTGCACGAACAATAGATCGCCCATACCAATTGCACAGCGTGATCAGGATATCGCGCCCAACAGTAACAACATACACATTGTAAAATACTGTAATCCTTTTCCAAACTCCAAGTGATCATTTTAAAAATAAAGGTAGGCTCATTTGTTTCTCTATTGTCTTTCTAGGTGTTAAATTCCTGCAGTTGATGCTAATTACCTACAATATGGATCAACGCTAAAATGTTCCAAGAACGCAGTCATCAGACGTGACAGTTTAAATGTGTATAGACTAATAAACTGCTCATTCATATAGATTCTTGAATTGAAATACCCATTTGGATTAATAATAGCCATGGCATTTCTTTATTGTTACATTATATAGTTTTGTACGATGGTGAATCAATAACACACTGTGAACAATTTGTACAGCAGTCATGGCAGGAGTTGGCAGGCTCTTTCAAGCCGGCAGCGCATATTCCCGCCAAAAACTCTGTCAGAAATTTAGCACGCGGTGGAAAAGTTCCCAAAGTTCAGGGTACACCTTGACAAATGACAGAACATGTACAGCTCATCACCATGCCAAAAAGCACAGCCGAATTCTCTGGAATTTTCAAACGAACAATTCAAGCGACGTAGCTGGGATTAGCGGAGCGAGGGGAATATCCACCTCCAAGACACAGAAGATCAGAACGGCGTACCGGTCGGATCTCAAGAACTGCCGTCGCATCGTACTCAAGTTGGGCAGTGCGGTGATAACGCGCGACGATGAGTGCGGCTTGGCTCTGGGAAGGCTGGCTTCCATTATCGAACAGGTAGAGTATACCTAGTATTTGGCATTATTTTTGTGCATTTTTCTTTTTCATTTGAAGCAGCAAAAGTACTCAAACTAAGTTGAGTGCCGTGGCCTCGTGGTCTGGAGCATTGAATTTGTAATCTGTAGGTATTTAGCTGCAAGGTTGTGGGTTCAATGCCTGGCCTTGGACTATGATGCGTGTTCCCTTTGGCAAGGCACTTTGTCACTCATTGCTTCTCCCTACCCAGGAGTAAAATGGATACCTGTGAGGGCAGAGATGGTTATTGTGATTGATTTAGCTGCTTTAAGCCAAAATGGCAGCATCGAGCTGTATACTCCCCAGAGAGCTGATGAGATAGTATTTGGAAGGTTTTGGAGAATTTTGGCAGATTCAGGATACCTCCATATTTAGCAGTCACCAACACCAACATTTTTGTATGGATAACATTTGTGGATTTTGATTGATTCAGAATACTTTCTAGTAAAGATACCCAAGGGGTAATGAAAGAGTCATTAACATATTTATTTTAACCAGTTCGCGCCGGATGACGTATCTAAACGCACAGTTTTGCCAAGATTCAAAACGGATGACGCATGAACACGACACGAGCAAGGCCGGAAATGTTTGTCAGCAGCGAGCAAGGCCGGAAATGCGTAGGTGTGCTTCCCGGCACTATCGGCCTGAACCCGCCTCTGATCGAGTTTCGTTAAAAATAATCCCGCGCGTCATATTGGTGATGTTACAATAATCCCGGCGTGAACTGGTTAATAATCCTTGGTATTAACTGGGATTATTTTTTATTTTTTTAATAGTGCACTTTAACCCTAACTACCCCAAACCCATCAAACTCCAACTGCAGCTTTCGCTAGGTTTTGGCAGGTTTGGTACCAAACCGTAACAACTTGTTGTTAGACTTTGTTTGACTCAGTACCAAAGGCCCAGGGAGACCCTGTTGAATTCTGTGAGGTTCAGGACAGAAAGGCATGAGACTTGTCAAAATGTTAAAAATTTGGAGAATGCACAGGCATTTATACGTGAGTGACCCATATTGTCACGGCACAGTTCCTGGTCAACTGTAAGTGTATGTACACTTACACCTTGTATGTGTGTCCCCACTAAAACACATAATACCACTGGCCAGTTATCACTGTTCCAAGTCAATAAAACTTCAACTGTTGGAGTTTGGCAGGTTTAGTACTGTTAGGTTCAGTAAAGTGTACCAAAAATTACTGAACATGTGTGAGCTGTTGAAGTTTGTTAGGTTTGGTATGCTTCCTAGTGCGAGAGCCTAGGGGGTTAGGGTTAAAGTGTCTCCACAGTTGACCCAAGTCTTCTGCCTAATTTCATATATACTCAGTTTTTAAAATTGTCTTTGTTCTATTAAAAAAAACTAATTTAGTTCTATTAAACTAATTTCTTAGGTCTCGGAACTTCAACAGGCTGGGAAACAGGTCATGCTCGTGACCAGCGGTGCAGTGGCATTCGGCAAACAGCGGCTCAGGCACGAAGTGATCATGTCACAGAGCATGAGGGAAACGCTCATCCCCAACCAAGAAAGAGTAAGTCAAGTTATATACCGGCAGCGTACCATTTGTCAGTTGACCCTAACTTAACCACCCCAATTCCTCCTAAATCCTCTTTGCAAATTGCAAGATTTTGCAGGATTGAGGTCACTTGAAAGTTGATGCATCGGAGGAATTGGCAGGATTGAGGGTGTTTGGTTTTTTGTTGCCACTGGAGGAAAATACAGAATCCAGGTCATAATTAAAGGGATCGTATACGTTTGGTAATTGGAACCCACTGTTTGTTTCAATCCTATATAGTTATAGATGTATACCATAAAACTAACCTGTAAGAATTACATTTCAAAAGGTGGTAGCGATTTTGAGATATTGCCGAAAATCTGGAGCAGTTATTTCCACGCAAGAAGAATAATCTGCATTGGAATACACAATCTGAGAAACGTCACTGCAGTAACGCTTCTCGGGTTCAAATTTTGGGGGATAAAAAGTGATATCTTTTTCCATAACCGCAGTACTTCGAAGTGAAAAGTTGCATTAAAAATGCATTATACTATCCAAAGCTGCTGTACTTCTTACCAAGTAAATCTTTTATTGCCATTAATTTTTGGAGTAATTACCAAACGTATACGATCCCTTTAAGGCCTAAACTATTTAATGCTGGATATTTTGCTGGATTGAGGTTACTTGGGTGTTTATTTCCAAAATGAGGATTTTGGAGGATTGAGGTTATTCATTGAGGTTGTCCTCCACCTGTAGTTGTAGGGACAGGTTATTTACTTCTTTTGTTTGGAAAAAAACAGACCGAGTAGTGGGGACATTTGTGTGTCCCCATACCACGTTGGGTCTCCAGCCCAGCTAACCAAAAAACGTTCCATGAACGTTCTTACAACGTTACGGTAATGTTTCCGGAACGTTTGGAAAAAACGTTGCGGGAACGTGTGGAGTTCTCTTGACGTCCTTTGAACGTTACAAAGAAACGTTGTGAAATAACATTCGTACAACATTCAGAGCACATTGGCAAGATAACAAAATCTACTGTTGAAGACTCTAATTATGTACTTATTTACTGCGTGTACAGATTACGTAATACCACATTAACTTATTACACATAGCAATTACACATACAATAATAACCTATTCCTATTAGATATTACCTACTGAACACTTTATACTACAAACTTAGCTATTGCCGTTGTTAGTTTTATAGTTCGCTTTTTTGTCCACGAAAAAGTCACAGCAAATTTTTATGAATAATGTCAACATTTGAATACGAATAAAATGTAATGCGATTTTTTTTTCTCACTATTGCCCAAAAATCAGAATTCAATCGAGGAATCGTTTGAATAATTACATATCATGGTCAAAAAAGTGAATTGTTGGACTAAATACCACAATTTAACATCGACTATTGTGAACACACATTTCCTCCCTTCTGATTGGTCAGTTGCTGTAGGTAAATTTCCTGACGTACGAAGAACGTGTTAGGAACGTTACAAAAAAAACGTTACATTCCGACGTCCATATAACGATCTTCGAACGTTGTTAATAACGTTATCTGAATGTTACAATGCAACGTTTCTTTCAAACGTCCGCACAATGTTCCGTCAACGTTTTCACAGAACGAGACCAAGGATGACATTCAAGGAACGTTATGAAAACGTTATGTGTTAGCTGGGAGTAAAGGGGTTTAGAGGTAGAATTTGGTTATGGTTTAACCAGTTCGCACCGGGATTATTTTTACATCACCGAGCCGAGGGGCGGGATTATTTTTAACGAAACTCGATCCAAAGCGTGTTCAGGCCGATAGTGCCGGGAAGCACAGATTTCCGGCCTTGCTCACTGCTGACAGAGATTTCCGAACTTGAACTTGGCGTGTTTATGCATCATCCGTTTTGAATTTGGGGAAAACTTTGAGTTTATATACGTCATCCGGCGCGAACTGGTTAATGAGGTTAGGGTATAATGAAAGAAAATGGAGACAACAAATTAGGGTGATGTGGAAAATTTTATAATTTTAGAATGTTCTGAGTTTGAGTTATAATAGAGATATTTCCTCTTACTAGCACACAAACCCTGCAATTTACACAAATAATTGATGTGTGTGCATGCATGAATGATTGTGTGGAGTTTGTATGCTTTTGAAAGCAAAACAAAACATCCTATTAAATTCATGCAGTGCATAGATTTCCATTGTAAGCTGACACTGTAAATCCATATAGGCAGCCTCTTCAGAAACCCTCGAGAGCTTTTCTTATACATCGACTGAATAAGGATCAGGAAGACTTAAACAAAAACAAATTGGGATGCGTAGGCGGGATGGATGGATCTTGGGTACGGGACGTCTCTATTACAAGAAAATCCAACAGATAGCACATGTAATTGCAGGATTTTCTTTTACAATCGGGGGGGGGGGGGTGGGTGGGGGAAGGGGGTGGGGGAAGGGGGTGGGGGAAGGGGGTGGGGGAAGGGGGTGGGGGAAGGGGGTGGGGGAGGGGGTGGGGGGAGGGGGTGGGGGTGGGGGGAGGGGGTGGGGGGAGGGAAGAAGGAAGATAATAAGAAGGAGCTTCTGTCAAGTTTGGTTTTTACTTCAGTTGTATAATTTAATGAAAAGCCTGCTTGTAGATTTTCTTTCAGCTTAGACAAGATGGTGAAAGGGGGGGGGGGGGGTTAGAGGGTGAGAGCTTGTTAATATGAAGGATATCTGACTGGCTTTTGGGGCAGTATCCTCTGGGGTTTGGGGCAGAAGCTACAATTTATGTAGATACTCTCGCATATTTTTGTGTGGTACATGTACTGTAATAAATCTGGTCCTTAACCATAACAGTCCTCAATCCTTCAAAATCAATATGATTTCGCACACACCCCAGGGAGTCACGTTAGGGCTAATTATTGACCATGAAATCTTGGTTTCAAATACGTATCCCTAAGCGTAGACATTGTGCAATCAATAACTCCCTATTATTACTGCAAGTTCTTTACGTGCATGTGCGCTGCCGTTATGTCAGAAATTATTCATTACATGAATGGAACTGGTCAGACTTGCAGAGTGGAACAATTGATTTTATTGATTTCTCTTTCATAAAACGGACTGCAAGAAAGCGACAGAAGGAATTAAGAAACAAGCACTGAATTTTGTTTGAAGGCACTTTTCGCATAAAAATAGAGAAACTTATGTTTATTTTTGTTACCAGTTTGGGGTTGCAGTTTTGCTCACCTAAATTCTTCACAGTAGATATAGTCTTGGTTGCAAGACGCCCTAATCACGAAAGCAGCAAAAATGCTCAAAATGCATTTTTCGGCTTTTGATTTTATGATTTATAAAGGAAAACACAAACCTAAAAGCAGTATACATGTACTAGTATGTTCAGAAACATCTCTCCAGCTGTTGGGGGATTGAGGTCATTCTAAGGTCATTCAGCTTCCATATGGTACAGTCTGCTGTGTCAGCAGCTGCCTATTGCATCATTTTAGCTAGACATCCCAAATATCAACTGTCAAAATCTGTACACAGGTTTTGTGACAGCCTGCATAGTTATACTATGTACATTTGCCCCATTGTGTGGCTTGCTGTATCCATCATCCATGCTGTATCGACATATGCAGGAGTCTCTAAATATTTTAGTTTATTAACTGCATATAAAAATGAAAAGGACGTGAAATAAAATGATATTTTAAAGGTAGGATACACCATTGGTAATTGCTTGAATAATCATTATTGAGTGGATTTGGGGGGTTGTATTTTATAATAAATATCGTTTAACTGACCTGTCTGAACTTTTACAATCATGGATGCCGAGAAAAGCACAAAAAACAGCGTTTGTTTTCAACCGGCGTCGAGCAGTTATTCTTATGTTATCTTTGTTTTTTCGCGATCGCCGTCTGGCGATCGCGAATTTTTCTTTAGAAATTTCAATTTTTCGGAATAATTAAAGGATATCTAGCGCAATTATTTTGCTGGATGCCTAGAATCATTATTTACTTTCAAATGAGTAAGATATTTCTTAATAATTCGGTAGTAAATATTTTCAATATCTGCAAATGGTGTATCCTACCTTTAAGGCAAGTTGCAAGGTGCGTAATTATTGTAACATGTGACCCGCTCTGCAAAAATGAGTCTGATGTCGCAAAATACATTTTTACGTAAAGGGCTGTTTATTTTCTTTCAATGATCTTTTTGATTATTTGTTTTAAGGCATTTTGGTTTCTCCGACACCTATATTTTCAGATCTGATCAATTGAAAAGATTGTTTTGATCCCTAAATTAAATTTAACACAGGTTTTGTCATTCTCTTATCATAGCATCTGATGAAGCACTACAATTGTAAATCTTCATTTCTTTTCAAAGACATTTTGAATATAACTAAGAACAAGCAAATTTCCCAAAATTGTAAAAGACCGATGCATTACACTACAGAGTTGTGCCATTTATTTTCTGCTTTTTCTGACCAACTGTAAAATTAAGAAAAAAAACCAACATTTTTAACACAGACTCATTTTTGCAGAGTGGGTCACATATTATTTCTTTTTGATTTGTTTTGAAGCCCAAGTTTAAAGCATGGTGAGAGGAAAAACAGAATTATGCTGACCTGTAAATTTTTTCAGATTTGCATTAACTTTACCTGGCTAAATCTGTGGCTTATTAATTTCGAGTTGCTCGTAAACCATAAGTTCATTTAAATAATTTTAAATTTCAAATTTTTAATTAAGCCCAATTTGTAACTGAATAGCTATTTGACCTACAAATACTACTGAATTATTCAGAAACATTTTTACTACTGAATTATTCAGAAACATTATTACTGCTGAATTATTCAGAAACATTTTTACTACTGAATTATTCAGGAATATTTTTACTACTGAATTATTCAGAAACATTTTTACTACTGAATTATTCAGAAACATTTTTACTACTGAATTATTTAGAAATATTGTACTTATTTGAAAGTAATTAACAATGTAGGCATCCGGCAAAATTATAACGCTAGATATCCTGTAACTTTTTAAATATCTTGTTCGCCGGACGGTGATCGTGAGAAAAACCAAGAACAACATAAGACCCGGTTAAAAACGAACGCCGTTTTTCTTGCTTTTTTTCTAAGCATTTATGATTGTAAAACTTTGGACATGTGATGTCAGTTAAACGATATTTACTATAAAATACAGCCCCCCAAATCTACCCATTCGTGATCATTCAAACAATTACCAATGGTGTATCCTACTTTTAAAGGCGAAATTTTATTGTATTTTCTACCCACTAACACCAGTTAACATTTGTGATTTGTTATTTTTGTTATTTTTTTTAATTTAAAATATTGTACAGAACGTTATTTCAGAAAACAATCAGAAAAATGACTAATTTGTTTAAAGTGTTTTTCTGTTGTTAGTTCCACAGAGAAAAGCCCATGTCGAAAAATAATTAGGAAAAAATGTAAATAAATTAACTAGGACTAGGATACATATGTACACAATTTGGGTGTTTTTAATCATAATCTGCACAATTAAATTGCCTTTTCATATATTTGTTCGTGTTGGTACTGATATAATGGATGGATGTCCATAACTTCCTGTCGTTTGTGCTTTGTCTGCAGGGCAACTTTTTATTGGATTCTCGTGCGTGTGCTGCAGCGGGCCAGAGTGGTCTGATGTCACTGTACGAGGCCATGTTCTCCCAGTATGGCCTTACTACGGCTCAGGTAAAACACAACGGCTGTGATCCGTATCAGAGGGTGAAACGCAGTAACGTTTAAATGTCAGATTTTTTTTGGAGCATTTTTACCATTGTTGGTACATCTGTGGCATGTAGTTACGGCCCCTCTTTATCCCCCCATATGGTCTGACAGCAAATAAGTTAAGAGGGCCTAATATTTCGATCTTAACAAGATCTTCTTCAGAGACTAAATGACTGTGTTACAATGTACTCGGGAAGTCATTTGGGGTGGATTTTACCATTTCACAAACTATTAATCTACAATCTCTCCAAACTTGAACATAATCCATCACCCAGAAGTGTGTTTTTTGGTTGATTTTGTGAAAACATTTTGTATAGAAATATAACGCTTTTCTGAACAAGTAGGTTGTCAGGGTTTTATCATTAAATTCTTTCCCCTGGGGAAATAGGGTGGGGTACATCTGTAAATGATACATCATTTTAAAGCTGGGAACCTTGAGAATTTGAAAAAAGAAAAATCTAAAAAAGATTTTTTAACTTTGTCCAGGTTTCGTTGGAGCAGGTCATTTATAGAACAGTTGGATTCAGCAGGGTTAGGGTTCTAAATAAGCCTTTCAAGCAGGATATCCAAAGTAACCACTCATTTATTTTCTTCCCAAGGTGCTAGTGACCAAGCCGGATTTCTACCACGATTACTCCCGCAACAACTTGAGGGGAACTCTTAACGAGCTTCTTAGGATGAACATCATTCCCATCCTGAACGCCAACGATGTGGTAGCACCCCCTCCCGAACCAGACAAGGATCTACAAGGGGTGAGACACTCACAGATGGGTCATTCCACCAAGTTGGAAACAAGGCGTCCCTGTTACGTCCAGAACCTGTTGTACATATCACTACACAGTTTTGCATGTTTATGTACATTACACAGAATGGACCCCATACAAGCTTTACTCCCAAGGGGTTAAATGGGTCATTCCACCAAGTTGTAACACAGCATCCCTGTTACTTCCAAAACCTGTTGTACATATCACTACACAGGGCCTGGGTTAAAAATGGGTCATTCCACTAGGTTGAAACTCGGCGTCATTATGTCCAGAACCTGTTGTGAGTCAATTCTTTTTTAGTTCTTCTACATATCACGATACACAGTTTTGCTATACATTCTGTTTAAGTACAGAATGGACCCCTTACAAGCTTTAAGTTAGTTACTCTTACCAGAAATACAAGTGAATCAGTAGCTATAAAAAATTTAACATAGTAAACCCTAGTGGCATTTGTTACGTCGGAAAATATTTGTTAACCAGTTCGCGCCGGATGACGTATATAAACGCAAGGTTTTTCCCAAATTCAAAACGGACGACGAATAAACACGCCAAGTTCAAGTTCGGAAATGTCTGTCAGCAGCGAGCAAGGCCGGAAATGCGTGGGTGTGCTTCCCGGCACTATCAGCCTGAACCCGCTTCAGATCGAGTTTCGTTAAAAATAATCCCGCCCCTCGGCTCGGTGATGTTAAAATAATCCCGGCGCAAACTGGTTAACATATCCCTTGTAATTTATCTACAATTACCTTTAAAAAAAAAAAATATGTATGGTTCCATTTTGTGGTCCGTTAATAGTAAGCAGAGAAAATTCTTGCAACACGACAAAAAGATGTAAAAGAGACGCGACATCCTTGTTTTTACATCCGAGTTCTAAATTGTTCATAATTATATCCAATTTCTCAGGAAACCAAATAATGTTTGAATGGTACAAAACTTGCTCCAATTGCTCATCCACATTGCAACACTTGCACAGTATCTAAACAAAATCAAACTTTGTAAATTTGACCTTTCTTGTGAAATTACTCGTAACTCTGTCAAACATTTTCAGATTTGGACGTTAGATGTCTTTACCTATTATAGACTCTATAGCGGTCCTTTCACTTGAAGATTTTAACCAGTTCGCGCCGGGATTATTTTAACATCACCGAGCCGAGGGGCGGGATTATTTTTAACGAAACTCGATCCGAAGCGTGTTCAGGCCGAAAGTGCCGGGAAGCACACCCTCGCATTTCCGGCCTTGCTCGCTGCTGACAGAGATTTCCGAACTTGAACTTGGCGTGTTTATGCGTCATCCGTTTTGAATATGGGGAAAACTTTGCGTTTATATACGTCATCCGGCGCGAACTGGTTAAAAGGCAAATTTTATTGGAGTAGAAAATGTACCTTGTTTTAATAATCCGACTCGCTCTGCATTTCCGATGCATGTGCAGGTCATCAGCATCAAGGACAACGATAGCCTGGCAGCCAGACTGGCTGCCGAGATGAACGCAGACCTGCTGTTGCTGCTTTCGGATGTTAACGGCATCTTCAACACCCCACCAGACCAGGACGGATCCAGGCTATTGGACACGGTCTACCCGGGTGACACGGCCAACATCGTGTTTGGTGGGATTTCCCGAGTGGGGCTGGGCGGAATGGAGTCAAAGGTACAAAACAAACGCCCTTTTCTAAAAAAAGAGCTTTAGAGGGAAAATGGGGTTAGGATTATCTGTAGAAAAATCAAAGGGAATGCCAGATGAAACCCTTACAAAAAAGTCCTATAGGAATCCTATAAGACAAATCCTATAAAACCCTATAGGATTTATCTTTTAGGATTCCTATATGATTCCTTTAGGTTTTTCGTCACTTCTTAAAGGATTTATCTATAGGATTGCTATAGAATTTTCTATAGAAATTCTGTAGGAATCCTATAGGTTACAAAATTGTTCTATAAGAATCCTATAGGAAAGTTAAAGTCCTTGAATGTGTCCTACAGGAATCCTATATGATCCTATAGAATCCTATAGGACTCTATAGAATCCTATAGAACCCTTGTAAGAGAGAGACCTAGATTCCAAATTTCGGCTTACAATTTTGTTTCTGGAATCGAGAAAAACGCGTATTTAAACCCCTCAATTACATCCTTTGAATCCTAAAACTTGCAGCAGAACCATATTCAGGAGAGTTTGCTCAACACAAAATCCCTATACATATA
The DNA here is from genome assembly GCA_037893245.1 of Crossaster papposus. NCBI lineage: Eukaryota > Metazoa > Echinodermata > Asteroidea > Velatida > Solasteridae > Crossaster > Crossaster papposus. Next base: position 193,198 of record JBAIAA010000875.1, read on the forward strand.
ACTAAATCAGTGTTCCTATTGAATTGTTGTGGTTAACGTACCGCAACTTTTCTGTAGAATAACAACATAAAAATTCAATGGGAATGACTAACGTACCGCGGCGGTGATGTAAAACTACCAGGCCGAAAGTGGTCGCGGAATTTTCCGCTCAGCCGCGGTGAGTTATCTAATGCTATGCTTAACAAGTCCAATAAGAACAGCCTCGCCCTGTATCACGCACTGTTATTCCCTACATGTAATTTTAGGTGAAGGCAGCTAACTGGGCCCTGGAGAGGGGCATAGCGGTGGTCATCGCAAACGGCATGAGCGAGGGCCAGGTCATCTTGGACGTGGTCAAGGGGCGGAAGGTCGGCACCTTCTTCAGCGAGACCAAGCCCTCGAGTCCTTCCCCAGACCTGCAGGCTGCTAAAGCACGGGAGGGTGGAAGACTGCTGCAGTCGCTTAGCCCCGAACAGGTTGGTCAATCGGCCCCAGTATGTGTCTCATAACAACTTAACCCATTTGTGACCTGTCATCACAAAATGAGCGTAAAGTCGGCAAAATCTAAAATTGAAATATGGGTATTTCTAAATTCTGTGGAAACAGAGCTTTCCAGTGGTATATAACACTTGGAGGTTTGATACTCAATATTTTTATTTTTTTTATTTTTTTGTCTGGAGTCTTAATACAGAGATTATGAGAAAACGGGCATTTCTTGCGAGAAATTGTGTGAACGCGCAAAGAAAGGCATAGTCAAAATTGTCTCAAAAACTCTTTTTTTTTATCTGATCGTCCTGAAAAATTGGCAATTGATTGTTAGGGATTTAGTCTTAAAAAAACCCATATAATCTCAAAATTGACCACCCCTTCAAATTTTGACTTTGACTGGCCGTACTGGGAAATCACTCCATACGACTTTACGCTCATTTTGTGATGACAGGTCACATTTAACCTTGTAGGTCCTGCAAAATCCACCGGGGATAAGTCAATATATTAAATGAAAAGTAAACAAATACACACTCAACCAATTGAATGAAACAAAACTGAGAAATAAATTAAAGTAAACCAAAATAAAGGTTCTGTGGACATGCGAACAAAATACGTCCACAGAATGTAAGAAGAAGGAAGGGGGATTGTGGACCTGCACACTTCCACAGTCCGTTTCACCCTCTCTGAAAAAGAGCTTTATGTATACTATTAATCCTGAAGATGGGACATGGTTGGCGCCATCTTGTGGACGGGTTCCCGTGTGCCGTATACCTGTTTGCCCGCGGAGGATGGGAGGAAGCTAGTCTATTTTGCCGGGACCTGGGCCGCACCATTTTAAGTGTGGTGTCCTGTTTGCCTAAAAAGTACACAATTACTTAGAATGCACGCTCTAAAATATTCTCATTACTAAAATTATATTTGGATAATGAATGTTCATTATTTTGTTTGAACACGCAGACAATATGCCGATTGTGGGGCTGGTTTGTAAAAAAAATTATTACGGAAACAAATTGAAGTTTCACCTGATTAGATGTATAAATACAATGAGAAGTGCGTATATATTATCTCAAATTTTGTTAAATACAGTGTGTTTATCATGAATTGATATCACTACATACAAATAATCAATTTTTTAGCAAGTCCCAGTTGACTTCTGCGCAATGCAGCTCACGAATATTTTGGCTGTAATGGCAGTCACGCCATACCATTTAGCTTTACCTTACATACGCACTGTGGACATTCCTTTGTCTTCGTGTAGTTAACAAACTTTGACTAAATACTCATTTTTCTCGCTTCCCCAAAACAAATTTACCCTCAAATTAGGATTATGGGCCTCTCAGCTGTCCCTTCTATCTTTTCTATATATAACCCTAACCCGTTTTTCCTCTAGCGCTCTTTTTCGGAAACTGAAAAACGGATTGTGGACGTGTGCAAGTCCACAAACCGTAACCTCTTCCCGCATCGTGTGGACCTATATTGTTCGGAGGTCCACAGTGCGTATGCAAGACTAACTCAGTAAGGTACATACTATAAACATCATTAATTAGAGACAGCATAAATGCATCCTCTCATCTTGTGGGATTTTCCTGATTGTTATTCAGGTACTCCATATTTGTGTATAAACTAATAATTTTCAATAGCTATAATGTAAACACAGAGCCGTATTGCATAAATTTACTATTCATTTTTTTGTTTATTTGCAATATGTTTGGGTTAATGGGGTTCCAGTAAATTACAAAAAAATTAAGAAATTCTTGGGTCGAAAGCCTAAGAATAGGGTCGGTCGGAAATGAGAACCACATAAAAAAAAGGACCGTCCTAATAAACCCACCCTGCGAGAGCCAAATAACTTTCCAAAGGCCTATTCGATTTTATAATGATTAAATGACAAAGGGCATAATAATCCTGTTATATTCCTATAAAATTGTTCATACTCTTCTAATCTAATTTGATATTACAATTTAAGTAGTAAAACTCTGGAAAGTCATGCATGGTGTACTGAGAAGCACACTTACGCATTTCTGGCCTTGCTCGCTGCTGACAGACATTTCCAGCCTCGCTCGTGACGTGTTTATGCGCCATCCGTTTTGAATCTGGGGAAAACTTTGCGTGTATATATGTCCTTCGGCGCGAACTGGTTAACTACACGAATACAAAGGAATGGCAATAGTCCGTATAAAATGTAAGACTGTTTGTGTTTTTGCAGAGATCAGACATTATCAAGAAACTCGCGGACTTGTTGGTGGAGAGATCAGATGAGATCATCGCTGCAAACAAACAGGACATGGACATGGCCAGAATGAGTAAGTACCGGCGATGGTAGGACTGATGAGAGAAAAGGAGGAATGGGATATGTACTCGGCACGAATGAGTCACATTTTTTTGGGCAACTCACGATGGGTGAATGGTTTGACACGAGTCACTGCTGGCAAATGATTTGACTTAACCTGAGTTCCTGATCAGGTAGTGTTCAAATATTTAGGACTCGAACTGACTTAAGCTAAATATTTGACTTAACTCGACTACACACTGTAACTTGCCTTGACTTGACTCACTTTTGTTTAAATGAGTCAAATTAATCTGAAAACTTTAATGGAATCATTTTTGACCTATAAGCTATTTACCAACCAAGTTTATTTAGTTTTTTTCCAGACAGACAGGGGTGAATACTAAGGGGGTTGTCAAAACCATTGCTTTGTCTTCGGCTTTGCCTCCGAATCTTGAATTACTGAGAAGCAAATCAAAATAAAGGCAAACGCAAAAAATTGAACTTGTGGGTTTATATCATCAGATTGAATGTTTCTGAAGTGCAAACAGGCACCAGAATGTGGCTAGAGTTTCTAAAGTTGGGAGCCTAAAAATGATGGCCCTGACCCTAAGACGAAGCCAGGGATTTGAAAAGGCCCACAGCCTCCGCCATCGAAGATGGGCGAAGGTACAAAATTGGTGATTCGTTGAAACTCAAAGATAATTTCAATGTTGCCGTGTCTCATCAGGCCAGATGTCTGGCCCCATGCTGGCCCGCTTGTCTCTGACGGCGCCCAAGATACGCAGCCTGGCTGACGGACTGAGGCAGATTGGCGAGACCTCACACGACACCGTCGGTCGCGAGCTGAAGCGGATCCAGATGGCCGACGGCATGCTTCTACGACAGCTCACCGTGCCCATCGGTGTGCTCATGGTCATCTTTGAATCGCGCCCCGACTGTCTGCCGCAGGTTGGTGGGAACAGTCGTTTGTATAGGTCATTCCACCAAGTTGGAACACAAGGTCCTTATTACGCGAACGTTGCCAACAATGGCCAACGTTAGTATTGTTTGCGTGAGTGGAATGCAATGTGCACCAATTATGTTGGCGAACGTTAGCGAAAACGGCATTCCGAGCTGTTCGCTGTTGGCCAGTGACGTATTTTAAAGATGGCGAAGAGGTTAGCAGATGGCAGTGTTCTTTTCACGGTTTTGATTTACGTTTCGTACTTTTCGTTATAAACGGTTGATTGTTTTGAGCAGTCACAGGGATTTTTTAAAGAAAATGAACGAGTTTGACAAAAAGCAGCCAACCAAACGATGTCACTGTCACTGGGCGCCGCTATTTTTAAAGCGTAGTTTTTAAAATATCGTTCCAGTTCAACTGACGCCAACTCAAAACGAAGGTGAACATTCGCGCAAACAGTTTGCGTAGATGGAACGCACCCCTGTCATGAGGCAATTTCAGTACTTCTACATATCACTACACAATTTGGCTATGGTGCTTTAACCCCTTGACGCCATAAATTGGCTATGGCAGCAGCCCGGCTATTCCGTCCGAAATGCTGTTATCAGCTGTAATCAATGCTGTAACACATACTGTGTGACAGCTGCACACTCCGGTCCATTGTGCAGTGCAGCTACTGGACAAAGGCTGGAGTCGCGCATATAATCTGGTGCATTTAGGAATTAATACCGGCGTCAAGGGGTTAGGTACATGTACAACACGCAGAATGGACTCATTACAGGATTGAGGAGGGTTAGCTAAGGCCTAAGCTAAGGATGTGCCTAATATACAAAGTTTTCTTTCACTTTCAAGTTGGTTTTAGGCTCTGAATGTAATATCTGTAATGATAAAATCGCCGTTGTCACAAACAACTGTTATAATGGCGTTTAAAGGTAGGATACACCATTGGTAATTGCTTGAATTATGTGGATATTGGAATATTTTGTGGAATATGTGGATTCGGGGGTTGTATTTTATAGTAAATATCGTTTAACTGACATTTCCAAAGTTTTACAATCATAGATGTTAAGAGAAGCAAGAAAAAAAACGGTGTTCGTTTTCAACCGGCATCGGGCAGTGGTTCTTATGTTCTTATAAAGAACACCGGATGGCGATCGCCCGCTGGTTGAATTTGTTATATAACATTAAATCTTTCGAAACAATTACAGGATATCTAGCGCAATAAATTTGCTGGATGCCTACAATCATTATTTACTTTCCAATAAGTGAGATATTTCTTAATAATTTGGTAGTACAATTTTTCGATATCTGCAAATGGTGTATCCTACCTTTACATTTGCCAAGCTATAGTTGTCTAGCTAGCAGCTCCTTTGAGATAGCCCCACTAATTCTCATTATTTCAGGTGGCAGCGTTGGCCATCAGTAGCGCTAATGGCTTGGTGTTGAAGGGAGGTAAAGAGGCTACCTTGACTAATGAGTACCTGCAAGGCCTGGTCACTGAGGCATTGGAGATGTATGGTGCTAAAGATGCCATAGCATTGGTGCGTTAATGCTCCTTTCTTTTCTTCTCATCCCCGCAGCTAGGCTGCAAACATGCAACTCAGTTAAATTCCATCTTACTTGGAAGAATTCTTCTTCTTTATGTTTTTCTTTTTATTTGTCGCTGAATTTTCAGCGACACCTTCGCATGCGAATACAAAAAATGAGATTATTATTCAATACTTGGTATATATTAAGTTTGATAGACAGCTGGATAATGTGGCTACATTTTCAAGCAAGTCTGGAGGTTTTTAGTTTTTCTGAATCACAAACTATTTATCTACAATCTCCCAAAATTTGAACATAATTTGTTACCCAGAAGTGTTTTTTTTGTGGATTTTGTGAAACAATTGTGTATAGAAATAATACGCTTTTCTGAAATTCAAAGCTGTTTATTTTATAATTCGGTTGTCAGGGTTTGATAACTAAATCATTCTTCCAGGGGAGATAGGGTGGGGTACCTGTGTAAATGATACATCATTTTGAAACTGAGATTGTGGAGAATTGGTCTGGGACTTCTATTAGTGTGTTATTGCAATCTCTGTTTTTGACCCTCAACAGATCAACACCCGCGAGCAGGTGGGCGACCTACTCAAGATGGAAGGCCTGGTGGATCTGGTCATTCCCCGGGGATCGAAGGAGATGGTGCAGAAGATTCAGAAGGAGAGCCAGGGCATCCCGGTCCTGGGCCACAGCGAGGGCATCTGCCACGTCTTCGTCGACAAGGATGTGGACCCACAGATGGCCATCAAGTTAGGTAGGATTGAAAAACAATGAACACCTCAAACCTCCCCTCTAAAAAAAAAAAGTTTCATGGTCTTTTTTGTGTGTATGATGAGCAGCTTAAGTTGTTGCTGCATACATCAGTTTGATGACATTAGTGGAAACAGGGTGGACCGCGTGAAGGTTGTCATCTTCCACCCCAGTTTCATCGTAAACACCCTCATTTAGATTTCTCTGAAAGAACGACCATCTTTGTAGGAGAACTACAACGCTTTGGAATGTGTCCAAAAATATGGCGCAGCCGATGCGCATAATGCAAGTTGACACTCAAAATGCCGATGCACATGGCTGATCTGTAGGAAATGACGTCAATTAGGAAAGACTCATACGTGTGTATGTAGATTATGGTTGTTTATTTATTACTTGGATTATGGATCCGCTGCCAAAAAAACCCCCGGAAATCAGAGTTTGTTTTTAGAGATCGACCAACAGACGTCAGCAGGCTTGCGTCCCAGGAACTGCTAAAGACGGGTAATCGGTCTAGTAGTTGTTCTAAAGCAGCCTGATCCAAGTGAGAACAGAATCATATTATGGCTCAAAATGCCAAGTTATACGAGAGACTCTGCCAATAAGCATCTTCCATGCCCTGATGGTAGGAGACCATTTTGTGATTCCCTTATCCGCAGTGCGGGACTCCAAGTGCGACTACCCAGCTGCCTGTAACGCCATGGAAACACTCCTGATTCACAACGAATTGCGGCACAATGATCTCTTTGACGATCTGCTGGACATGCTTCGGACGGAAAACGTGAGTTTTGACTGTCTAAAAACTTTGGGAGACACACTTGAAAGCAGTGACCATTGGGTGGAAAAAGACAGTTCTTCATCGACTTACTGAGGTCGAAGGTCATGTAGGGGTCATTTGAGGTTGGCGTTTACATGTGCACACAATTTTACTTTATTTTAGAAAACAAAACATACAAGGATTTACCTCAGGAAAAGAAGACACTTGCGATCCAAGGATTATTTGTCCTGACTATCTTCTCTTCTTTTAACCTCTGGATGCCGGTATGAATTTCTCACTGCACAGCAGCCTTTGTCAAGTAGCTGCACTGCACAATAGACCCGAGCGTGCAGCTGTCACATAGGCCGTGTTCTACTGCATAGCACAGCTGACAACACACATTCCAGACAGATTTGCGGGCCATGGCGGGCCGCTTCCTTAGCCGGCTGCTCTCCTAGCCGGCCACTTCCCGGAGTCAAGGAGCTAATTTCTCTTGTAATCTTGTACTTTATAGTCTTTATAGCTTTATTGATCACCGCGGACATACATCACAGGTCAGTGCGCCGATGAAAACAATGCGCGCCAACACTGCACTAAAGCATACAAGACTGCACGCGCGATTATCGTTTTCATCGGCGCGGTGTACGTATTATGACGCGTTATTGTGAAGGTTCCCGGATGTCCGCCCCGACCTATAGCCTTCTTCGGGTGAATATGCATTAAAAAAGAAAAGATTGTCACCGTAAGTACATGCATGGTGGATTCCAATTGGCTTGTTGTGTTGCCCATTCACAGGTGAGGATCTACCCCGGACCGCGGCTCTCCAAGTCCCTGAAGATTGGCCCTGCCGAGGCGCGGAGCATGAAGGTGGAATACGGCGGGCTGGAGTGCGCCGTGGAAATCGTGGACGACGTGGACGCGGCAATTCAGCACATCCACAAGTACGGCAGTGCACATACGGATGTCATCATCACCGAGAATAGTGAGTGAAAGTTGAATTTGTGCCTGCCTATATGCGAGTTTTCCCGGGCCCCCAAAAAAATACCTCTAAAATATCGTCGCTTAAGTAATAAATGTTAAAATGGGCTTGCCATAGACAAATCTTTTGAGCCTATGTCATTACCAAGTTTCGGTGAATTACTAGTTCCGTTGCAACAGTTACTAGGTTCTAGCAATAAAACTCTGCACATAAACAAAGTTAAAAAAAAAACAATCAAGAAACAAATTTACCCTTCAATTCTCATTAAAAAAATTTTCTTTTTCTCAAGAAGAGTTCGGTGACAATAGTTAATACTACATGTAGAGAAGAACAAAATTGACTCTACCAATCAAGTTAAAGGTAGAATACACCATTGGTAATTGCTTGAATTATCATGAATGGGTAGATTTATGGGGTTGTATTTCATAGTAAATATCGTTTGACTGACCTGTCCGAAGTTTTACAATCATGGAGGCCGAGAAAAACACGAAAAACAGCGTTTGTTTTCAACCGGCGTCGAGCAGTTATTCTTATGTTATCTTAGTTTTTTCGCGATCGCCGTCCGGCGATCACAATTTTTTTTCTTTATAAAATTCTACTTTTCAGAATAATTACAGGATATCTAGCGCAATCATTTTGCTGGATGCCTAGAATCATTATTTACTTTCAAATGAGTAAGATATTTCCTAATAATTCGGTAGTAAATTTTTTCGATATCTGCAAATGGTGTATCATTCCTACCTTTAATACCATTGATTTATTTTGCAGCACAAACTGCCCAGAGGTTTATGATGGGAGTTGACAGTGCCTGCGTGTTCCGTAACGCAAGCACAAGATTTGCAGACGGCTATCGATTCGGATTAGGTGAGGAACGGCTTGTTTAGTGTTACACACTGTCGTGTGTATTATAGAAAAATGAAGGGCTTTGTGTACAAGAGTATTGCCACAGTCAGTCTAAGAGCAAACAAAGCATATGGCCGTGTCCGAAACGAGTGTCTAGAGCTATGTCTACAGCTACGTCTACGTAGTCACTAAGGCAAATGGAATTTGGACGCAGCTACAGCAGAGCCTACGGCTAGTTATTGCTCCCTCAAGCGATGCTTGAATTTGTGTTTGCAAAATTACGATGTAAGAATTTCAACAATTATCGTCTGCTCGATTTTACGCAATGTTTGTTTACAGCCGGTCTAAATACCTGATGATATTGACGTCTTTATCGGTTTGTTAGTTGCAATTCAATGCACCATCCTTAAGAAATAATTGACAATTTGCTCAAAAATTAGACAACTTCTCCAACAGCTAGATTTTAAATCATTCATCAGAGCAGACTGGTATTAATTTGTAATTAACTTACTTTCATTTCTAATTGCAAGTTCAGAAAATGAAGATTTGTTCTCACTTTCAATTTAAGATGGCCGCGATCCGTGAATAAGGCGTATTCTTGATCGGCTTGCTGAGGTCAAAGGTCATGTTGGGGCAGAGATGTAGTCGAGTCCATCACAAGTCCCTGCAAGTCCCTGCAAGTCCATCACAAGTCCTTCAGTTCAAATTCAAACCACAAGCTATTCAAATCAGCTTTGACAAAGGCATTCCTTTGTCATTGTTCATTCAGTTACTTGTGACTGCCTTTATGAAGGGACTTGTGACTGGCTTCAGGAAAGGACTTGTGAACGGACTTGCAGGGACTCGACTACAACCCTGTGTAGGGGTCATTTGAGGTCGTCATTGAAACATTAAAAAAAAATAGACTTGAAAGGCAATACTCACGATCTGAGGACCACTTCTTATTCTTATTATTTCACTGCGAATACAGGAGCCGAAGTGGGTATCAGTACGACGCGCATCCACGCCCGTGGGCCGGTGGGGGTGGAGGGCCTCCTCACCACCAAGTGGATCCTGGAAGGCTCTGGTGATGCTGTAGAGGAATACGCTGAGGGGGGTTCCAAGACGTACCGACACGAGCCTCTGCCCATCAGTAGCTGATGAATGCTGTGGCTGGTGATGGGTAGCAAGTAGCCATATATGTAGCCAAAGCCAAAAACATTATCATTGTTGGTATTCATGTTGTTGTTGTTGTTAGTTTTTTTTGTTTTTTGTTTGTTTTGTTCTTTCTTTTTAGATTTAGTATAAATAATAAATAAAAACAATGGTTGGCCGGTTTTATGGCCCTGGACGTTTGGCTTGGGCATTAACCAGCTCGCCCGGGGATTATTTTAACATCACCGAGCCGAGGCGCGGGATTATTTTTTAATTAAACTCGATCTGAGGCGGGTTTAGGCTGATGGTACTGGGAAGCACAGCCACGCATTTTCAGCCTTGCTCGCTGCTGACAGACATTCCCGGCCTTGCTCGTGACGTGTTTATGCGTCATTCGTTTTAAATCTGGGGGAAACTTTGCGTGTATATATGTCCTCCGGCGCAAACCGGTTAACAATGTTCAGGCCCATGACCCAGTTTTAAAAATAGGTCTTTTACCAGTTCGCGCCGGAGGACGTGTATACATGCAAAATAATTCTGAATATCGAAATGAATGACTGATAAACGCGCCACAAGCAACTCGGAGCGAGACAGGACAAATCTTGTTGGCGACCGCCTCGCAGCTGGCATGTGTGGGTGGTGTGCTGCCAACGGACTGCCAGCCTGGGCCCGCTGGGGTCGATGTTCGTGAAAAATAATCCCGCGCCTGGGTCCAGTAAATAAACAAAACAAAAAACAAAACGGCGCGAACTGGTGAATACCGGCGAACCATTTTTATTCTCATTATTTTTGTCCACATTCTTTTAATCAAAAGACCACATATTGGACTGTGTTCAGAGTTTTTGAGCTGGGCTGCTCTTACATGGTATTAAATGGTAATTAAAGGTAGGATACACCATTTGCAGATATCAAAAATATTTACTACCAAATTATTAGAAAATATCCCACTTATTTAAAAGTTATTGTTCCAAAAAATTACCGGACGGCGATCAAGAAAAAAACAAGAACGCCGTTTTTCTTTCCTTTCTCGGCATCCATGATTGTAAAACTTTGGACAGGTCAGTTAAACGATAGTTACTATAAAATACAACCCCCGAAATTCACCCATTTATGATAATTTTAAGCAATTACCAATGGTGTATCCTACCTTTAATGTACACGTACACGAGTTTGGGTTAGTACAGTTATGTGTTATAGCTTATTTTATTATTATTATTAATATTAATATTAATAACATTATTTTATTTCAGTGTAACAAACAAATGTTTGTATAGTCTTTAAGTGCTGAAAAATACTGGTTCATGTAGCACATGAAAGCTTGATAATGAAATAGTATACAACTATTGAGTGATTCATTGTGGAATGGGAGGACTATTATGAGCGAATATATTCCTCTCATTTCACAATTTAACCAGTTGGCGCCGGGATTATTTTAAACATCACCGAGCCGAGGCGCGGGATTATTTTTAACGAAACTTGATCCGAGGCGGGTTCAGGCCGATAGTACTGGGAAGCACACCCACGCATTTTCGACCTTGCTCGCTGCTGACAGACATTTCCGACCTTGCCCGTGGCGTGTTTATGTGTCATCCGCTTTGAATCTGGGGAAAACTTTGCAGGTATATACGTCCCCCGGCGCGAACTGGTTAAAGCCACTAAATATTAATTTTATGTAACTGACAAATAGATCCACGAACGTTGGCTCTTCTGTTGACGTCGCACGTCGCCATGATTGTGTAAAGTGTCAACAAGCAGCGCAAATCGGGTCACAAACCTTCTTCCCAGGTTTTTGAGTGAAGGTCGACTGTTCAAAAGCCGTGGGACCAAGGATGATCCTAACTGTTGAATAGTAAATTGAGCAATAATGTCATGTGATGTGAGTTCCGCCAATCAAATGACAAGGATTTGTATGTCAGTTTATATATAAAAACCAAAATAAGCAACTCTGAAGGAAAGAAAACATTTGATGTGGTTTTTAGAGCGTTTATATTGTATTACTCTTGCAGGGTATGGACAGTGTGTACAAAGCTTAACAACTTGCATCTTGAAATATCTGTGAGATTCAGTGGTTCAGTACTAAAGTTTAACGGAAGTCACCGAAAACTACCGGTAACCAGTTTAGCAGTTCTTGTTGCATTTCACAAGGCACTTATTTACCTAACTCAGTTTTTCCTTCAACCTTGTTTTATGGTTAAAATAACCCATCATAAATGTTGTCAAAGGAAAAGAAACGTTAACGATAGTCGGATTCGAACCACAGACCTTTCGATCTATAGCTCTCCTGTTTACCAACTGTTCTATTGACGAGTTGGTCGAGGAAGCCGTTCTTTATAATTCTTTATAGTTCTTTAATGTATACGAGTTGCCATTGCTCTTTCTCATAAATATACATTCACGCACCAACCAGCTCCTTAAACAAAAACATTGTGAACCGCTACACTGCAGTCAACTACCCATTCAGCAGTCGCGCTGGCCTGCATTGCATATCTAATTAGCGTGCTTCACAAAGGAATCTGTGTGTCGTGTAGTATGTGATACGAAACGTTGTTCTGCGATTGTTGATTGGCTCTCTAGGAAAGCCTGCGCAGCCTGCAGGTTTGCAAAGATGATAGTATTAGTAAGAGTAGGGAAGCTAGTCTATAACGTGTCGTTTGCGGGTGCACTGCGTGAATAGATTGTATGCGACATGCACACTATCGATTACTGTCGTCTTGGGCAAAGACTAGTACATGTACTGTACACATTTCGGGAAGTAAGGGACTTTCTTGTTTATGGTCATGGAAATATTTTACAATTTATTTTATTTTCTTCTTCTTAAAGGTAGTATACACCATTGGTAATTGCTTGAATTATCATGAATGGATAGATTTGGGGGGTTGTCTTTTATGGTAAATGTCGTTTAACTGACCTGTCCGAAGTTTTACAATCATGGATGTCAAGAAAAGCATGAAAAACAGCGTTTGTTTTCAACCGGCATCGAGCAGTTATTCTTATGTTATTTGTGTTTTTTCAAAATCGCCGTCCGGCGATCGCAAATTTTTCTTCATAAAAATCTATTTTTCAGAATAATTACAGGATATCTAGCGCAATCATTTTGCTGGATGCCTAGAATCAGTATTTACTTTCATATGAGTAAGATATTTCTTAATAATTCGGTAGTAAATTTTTTCGATATCTGCAAATGGTGTATACTACCTTTAAGCTGTAATTTCTGTTCATGATATCATGCTGTGAGGATGTAATGTGCTGAATAAAAAAAAATATCTATTAAGTAAATAATTAGTGAAATTGTGCATGTTTTCTTGAGGCTCATGTCAGTGTTATTTTTATTGTTATGGAAATTAGGACAGAATTATGAGGACTATTACGTCTGTCTCGATATTGTTTTCGGACCATGAATTTTTTTTAGATTTGTTTAAAGTTTTTATTTTAGATTCTTACATTTTTGTTCTCTCTGAAAAGAAGGTTTTAGTCATTCGTAACATTTTCTTTTCCAAATTTGTGGTATGGAGAAATTCTTTTTCCAAGTAAAATTCCAAGTTGCCAAAGTACTTTTGTAATTATTCTGATAGTCTTGTTTCCAGTCACGTTTTCTTAAATGAGTTTTCTTTTATGTCTATAAAATATTAAAATGCAGGGTTCACAAGTGTGACATTTGTGGTGTTCCGTGTACGGCTGACCTGTGTTATTTCCCACATTTCTTGACTTCAATTTTTAATTTCGTTTTAAGGTAAATTGTTGTATGCAATCGCTACCGAAGAATGTGTCCTGAATAAACAAAAGTAATTTGTGAGACGTAACCGAGACACGACAAAATGGAACCCTAGTTTATGGACGGGAAAAAAATTAAAACCATTTACAATTTTAAATAGCCCCTAAATGCTTCATCAATATATTTACTTGTCTGCACCTGAGGTAATTAACATGCATTTTGGCGGGAAAATGAAATCGCCTGAAACTTGAAGGAAAGATAAACCTACATGGTGAGCTAGCCCTCAACACAATACGGAACACAGTTTTTCAATTTCATTTTGAAAAAGAATTCGGACATTTCAATATGATTTGTTTTGGTTATGTAATATGTGGCCGTGGGAGGGCGCTCTACCGAAATAGTGGCACGTCATTGATGACAGATTATCAACACGGCGGAAAAAACGGACTGACCCATGCATGTACCTCAACTGAATGCAGATGTAGAAATAAATCAAGCCAAGAAGAACCATGGCGTGAACAACGGACAATTAGGCTTGCTTTTTTGTTGCCGAGGCATGAGTTTGCCGATTACAATAACAAAAAAGAAGTAATGCTCCTAGGTCTTCGAAACTAAAATCAGTCGAAGCAAAACTGTAGAGAAAAAAACAAAACAAAAACAACTTTTACTCTTTCGCCCATATTTAATGGCTTTATTTATTGCTGAAAAACGGAATGCAATGTGAGGCAAAAATCACTGCAACATAGTTAGCTAGATTCAATTATTATACCTGCTGAATTATAAACGCGTGCAGATTTTTTGAACTCGGCTTGCCCGCCGGCCCGAGCAATTTTTTCCCCCAGCATGGTAAAGACCAATTATCATAACTGGGCGTATCTAGACCACACTGAATGGAAGATATTAGGTTCTCGGAACCTTGCTTTCCCTTATAGGCTTAAATTAAACTCATCCCGACAATAAACTTTGCTTGGAAACCAAAAATAGTCAATGAAAAATGTGCAAACCCGAATTTAAACCCCGACATATTGTGAGAGGTCGACATATATTCATACATAAGCTGTTTTGCAAAGTAATTTAATGTACCTCTGGGACTACGTGTAACTAGTTGACTGAGCATGCAATAACAGTATATTTTATAGCACGTTAGCGTTTATATTTAAACTACTGAATAATCAATACGCGGGGGTCTAGAAACGCCCATTTTCATATTATTAATTGAACTGTTCGAGATAAATGGCGCCCTCAAGTGATGGAAAACAGGTGTTCGGGACTCGGTCTCGACGTGACAGGTGTTTTACAAACGGTTCACCGACTTAGAACGTTTACTGTTTAGTGTTACCATAGTAATTTTGTCATATTTGTAGCTCTACAGCGTGTAATCAGCTGAAGATGGACACAAGGAATACCCCCATGGTGTCCCCAGTGGTCCAAACACGCTCCTTTGAGAGAGTTTTAGCCCCTATTGCGGCCCAGGTAAGGAAATCGAGTTTGTTTAACGTTTCGTGGATCCGATCGATATTATCATGTTGTTCACACACAATCACATAGTCATAGTTTAGTCATAGACATGGATTTTTTTTTGTTTTTTTTCTCTCCATGTCTATGGTTTAGTAGTGGTACTAGCGCAACTTCCGGTAAAGAAGTGTATACGTATGGCCTTGTATACGTATATATAATTATATCGACTCTGTTACCGTTACTAGTTTAGGGCGATTAATTGTGTAGTTTATACGAGGACAATTGATAGGCGCAATTAGTTAGGCCTAAGAACTTACAACCGAAGTGCCAAAAATTACCTTCTTTCTTGTTTTTAAATAATTGGTGACTCTAAAAACATGAAATAATTGCAGGTTTCTCAGTTGCTTATCCTGATGAATGAGTCGGCAGAGAGGGAAGGGGGCAAGCTTCCCAACTTGGTCCCTTTTGCCCAGCAGGTGCTACGAGCCACGGAGGACTTGGCCCAAGTTGGTCAACATCTCATCAGCCAGTCCACAGATGAGGTACAGGTCTAATCTGGGCGCAATTAATCGGTCGATGTCCGCAATCGGTCGATCGTGTTGTGCTATGGTTTGATCATGACGCTGTCGACCGATTGCGCTGCAACCAGTCAAACACCTTTATAATATTAATAATTACTTTGTAACTCACGGTTGTGGTGGATTATTTTTTTAAGTCAGTAAAGTCCAAGATATTCGTCAAGATCCGATTGCGCACAGGATGTGGTTAGGTTTCCGTATTGTATTAGTCCGACGCCTCATAAGTCCAACACCTCATAAGTCCAAAATTTCAGAATTATGAGGCATCGGAATTATTATAGTATTCGGCTTCAAAGTCCTGACTTTTACCCACTGACTCCCCTACTAAAATCCTGATCCTTTTGCGTTCACCATCTGTAATTGTCCCCTCTTCAAATTCACACACGTAGGAGCTTTGTTCAGAAATGCCCAAGGCCTGTGACAGAATGAAATCCACCGGCCGCAACGTTCTTATGGCTGTGCAGAGACTACAGGCCGAGCCTCATTCTGAAGCCGCCAGGCAGAACATGGTGACGGCTGCTAGGAGACTACTACAGGCGACAGTAAAGGTATATGTACAGTGTGGCATTGCTTGCATAGAGTTGCAATTTTTAAAAGTTTTTACAAAGGGAAAATTAATTTTAGTTATGGGGTCATTCCGTGTTAAAGGTATCCAATTGCAAATATCAAAAAATGCTCTAATGTGAATTTAATATGCAGGTTTACAAAGGCTATTTCCTGACAAAAAATCGGAGAAAACTTTAGCTGACGCATTTTCATAATTCAAGTTCGAAGATCATTTTGTTATGTATTTTGTCTATGCTTCATGCTACGATTTTGATTGTATTTTATAAAACAGAGACCATTTAAAGAGCTTCACAATGTTGTACAATTTGCATTTCAGGTGCTGTACATTTTGAGATTTAAGTTTTTAAAGTTTGGAGGTTATGCTAATTAGTCCAAAGTTTGCTGACCTGTATTTCAAATTACTCTCATATAAAGTATAGTCCAATCATAACACCAAATATTATTTCAAGCTGTGAGTTTCGGGTACAAAGACGTGCAAGAGTTGTTTTGATAAACACAGTATATATAATTTTTTTTTGGGGGGTGGTCTAAATTTGGTATTCTGTGGAGACCTATACACAATGGGGACAATGGGAGTCAAAAGGTCTCCACAGGGTAATTTCTATAGATGGGTCTTCTTTAGGGTATAATTTTTCTACAATCATATACCTGTTTTCTGCACTACAGGTCCTGCTAGTGTCGGATGGTGCCGAGGTCCGTCGCATCATCCAAGCCGCCCACTTTGTGCTAGACAGGCTCCGCCTTCTACAGTCTGTGGAGTCTATGAAGGCGTTAGTGGTTGCCTTTAAGGTACATTTCTGCAGTCGCAGTTAGTGTTTCCTGTTTAGAAGCATTGTGCATTTGTATTGACCGGCAATCGTGGTCGTCGGACAAAAGAATTGGGAGGCAAACAATGGGTCAACGATTGACACAACATCCACGATCTCAACTCGTGTACAAATCCTATGGTAATCACCTGAAAAACGTTAGAGTACAAACAAAAGAGGTAAGACGGTCGGACAAGGCCCCCGTCCACGATTGCCGGTCAATACATGACTTTGTGTGTGTGTCAGAGTTCTAACGATTCACAGATTTTTGTGACTCGAGTCGAGTCGACTCATTTTAAGTAAGTGACTCGACTCTACTCGACTCGACTCGACTCGACTCAAGTCTTCTGATGAGGGACTTGAGCCGAGTCGAGTCGAGTCGAGTCGAGTCGAGTCGAGTCGAGTCGAGTCGAGTCGAGTCGAGTCGAGTCGAGTCGAGTCGAGTCGAGTCGAGTCGAGTCGAGTCGAGTCGAGTCGAGTCGAGTCGAGTCGAGTCGAGTCGAGTCGAGTCGAGTCGAGTCGAGTCGAGTCGAGTCGAGTCGAGTCGAGTCGAGTCGAGTCGAGTCGAGTCGAGTCGAGTCGAGTCGAGTCGAGTCGAGTCGAGTCGAGTCGAGTCGAGTCGAGTCGAGTCGAGTCGAGTCGAGTCGAGTCGAGTCGAGTCGAGTCGAGTCGAGTCGAGTCGAGTCGAGTCGAGTCGAGTCGAGTCAAGTCATTTGCCTGCAGTGACTGAGCCTTTTACCCTTTGTGTAACCAGAATGTGTTTTAACAGAGCTTGTATTAACAAGAGTTGACTGTACACTGTGGCAGTCTGTTCAC
The DNA here is from genome assembly GCA_037893245.1 of Crossaster papposus. Lineage (NCBI taxonomy): Eukaryota > Metazoa > Echinodermata > Asteroidea > Velatida > Solasteridae > Crossaster > Crossaster papposus. The sequence continues at coordinate 210,817 of JBAIAA010000875.1, forward strand.
GATTGACACGCTTTGTGTGCATTCCATTCCGTTATCTCCCCTCATCAGGCCTTCACAGAGTCTGTGATGACGCTAGGCAATCTCAGCGACCGAAGACAGCAAGACCTGACCCAGCCGCACACGAGAGAAGGAATCCTCGTTGCCATGGATACCCTGCGCAAGGCAGTGCCCATGCTCAGTGCAACCACGCAGACCTACGTCAAGTATCGCGGCAGCACCCAGGCCAAGGTTCGGCAATGACTCTGGCTGTGCCTGAAGTTTGGGCTTTATATGACTGCGGCTTCAATTTCTGGCATGAACGTGCTATGGAAATAATAGCCATGACATTTCTAACACCATCTTACCTGTGTTTCTCGTAACCCGACTGGTCCTGAACTATTTGTTGAACATACAGACGCCGTTTTGCCAATGCTAAGATCGATCTTAGAAAGAGTAACTCATCCTAACTTGCAATAGATCTAATGCAAGTTTAGGAGGAGTTGGTCTTTCTAAGATTGAACTTTAGCATTGGTGAAATTGGCCCCAGGATAAAAACCATTCTAAGAAAGAAATGAAGTAACTTGGCATGAACATTCTTTCTTGGAAAAAACAGGGTTACAAACCAAATTGTCAGGTGATGCTTATTGTTTGTGACTGGGTACTCGGGTGATTTTGCTTAGCATAAAAAGCATGTTGAGTTTTGGCTAGTGAACTGATTTTGTACTAAGCAAGACTTTCGTGCTTAGCAGCTCCATGAAATTGGCCCCAGGTGGACATACATAGTTTGAAAGCACGGCTTCATCCCAACGATTTAATAACCTTAGTACCGTAGTACATAAAAAGATTAACCCATTCAGCTACTTTATTGGAATTTGGTAAATTGAAGAATCTCTCTCATTTTTCACAGTTATAAAAGAGTTCAACTTCTTTCACGCCAATTCCCTGCGTTTGTTTTTGTTTTTGTTGGGGGCAGGCAAGTCGTGACTTTGTAATTAGTCAGGTATCCTCTGCCATCGCAGACATCGTTCAGCTAATGGGGAGTCAGTTACCAGACTCGAAGGGAGATAGAAACGACGAGGTAGAGGCGTCATCACAGAAGGAGACTCATCATCAGGAGGAGCCCGGCCACTTCGTCAAAAGACTCGACAAGGTTTCTTACTTTTTCTTTTTGGCCAACCACAACGTGGTAAAAGATGTACATAGTCTGCACAAACAGGTGTACAAATGCACATTAGAGCTTTATTAAAAGCGCCTATTACAACAATTTCCAAAATTGTTGCTAACATCATAAACTAACTTATGAGAAAATATGTTGAAATCTACTTATTTTCAGATTTCAATGTCAAAGGTCATTTTTTTACGTGTTTTTTCTATGCTTCACGCTACGATTTGTATTACATTTTATGAAATAAAAACCATTCAAAGAGTTTCAAAATTATGTACAACTTGGCCTTTTAGGTGCTATTACACGTCAATGCATTACGCGACTTATATCATGTTTTCCTGGAGCGGGTCACATATGTTGTGTCCATGGGTAAGCCACTTTACCCCAATTGCCTCTCTCCACCCAAGAGTATGAATGGGTACAGAGTAACCTGTGATGGACTAGCATCCCATCCTGGAAGGAATAGAAATATTCTCAGCCCAATTGCTTGAGACAGACTTTGCTCTCTTCAAGGGCAAAAAAACAAATTGAATGAATGTCTGCCAATGATTCATCATGCTAACTGATGAATTAACCCTTCTATGGTTTTACCTTTCAAAACCTTTCAAAATCTGCTTACTTTATAAAATGGCTATAAATAAGTATGAACCTTTCAAAACGCTCCAGAATTTGTTGCTACTGCACTACACCTTTCAATACCTTTTGAAAGGTATTTTTTTTCTCACACCAGTTTGTTCAGAAAGTTGTTTTACCTTTCAAAATCTTTCATAGGTCCCTTTTGTCAGACAGTTTTCTCACCTTTCAAAACATTTCAGTCCAAGAAACTTGAAAGTTTTTTTTTATCACACCAGTTTGTTCAGAGAGTTGTTTTACCTTTCAACATCTTTCATAGGTCCCTTTTGTCAGACAGTTTTCTCACCTTTCAAAACCTTTCAGTCCAGGAAACTTGAAAGGTTTTGAAAGGTCAGACAATTCTATGGCAACTGCACTATATATAGGAGGGTTAATTAATATCAAATTATTTAATACTTTCTCAGTTGATACAACTGCTGTCTCCCAACCGTCGCTCATCACTGGATGCTGATTTCTACGACCACGTAGGGGAGGTTGTTCGGCACAGTATGTCTGTTGGGTCACTGTCCAGGGACAATCTGAGGGAGCAGATCACTGCATCGTGCAAACAGGTTTGTCTCTATTAGCTAATATCGTAGAGCTGCTATAGTGTTTGCCAAAGCCCACTGCATTCGGCAGTGTGCCCGCTATTAAACGACACACTTTATATTCCCATCAGCTCCCTCAATCGCGCAGGGTTCTTTGCAAATTGCTCAAACGGGGCGTGACCTTTTCATGCAAATTCGACCATTCAAATATAGGCATAGTATCTTCACGCAGTCAACTACCATATAACGATCGCGCTGGCCTGCGTTGCATATCTAACTGGCGCTGCTTCACAAAGGAATTTCGTGCATGTCCGTAGTTCGTGTTGATAATCGCAGTTCTGCGATCACTAATTGGCTCCCTAGGAAAGCCTGCGGAGAAATAACGGCTGGAAGCATTTTGCAGAAACTACCCCTGAAAGCCTTCAACCAGTTCGCGCCGGGATTATTTTAACATCACCGAGCCGAGGGGCGGGATTATTTTTAACGAAACTCGATCCGAAGCAGGTTTAGGCCGATAGTGCCGGGAAGCACACGCACGCATTTCCGGCCTTGCTCGCTGCTGACAGAGATTTCCGAACTTGAACTTGGCGTGTTTATGCCTCATCCGTTTTGAATTTGGGAAAAGCTTTGTGTTTATATACGTCATCCGACGCAAACTGGTTAAAAAACCTGATTTTCCTCCCGGCTTGCAGATTTTGAAGCAGCGCGGCCTGATCCAGGACCGATCGGAAGGAATCAAGGACAACCCGGGCTTCAAACAGCTACGCGCGGACTACAACCAGAGCTGCGAACGCTTGGCCAAGGAGCTTCTGGTCCTGGAGAAGCTGGTCAAGTTTGGGCTTATCGGGCAGACTGTCGATGCCTTCGTGGAGACGGTCGAGCCTCTAGAGCGAATGGTCAAGGCTGCCACAACCACGCTTAAGGTATGACAGAGGCAGGGAGCTGAGGAAACTCCGCACACGAAAAACAGGAAGATGAGGCCTTGACATAGGGTCTGTCGATATATTGATATATTACTTGATTATTCAATATTACTTAAAGGTAGGATAGTACACCATTGGTAATTGCTTGAATCATCATTAATGGGTAGATTTGGGGGGTTGTGTTTCATAGTAAATATCATTTAACTGACCTGTCCGAAGTTTTACAATCATGAATGCCGAGAAAACCACGAAAAACAGCGTTTGTTTTCAACCGGCATTGGGCAGTTATTCTTATGTTATCTTTGTTTTTTCGCGATCGCCGTATATATTATTATACAATTATATTTTTCGGAATAATTACAGGATATCTAGCGCAATCATTTTGCTGGATGCCTAGAATCATTATTTACTTTCAAATGAGTAAGATATTTCTTAATAATTCGGTAGTAAATATTTTCGAAATCTGCAAATGGTGTATATACTACCTTTAACCCTAACCCTCCAGGGTATTTTGGCTAGAAACCCTGCCAGACGCAACTGATTGCATACTTTGTCACATTGACTTGTGTGCAGAGTCCAGCAAGGTCAAGCAGTCACCACAGATGCACTGTGCTGTATCTGGTAGGGTTAGGGTTAATGCATGATATCGGTGATAGTAATTTTGTAATCATATTACAAAAAATATCTATTTGTCTGTTTAGTGCGTGACACGCGAGTAGCTGCAATTCCCTGGCTGAGAACGCGCCCTGAACGCAGATTGTGGTCACAATTCAAATTGTGACTCGGCAAATTTTGAATTGAAATCAAAATCTTAGTATATTGCTTTCTCGGGATATGTAGCATTCACAAAGCTAAAATCAGGTTGTTAATCCAAACAGCTTTTTTTTATAATTTGGGCACTTTTGCTGCTTCAAACGATAAAAATGCGCAACTGACAAATGGTCTATTGTGCATTTAAAGGGATATATTCTGTATCGGAATTGTTTTCTTTACTTGTCCTATTATGTTTACCTTTCGGATGATTAAAACCTGCCTTCAAAGTCTTTTTTTTCCCCTCCTTTACAACTCAAATATTTGTCTGTTGCCCATTCTTTGTTTTATCAATGACTTATGCGGATGGATTATTTTACCTTTTGCAGGAGAAGGGGCCTCTTCGTCGAAGAGACTGCGTCCAAATTTTGCAGCCACTTGAAGACACGTTCCATGACCACGCAGACAGGATGTGCCAACTTGGGAGTTTTGCCTCGGCGAGTTGTACAGACGTGCAGAGTGAGTGCGCTAACTGCAATACCTAAGACAGTTTACCCATTCGTGTCGAAGGAAGTGTCTACACAAAGAGTTTTCCGGATGACGGATAAACACCTCACGAGCAAGGCTTGAAATATCTGTCAGCAACCGGCTCGTAGCTAGCAAGCGAGGCGGGAAATATCAGGGTTTGCTACCTACAGATGATGGCCTAAACCTGTCTCGGATCAAGTTTTTTTTTAAACAGTCTCGCGCCCGTCAAAATAATCCCTGTGCGAACTGGTTAAACACCAATTGGTATTAAACAGTTCTTACGTTGTCACATTAAAATTGAATTCCTATGAAGTTCTTATCTACACTAATAAACCACAATTTGGGAGACAGCAAACTTACGGCAAGATAGCTCAGATGGTAGAGCGCCGGTCCGGTATTCCGGAGGTCGCAGGTTCGAGTCCCGCCTTGCCAATTTCTTTGTTCACTTTGAAGTTCTTTTCTGTTTGCTTTTTTATTGGTTATAGATATATACCATAAAACTAACCTGTACAAATTTCATTTCAAAAGGTGCTAGCGATTTTGAGATATTGCCGAAAATCTGGAGCGGTTATGTCCACGCAGGAAGAATAATCTGTATTGGAATACACACTCTGAGAAACGTCACAGCAGTAACGCTTCTCAGATTCAAATTTTTGGGGATAAAAAGTAATATCTTTTCTCATAACCGCAGTACTTCGAAGTGAAAAGTTTCTGAAAATGCATTATACTATCCAAAGCTGCTGTACTTCTTACCAAGTAAGTTTTGATTGCCATACATTTTTGGAGTAATTACCAAACGTATACGATCCCTTTAAGGGGTACCCGGATACCCGTGCTTTTTTTGTAATCTGGTACCCGGTTCTCAAACTACTTGTACATTTTCCTCCCTGTGATAGAATCTACCAACTTGCTCCACTTGGTGAGTTCTCTGGAACGGCTGGATCCTGAGGTCTTCCCGGCGTGCCTAGCCGTGCGCCAGGACACTCTGGACAGAGGCGCCGTCCGGCACTTGAAGCTGATTCGCCGAGAGTGGCAGAGCGAATTACAGCGATTGGTCGAAGCCTTGGATGACCTCATCGACGCAAACAGATTCATGGAAGTATCAGGTCAGGAGTCAATTTCACAAAAACCTGTCTCATCTTGCGACTCGCCTCAGGACTTAAGTCGAGTCGGAATCAATTTCAGCAAACCCATCTTTAACTAGTTCGCGCCGGATGACATATATAAACGCAAAGTTTTCCCCAGATTCAAAACAGATGACGCATAAACACGCCACTAGCAAGGCCGGAAATGTCTGTCAGCAGCAAGCAAGGCCGTAAATGCATGGGTGTGCTTCCCGGTACTATCTGCCTGAACCCGCCTCAGATCAAGTTTTGTTAAAAATAATCCCGCTCGTCGGCTCAGTGATGTTAAAATAATCCTGGCGCGAACTGGTTAATAGGAAAGATGCATCAAAACCAATTTGATCGCTGTTTCGTGTTTGTTTTTACACCATAAACAGGTGCCTAGAACATGAATGTTCACCAGAAAAATAATCTACGCAATAAATTTGAAATATAAGGTTGTTTTGCACATTCTACACAAGATACGATAGAGTCGACTAGTTGTTGGAATATGATTTAATTTTGTAAATAATTTATTTAATTAAAACTCTACCCATGTATCATATTTGTTCTTCTTTCCTCGCAACTATAACTCTAGGCCAACACCTATTTAACATTTTTGTCCTATTAATTGTTCTGCAGAGTCTTACATGCAGGATGACCTTGACGACTGTCGGCAAGCTGAGGTCATCGCGGACCACGACCTCTTGTCCGAAGTGGCCAATAACCTACTGGGCCGGACCAAGAGGGTCATTCGGGTCGCGGGCAATCAGGTGGACGCGAGCGAGGACCCGATATTCCGCAACGGGCTGAGGGTTCATATCGACCAGTTGGAGAAAGGTATCAACCCATCCAAACAAGTGTCCAAAACTCGATCTGAGGCGGGTTCAGGCCGATGGTACCGGAAAGCACACATAGCGCATAAACACGTCACGAGCAAGGCCGGAAATGCCTGTCAGCAGCGAGCAAGGCCGGAAATATGTGGGTGTGCTTCCCGGTACCATTGGCCTGAACCCGCCTCGGATCAAGTTTCGTTTATAATAATCCCTCGCCTCGGCTCGGTGATGTTATCAATAATCCTGAGAAAAAATGACAATGTGCGTTAACATTGTTTGCAGCAATGACCCTCGTGAAGAATGGTGCGCAAAAGGTCCTCTCCAACTTCCAACTCAAGAGGGCGCACGAACAGCTGACGGAACAAGGGAATCACCTGCTGGAGTGCATACACAGAGTGGCCCAGGGCATCCTGGGAAGGGATCATCCCGATATTTTGAATCCGCTGAGGCAGGGCGTCAGCAACGGGCCGAAGCAACAAGTGAAAGGTCAGTGTTACAGGTGAAAGGTCGGTGTTACAGGTGAAAGGTCGGTGTTACAGGTGAAAGGTCGGTGTTACAGGTGAAAGGTCGGTGTTACAGGTGAAAGGTCAGTGTTACAGGTGAAAGGTCGGTGTTACAGGTGAAAGGTCGGTGTTACAGGTGAAATGTTAGCGTTACAGGTGAAAGGTCAGCGTTACAGGTGAAAGGTCAGTGTTACAGGTGAAAGGTCAGTGTTACAGGTGAAAGGTCAGTGTTACAGGTGAAAGGTCAGTGTTACAGGTGAAAGGTCAGCGTTACAGGTGAAAGGTCAGCGTTACAGGTGAAAGGTCAGCGTTACAGGTGAAAGGTCAGTGTTACAGGTGAAAGGTCAGTGTTACAGGTGAAAGGTCAGCGTTACAGGTGAAAGGTCAGCGTTACAGGTGAAAGGTCAGCGTTACAGGTGAAAGGTCAGCGTTACAGGTGAAAGGTCAGCGTTTCAGGTGAAAGGTCAGCGTTTCAGGTGAAAGGTCAGCGTTACAGGTGAAAGGTCATTACTACAGGTGAAAGGTCATTACTACAGGTGAAAGGTCATTATTACAGGTGAAAGGTCAGTATTACAGGTGAAAGGTCAGTATTACAGGTGAAAGGTCAGTATTACAGGTGAAAGGTCAGTATTACAGGTGAAAGGTCAGTATTACAGGTGAAAGGTCAGTATTACAGGTGAAAGGTCAGTATTACAGGTGAAAGGTCAGTATTACAGGTGAAAGGTCAGTATTACAGGTGAAAGGTCAGTATTACAGGTGAAAGGTCAGTATTACAGGTGAAAGGTCAGTATTACAGGTGAAAGGTCAGTATTACAGGTGAAAGGTCAGTATTACAGGTGATCGAAAGGTCAGTATTACAGGTGAAAGGTCAGTATTACAGGTGAAAGGTCAGTATTACAGGTAATATTACAGGTATTACAGGTCCGTATAATAATAATAATATTAATGTCTATTTTGTTACAGAATTTCCAGAGTATGTCAACAACGAGGCAATTGCTTCGACTCGACTTCGTTTCTACAATGTGAATTACTTAAGTAAACCACTACCGACATCAGCTGGAGTGCTAGCCTCGGATCCAGCCGTCGATCTCCCCGATGGCTTGTCTAAGCTCAATTTATCCCGAGTCCTTCCAGATACCCTTAAACAAGGTAAGGACAAAAAAGGACAAGAGATATGTTTCACACAAATAAGTTTCACATTAGGGTACACCATGTTAAATCGTTTATAGCTACTGATTCACTTGTATTTCTGGTAAGAGTAACCAACTTAAAGCTTGTAAGGAGTCCATTCTGTACTTTAAACATGTGTAGCAAATCTGTGTATCATGATATGTAGAAGAACTAAAAAAAAATTGCCTCACAACCTGTTCTAGACATAATGACGCCGAGTTCCAACTTGGTGGAATGACCCATTTAATCCCTTGTCGACAGTATTAATTCCTCACTGCACTCGATTGTATGCATGACTAGCAGCCTTTGTCTAGTAACTTCATTGCACAATGGACCTGAGAGCGCAGCTGTCACACAGGCCGTGTTCTGCGACATAGCACAGCTAACAACAGCATTTCGGACGTATTAGCGGGTCGCGGCAATAGCCGTTCCCCGGTGTCAAGGCCTAAAGGTTTTTTCAACTTTAACTGTCTCCAATAGCAGGAGCACCAGTGCGGCTATCCTACCCCATGGCTGGACTAATGAGGGCGCTGTTTGATCACGAGCCCGACCCGCAGAGGGTTGACATGCTGTGCGTTGAGGCCGAGAACAAGAGCTCCTTCCTGGCTAGTCTTGCCACCAGGGTTTCTGATTGCACGCAAGACCAGCAGCTGAAAGGGTAAGCCTGGTACAAGGTGCATGTGGAGGAGACAACTGCTGAAGCTGAGACTAGTCTCGGTCATGTCGGTTGTCAGCGTCACAATTTACCAAATGTGACCCACCACCCCAAAACCAGGCTGAAGTCGAAATTTTTCATATGAGAGATGTTTATACCATTGGATTGCTAGTGTTTTAAGCTTTAAAATAAGCTATAGTGGACTCAAATAGGTGGTATACTTTTGAAGTTACATCTTTTTGAAGTTAGGAAGTGTCAATGGATGCTTTTGAAAAAAAAAGAGAACTAAAGTCGTTTATCATTATCATACATTATTGAGCAAAAATCAGGAAAAGGCCATTATTATCACTTTCGGGGAATTTTGAAAAAGGTTTAAACATGAACAGCCTATAAATTAGAGTTTTAGCTAACGATTTATGAAAAAAAAAAAATCGACCGGCAACACATTTTTGTTTACAATGCCGTATCTCGAAATGGCATTTGCCGACTTCTGCCTGGTTTTGGCGTGGTGGGTCACAAATATGAATCTCCTAACCCATCCATTTCCGAAAATTACAGCTAAAGCAAATGGTGTGCACTTCCTTTACTGAATACAATTTATAGTTGATTGAATAATCATTCTTATTTTCCTCGTATGTTTCTGTATATTTATTTCTTGTTTTCTTAAAGAAAATTGGAGTCCGAGGCACTTCATCTCATCGCCCAGACTGCCCAGTTGGCCCAGCAGGCGAAAGCTTCCGTGGCTGGCTCAGAGTCGGCGAAGATGAACGCCAATCTCTCGGCCGAAACCTGGACAGCAGCGGTGGCTACCCTACGCACCAGCCTGACAGATGCGATTGGCTGTTGGGGGTTGCCCGGCGACAAGCTAATGGAAGTGGCGCTACGAGGCGGGACCGACAACCTGCCGAAAGAGGTCGGTCATTTTAAATAAGAAGTTTATCTGTGTAAATTTGCATGTTCTCTTTATGGTATATGCTGAGGCAATTTAAATTCGCAGATATCTAAAGTTTTTACTACCGAATTATTAAGAAATATCTTACTTATTTGAAAGTAATTAATGATTGTAGGCATCCAGCAAAATGTTTGTGCTAGATATCCTGTAAATGTTCTGGAAAATTGAGCTTTATAGAAACAAAATAATTAACGATTGCCGTCCGGCGGTCGCGGAAAAAAACAAGAACAACATAAGAACCACTGCCCGACGCCAGTTGAAGACGACACCGTTTTTTCTTGCTTTTTTCGGCATCTATGATTGTAAAACTTCGGACAGGTCAGTTAAAAGATATTTACTATAAAATACAACCCCCAAGTCCAGCCATTCCTGATAATTCAAGCAAATACCAATGGTGTATCCTACCTTTAATGCTGTTTTGTGCTGTGTTTTATCGAGTAAGGAACAAGGGGCAATGATATCTGATTAATTTGTTTCGCAGATTGATAGTATGAATGTTCATCTCCAAAGCGTGCATCGCTTGGTCCTGACTTTCACGGCGGCCGTGCAGGCTGTCGCGAGTCTCAACAATTCTAAAATGGCCGACTCGTCAATTCGGGTCCAGCTGCTTCAGAAGCAGGCCTCGGATTGGACGAAGCTGACCCAGAGCCTGATCAGCGCGGCCAATGAGACCGTCGTAAACCCAGGTAGCCTGGGAACTTGCGACTGATTTTACTAAATGCAAAGACGAGCCTTAGGAAGGGTTACTCGTCTTAACGTGAATCAATTTCATCAAAGTTAAGACGTATTAAACATGTCCTCACATCCTTAGCAATGCGACTGAACTTGTCTTAACTTGAGATCGATCCGAGGGTCGTCTGATCTCATTTATGAGTTCATTAATTTGTATATATCGTCTGGAAATTATTGCATTATTCTGGTTAAAGGCGAATGTCGGCCTAGAGTTATAGTTTCAAGGAAAAACCAGATTTCAAAGATTTCTGATACATGAGTATAACGTTTTAATAACATTTATTATTTAAGTTCAATTATACGTCAACAACTAGTCAACTCTATTTCTATCGTATATTGTGTAGAATGTGCAAAACTACTTTACGTTTGAAATGTATTGCGTAGAGTAATTTTGTGGTGGTTCTATACGCGTGCGCGAGTGCGGAGTTGGTTTGCGTATTTTTAATTCGAGGACTGTTTCGTCAAGCGGTAAAAACAAACATGAAACAGCCATCAAATTGGTATTTGTGATGTAGCTAAATAAGTTGACCCCAGCTTTATAGGTTATTAGACGTTAAACTTTTCTCACACTCCATAGATATGTGACTTGGGAGATTTTAGGCTGCAAAACAAACACATGTAGTCTGAGGCTCAGAACGTCAAATTTTTCTGTACATGTAGATTTTAGGCGCCAGCCAATTCGAGCCACTCTTAGAAGCTGTACGTGCAGCCATTAACCAGTTCGCGCCGGGATTATTTTAACATCGCCGAGCCGACGGGCGGGATTATTTTTAACGAAACTCGATCCGAAGCGTGTTCAGGCTGATAGTGCCGGGAAGCACACCCACGCATTTCCGGCCTTGCGCGCTGCTGACATACATTTCCGAACTTGAACTTGGCGTGTTTATGCGTCATCCGTTTTGAATTTGGGGAAATTTTTGCGTTTATATACGTCATCCGGCGCGAACTGGTTAAGAGCAGACATTCGGCCAACAATGTTGATTGTTTTTCCCACCGTGCACGGCAGTCAAATCCGAACTTGCACCAAAATCTTTATTCACACCTTCAGACGAGCCCCTGCTTCAAGATTTGGTGGAACGCCGGTGGCTGGATTGGTCAATAAAACAACTGGAGCTCATTTCCCACGTGGACAGATGCGATCTAGAATCAGGCAAGATGGTTGCCTCTCTAGCAACAGTTGCCATGGAGGGCAGCCACAACGAGGTCACTGAGCATGTGCAGAGGCTGAAAGACTACACAGCGAAGATGGGTCAAATGGCCGACAGCTTACTAAGGTGAACATTTTATTATAAATTAATACTGAATTTGCAATTTTGAAGCTGCAAAATTGTAATTGTATTGGAGTGTTTCCTCTTCATCACTGATATGTAATTTTATGGGTTTTTTTTCTCTTGTTTTAGGCCGTGTCAGAAACGGGTGTCTAGAGCTACAACTACAGCGATTGTCTGCGTCGGCCATTTTGTAGCGCTGCCCGAAATGCCGTTTAGAGCTACAGCTATGGCTACAACGTCACAAAAATCTAGCCGTAAAAGAAGTTGTCTAGCTCAGGCAAAACAAAATAGCGGCAGCACTAACACAAATTTTCGTTTATTTTTCAATAATAGTGCATTGAATTGAAACCAACAGATCGACAAATACGTCAATATCATCATGTATTTCGACTGGCTGTAAACAAACAATGCGTAACATCTAGCAGACGATAATTGTCCGAATTCCATTTGCCTTAGCGCCTACGTAGACGTAGCTGTAGCTGTAGACGTAGACCGTAGCTCTAGACACTCGTTTAGGACACGGCCTTATTATAATGGAAAATAATAATTGGTTTGGGGCATGTAATATTGAATGTTGTTCATATTATTGAAGTGTGCCTTTTTTTTCTCTGTTTGTACATTCACAGCAGTTACGCAGACTCTACCCAACCTGACGGTCTCGCGGAAGCTAGGCAGTCCCTCGACAAACTCAGCAAGCTGCTCTCAGAAGTTGCTGTCAGCTGCCTCGGAGTCGGTGCTGAGGGGAGGTCACCGGAGCGGAGAACCAGGGTGACGCAGAAGGTGTCGCTACTACAGAGGGAATGGGCTGCCAAGGTAAGGTCCAAATCGTGGATCTGCGGAGCCCGCAAGCTTCGTAATAATATCTGCTATATGTATATGTGACCGTCCACGATGAAAGGGCTGTAAAGTAGGCATCTTAACGTTTTGAAATATTTAGAGAAGATAAAATCTACAAGAAATAAGCTTTAAAATGATGTATTACAAGACATAGTTGGTATTTATGGTTAGCTACAACAAGTAACACTGAATATGAAAATTCTTATTTTTTAAATTGTTTTTCACACAATGTTAATGGTCCTTTTCTCAAAATAAGCTCTGGCGACTTTACAGCCCTTTTGTCGTGGATGGTCACATATATACAAATTTGACGCGACCCTGCGTGCTAGCCAATCACAGACGACTTGTGTAGAAAGAACACTGTCATTAATACGGTCCCCAAAATGAGTCAGTTAAAAAAAAGGGGTTCATTAGCGAATAAATATGGTATTTATGAATATGTATCGTTCGTTCGTTCGTTTGTTCGGCCTGCGTGTAATGTGATGTTCAGCGCCATTTTCTGATGGTCGTTGACGTGACAATAGTTCGACTAGAGTTGTTTGCTCTTCAACTATCATAGACAAGGTATGTCTCAAATCAACAACTAGTTAACCATTAGTCCTCGACCGAACTTGCCATTGAAGCTGAATTTTGTTTGGTTGTTTTAATATACAGGCTCAGCTGCTTGCAACTCACATTGACCGCTCAGCGGGGGACATGGCAGCACCCTTGGATAGACTGAACGGGTCAGCGTTGGCGGTTGGCCAAGCCTCAGGTTTGTTGGTCTGTTAGCCTGTCTGCATGTCTGTTTGTAGGTTACAGTGACAATAGGTGCAAGAATGTTATAACTGGCTAGAGAAAAGGATTGATTTTTGTTTGTTTATTTTAGATTTGAACAAAGGGATTGGCTGGAGCGGGGCTGGAACCTACGATCTCCAGATTGCCGTTCAGGTGCTCTACCACCGGAACGGCAACCTTGAGGTCGGAGTTAGACAGCATAATAGAATGGATATTATTATTATTTGTATTATTTCTTAATAACTTGATTGATCTCAATCAAGGCTAAAAGTGTTACCACCCTGTTGGCGAAATCGTCACAGGTTGACGTTAGTAAGGGCATACAGTCGTAAAACAACAAAATTTGCTTCTTTATTCGTACAATATGTGACCCGCTCCAGGAAAAGGTGACATTAGTCGCGCTATGCATTTATGAGTAATGGCCTGTTAAAGTTAATAGGGTAAATATTTTTGTCAAAATTAGATTTTCATTTGTTGTCTTAAAAGACATCTTTAATATCCACAGTTATTAAGACTTAATTAACAAAAAGCTGGAATTTGATAAATAAAGTGAAACAAAATCTTTTAGGAGTGCAAGGTTCCAATGTATTGTCTTAGTTTTGTTGTGTTTCGAAGCCTGTTTTTTCAGTTGTGTATTTTGAATTCCATGGAACCATTAATATGTAAAAAGGTCAAATCACCGGAACGGGAGGGGCTATGGAGCTGTACTATGTACCAAATGAAAGCTTATATCATGGACGCTTTAATCATGTAAATAACTCTATTGTAGGGTCACATATTTGTACAATGGCAGTTGCTCGCCTACGGAGAGTAAGTGTGTGAACTGCCCACACTGGACCGAGCCAGAGCTCTGGAGTGGGTTCTACTGATGTGGATTAAGCCTCGAGTCCAGTATAAAATAAAGTAACCGATATGATGATGATGATTTCTGGTAATGAAACCAAGGATCCCACAAAAGTCTTTTTTTTCTGATTCTGCCTTTCAAAGTCCTACTTTTTAAAATCTTCGTCTGCTTGAAAACTGGCCGGTTTCGTAGTTACTACATAAAGCACGAGGGCCAATTTCATAAAACATGTAAGCACACAAATCTGCTTAGCACAAAACAAGTTTTGTTCAGTAAAAACATGTTACCAGCCAAATTTTCATCTGCTGTTCATGCTAAGCAAAAAACAGCTGAATACCAGCCACAAACAATAAACACCACCTGAAAATTTGATTTGTAACCATGTTTTTCCCCCCAAGGAAGAATTGTCATGCTAAGCAAATGTTGGTGCTTACATGTTTTATAAAATAAATTGGCTTCAGATGTTTTTTAACAGTGATTAACCTTTATTTCTGTTACTCCTAGGTCCGTCAAGGCATGAACTGTTGGAGGAGTTTCAGACTCGCTCAGATCACCTCAGCTCGACGGTGTCGGTGGTCAGGCAAGCCTGCGCCCAGGCACTGAGGCCCACCCAAGCGGGGCCCGCGAAGTCCGGCGTGCTTGCAGCCGTGGATGCGCTGTGCAGACTCACTCCGCTGGCTCTCATGCAAGCCAGGAGCATTGCAGGTGATTTCTCTTGAACCAGTTTCTCCTCAAGTCATTTTCCCAAGTTTGTAGCTTTGCATGTTGAACTTTTAACCTGAATTTTTTTTACTCTTACTTTGGACGTCTGTATCTCTAGTTAGGAATGCCGGACAAAATTTAAAGTCGAGATATTAAATTATCTAGCTAGGTTACGAATACAAATAAAAAATAAAAAAAATACAGAATTTTGTGCATGAGATCAAGCAGAATAGACTTTGACCTTTGACACTGTGCAAGCTGCAACATTGACTTTAAAAAATTTGTTCAAATAAGACCTAGGGTTTACTCATTGTGCTTATGAAATATAAAAAATAGAATCTCAAGCAGTTGAAACGGGATACGCGATTATTGTGAGATTAGTGACCTAAAAAACTCACGAAACTAGTAATACACTGAAACTCGAGATAACGTCAGCTCACAGGATTTGTCAATGGCAAGCCCTATTACGTGATGATATTTTAGAGTTATTTAGAGATATCTCTAAATGAATTAGAATTATCCTCAATTATTTATAGAAATTTGTAATTATTTAGAGAGACATCTTTAATCATTGCGAGATATCTCTAATTCGGACCTGTGAAAATACCGGCCAGGTCCAGGCCCTTAAACTGCAAGGGAAACGGCCGGCCTTGCAGGACCCACTTAGACAGGGTGCCATGTGTCTGGGGGATCCTCCGTGGCCCGCCTTCCGCGGGATTCTCCTGGAAAACTGCCTAGAATCAGTCTATCGTTATACTTCTATACAAAAGTTCTTTCATTCTTTTGAAACGTTCTCATTCTTTTCCTATGTGATAATTGTTCTTTCCGACTCTAAGTTTTTATATTCTCCACAGTTCACTTGATTGTTTTTTATTACTACCTATTGTCTTATATTTGTACACATTCTCGCCGTGAATATGGCCACTGATGCCGGTACGGTGTTTAACCCAAAACTCACTCACTCACAATTCATTGCGAGGTATCTCTTGTCGCGTGAATAATAAATGTTAAGTGGGTTCGCCATTGATGAATCTTGTGCGCTGACGTCGATCCCAAGTTTTGATGCATTTATACTAGTTTCGTTGCAACAGGTATTCTTTTACACATAAACTTTACTCTATGTACTGCGGGATTCCAGATCTTAATGGTTTGGCTTAATATTCTTTCAAATCAAACTTGAAGTGTGAGAGATGTTGTTGATCTTGCTGGTTATTTTAGATGGTCACCCAGTGTCCAGAGAAGTCACTGCTAGCGTCAAGAGAGAGTGGGCGTGTAACGCCAAGGCCGTCATCAACGGCTTGACTAATAACCCCGAAGTAACGTCGTCGGTTGTCGAAGGTAAGTAAATCCGTTGAAATAGCGGGAGTTTTTTATTTAGCTCACGCGGGTCGACACGGGTTTTAGTCCTGGGTAGTTCGGTTTAGTTCTGACGTCATACTTGGGGCTCAGGCGAGTTGGCTACCACAGGCGAGCTGGTTACCGCAGGCGAGCTAGCATCTGTGGGTAGCACACCCTGATATTTGCAGTCTTGCTCGTTGCGAGTTGGTTGCTGACAGATATTTCCAGCCTTACTTGTGACTTATTTATCCGTCATCCATTTTGAAATCCGAAAAAAACATTGCGTGTATAAACGGCATCCGATCTGGTTAACCCCATGAAAGAAACTTGAAACTTGAAAGAAATTTCTAAATCAATTTCTTTAATTTCCCATAATCCTATTAGATGTGAGCAGTGCTCTAAGATGCACTGCCTATCTACCCGCATCTAACCTACCCTTCTCTGGACCAGGGAATGCGGAGTTGCCCGGACCGCTCGACACGTCTAGGCTGTCGCCTCACCAGATGAGCCTCTTGAACACACTACCAAGGCAAAGTGCGTGCACAATAATTACTCGTTCATTGATATTACAGGCTAATCCTATGCACAATAAGATTGAACAAGTATAGTAATGTTGTGCTCAAGATTGAACAATTATAATAACGTGGTGCTCATTTTCTCAATGGCTGTGCAATCATTACCCCCGCTCATCAGGCCATGGCACCATGATAACATTTTCTGAAGCATCAACTTTGAGACCAGTAAAACCTGGTCTTCTACCTTCACAGGTACCCACTTACACTCCTGGGTGGAGAGGCGCGGTTGCAGTCACGTGTCTTGCTCAAGAACACGAGCGCCGTCTCCCCCTATCAGGGTTTGAACCTTGCGTACTTTGACGTACAAGTCGAACGCCGTAACCAATGGACTCTCGGCTTCCTTCCCTGGTCATAGGGCCTTTTCGATTTTCCTGGCTTCGTCTTCGTCTTCGGCTTAAGGCCATTTCAGGCCTCTAACTGCGAGAACTCCAGCTACATTCTGGTGCCTGTTGTGCTTCAGAAACATTCAATCCGTTGAAAGGAACCCAAAAGTTTGAATATTTACATTTGCCTTCATTTCTATTTCCTTCTCAGTGATTCGGGAGTCGGAGGCGAAGCAAAGGTTTCGGAAACTCCTAAGACTTCTAAAGCGCAAAAGCAAATGCGAACATGAATTCTTGATATCATGGGAAATTTTCGAACACATTTCAAATCCTGCAATTTTTCGCAGCGAATGCTGTGTAACTTTAAATTCGTAACTTCAAATTTGTCTGTCAGTCAGTAATCGTGATTAGTGCAAAGAGAACACTAGGCTAGCCCTTTCGTACCAATTCATAATCCAATAAATACATTTAAAAAACATGCCGTCCTGAATTTCATCCACATTCACATTGTCACACCGTATGTTAGGCACAGCCTCTGGATTCGTACCTCTCAACCACTCCACTCCCTCCGATCATTCCGCCCGACCCAAGCCCTTCCAGCCCGCCAATTCATCTTCCTACTCCTCCCCAGGGGGACGTGATGAGAGGGATGCCTGCAAGGTAACATCGCTAAGGAAAAGATTCACTCATGAGAAGGAGGTTGATTCTAAAAGGTACCGATCCCAATTCCTTAGCCAATACAAACGATAACAAGTTTACCAGATTTTTTTAAATAATCGCCAGTTGAACACAGGAAATTGACAGAACAGGACTCAAACCTGCAACTGCCCAAATATGTCGTCAATTTGCCTAAAATCTTTGTGCGGAAGTATCATATAAAATTGTTAGTCATAGTTTTGGATCTGTTTTCGTGTGGACTGAATGTCGAGACCATTTTGTGCAACCTTCAAGGTTTAAGCACATTTAAGTTAAAACAAGTTTTGTTCTGTTTTATTAACAGTCCCTACAGGAACAGAGCACTTGGAATGGAAAGGTACGTTTTCATCATGTGTATTGTTTCTTTATTTAGGTTAAAACTAAAAGTATAAGGTTGGTAGAGTGGTTTTATTGTTGGCCCCATTCATTGTGCACATAAAACACAGTTGAAACCAAGGCTTTGTTGTCCCTACGCGTATTGTATTCATAAATACCTGAAACAGTTTAGACTTTCCTATTGGTCAATAGCCCGTCATGTGGGCGATTTTTTTTTGGTCATATGAAATCTTGACTACTATATAAAAGTCTGGTCCCTTTTGCCCTTTTATTGGTCAAAACCTGGTCATGGGCCTGGACATTAACTCATCTAGTTCCATGAGCCGACTCTAAACATATGTGACCCGCTCCATCGTAATCAGGAATAAGTCGCTGAGCCCAAGTCTATTTTCTGAACATCGTATAGTTATCACAGATTATTGTCATCAATAAAGATGAAAATGAAGAGGATTTGTGTGTGCTGTCCGTATGATTTTGGTCAATTTTGTTTATTTCAAAGCTGTTTTTCTCGGAATGTGGATTCGGTAAATAAATATACAACTGTCATCTTCATCAGACCATAACTATGCCTTTCTATGCCTTTCACACAATTTCTCGCAAGAAATGCCCGTTTTCTCATAATCTCTGTATTAAGACTCTAGACTAAAAAATAAAAATAAAAACAATATTGAGTATCAAACCTCTAAGTGTTATATACCATTGGAAAGCTCTGTTTCCACAGAATTTAGAAATACCCATATCTCAATTTTTGATTTTGCCGACTTTACGCTCATTTTGTGACGACAGGTCACATATGTTTGAAACCGACCAACCACATTTATATTCCCATCTTAACAGTGTCTGTATTGACACTTGTTGACTGGTAACATGCTTTCTTCTCTTACAGCTATGTTAGAACTCCAGGTTTGAGGTCTGCCGCCAGCACTCCGATGTTACAGACACCTAGGACTACTGGAGGGAGAGACGCTCTCAATCACACCAGCTATAACAAATGCAGCTCCTCCATTACGGTGAGTTCTTGACATTAACTGTCGGAAAGATCACTTTGGGACCACGATGTCAGGAATAATAAAAAAAGGGGGGGGGGGGGGGTTATGCCGAGAGTGACTAGCCAAGAGAAAGAATCAATTTGTAAATCCCCACTCCCCCCACTGGATACACCATTCATTAATTCTAAATTGTTCACCAAAACTGTACAAAGTACATGTGACTAAATTTTTATTTTTGCCTTTCCAGCACCCAATTTAACCGAACTCTTCGTAACTTACGATGCATCGCAGCCCCGCGACGCGTTGTATCTCTACATTGCGTCGCGTTACTCTTTGTACGTGTCGCGAGATGCAACGTGTTACTCTTCGTAACTTGAGTTGCGACGCGTCAAATCGGGGGCAGGGACAGTATACAAACTTACATAACATGGTTGGAAGGTGGGTAGTCGATATTAGCTTCCCGAGGTATTGGAAGTTGACAAACTAGTCGGAAGCTACAAACCCGTAATAGCCATTTGCCCAGGGATCACACCAGGGCTGCATTCCACTTACGCGAACTGTTTGCGCGAACTCAGCCTTAAAAACTACGTTTTCAAAATGGCGGCGCCCATTGACAGTGACATCGTTTGGTTGGCTGCTTTTTGTCCAACTCATTATTTGTCTTTAACCAGTTCGCGCCGGATGACGAATATAAACGCAAACATTTCCCCAAATTCAAAACGGATGACGAATAAATACGCCAAGTTCAAGTTCGGAAATGTATGTCAGCAGCGCGCAAGGCCGGAAATGCGTGGGTGTGCTACCCAGCACTATCGGCCTGAACACGCTTCGGATCGAGTTTCGTTAAAAATAATCCCGCCCGTCGGCTCGGCGATGTAAAAATAATCCCGGCGCGAACTGGTTAAAAGATCCTAACTGCTCAAAACAATTCACCAATTATAACGAAAAGTATGAAACGTAAATTAAAACCGTGAAAAGAACACTGTCGTCTGCTAACCTCTTCGCCATCTTTAAAGTACTGGTCAACAGCGAACAGCTCGGAATGTCGTTCGCCGTTTTCGTTCGCCGTTTTCGCTAACGTTCGCCAACATAATTGGCGCACATTGCGTTCCACTCACGCGAACAACGCTAACGACGCTAACGTTGGCCAACGTTGGCAACGTTCGCGTAAGTGGAACGCACCCCTGAAGTCACGATACTAGCAACATTAGCAATATTGCGTTGACCTGAGAAACAGCAAATGGGGATCACTCAAAGAGGATACGGCTTTTTTTTGTTAATACTCCGGCAAATTTCGCAGTAAATGCTTTGTGACGTCAAAGTCTCGCATGGCATTCGCATGAACTATGAACCGGCCTTTATGTTGCCCAGCCGAGCTCGAATGCTATTTAACAAGTTTGCGCCGGGATTATTTAAATATAACCGAGCCGACGCATGGGATTATTTTCAACAAAACTCGATCCGAGGCGGGTTCAGGCCAATAGTACCGGGAAGCACACCCATGCATTTCCGGCCTTGCTGGCTGCTGACAGACATTTCCGGCATTGCTCGTGACGTGTTTATGCGTCATCCGTTTTGAATCTGGGGAAAACTTTGTGTTTATATACGTCATCCGGCGCGAACTGGTTAACTAGCCCAACTATTTGTCAAACCATGGTTTAGTGACCCAACTATTAGTACCGGGAAGCACACCCATGCATTTCCGGCCTTGCTTTCTGCTGACAGACATTTCCGGCCTTGCTCGTGGCGTGTTCATGCGTCATCCGTTTTGAATCTGGGGGGAAACTTTGTGTTTATATACGCCATCCGGCGCGAACTGGTTAACTAGCCCAACTATTTGTCGAACCGTGGTTTAGTGACAGTTTGTAGCTCTGACGTATTTGTTTCTGAAATTTCTTGTGAATGTCGTTTGGTGTACATACAGGCAGCTGCCTTGGTCTTACAGCAAGAGACGGAGAAGTGGGAGGACGACACTAACTCCATCGTCAGAGTGGCCAAGACCATGTCTGGCCAGATGTACGACATGGCCAGATACGCACGCAAGATTCACAACCCCTCGGTGAGTTTAAATGCAAGGTTTTGAGGGGGGACAGCTAGGGTAAGGATCACTGGGGTAAGAATCAGTTTTATCAATTAAAGTAAGTTGGCGGTCTATATTTCCATTACTGAACTCGGTACCCCTTAATGTTGTATACCATTGGAAAGCTCTTGTACTGCAGAATCCAAATATATAAATATCATTTTTTTGTGTTAAAGTGAGACTTTAAGCTCATTTTGTGGAGACAGGTCACATATCTAACCCACTCCGACGAAACCTGAAAAACAAGTCCCACAGGCCGAATTTTGTGCTACGACCGGTCAAAATACAACAGACCAGCGTCACAATATTTGCTATGAATATGAATTCCCAGAACCCATTCATTTTCGAAAATTACAGCAAAACAAATGGAATTTGAAGACCGATAAGTATCTTTCGTTTTCATCTTTAGGCAAAAGAAGAGATGATTAACACGGCCAAGGCGATTGCAGCCAACGGTAGAGTAATCTACAGGTTTGCTGAGATCTTGTCCGAGTACTGCTTGGATAAGCGGTAAGAGAATTACTCTCTTCAATGAGAAAGAGGGGGAATTTTGAGCCGAGAACATGTTTTACTGTTTCATATTATTGGCTGCCGATCATTAAATATACGACTCAAGTTGGGGCCTTGCGAGTATTAGTGCTGAGCGAGGGGTGATTTTCCCCACTCGAGTACTCGCAAGTAGTTGTCGTAATTTTCACAAGAGGGGATAATGACAGTCACACGTGTTTATTAACCATGTGTTTTCATTCAAAAGCGTAACGGTAATTTCTCAGCGAGCTTGGCAGCAATTTGGTTTCCTTTATCGCTCAAGTTCCAATTCAGAATGTATTTTTCTTCCTCCATGGTAAAATTGAAAATCATTTAACCCTCTTATGGTTTTACCTTTTTGCTACTTTTTAATTTTTTGCTACTGCACTACTACACCTTTCAAAACCTTTTGAATTTTTTTTTTTTTTTAACACCAGTTTGTTCAGAGAGTTGTTTTACCTTTCAAAACCTTTCATAGGTTCCTTTTGTCAGACAGCTTTCTCACCTTTCAAAACCCTTCAGTCCAGAAAACTTGAAAAGTTTTGAAGGGGCTGACAGCTCTATGGTAACTGCACTGTATATAGGAGGGTTAAAAACCATCATAATTGTCATAGTGAGGTAATAATCCCACCGTGTTGCAACGTCCGCCTGTACTCGTTAACAATCAATGCTCGTTAACAATCACTACTCGCGAGTAATTTTTGCTACTCGGGCTGGCACGAGTACTTGAATAGTTGAAAAACCATTAGTAGTTTAACAAGTAGTGAAAACAAATCACGAGTAGTGACATAATCGAGTTACTCGCCCAGCACTAGCGAGTATTCATGATAACTCCGGATGGACTTTTCATTCATGTCTGTCATTTTCTTGCTCTTGTCAGGGTCGGAGGTGACCTCCTGTTCTGCGCCGACAGCATCCCTTCTCTATGCACTCAGCTGGGCATCGTCGCTAGCGTCAAGACGGCCACGCCTAACGACGACACCGCAGACAACGTTTTGATGAAGAATGCCGATAACCTGATGCAGGCCGTGCTGAACACACTCAAGGCCGCTGAGGCAGTATGTGTCAAAGTACGTCTGGCGGCCGTTGGACTTTTTTCAAAGCGTAGCTTTAGAGACATGATTTGTTGTAAGGGTGTCTTAAAAAAATGTAAGGGGGAGCAATTAAGTACCAGTCCTGGTAGACATGTGTGCTCATTTTTATTATTATTGTGCAACTTGACATCAAATGAACTTCGACTTCAGTACGTGACTTAACCAATTCGCGCGTTATTTTAACATCACCGAGCCGAGACGCGGATTTTTTTTAACGAAACTTGATCCGAGGGGGGTTTAGGCAGATGGTACCGGGAAGCACACCCATGCATTTCTGGCCTTGCTAGTGCTGACAGACATTTCGGGCTTGATTGTGACGTGTTTATGCGTCATTCGTTTCGAATATGGGGAAACTTTGCATGTATATACGTCCTCCGGCGCGAACTGGTTAATATTTATAAACTGGTAAATTTGTTTTACCATGTAATTGTTTTTCACAAATGATCGCACTGCCCATCTTTCAGGGTCTAGAGGCCATTCCCGAATTCGGCACGGACAACGAGACAGAGGATGCTAGGGCGTTAGCCACACAGTGGAGGCTGAAACTAGATCACCATCGGCAGGTTCTGGCTTCACGCGAGGAGCAGGTGGACACCTTGGGACTGCGGAGATTGCCACGGAACATCTCCGCACCAGCTCTTACTCAGATACTCGCACCACGCTAAAATTGGTAAGGAATAAACCTTGCATTTTATATTAAAATTGGGGTTAGCCTTCATTTTAATAAAAGTTTGGCAAAATTTGATTTGTCAATAATATATATATATTTTGAAAGGGGTTAACCTTGCATTTAAATTAAAATTGAGCAAAATTAAGCAAAATTAGATTTGTCTAGAACAAAATACGATTTTAAGGGGTTAGCCTTGCTTTTTGATAAACATTTGCAAAAATTTGATTGTTTTCAGAAAAATGAAATTGGTAAGGGGTTAACCTAGCATTTTAATAACAATTTTGCAAAATTTGCTTTTTCTAGACAAATTTACTTTTTTAAGGGGTTAGCCTTGCTTTTTCATAAAAATGTGCAAAAATTAAATTGTTTTCAGAAAAATGAAATTGGTAAGGGGTTAACCTTGCATTTTAATTAAAATTGAGCAAAATTAGATTTTTTAGATTTTGTTTTACTGTTTTAAGGGGTTAGCCTTGCATTTTAATAAACATTTGCTAACATTTAATTGTGTTCAGAAAAATGAAATTGGTAAGGGGTTAACCTTGCATTTTTATTAAAATTGATCAAAACTAGATTCTTTTTGAACAATTTGTGCGTTTATAATCCTGGATGCATACAAACAATTCATTCCAAACTTGTGTTGGAATTTGACAGATTTGAGATGGTTATAGGAGAAGTTGTAGGTTTTTGTTCCAAAGCTTAGAATTGTTTGTTTGATTTTCCTTCTTCAGCTAGAGGCCAGAGCAGGCTACGCTTACCATCCAGTCGCCCATAGACCCCGCCCGTACAAGATGACTTGCTACCTCGAGAAGAATGGCCTCCTGTCCAAACCGGCAACTGCCATATCCGACTTGCTACAACCAGTTTGACAGATTCGGGCTGCCTTGGAAACAATTGCACCCTATGTGCAAGAGGCATTCCACGCTCGAGTGCAATTTTTTTTAAATACATTTTTAGGTTATAATAATAGCATACTGTATTTTTGTAAAGATCTTTTATCAATTTAAGAATAGAAAAAAAACTTGCTTTTTCATCTAACCGAACAATTTAGACAATTCAACCATAAGAATTATGAAATCGAATTGCATCTGATGAATATCCATGATTTTGTACTTAGTAAATATTGTGAACCTTAGGGTTATGTATACCTTTCAAAACTATTTTCTTTAAGAGCCAGTAGTTCCAATTGCATATGGTGAATATCCATTATTTTGTTCTTAGTATTAAAAAATATTGTCTTCCAGAGCCCGTAGCTCTAATTGTATATGGTGAATACTGTACCCATTATTTTGTACTTAGTATTACAAAATATTGTCAGGAGCCAGAGCTCTAATTGCATGGTGAATATCCATTATTTTGTACTTGGTATTAAAAAATATTGTCTTCCAGAGCCAGTAGCTCTTATTGCATACATGTATGATGAATATCCATGATTTTGTACTTAGTAAATATTTTGAATTATTGTGAACCTAAGGTTTGTATATAACGTCCGAGACTTTTTTTCTTCAAGAGCCAGTAGCTCAATAGGATAAAGACTGGACTGCAGTGTGCAGGGTACGGGGTTCTAGTGGAGGGTACGGGGTTCTAGCCCAGGCGGGGACATTTGATAAAAAAACCTTATATATTATACACTTATATATAATATGCAAATTCTTAAACAATGGGACTTGTAGGGGGCAGTAGGATGAGCACAGGACCGCAGTGCGTTAGGTCCTGGGTTAAAGCACAGAGGGGTTGTTCACCAGGACCGGAGCCTGGAAAGTTCCTGGGTACAGAACTTGAGGGGTCCTAGGGGGGAGGGGTCCCCGGGGGGAGGGGAGGGGAGGGGGTTTTATATAATGTTGAAATATAGACTATCTCCAAAACGCAATTTTTTGAAATTTGGGCATAGGTTCCCCTCCCGTGAGTGGCATTAAACCACTCACCAGGGGATTTTCTTAATTGATGTACAATTTTAATAATTACAAATCTGGATACTTAATAAGTTGTACTTTTACTTAAACAATTTTTTTTATTGGAATACCCTCAACACAATAGATAAATAAGCACTTTATTATATCAGCCGTGCGAAGCAGGCTGATATATTGTATTCGTCGCCTTTCTTTCTTTCTTTCTTTCTTTCTTTCTTTCTTTCTTTCTTCGGGCAAACGCTCACAAAAAAATCTGCCAAATTCAATATCTGCCAAATTCTGTGTCCGATTTCAACCAAATTTGGACAGGATCTTCCTTGACCCGAGTTCTATCTGTAGTGATCAGCAGGTGTGGTCAAACGTCACCTAGTGGTCACTAGTGGTCACTAGTGGTCATTTTCTTTAAAAGTACAAAATGCTACTTCTTCCACAGTCTTGGTCCAATTATTGTCAAACTTGGCCAGTTACATCTCTGGACCATGCCTCATAAAAGTTGTTCACAGAATTTGGCCAGTGGTCACCAGATGGTCAGTAGGGGTCATTTTCTTCAAAATTAGGAAATGCTGCTTCTCCCAAAGTTTTGATCCAATTCATGTCAAACTTGGTCAGTTATATCTCTGGACCAAGCCTCATATAGGGTGTACACCGATAATTTGGCCAATGGTCACCTAATGGTCAGCAGGGGTCATTTTCTTTAAAATTACGAAATGCTTCTTCTCCCACAGTCTTGGTCCAATTAATTTGGCCAATGGTCACCTAATGGTCAGTAGGGTCAGAATTTGACCACTGGTCACCTAATGGTCAGTAGGGGTCATTTTCCTTTCAAAATAACGAAATGCTTCTCCCACATCCTTGATTTAATTAACTCGTAAAAGTTGTTCACAGAATTTGGCCAGTGGTCACCTAATGGTCAGCAGGGGTCATTTTCTTCAAAATTACGAAATGCTTCTTCTCCCACAGTCTTGTTTTAATTAATTTGGCCAATGGTCACCTAATGGTCAGTAGGGGTCAAAATTTGGCCATTGGTCACCTAATTGTCAGTAGGGGTAATTTTCTTTTCAAAATAACGAAATGATTCTCCCACAGCCTTGATCTAATTAACTCGTAAAAGTTGTTCACAGAATTTGACCATTGGTCACCTAATGGTCAGTAGGGGTCATTTTCCTTTCAAAATAACGAAATGCTTCTCCCACATCCTTGATTTAATTAACTCGTAAAAGTTGTTCACAGAATTTGACCAGTGGTCACCTAATGGTCAGTAGGGGTCATTTTTTGTCAAAATAACGAAATGCTTCTCCCACAGCCTTGATCTAATTAATTTGGCCACTGGTCAACTAATGGTCAGTAGAGGTCATTATATTGAAGCATATCAAATGTATTTTCTTCTATATTCTTTAGCCGATTTCAGTCAAACTTGGTTAGATGCTTTTGAAATTTGGGAGTGGTAGTCATCACCAAATGGTTAGTGCGAGGCGGTTCACACAAGCCTTACAAAAGACTATTTAGGCTGATATCCGTGCTTCCTGAAGCACATTAGCTCTAGTTAGTAACTGTTATCGTCTTTAAAACAAATTGTGACTAAAATTGTAAATTCAGCATCGGAAATTGTCATCTTTCGATGTAGTATATATCATTTTCACTGAATTGTTCAGGTTAATTTGACCAAATACTTAATGTTGCAAACTTTCATAAAATTTAAGTGAACATACGTGTCATGTAGAGGTACTGTAAGTGCTCCGTAAAATTTAACAAATAAAATAGAAAGAGTGTTAAAAAATGTGTACGTGGAACGTTTATATGATTACATAAAAAATGTTTTTTTTGTTAAAAAAAAAAGAAGGATTTGTTAAAATTTCCCAAGGGTATTAACGTACGGAGTTGTCATGGATATATTGCAAATGTGTATTGGAAAGCCCAGCATCGTTACTTGTTTTTGGAGTGGCTAGTTGGTCCATCATTGGTCCTCTGTCGATACATTCTGTATACTGCCGTCCCCCAGGCCGAAATACACCTCCCTTGTCATCTTGATAAACAGACGCGTTTCAACCACATCTAGTGAAAAATAAAGATTATTTTAGTCATCCACACAAAAACAAAGATGGCTCTAGAATATTATGTGACCGTCCACGACGAAAGGGCTGTATAAAATAAATATTATACAAGAAATAAACTTTAAAATGATGTATTACAAGACATAGTTGGTATTTATCGTTAGCTACAAAAGGTAACACTGAATATAAAAATTCTTATTTTTTTATTATATTTCACATATTTTAATGGTCCTTTTTTCAAAATAAGCTCTGGCGACTTTACAGCCCTTTTGTCGTAGATGGTCACATATATTGCATGCATGACTCAAGTTTGAATGGTTTTAAATAAGTTTTCATATTGAGAATTTTACAATTCAAGCCGATTTTAAAATTTGACCTCAAATGACATTTGACCTCAGTACTTGACCCATGACACGAGCACCATATAAAGGTTACAATATTGCATGCATGACCCAAGTTTGATTTATTTTACCTAATTTTTCATATTGAGAATTGTTCAATTCAAGCCCATTTTAAAAGTTGACCTTAAATGACAGTTGACCTCAAATGACAGTTGACCTCAAATGACAGTTGACCTCAAATGACAGTTGACCTCAGTACTTGACCCTTGAAACAAGCACCATATAAAGGTTACAATATTGCATGCATGACCCAAGTATGATTTATTTGACAGAAGTTTTGCTATTTAGAATTTTACAATTCAAGCCCATTTTAAAAAGTTGACCTCAAATGACCTTTGACCTCAGTACTTGCCCCAAATCACGCGATGTAGCAACAGTGTCTTTAGTCGAGAATTTAAAGTTAAACTGTGCCAAGCTGTGTGAACAAGTCAGTGTACCAGATATTATTCAAATTTAACACGCAAATGGCTTATTCAAATTCTATTTTAGAACTTGATGGTCCGCTGACTAGCGTAGAAAAAATCTAGCTTCTTTCAAATACTGCTCTCAAATTACCACATTTAGCATTTTCCTAGCAATCGATATGAACTGGTACAAGCCAGCTAGACTGGTTCCCTGATTTGCTATACAATACAAACCCTAAATCTATTTATGATAATTACAGCAAACGCAGATGATATTCCCTTTAAATTCTTTTTGTGAAAAAAATAAAATAAAATAATGGGGGGAACCATCAACATAAAGCTAGATAGCTCAGTTTGTAGAGCACCGGGAACAGCAAGTCGTAGGTGGCTTCAGTCACTTGTTCACATAAAGTATGGGTAATCACTAATCATGTAGTTTAACACAACCCCTTTTTTTTTTTTGCGTCAAAAAATTGCATTCGACAGTGAATTATAAAGTGACTTTTGGAGCCTCAAGTGGTCTACATGTATGTTCTTAACATTAACACATTGACTTTGCATTCACAGATGTGCGTGTCGATAGCTTGTGTTTTTTGTTTGTTTTTGTGTCGTGCAGGTCGTTGTTTTACCCCACAATTTCCCTCATCGATCAAAAATCTACCTTCTTTCCACAAAATTATTAAGCTTGCTGATATTCGACATGATTTCTTAGCAAATTAGTTTTATGCTTCTATAAAATGCATCAAGTTCGATTTTATACTTCCCAAATATCATTCAAAAATTCCTAAAACATAAGTGTCTTTTCGTTCTTTTATATGGAACTAGTTTTGGTTTAAAGACATCCTAATCGCGATATGCAGCACCTGATGGCTGCCGATGCAGGGCGCCCTCTAAGTGCATGTACGTTGTACGCCGAAGATCCACCACGCCATGACCTTCGAATAGGTCATTTACTTGGCATGAAAATTCTTCCTTGGCAAAAACAGGGTTACAAACCAAATTGTTAGCTTATGTTTATTGTTTGCGACTGGTTTTCGTCTGGTTTTTGCTTAGCATGTTAAGCACATGGAGTTTTGGCTGGTAACCTGTTTCTACTGAGCAAGACTTTTTTTGTGCTTAGCATATTTTTGCGCTTACACGTTTTATGAAATTGGCCCCTAGGCCTGAAGCATACCTTGTGTCACTTGACCGAAGCTAACTCCTGACATTTCTTGCACACTGTTTCAGCTTGGCACCGTTAGTTTCCCATACTCGTCGCAAAGTTGGACAGGGCTCATTCCATAATGCTTAGGAAATGCATAATCACCTGAAACCAAAAAAACAAAAAGACATCAAAACTTGTCAGATGGTTTGGGATGGCACAGACAGGCAAGGGCAGTTTGGGGTGGTACATACAGTAACAGACAGGGGCAGTTTGGGGCGGTACATAGAGCAACAGGCAGGGGCTGTTTGGGGTGGTACAGACAATAACAGGCAATGGCAGTTTGGGGTGGTACAGTAAGTAACAGGCAGGGGCAGTCGGGTCAACACAGAGAGAGTAACAGATACAGTTGTATGGACAGTTTGGGGCAGTACAGAGAGTAACGGGCATGGAGAGTTTAGGGTGGTACAGAGAGCAGCAGGGGCATGAGTGGTACAAGCAGTAACAGGCGGAAACATTTTTTTTGTTGGGGGGGGGGGGGGGGGGATTCATTCTGCAACGGCTGTAGTTTTGCGTTGGAACTCGATTGAACCCTTTCAGTGTTTGAACTTGTCATTGAGGGCGAGGCTAGATTTCTGTAGTCGTTGCAAGACTGCTCTCGCACGTCGGTCATGTTCTGCTTGGTCCGCACCATGGAGAAGGATGTCGTCCATATGGCAGATGGCACCTTCAAGGGCAACGAGGATACTGGACACAGTACACTGGAAGTTCTTTGGTGAAGAGAAGGGTAACCGGTTGAAGCAGTTACAAAGGCCAAAAGGCATCCTGGTGTACTGTAAGAGTCCAAAAGAAGTCACAAAAGCCATCTTTCAAACGTCGTTCTTCTCCATCGCTACATGGCCCCTCCAACTGTTTGCTGTGATTAGTCTATTCGTGGAAGGGGGAACGAGTTCTTCGCAGTTACAATGTTGAGTCGTCTTTGAGTGTCAACGCATCTATAGACGGATGGACTGGTCTTTTTTTGGGACTACCACTATTGGCAAGGCCCATGGACCTGAACTTCCCCGTGTGATGCCTGCCTTTTGTAGTTCCTTAATGTGGGCCTTGACTTTACGGTACTGGAAGGGTGGTAGTGAACGATATCTCTGCTTGATTGGTGGTGCGTCTCCCGTGTTGATCTGGTGTTTTACAGCATCGGTATAGCCCAAGTCTCCCTCTTCCTTTGAGAATAGGCCATCGTATTTGTCGAGTGTAGTGCTTCAAACTGGACTCGTTCTGCAACTGTCAGCGGTGCCTTGATGTCAACTAATTTGGATGGATTTGATGCCTGATCATTAGCAGAAGCAGACTTGTCTTAAGACTGCAACAAATTCCGACTTCAGCTAGATCTGGAATATCTTATTGGCAGCTACATCATCGTCCTCAGTCACCAATTCCCTATGATGCAAGGCCCAATGCAGAGCTCTATGACTTAGGAGGAGCACCCTTCATTCATCAGCACCATCGTTAGCTTACCAGACGACACCCTGACTCTCACACTTATCACACAGGGAGATTTGATCTTCATGGGAATCCAGATGGCACAATAGTCACTCGCGGAGCAGTTGCTTCTGTATTTGACAGCTTGCTGGGCACGAATTGATATGGGAGACCTCGGTTGAGAAATGCGCGGCCTATCGCACCCTTTACAAAATATGTATCATTTGGAATCGGTGTTGTTTCTCCACTGCTTGGAGTGTCTTCTCCCACACCGTCCTGCAGCTTGCAAGGGTGTCTCCACCAATGATGAGCAACAAGTTGAGTCCAGAACCCCGACAGGATGTTCACGCCAACAATCCCTGAAACAGTAGCTGACAATTGAACTTCATTTGCCTGATGACCAATACAAGCCAGGAGGGAATGGTGAATAAAACAGTTACATGTACACTGGTCTTGAAGCTGCCAACAAAGAATGCTTGCCCCATTTGCCAAAAGTAGTTTTGAACTGTTCTGGCTTGTCAGTTGCACCCCATCTCTGGCAAGGAATTCGTTGAAGGAGCTCTCCAAAGGGGCATCACCATGAACCCAGTGACAGTGTCCAGCAAAAACACCTTGTTTGGGTTGCATTTGCTTGTGCTTGTTAGCAATTTCTTATTTTTATACATAAAAACACGTAAGCATAAATATTGTTATCAAAAGCCTAGAAAAAATAATTTATATTGCAATGTCTTATTGTGAACGCAAGAGGGCCTCCATCAAATTTCATGAGCAACGAAAAGGTGGAAGAAAATCCTAATTTAATGAACTGCTCTATCCCTAAAAGTTACCATATTGTACCGGAGCCCTTTATATAACGATATATTACTGATTTATAAATGATGGTTCAATAAAAAGAAGAATTTTTACCTGTAAAGAGCAAGCGGGACTAGGCCGAAGTCAAGGCCAAGAAGCCGGGGAGACACGTGGAGAGACTATGTGGGATCGATGGCGTGTTTGGTGGCGCTGTCATACGTCACGCACGTACGATTATAAATTCGCCCGTGTGGGCGTGGCATCCTTACAATCGCAAAAAGCCATGTGACTCGAGTACGTGAACTACTTGTAATTTGTAAATTTATATTTTTGTAAAAACTACAAACTTTTTTTTCTTTATTTATGGGTCATGTATCATTGATTCTGAAATTTGTTTTATTCAACGCTGTAAAATTTGACCCCTCTAAAAAAAATATTTTGAGGATGACATTTTGTAATATTCTTGCATACAAATACCTTTGTAATTATTGTTTCCAATTTGCAATTGCATGGCATCTGTACAAATGAGCTAGAAAAAAATGGGAATTCAAAGTTATTGACCTAGTTTTGGTAAAAAAAATTGTTTTAATGAAAGTGCTGTAGTAATATGAAACGGCATCTGGTAAAACCTAGTGACTGTTTCCTTTGACGACCAATCTATTAACAATATTATTGATGAATAAAAAAAGGAAATTACTGATGAATGAAAAAATGTGGATTAGTTTATGCAGTTTGGAAATGGTGATGGGGCCGGAGACGGAGCCAAAAACGGCCTTAGACCTTAAAGTGAACATGTACCTACAGAACAAAATTAAAGTCCAAACCACAATATTTTTTGTTTAGCTTGTTTTCTCTTTATATTACCACACGACCTATCTATAACACATCTACAGGCAAAACCCCTTAAGGCACACATCAGTACACAAAATAAAACAATTTAAAAATTAAATAAAAAAAGCAAAAAAACCTCAAAACACCATTATAAACCAACAGCATATGTCTTCCTTTTTTAAAATCTAAAAATGTACTAACCCTGTAAAAAGTCATGGAACCGGTATATCATTTTGACACGCATGCGTGCATAATTACCAGGTGTACGCTATGGATGTATAGCGCAGGGCAGCAGAGTTACAACCACACCAAGCCCCCCCCCCGCCCCCCCCCCTCCCCCCCCCCCCCCCCCTCCCCCCGACTACGACAATGGTTCCCATGGCAACACTGTGTGAAGACACATTGCAATTTTATTAATATAACGAGTTTTAGCTTTGGGTTTTACAAATGCAAGGTCACTTATGTTTCTGCTTTTCATGTGCAGATTGCAGACAAACTATACAACTTCAATACAAGAAAGCTTCTTTTTAAATACACGATTGCATACACGTTCCAATTGGTTTCTGCATCCAGACGCTAATGTTTTTCATCGTGATCATCTCAATGATGGTCGGTCATTGCAAACAAATGTTAATAAGACATGAATCTAGGACCGAGAAACGATACAAAAATTTATGGAAAATATTTGAAAAATCGTTTCCTTACAATATTTTTTAACCTCCAGTTCTGACAAAATCATTCTACATTTCCCGTCATAATGGTTGTGTTTGCATAGGTTTTCCCGGCTATTTTAGATATTTTTTCTTCAAATTCACCAACTCTCACATTCAATTCCGTCCAAGAAAAAACATTCTCACACTTTGGCCAAACCAATTTTGTAATTTACCTTTCAATTTCAATTTCAAATTTTTGGTGACTTATATATTCGTTATTACGAGTTAAATTCGTCTAAGCACTTGCCGAAAGGCAGCGTTCAGAGATTGAATTCGTCTTTTTTTCGTTCAATTTCAAACTTACGTTCAGTAAATTAGTCTGGTGTGCGATTGAGTAATTTGTTTTTAAAATAGCCGGGAAAAACCTATATTACTTACTAGGTAAATCACACACTTTGGATATACAAATTATTATGAAATGTAAAACAAATCCGGGAATGAAAGGCACGAAGAGAAGTATCTATTCACACACAATTTATTTAATACATTATATCAAAATAAACAAAGAAATCGGAAAGGCGGGACTTAAACCTGCGACCTCCGGAATACTGGACCGGCGCTCTACCAACTGAGCTATCTGGACCTATGTTGGCGGTCTCCTAAATTGTCAGTATCTTCGTTCGAGGGCGCTAGTCAGAAGTCATAAACACCAGAACATAATTATGAAGCACGATATGTGGCAGAGAAACCCCCCCCCCCCCCTCTTTTGTGTTGACCATTGTGTTCCCGGAATCTCAGGAATTCCTTTTAGGTTTCAAGGGGGGATGGGTTAGGTTACAATAGTGTTGAGTGCGTATAAAGTATAGGGATAAGAGGGGGGGTACCCTTCTGCCACATATCGTGCTGGGTATACACCAGAATGCCGTGTATACTGACAATTTGGGAGACCGCCAACACAGAGCAAGATAGCTCAGTTGGTAAAACGCTGCGGTCTGGTATTCCGGAGGTCACATTCCTATTTCTTGCCTATTATTTTATGCACATTTACCTAGTGTAACACAATTGTACACAATTAAACCACAATGGGTGTGGTTTAATTGTGTACAACACAAATTCGTCAAACTTCACTCTTAATCTAATTACCTCACCTTCTCACCAATGTCACCTAATATTGCCAAAACATTTTGTCTAAGGGTTTTGTCTATACAGAAAATAATTATAAAGTATTTAACTCTATTATTATGTACATAAACACCTGTTTATTTAAACGAAATATACAACAATTGCAAAAAATAATAATAATAATAATTATTATTATTATGAAATGCACTGTTGGTCAATGGCAGTCTAAAGCATCCTGCAAAATTATGGCACCTGGTATGCCGTCATTCTACTAGAAAAGTACATTTAAAATTAAAAGTAAAAGTAATTTCCAACGCTAGCTTACCTGACGAATTCAGCATTCACAATACACCTGCATATTACAATACAAATATACTTCCAGAGCTCTTAAAGTTCGGGTGCAGGCTATTTTTTTTGTAGATCGGTCATTCTAACACACATAGTTTACAAGAAAATATCAATAATTACTTGCACGTGCATGCTTGCAAATGTTTAACTTGAAAATTTAAATTGCAAAATAATTATGTACACATATTTATAGATTTGTATTTGTATTTATTTACATGTATATTGACATAAAACTATATTTTACAAATTGAATTCAAAATTATTTGGTTTATTGCAATTTGTGTATAGCGACGAACTTGGCGCCAATGTTTGTTTTATTAACAACGTACATGACTGTATAAGCGTATGCCATATTTCCGTGCTTGTATCATCAAAGGCACAAATATCCCCAAATATTTCCCCTATCTGTCCTACTAATTTCAATCTTTGGAATTGAGCCTGATGCATTATATTCAATGATTAACGACCTCAAGCTAGTGAGAGAAAAAATGCAAAGCATGTACATGTATATGTGCACTCTAGTTAAAGGGATCGTATACGTTTGGTAATTGGAACCCACTGTTTGTTTCAATCCTATATAGTTATAGATACATGTATATACCATAAAACTAACCTGCACAAATTTCATTTCAAAAGGTGGTACAGCTATTTTGAGATATTGCCGAAAATCTGGAGTGGTTATGTCCACGCAGGAAGAATAATCTGCATTGGAATACACAATCTGACAAAACGTCACTGCAGTATAACGCTTCTCAGATTCAAACTTTTGGGGATTAAAAGTTATATCTTTTTTCATAACCGCAGTACTTAAAAATGCATTATACTATCCATAGCTGCTGTACTTCTTACCAAGTAAGATTTTATTGCCATTATTTGTTTGGAGTAATTACCAAACGTATACGATCCTTTTAATACATGTACAAAAACGATATAACGCCGGTGCCAATGTCATTGTTGACTGCTATGATGACGTTTTGAACGCCTGAGAAACGCATAGCGCCCGAGGCGAAGCTGAAGGTAATATGCGTCCCACATCACAACAGTCAACAATATATGTTTTGTTTTACCTCTGTCTTGAAGCTCAGCAGACATTATGAGGACTGAAG
The DNA here is from genome assembly GCA_037893245.1 of Crossaster papposus. Lineage (NCBI taxonomy): Eukaryota > Metazoa > Echinodermata > Asteroidea > Velatida > Solasteridae > Crossaster > Crossaster papposus. Next base: position 246,568 of record JBAIAA010000875.1, read on the forward strand.
ATACTATTAAAACGTTCAAGTAAACATTTATTTTACAGCGCAAACGAAATGAACTCAACTTCAAGCACGCTCAAAACAGCTGGGGCCAATTTCAAAAGCTGCTAAGCACACAAATTTGCTTAGCATGAAATTGTGTCCTTGGCAAAAACAAGGTTACAGACCAAATTTTCACGTGGTCTTTATTGTTTTTGATTAATAATCAGCTGGCTTTTTTGCTTAGCATGAAAAACACGTAGAATTTTGGCTGGTAACCTGTTTTTAATGAGCAAGACTTTTTCGTGCTAAGCAAATGTTTGCGCTTAGCAGCTCTATGAAATTGGCCCCCGATTGTCTGCTTTTAAATTTCGCTGCTCCACTACAGTTTACTATAGTCAATTGTGTTTAGGTGGAAATTGCAAGGGTACCAACGATATACACCTTGCAGAACAGCAGCCGTGTGTGATATAACACAGGGGTTGGGGTATATTTGTAATACATTGGACACGTGATCGTTCTAGACCAATACAAAATCAAAGACAGAGGTATTAACAATCTCTATTGGATGGTTTTACGTTTTTGCTTTCGTGGTATTTCAAAAGGAATTCAGGGCTGGTTTCGTTTCCATGAAATTGGCTGCAGGGTCGATACAAAATATAGGCTACAGATGTAGAGGTATTTTAATAAACTTAATTGTAGTGGTACCGACTCATGCCCCCGAAAAAATACATGTATTGCGCGCCAATTAGTCATATTGCAAAAAATTATAGTATAAAATTGCTTTCGTGACGTAGGTCTCAAGGTGAATTTTCAAGTCTGAACGTACGTGTGAGGCATAGGCCCTACTAAATCGCATGGACGGATTTCAAAAGATAAAATTGGTTCTTTAGTAAAGGTATAAAGTCTCGGTTTAAATCAACAAAACAAAACAAAACAAAACAAAGAACTATCATTTGTAAAGACATTTCTTGGTTTCTACACAGGACGGAGGTATATAAAATAAACAATAAACGCTCACGATAACGTACGCTTCACTGGCTTTGTGAAAAGTTAACACAAAAGGCATACATGAATTTGTCCAGACGGTGCCCCATGCAGAGACGAAGTATTAAAAGGAAACGTCCCTCACCTATACGTGCATATACATTCAAGGTTGTACCAAACCATTGATCCCCATTAAGTCTTTCATTATGATGTACCAATTGTATTATTCAAGGGACTGTGGGTATATTGCCACGAATGCGCGTTTACACGTACGTTTATATGCGCACGATCGTCAGTACAAGTGTCGACTTTGTGTGACGGGTTAAAGGCAGTATAAACTAATACCGTAATCTAATCGAATCTACTGATTCAATTAAAAAAAAACACTTTCTGAAAGTAAATATGGGACTGAAGGAGTTATTCCATCTAAAAAAAAAACCACCAAATAATATTATTTTAAAGATAAGATGAACGAGGTTCCGTTGTGTCGTACGTTTGCAATGAAATTTGATAGGCCTACGAGACCCGTGTGCATATGTTTTCTGTTTTATTATTAAATCGGGCGTGATCCATCGACACACGAAATTCTGGGTTTATGACTTCTAACTAGCGTCCTCGAACAAAGATACTGACAATTTGGGAGACTACCAACATAGGGCAAGTTAGCTCAGTTGGTAAAGCGCGAGTCCGGTATTCCGGAGGTCGCAGGTTCAAGTCCCGCCTTGCCGATTTCTTTGTCCACAATTTGTTATTAAATAGTTAGTTGTTATGAATCCATGCACGCACCCTACTTCTGCATACATGAAAAAATAGCGCCAATATCGGCGATTGGATAAAGGTATCCACTATACGGCAAGTTCTCAAACAGCCGTCGACTGTGGTCCTTTTCATACTCATTCATTCATAATTCATTATCTGTGTACATGCACAAATGGGCATTGTTTGAGGGCTAAAGTACGGAGCTGTAAAGAGACATGGTGAAAATAATTATCTTTCACTTCAGCTAACTCGTACGTACGGCTCATATGTCGTACGTATGACTTATTACTCCACATGTTGGTAACAGATGCACGGTAATTAGATTTGCCCGCCATCTTTGTACATGGCTACTGCCAACCGTTTATTAGAAGGTGATTTAAATAGGATGACTTGACAGACGTATAATTCATAAGTCGCCGCACGAGCACGACATAATCAATCATACGCGCAGGTTACAATTTCGTATCGTACGCGCGAGTTACAATTCATAAATCGTACGTACGAGATTCAAGTCGTAAGTACGAGTTAAAACCCATAAGTCGCACTTACGACATATAAGTCGTACGCGTACGAGTTACATTTCATAAGTCGTAGGCCTACATCATGTATACGATATAAGTCGTACGTACGAGTTAGCTAAGGTGAGAGATGAAAACAATCACCATGTAGCTTCGTACTAAAGAGTTATGGAGGCCTGTAAAATAATGAAACCAATGCCAAAGCACGTACAGCTAGACATGGCTGAAAAAGAATACCGTACGCCACGCTGTGATGTTACCACGATTTCAACTTTCAAATCGAAACAACATTCATGTGTAAAATCAACATTTAGTTCAAATCAATTATTGCAAACATCACAAAGAAGCAACAACGTGTATGGTGAAAGACAGTAATTTCACTTCTCGGTATTAGGTAAAGGTGTGAAACAGTTCAATCATTGCATTGAGTAGTTCACTTGATGATAACAGCCTTACAATTTGGCACACAGTCAGAGTATGTCATGAGAAAGATATAAGGCCACCGTAGATTTTACCTTTGACAAAATATATAGTATGTAGAATATAATGCAATGACAGCCATTTTGACAATATTAAAAAGTGCCTGTTATTCTATCTATATATATTTTTTAAACTGCGATGGCCCTATAGCCGTTCTCATGACAAAGCCTGTGTGCCAAATTCCATGCAAGATTGAACAATTGTTCACCAATCCGAATTTTCCTACGCAGATAGATGATAACATGTATAAAATCAATTATGTCAACAAAACAAAATACATGTACATGCGAGCATGTCTACTTTCTAGTTTACATGATACACGTACACACGATGTATAGTCACCGTTTTCACGAAGGAGCGAATTTCATTAAAAAATGTCTCTTTATCGATTTTGTGAGTTAGTCTTGCATACGCACTGTGGACCTCCGAACAATATATGTCCACACGATGCGGGAAGAGGTTACGGTGTGTGGACTTGCACACGTCCACAATCCGTTTTTCAGTTTCCGAAAAAGAGCGCTAGAGGAAAAACGGGTTAGGGTTATATATAGAAAAGATAGAAGGGACAGCTGAGAGGCCCATAATCCAAATTTGAGGGTCAATTTGTTTTGGAGAAGCGAGAAAAATGAGTATTTAGTCAAAGTTTGTTAACTACACGAAGACAAAGGAATGTCCACAGTGCGTATGTAAGGTAAAGCTGCGTTTGTATTGACCGGCAATCGTGGTCGTCGGACAAAAGAATTGGGAGTCAAACAATGGGTCCACGATTGACAAAACGTCCACGATCTTTTCCCGTGTACAAATCCTATGGCGATCATAAAAAAACGTTACAGTATAAACAAAAGAGGGAAGACGGTCGGACAATACCTCGTCCACGATCGAAGGCCTTTACACACTTAGTGTGTGTGTGTGAACAATATTAAATATTGCAATATCTTCAACCTGGGGAAGTAATACTATAAAACAAATCATTAAAATCCAAAATTAACGTAATTAACGGTTAGGCGAATTTCTCCTCAAGTGGGTTTTCCCGTTTTCACGAAGGGGCGAATTTCAAATACTTGGACTTTCCCGTTGTCTCGAAGGGGCAAATTTTAAATACATGGACTTTACCGTTTTCACGAAGAGGCGAATTTTGAATAAATTGACTTTACTGTTTTAACGAAGAGGCAAATTTGACACATCTCTTAATTGATTAGTTATGAAAAACCAATCACCTATTTTTGACGTTTGCTACATTTAAGAAGATTATAATCTATTTGTTCCTCCGATATCTTAATCTTGCATGCATTGCATCTTTATGTTTAAAACTGCTCAATTAAACAAAAAAAAAACATCTTCGATTTTCTCGAATGTTTGTTCCGACCATGAAATGCTATTCGCCTCTTCGCTAAAACGGTGACGATGTGACTACATGTATTGGGCTTGATAGGAAATTCATAAACACTGACAGGCATTACATTCAAGCAATAAATACCAACACTATTTCGCGACTGCAAAAATACCGGGTCCTATATACAATGATAAGAATCCCTCAAAATGGCTCCTATGGACATACAGTAATTACGTGTGCACGCAACTCAAATAATATATCACCAACGAAAAACGCAGTGCCTCAATGTTATTATGATGTTACCCGTTATAACCAGACAATATGACCTCGTGACGTCATCCGCAGCTGCCCCAAGTTCCAGAAAAGCTCCGCGGTGATAAAAACCGCCTCGTCTCCAGGCGACGTTAGAGAAAAGGCGGGAAATATCCGACCTGTCAAACGAAAGTACATAAATTATACACAACGGCATATAGAATGACAAAACGCGTTTGGTTGTGGTGTGCGGCGATGTTTAGTTCATATACTCCGTGAATACGGTGCAATTAACTACATTTTAATTTTAACTTGTATTCCAAACGACCATGTCGTATGTTTTAGCTGAAGCATGCAGCACAGGCCCCATTACGCGTTGGACTTCGGCCCTGTTGCCATGGTGCCAGATGATAAGAATAAACAAGGCGAGCAGGAAGCTTGCGTACAGAGGTCGAATGAACCGTGAAATCGATTTGTTTACATTCATATTAGATGATTCTGTATTCAGAGAAAAGTAATAATTATGCCATTAAAACCCCAACGACACTTAAAACTACAAAATACTATACCGGTCCGGTACTTGAGTAAGCCATAGAGAACGGTCCTTTCTATATTAGTAAACTATACAGTATACTCTTACTGCACTGGCCTATTGAGCAGTATTTTGTACTGTGTACTGTACCACAAATGAATGCATTATGATGTTGGGATTAGAACACCGGAGAGCTACCTCCATGCCTATAGTATAGACCTAAACGCCATCTAAAATGAGGGACTGAATTCGAATATTATAACGATACACATTAATATGCATGAACAAAATCGACTCGTACTTTGGAAACACGTAACTATCACATCCCTTTAAAGATGATTAACCCCGTAGTATACTATTATAATATAGTATACTATAGTATGCTATAGTATACTAGACAAATTCGTTAGAAGAAAATCCATTTTTGTTTAAAGCACGGGGTATGATCTTTAGGGGTTGTGTTTTTGTGTGAGGCTTTCCTTTATCCTAATGTTAAATGTTGTCATATCGTTATCTCGTTATTATTTTGAAGCAAGTTAAAGAATAAGACGAAGACAGCACTTACAGCTGCAGTATATACCTTATGCAGTAATTCACAAAGTAACCAACCAAAATACTGTTAAAATGATTACTTGTTGTAAAGATATATTAATGACTCTAAACTTTCTGTGAAATTATTCCTCCTGGCATGCTATCACTTTGAAGAAAATAAGAATGTCATTTCCAAAGATGGGTCTAAGAGACGCTCTTTAGGAAATACCCATCAAGTCCACGGCAAGCTTGCTTTTTTTTAAACTGAGTCAATCAATCTGTCCGCCAATTTGGTTTACGTTATAAAAAAAATTGAGAATAGAGATCAGAAGACTCTTTGCTGAATGCCAGATGACATTTACTGCGTATTGAAAATAAAATTGCATACTGTAACGGCACTCTGTCCGGGAGGCCGCCAGACAACCACAACAATTATTAACTGAAAATCAAGAACATGAATTTGTCAACCTTTTTATACAACTGTTGGGGGAACAACGTGTCTGGTTGAACTTACACAAAGCAGCAGCATCGCTGCAGTGTGTGTGGTACTCACGACGATGAATACGAAAATACAAATTAGTGCCGATTCACAGAAAAGGGTTTGTATACACCCATAAACCCAAAGGAATTTATTTGGGTTCTAGATAATTCCTAGTGACAAAAGAGTACAACCATTGTGTAGTCCCAACCGGGCGCCCTCTGAATAAGGCCACACAATGGCATTAAAAAAAAATCAGACACAACTACAGCTGTTGACGTGGTACTTAGTATTCACAATGCAAGATAATTGTTAGAATTCATTATGTATACACCATTTGCAGATATCGAAAATATTTACTACCGAATTATTAGGAAATATCTTACTCATTTGAAAGTAAATAATGATTCTAGGCATTCAGCAAAATGATTGCGCTAGATATCCTGTAATTATTCCGAAAAGTAGAATTTTATAAAGAAAAATTCGTGATCGCCGGCCGGCGATCGCGAAAAAACAAAGATAACGTAAGAATAACTGCTCGACGCCGGTTGAAAACAAACGCTGTTTTTCCTGTTTTTCTCGGCATCCATGATTGTAAAACTAATTCGGACAGGTCAGTTAAACGATATTTACTATAAAATACAACCCCCCAAATCTACCTATTCATGATAATTCGAGCAATTAACAATGGTGTATCATACCTTTAAGGAGACAGTGTAGTATAAGTTTTACGGTATTTAGGGGACAAGTGACACTAGGAAGACATTTAGATGTCTTCCTAAGGTTCTAACTCCTTGAAGGAGAAACAGTGTTTCTTTTTCAGCAGTCTAGATCGATAGAGTAGAGTCCAAACTGTATATACATGTATACCAAATTTCGTGGAAAAAGCACTAGGGTTAGGTTACATTACAGTTTAATTTTTTGTGTGCACGCGTCTAGAAAAATGTCTCCTAAATGACCTGCCCAATGTACATGTATATCTTACTCTCGCACTTACGATAGATTTGTAGATGAGTCGCAAGACGCGTCGCTGCTGCAACGCATCGCCTTCGAACGCTTGCGCGCACCATTTGCGGACATCAAACAAAAAATGCGTCTCTGAGACGCATCTTTGGAAATGACATTCTTTTGTTATCTTCTTCAAGATGTCAGAAACAAATCATTTCAGAGGGAGTTTAGAGTTTAATATCTTTACAACAAGTAAGCTTTTCAACAGTATTTTGGTTGGTAACTTTTCGGATTAGCTGTAAATAAAAAGTATATATTTCACCTTTGAATCCCAGTGCCTGCGAGTGTACACATTAAAGCATAGAAAGGCAAGGTTAAAGGCAAACAGCTAGGACCCAATCGTCAACGCAGACAGGACCCAATCATCAACGCAGACGAAAACATTTCATGTGAAATTGTCGCCGCGAACTCGTACTTCGCAGACCAACGACAGTACAGTTGAACCAAATTTACCGACGGTTTTGCGTGTACTGTCGGAAAGTAAGCTGTACTTGAGCTTGTTCATGTACATATGCACACAATTATAATACTCTCATCAGTAATTGTATGCATAACGACTGGAGTTGTTGACACATCGATCGACCGTCTACATGTAAAAGGCCAACCATTAATACGTGACGATTGGACTATTGATGTCGTTGGCGTCAATGGGACAATACACATGGTTTGACAATGGCGATTGGCGAGGTTGCACCCAATCGACAATCGACTTAATTACGCCTGGTGGTTACCCTGTTATTAGCCTATACCAATACCATTCAATGGACCGAATATATAACAAAATATTATTTGCTTTTAAGCAGAAGTACCGAGCAAAGGCAAAAACTCATCAAGCAGAAGCAAAAGCAAATGCCTAAAACATACATGTACAAGTACAGAACCTTTTGCTTCGACTAACAGGTTTTTTAAAGCTTGCCTAGCAAATGCTTATGTTCTGAAAATAGCGCTATTCTGGGGCCAATTTCATAAAACATGTAAGCACCAACATTTGCTTAGCACAACAAAGTCTTGCTCAGTAAACACAGGTTATCGGCCAAAACTCCACGTGCTTTTTATTCAAAGCAAAAAACAGCTGAATACTATTCACAAACAATAAACATCTACCAAAATTTTGGTTCGTAACCCTGCTAAGCAAATTTTGGTGCTTACACGTTTTATGAAATTGGCCCCTGATGTGCACGGAGGCGTACGTAAATATAAAGCATTCATAGACATGTTTTTCTTGTTATCTGCACACACTTTCCGTACCAAAATGTTTGATTAAACTTCTGTACAAATTTGACCAAGTGGTTACCATCGTTAAAAAACGACCTGTATATTTGTAATGAAGTGTCACCTCCATGCAATTACCAATCAACAATGGAATGAAATAGAGGTCACGTGGTGGTAAAGGTCTATCTTGTCTTATAAGCAAGAGGTCGAGCTACAAAATAGGAAACTTTAAACTCTACAAGAAATTGCTTAATTTCAAAAGCAAAAGTTTGTTTTTATGTATACATTTTTAAGCAATTTTCTAATCTGGGAAGCATTTACATGTACTTTCAAGAATGAAGTATTTACTTTTGCTTAAAAGTTGAAGCCGAGTTGCTTGTTAGCAATTTTTTTTATTTTTATGTATAAAATTGTAAGCAAAAGTCTAGAAAAAGCAATTACAAATTGTTATGTATTCGGCACACTGGCCTTATATTAAAAAAAGGGATTTTATAGTATATAGTACAGCACATACGTATTGCACATTATTTTGTTAAAACATTTCCAAACAGTTGCGGTACATATATTTTGCTTGACGTTGTGGCCGGCTTGCATTTTATTAATGAGAGTATGAATTACCTTCTTTTAATAGGAATTATTTTTAAAGACTTTCAATTAACTCACCTTCAACAACTTTTAGAGAGGGGGGTTGGCATCCGATTGGGGAATGGATCCTGGCGGTGTCTCTGGCTCTTGCTGAGGAGGGGTAACCACTAAGCTACGGGAAGGTGCGCTGTCTGGGCTACGAGGGTTACTGTTATTCCGGCTTAACTTTAGCTCCTTGCTGGTGAGCGAGAGTTGAAAACTGGATGAGGTGCTCGGCGAGCGATCTCGATCCGGGTCCGATGAATTCTGTGAGGAAGCCTGGGTGGTCTCCTTTGGAAACTCCTGGGGAATCTCCTGGGCTATCTCACCGGGCTCTGGGCTGTCGCCTCGAACAGCAGCACTGATGTCCCAGCTCCCACCCGTGTCCTCGTCACTGCTCTGCGGCACTGGAGTCAGGGGCGGTGGGTAGCGCGACTTGGCAGGGTCATACGTGGTCCTGGGATCCGGTTGAAAGCCCTGGTGGAAATATTCCGCCTTGTCCACGTCGTTCCCCCTCTGCTTGTTACCGATCTGCAGACGCAGTCCCCCAGACGTGGCAAAGAGGACGGGGACGTGGAAGCCGGAGCGGCCGAGAGTTGACGGTCGGCTGATGCTGGACGAGTCGCTCGCCCACGACGTGCGAACCCCGGGCTGATGAGCCAGTATCTCTAGCCGACCCGAGTCCACCATGTTTTTCTTTTGGCAAGCACAAGTGCTTAATAATTCCTCTCGGACCTCTGGGACGCCTACGAAAACAACGAGTGGCACGATCCACGCGTAGCAGAACCGCATCCAAGTGAAACCGGTCTTGACGGGGGTAGAGAACACATTGTCATAGGCGCGAGGGTAACCCCAGTCGCCGTACAAGTAGACAGTCTGTAAGGCAAGATATGGGCCTTCGAAGAGGCACCACAGAATCACAAGTGCCCCAACAGCCTTGGCTGATCTGAGCTCCCGCCACAACTTGGATCGACGACCCAGCCTGTTGGCGTAGCTAACCTCGGCGTTGAAATTCTGCACAGTGGGCGTTTCGTCCACAGCCACCTTGATGATGACAACGTACATCGAGACGATGAGGATCAAGGGAAAAATATAGCAAAACAACGAGAAAAACACCAAGTAAACTGTTCCGGTCTGCGAAGAAACGGAACAGAGGTAACAGTCTGGGAGGTACTCTGCGGGGATCACTCCTGCAACGATGACTAGAGTGAATGCCGTACCGTGAAGCCAAGCATACCCTGTGACAAGACTGGCTTTCAATCTGCTCATCTTGCTGTAAACGTCGGGCCAACGCACCGCCAACAGACGGTCCAGTGCCAGTAAGGTTAGAGCAACTATGGTCTCTACGTTGACCAAATTCAGAACGAAGGCACTCAACTGACACATGAATCCACCGTACGGCCAGTTTCCAGTGGCGGCGGCCCCTATCACCAGAGGCATATTCAGTACGCTATCGCAGAGCTGGACAGCGCAAATGTTCCCCAGGAACGTGTACAACACGAAAGTCTTCTCCAAGTGTTTGTGAGTGAGAGCGATCAGGCAACACACGTTTCCGACCAGCGCTACGAGAAGGAAGATCGACATGAACACTGCGGCCGCTACTGCCACAGCCGAATCTGCAACCGCGGTCGTCGTCATCATCACATGTTCTGTGCCCAAAGATGAAGATGATATCGTGGTGACATTCTGTAACACGGTTGTCAATCCCGTGACATTTTCGGATGTCCCCGTGAGATTGAGCCCATCGGGTGATGCATCCAAGTCAGCTGTGCTCATCAAGCCCAGAGTCATGACTTCAGAATTCCCAGTCGTCACCGAATCCGAAGATATCCACAAACCCGTACTGCTTGTACTAGTACTAGTAGTACTAGCATTCGTTACCATTTCGGAATCCGTCATCATTTTAGATAGCGATTTCGCATGCGACCAGTGGTAAAGCGCTCAACATAACATCTGCACCTACCTTCCGATCGCTCAATGTTGTACATGTACATGTACACAGTCTCAGTGGTTTCTGGTTGAGCAAACAAGAATGGCTAGTTATTTCCACTACACGTTTACCTGACGATGCGCCTCCTATAAAATAATTCGCTGCGAAATACCGCAAAACGCTACTACACCAAACCGCGGCGTATCTCTCCTCAGCTCAATCTCACACCTCAAGTTGGCTTTATCCAGTCATTCCTCCATGATCCAGTCGACATTCCAAGAACTTGTCATTGTCCCTGTCAATTGATAACATTCTAATTTATACATCGGATTCTGACTGCTTAAATCCGTTGCCGTGCAGGTACAGGTGCAGACGATAACAATGCATCACTGCGCCATGCGCACTGTATTACATGCACAATGTAAATGTACATTGGGATATGCTACACAGGTGTGTGGTGCCGTACCTGTCGTGTTCGTATCTGAAAAGGCCGGAATTTGATCAGCGGGGCATGACGGATCTACCGCTGTTATCTGACGACCGTTTGATGTTTCAAGATATCCTACTTGTTTATTCAGACTGGTTTCTTATTGCGAGTCAATCTTTGTTGCTTGCATCAATGCAATCAAAAATACGATATTTATACCAGCCATAATCAGAAGGGCGAAAAAATGTTGGGTCGATACAAATTAAAACAAATAAAACCGTGTGATATAATGAGGGCGCCCTTAATAATTGCTAGGTCTGGCAATAACAAAAGCCCTGTATATTGGCACGATGACACAGTACGAGCTGTTGACTGTAGTGCATCATGGGGGAAAGGGGGGTCCACCGCCGCAGCACGAAAACAAAATCTACACAAGAATCTCACGCTTATTTCCGTCCCTGCACAGTAATAATCTCTATTTTCAGAGAGAGGGGGTTGGTGTTGCATTGACACCATTTTGACGTTTGGGGCAGGAAGAAACCTAGTACTAACTAGTGTAGCGGTTCGCGATATTTTTGTTCAAGGAGCTGGGTGGTGCGTAAATATATATGCCTATTCATGAAAAGAGCAATGGCAACTCATATACATGAAAGAACTATAACGAGTTATAAATAACGGCTTCCTTAACCAACTCACCAATAGCATAGTTGGTAGAGAGGAGAGCTATATGGATTGAAAGGTCTGTGATTCGAATCCGACTGTCGTTAATGTTCGTCTTTTTTTTGACAATTTTTTGATGGGTTATTTTAACCATAGAACAAGGTTAAAGGGAAAACCGGGTCACGCTTGGTTCAGACAGGCGTGCCGAACCAAATGAGTGAATTGAGTCCGACGTCTGAAACGAATAAGGGCGACAAGGCGCGCCAGACGGCGAACGATCGACTGCTGGAGTTGTTAGAGCGACTTGATTTCAATTTGTTTCGGCGCGACTGTGGATGCGCCTGTCTGAAACGAGCGTTAGACGCACAAGTGCCTTGAAAAATACAGCAAGAACCGCTACACTGGTTAGTTTTTAGCGACTTCCTTTGGGGAACTGTTGAAACCGTTCAGATATAAATAAATAAAGGTTATCTCGGCCATTGTCGCAAAGCGTTCGATCCCTTTGGAAGATCGTTCATTTATTTTTGTCTGGAATAGAACATTAACAAACGCACGTCTTCAATTCGTTTTAATTCATCAAACATTCATCATGTGCGTGTGTATTGGGGTTTGTGAAAAACAGGCAGCCATTCACGTAGTCTTGCCCACCCAATTACGCAAGCAGTCTTTTCCAGCCGAGCTTGCGAATAAATAATTTTTTTTGCATGTAGATCTTTTGTAGCAGCAGGCTACATAAACAATGTTCCTAACGGGTTGCAAATTCACATTGAAAAATCTCTAAATGTCTCTTAATTAATGTAAAAGTGAAGACAACAAAACCCACTCTTTAAGATTCTTAGGCCTTCTAAAGTTTTTTTGTGAGCGATTTGTTTTTCACAAAGAGCGATAGTAAAAAAAAACACTCGAAAAGAGTGCATTAACTATTTTTGAAGAGCATTATATAAAAGGAACAAATTCGAGTGTATTATTTAACTTTTACATTTAGAGAGAGAACAGGGGTACGTTTGTGGCTTTATTTCTACAGGTTATAACAAAAAACGCACATAAAAATGCTCAAGTCACCAATTTTTTTTTTTTTAATCATCTCAATCTACACTTTATTTAGTTAATTATAAATCACAATTATTACAAGTTAGTTTGATGCACGGGTTAAACACCGGCTTTCCTATAACGATAACACAAGTCACAATCATAATGGCTTTGTTTACAAACATGGCTCCCATAGGAAATGCACAGGTGAACAACTATTAAGCTTAGCGTCATTTGGCTTGGAACTAATCCACTCACGGTGTACACATGTAGTGTTCGTCCTATGTGTTATACCGTCGTGACAACTGCCTCGACACCGAATTAACTAAAACAAACATACAAAATTAAGGTACATGTACATTGCATAAAATAAATCGCACAAGTCCTAGCGTTGATTTCCCCTCCATTTGCATACTTTCAAAATGGAGATGAAAAGCCGCACGCCGAAATTCAGCGACCATATACACACAGCGCCTATTCTGATAATGCCAGCAGATATCAGCGATAATGCAACAAAAAGACTGCGTTTTGACCTCTGCCCTCAGACAAGCATTCCGTTACCAGGAGCCAATTTCTGAGAGCTTCAAAGCTCACAAAATTGCTTAGCACAAAAAAGCCTTGCTCATACAGTAAAAAACAGGTTACCAGCCAAAAATCCATGTGTTTTCATGCTGAGCAAAAACCAGCTGAATATCAATCATAAACAATACATGTATAATACCCAACAATTTGGTCTGTAACCTTGTGCTTGTTTCCTTTTGCGATCGAGGATCGAAAAACAAAAGAAAACAATGGGAACAAAATATCCTCGAAGGACGGTTTCTTTGTCCTCGATCGCCAGGATAAGCCCTAAGCAATGGGGTTAGGTTTCAGTTAAGGAATAAAGGAAAACACAATAGGAAATCCTCGGTCGTAATGGCAATTCACGAACTATAGATTTTGCCAAGGAAGAATTTCCATGCTTAGCAAATGGCCCCTGTTGTGTTACTAAAACATTGCAGCTAATCAACAGTTTATTAGTCCACATTTTCTGATCAAAATGACGTCAGTCAAATCTGATTAGCTGGCGCGCGGGGACGCATAATATTAATTTATACAAAATTCATTTTTTTTTTACCACCCGCGTACAGTCAAGTACGGCATTTTATAATAATTCAGTATAGATTGTTCACGTTTGCAAATGGTGTATAGACGATGTGCCTCTGTTTACATCTGTATTCAAATGTGCCCGTCAATATGCGCACGCATCATGTTTTACATAAATTTGGTTAAGAGATGACATAAGAGGTCACATAAATCAAAGGCGATCTGACCTGCGACGTCACTCTTTAAGCAACTTTTTATGTAAAACACGATGGGTGCGCATCACTGCCGGGCACATTTGAATACAGATGTAAACACGTGACGTCAGAGGGCACATCGTCTATACTACCTTTAAGTATCTAAAGAGTACATGTATATCAATTGCATTAGTTTCAATGAAGGAACAAATATAGGCACTACATGGATATCTAAATCTGCTGAATATTCTGAAATGGTTATTTCTAATTAGCCCAGCACCTCTTATTACAATTTACATTGGAGTAAAACTGCGTATAAGTTATGAAGATATACGAGTATAAGTTAAGGTTTGATTCTTTGCTGTAGACCAAGTCACACAAGGCAATTTATAGACGATCAGGGGCCAATTTCACGGAGCTGCTAAGCACAAAAATTGGTAAAAACCAGGTTACAGACCAAATGTTCACGTGATTTTTTGTATTGTTTTAGATTGATAATCAGCTGTTTTTTGGTTAGCATGGAAAACACGTAGATTTTGGCTAATAACTTGTTTTTAATGAGCAAGAATTTTTTTGTGCTAAGCAAATTTGTGTGCTTAGCAGCTCCGTGAAATTGGCCCCTGTTAACAATCAAGTAAAACCTCCGAGAAAAACAGCGAAAACCACATTTTGTTTTTCCAAATGTAGTTATGGAGAAAATTATTGGTTATACGCAAATTACCCGGTGCGACTTGGTCTTAATGTCCACTATTACAGCTTTGCTTCTAAAAACAAATAACTGTTGGAGCGAGCTTTGGTATATGAAATAAAAATCCGTGGTTTAATTCCAACTGCGCATGTGCACATGAAGATCTGACCATTTTTATTTCGAGATAAACATTTCATCGTATGCGCGCAAAATTATAGCGAGAGTATCAGCAAATTTAAAGAGATCGTAATGTTCTGAAGTATAAACAAAAAATGAACAACATGCGGATTTCGGTACCACATCCCCATATATCATTGTGTGTATTTATCTGCCGCAGTATCCTAAGAGAAAAATCGTCAAATCTTGTGCACTGTTACAATTGATAATGTAGTAACTAACGACTAATGGAACACCAACCGATAATATAATTCAATACTGTATACTAATCGATATATAACAACAAAAAGATTGATAATGTAGTGACCTTTACTGCACTATAAGTCAATTTATGTTACACTATTGGTTAGGACTGTAATAACCGCATGACCAATAGTGTAGTACATTTCACTGCACTATATGTGTTGGTAACATTACCGGTTTCAAGCGTCGCGCTTATGCCGTGTCGAAAATAATTCAATTTGAATTTTTGTATTAGACACAGCACGATGTCAAACAAATATTTTGAATCGGTAAATTTATGTCGGCTCGGCGTAAGAATTAAGCTCGATGGGGTCTGCCGTGCTTATCAATTTGGCACGGCAGAAGCACGGCGCGGTTTCAGAAGTCGTGCTTTTATTTGCCGCGTTAAATGCAATTCCAATTCGAAGCTGGTCCAGAACATCATTTTATAATCAGGAATGCGCATGCTCACAGTATGTGTGCGAGTACAGAAAACCAACAAACAAATGGTTTCCTTGTCATGCTTTCAGTGCACAAGTACGTACCTCCTCAACGGTAAGACACGGAGGGTTGGGAAGTCATCATAAAGTTCAAGTGGACTTTTGTAAATTACGTTTGACGTTTGAAACCAACTGCCGTGCTAACATCGCGCTTAATTCATTCGTATTGGACACGCCATAAGCGCGACGTCTGAAACAGGCCTCAGTTATACAGTATACCGGTACGGTCCACTTGTGCGACATTATTGGTTGGTGATACATTGTCCGTTACTACTAATTATCAGTTGCAACGTGTAAATTATGCAGTTGGAACACCGTACTGCTTCACGGTTGCGATGGAGCTTATGGGGCCGGGGATGGGCAATTTTCCTCGTCGTCGTGATGAGGGCAGTCAAACTTGCCGTTGCACTTCCAGCTATACAGGATGCACATTCTGTCGTCGGAGTCCTGCCCTGCGGCCCGGCATTTGAACGGCTCATCGGTGCCTTTGAATGTGTACCCGTTGTTGCAATCGTCTGGACGCAAACCCAAGAATAGAATGGTTTTTAGTTAAAACAAAGTATAAACGATTTATTCCAAACAGGTACAGGTTCAGGTGAACAGTTGAACGTGGGCCTGATATTGTGCGTGACTCGGCAGATATTAAAACAAAAAATATTATATTGGGAATATCGGTTTGCATAATAGTCAGGCAGATTGGTGCAAAATATGACACAATTTATTGTTCACTTGACAAAAGCATGAAATTCGGCGCAATGTCCGAGTATGTCAGGGGAAGACATCTGGCTACACACAATGTAGGTTCATTGCAGTTAGAAAAGTATGCAATGGCAACCATTTGTTTTTTAAATATTTTTTTTTTTGTAATTGCTTTTTATTCTACCTATGTTTATTAAAGGACAAATCTGCAATGATCCTATAGCCAGCTATCTTTCTCATGACGTAAATTCCATGCTTTTATCGTTTGATTGAACATTTATTTTCACCAATTTGTCTGACTTTAAAGGGATCGTATACGTTTGGTAATTACTCCAAAAAATTATGGCAATAAAAACTTACTTGGTAAGGAGTACAGCAGCTTTGGATAGTATAATGCATTTTTAGAAACTTTTCACTTCGAAGTACTGCGGTTATGGAAAAAGATATCACTTTTTATGCCCAAAAATTTGAATCTGAGAAGCGTTACTGCAGTGACGTTTCTCAGACTGTGTATTTCAATGCAGATTATTCTTCCTGCGTGGACATAACCGCTCCAGATTTTCGGCAATATCTCAAAATCGCTACCACCTTTTGAAATGAAATGTTTACAGGTTAGTTTTATGGTATATATCTATAACTATATGGGATTGAAACAAACAGTGGGTTCCAATTACCAAACGTATACGATCCCTTTAAAGCCTGCTGAGGTCCTTGAGACATTTGTACATAATCCACTCAAACATTGCTGCGTATACGGTTATTGTGCAATTGTGCTGTGTAGACCTTTTATTTTTTTTGTTCTGGTGAGAGGTAGATATTTTTGTGAACGGGCTAGTCGTTAGCAGGTAACGAAAGGTTGGTTGGGAGTAGTCGGGAAATGTCATTAGCAAGGCTGGGAAGGTCGCGTTATCAGTCTAGACAGTTTTAAGACTGCATTGAAGCGTGAATAGGACGGGAATGGTCATTATAAGGACGGGAGCGGTCCCGTCCTCTCCAGATAGACTTAAATCAGGTCCGCAGTGGTCGGTAAGTTCCAGGTAGTAGGAGGACGGGACTTCAATACGGCTAAGTGTGACCTACGCTTAAAGGGATCGTATACGTTTGGTAATTGGAACCCACTGTTTGTTTCAATCCTATATAGTTGTAGATATAGGCCTATATCATAAAACTAACCTGTAAAAAATTCATTTCAAAAGGTGGTAGCGATTTTGAGATATTGCCGAAAATCTGGAGCGGTTATGTTTACGAGGGAAGAATAATCTGCATTGGAATACACGATCTGAGAAACGTCACTGCAGTAACGCTTCTCAGATTCAAATTTTTGGGGATAAAAAGTGATATCTTTTTCCATAACCGCAGTACTTCGAAGTGAAAAGTTTCAAAATATGTATTATACTATCCAAAGCTGCTGTACTTCTTACCAAGTAAGTTTTTATTGCCATTAATTTTTTGAGTAATTACCAAACGTATACGATCCCTTTAACCTGGGTAACTCTTTTTGTAAATTTGTGAACGTACCTAGATGCTTGGCTTTGCAGTCCAATTCGTCAGTAAAGGTGTTGGGGCAGTCGACAACGCTATCGCACCGTGCAAATGACGCATCGAAGCATGTACCGTTGTCCGCGCCGCCGCAGCGGTGAAATCTATCCGGCAATTGGTTGACGTTAAGAGCCTCCATGATTTTGTCGCACGGTCCTGCAAAGGTCATTCAAGTAAAACTGAATGCTAAATCTTAAACTTTTAATTGAAAATTCGTTTGTCGTCCTAATTTAAAAAGAAATCGGATGACGGCACTTTTGTTTCACAAGATTTATAGACTCGACATATTATACAGAATTATATTATTATGATAATTATTTGTTTCAGTGATTTTTTTTCCTGAAGCGCCAGGTTCTTAATTTCTACTTCAGTGTGTAGAGGGAACCTTCAAAGACATTACATTGTATACATTTTAAATTGTCAAAATCGGACTCGTGGTTGGAAAGATATGAATGTTTTATTGAACAAGTGGAACAGAGTTGAATACTCTGGAACGGTCTTTGTACTTTATAGCAGAGATGTAGTCGAGTCCATCACAAGTCCCTGCAAGTCTCTGTAAGTCCCTGCAAGTCCATCACAAGTCCTTCAGTTCCAATTCAAATCACAAGCTATTCAAAACAGCTTTGACAAAAGCATTCCTTTGTCATTGTTCATCCAGTTACTTGTCACTGCCTTTATGAAGGGACTTGTGACTGGCTTCACGAAAGGAATTGTGAACGGACTTGCAGGGACTCGACTACAACCCTGCTTTATAGTCAGGTACCCCGTTAAGAACGTTTTTACAACGTTTACAATATTTCTTGCTTTTGTTATCAATTAGCTCAATTTCAAGTTATAGTATACCAGTTTTGAAATAACTTGTAATTGTAATAATTGACACGTTTATAAGTATAGTTGGGTGTAACCATGGTTCTCCGGACTTATAGGCCTAAATGCAACTTACCTTCCAAAGAGTCTATTATAACTGTGACACTATGACTATACTGCTCAATCCTACACAGTCTAACTCGCCAAGTTAGTTTTGGGTACCGGAACATATAAAATGACTTGCCTGCTAAATCCAACAGGATCCAACATGATAATTTTATTTTGTTTGCTGCTGAACCAACATAGTCCAACAGAATACGATTCTGAATGCTGTCTCAAATATGTAACATGACTTGCCTGCTAAATCCAACAGGGCCCAACAGACATTTCAAATACATGTACATGTAGTTGGATCATGTTGGTTTTATTAGGGTTTACATTAATTAACCCTAACTACCCAAAAACCCATCAAACTCCAACTGCAGCTTTTGCTAGGTTTTGGCAGGTTTGGTACCAAACCGTAACAACTTGTTGTTAGACTTTGTTTGACTCAGTACCAAAGGCCCAGGGAGACCCTGCAGTTGTTGAATTCTGTGAGGTTCAGGACAGAAAGGCATGAGACTTGTCAAAATGTTAGAAATTTGGAGAATGCACGGGCATTTATACGCGAGTGACCCACATGGTCAAGGCACATTTCCTGGTCAACTGTAACTGTAAGTGTATGTACACTTACACCTTTTACGTGTGTCCCCACTAAAACACATAATACCACTGGCCAGTTATCACTGTAACAAAACTTCAACTGTTGGAGTTTGGCAGGTTTAGTACTATTAGGTTCTGTACAGTGTACCAAGAATTGCTGAACCTGTGTGATGAGCTGTTGAAGTTTGTTAGGTTTGGTATGCTTCCTAGTGCGAGAGCCTAGGGGGTTTGCTCTATATAGAAGAGGGAAGATTATTACCTGAAGGTGGCACTCGCTTGCTCTGCTTGACGTTAGCGTAGGCCACTGCGACCAATACACACAGTACGAGAAAACGGGACATGTCCATAATCGTTGTGGTGAGCTGTAAACAAGAGAAAATACACCACAATTCTATTGAATCATAAAACTAAAGGTAACAATGAATTAACTGGCCTTTCCATCTTTGGGCTTATTTTTCTTCAAAATGATAGCATGCCAGAAGGAATAACCAACAATAACCGAAATGCACTGCACTTCTGCAAGTAGAAACAGCACAGTCTTCGGGTTTATTTTGGCTGATACCATTTCACGGACGACAGCATTTTGCATAGGCCGGACGATGAACTCTTCACTGTACTGTAGGCCTATACTTGCTTATAGACCATGCGTTATTTACAAAATGTGTTTACACATATTCTTGTTGTCACGTACGTGGCGTCACTTTCCAGCAAGCGGTTTTATATTTCTTGAAATACAAATGTTTAAACAGTTCGGAAATATACTGCGTAAAAAGAATTACGTCCTGCAAGGGCTAGAAACGTGTTTTGGACGAAATGATGTTAATCGGAATTAAACTCCACCCGTGGCGTCAACCTATTTCTCAAGCGCTCCATTATTTTGCACAAATGAAGCGTTGGAGACAATGCACCCCACGCCATCGTTCCGGATGAAATGGACGGAGAAATGATTTCCAACCATAATGTATAATAATAATAATAATAATAATAATAATAATAATAATCAATTCTTATAGAGCGCCCTCCATAAAAATTATCTCAGGGCGCTTTACATATACAGTAAAAGCACATTAAAATACAGCACATTAAAAATACAAGAAAAAGAAACACAAAAATAATTTAATTTAACAATTTTATATCTTCCTAAAAAAATGTGTTTTAAGAGATCCTTTAAACATTTCATATGAAACGGCACCACGCACTAACAGTGACAGGGCATTCCAAAGTCTCGGTGCACAGACCTGGAACGCCCTGTCACTGTAGTACTTGTTACCGCCAATAGGTTGGAACAAAAACAATTTTCCCTGAGAATTCGATCTCAAACAGCGACCAATATCACGGACACGCAGGAGCTCATCTAAATAATCCGGGGCCATACCGTTTAAAATTTTGTATGTCAAACAAAGAATTTTGAATTCAATTCTCTGTTTCACCGGGAGCCAATGCAGCTCTTTCATAACTGGAGTAATATTTTCATATTTGTTAATCCTGGTAACTAGACGGGCAGCTATACGTATTATACCCATAACACAAAGCTTTCTTTGTGGCTATACAAGCAGAGAAGTCGAATTCATAAAATTAATTTAATTCCTACATAAGTCGCTTGCTTTGCCAAGTTACGTCACAAGATTTGTTGTGCTTCTCTTTTAAAGAACAAATACGCTCCATTCGTGCAAAAATAATGGAGCAGTAAGACAATAGAGTGGGTGGAGTTTAAGTCAGCAAATGCCTTTGGTAACGAATGGCGCGTACTTCGGCCATTATAAGAGAGTATTTAAAAGTAGAATATTATATCCACACAACCATCCAAGTATAGGCGTTTTGCGTTATTCTTGTGTAGAACGACTTTTAGGGTCCAACTTTTGCGACCCCAACAAGTTGGGCAGTTCTGTGCTATAATAGTTGAGAAATTCCCGTCGGGAAGTGTTCTCTTTCTGCGGACGTGTAAGAAACCACATTCGTGCATTGGTGCTGTGTGTAATTTTTGTGACACACGCAACGTGTATCGTACATGTATACATTGAAATAAAACGACAGGAAAAACGTATGCGTACTCCGTCCGTGTCCCATGTAAACAACCGGTGTTGGTTTGGTCTTTTCTCGGGAACGTTATAAGACATTAGGTTGGTTTCCATTCAACCATATGTTTGAAATATGATGCAAGTGAACAATTCAAAACATGACATTTTCGGGGATTTCATGCAAAAGGTATTTCCGAGTTTCCCGTCGGTTGTCTGTCGGTCGGCCAGTCAGGCAGGGCACATAATAGAGCCCGACTGATCCATTTTCTATCGTCATTTTACATTCCGCGTTTAGGGAACAAACGTTCACCCACCCTAAACAACTGTACACATGTGGCTATAGTTTTTGAATAATATCACTTTAATCCGTATACATCAACCAGTGTGTACTTGAAATGCAGTTGTTTAGGTTCACATTTCACAACGTCACTAAACAGTCACAGTAAATACATATAATAATATAATAATAAAGTACCGATACCGGTACCCGACGAACTACATAACACTGTCGACCCAATATTTAAAGGTAGGATATACACCATTGGTAATTGCTTGAAATATCAGGAATGGCTGGATTTGGGGGTTGTATTTTATATAATAGTAAATATCGTTTCACAGACCTTTTTGAAGTTTTACAATCATGGATGCCGAGGAAAGCAAGAAAGACGGCGTTTTCAACCGGCGTCAGGCAGCGGTTTTTAGGTAATGTTTGTTTGTTTAAGTCAATTATTGGGAACAATTGTAAGATATCTAGCGCAACTATTTGCTAGATGTCTACAATCATTATTTACTTTTAAATAAGTAAGATATTTCGTAATTGTTTTTTATTTTTTCTCTCTCGATTTCTGCAAAATTAATGGTGTATCCTACCTTTAAGTCAATTTCTAATTACGACTGAATGATGCTTTACAATGTAAATAATTACGTGTATGTGAAAACATGTACATGTACACACACATTTAACTCACCCACATGTAACAATTATTATATCCGTTACCAATTTGTAAGAAATCAATAGAGGCATTCGGAGCGGTTGTTCATGTTCAGAATATCTATTTTGACGCTCGTTTCTGCCTTAGATCAGAACGACCTGCTACAAAACTGAAAGGTCAGCCTGCTTTCAATCAACAAAGCTTAGTTTTTGTTCCGAAACGAGAAAAAAACGAAGCCCAAATGATTGTATATGTACAATCACAACACCTAAAATACAGTACATTTTTCCAGTACGATTGACCTCAACAGTCACATACACAACAAATATGCGTTACATACAGTGGATAGTGTTCAACTTTTAAATCAGAATGAGATGGTGCCAGTTTGAAATTAAATGTGTACAGTTAAATGCCCAATACATTATGCAACTATAATGTTATCATTCTTCTCGAGCGCGGAGCAAACTCGCGAGGAAAGATGACTTCATGGGTATCTTTGAGAGTCTGCACAGCAAGATGCAGCGGATGACTGCTTTGAAGTCCGGGTGCCGGACCGTGTAAATCACAGGGTTTATACAACTGTTACTTATGACAAGTGCGCCCAAGAAGGGTTGCATTTTCTGTGGTGTGAATTCGGGAAATACCGCCGAAACCACGTAGGGAGAAACGAATATGAAAAAGAAAAAGACAACAAGAAATAAAGTCAGGTTAACGTCAATCTTTCGACGAAAATGAGGTCTAACTGGATCCGGAGCTGGCTGCCTGTGGGTTGGTGCCTGATGGTTGGGTGCTACGTGGATTGTAGCAGGGCCATGCTGCCTGTTTTCCGCGGTGGTGTCTTGGAGTGCTAACGGTAACGGACCTGCGTTGACCCTTCGGACGTGTTTCCTGACTGTGTAGAAGACAACTGCGCAGCCAGTGAACGTAACAATCAATTGGACTGGGTAGTAGAAGGCACACATGATCCTAGAAAAAGTAGCGGAGCCCTTCGCTGTTGGGTTGAAGGAACAATTGGAGAGTTTGTCATCGTATTCGTACGAGCCGAACTCTGATACAATCGGCAATATTCCGACTGCTATGGGAATAAGCCAGTTCGCAACGACTACGGTGGCAAGGATGCGACGGTTAAACAGCCAGGCCGGACCGCTGGTGTTTTTCCGACGAGTTATCACGGCGCGAAGGAATGCAATCGTGGCGATGTTATTTAGGCTGCAACCGACGCAAACGACGACCACAAAGCCCTGTAGAGCGCAGAGGCTGTCGGAAACGAGCAGCTTCTCCCTGCTGGCGCTTAGAAATGCCAGGGTCATTATGGGCAAACTGACGCACGTGAAGAGGTCCGCTACGGCCAAGTTGACTACGAAAACGTTGGTGGACGTGCGAGGTTTGCGGGAGAGTACCACCGCCAGCAAGACAGAGCCGTTGCCAATCACACCGACGACGCAAATGATACTGCACAGAGCTGCCAGCAACTGCTTCTCGATGTAACTGTCGTAGACAGATGCCACCGATCCAACATTGTCAGTTGAAGAAGAGTTAGACATGTTGGGTTTGAGCCTGTTGACAGGAGACTTGGTTGTGACAATTCCATTGACCATCCGATAGACATACTGCTTATTTGGTCTCATCTGGCTTATACAACCACGCACCTCCCTTCTAATTGTTTACATCCTTGGATTTGTTTGTAACACAAATCAAGAAGCTAAAATTAAGGTCATCGAAAAAGTAAACCCAAAGAAAACCCTATCTGATGTGCGACCACCCCTAAGGCCCTGGCGAAATTAAACTTAAGACACAGGTGTCGCAAGCAGTGACCAATCAACCTGGTCAGATCAGGTTGCTTTGTCAAAAATCGATTGCAGTTCCCCAGTGCTCATTCCATGAAATGGCCCTGGCAACTTCCCGAATCCTCCAATTTTTGTGGGGGGTTTCACCCGAGGGAGCAATATGTAGAGAAATCCTTCAAAGGCATTATACAATTTGAATTTTCAGAATCAGACTTCTGGCTGTCAAGATATTAGGTTTTAATGAGCTTAGTCAACCTGATTTTAGGGAAAATTTCAGATCTGTAAATTCTTATGTTTTTCTTTATGTTTTCTACGTCCCCGATTTTGTACACACAATGGGAAAAAATGAAACCCTTTGTTTTTCCAATTACTTTCATAATAAACGGTATAAACGTTTTATTCACATTCAGTTGCCACTAATTAATAAAAGCAAAAAGCATAAATGAATAAAACGAATATAATGCACGAAAAACCACGTTAATTGACACCAGTTAACAATAATTATTAACACATTAAATATATTGTACATTGTAGGCGACAGCTGCAAAAACGTAATTGTAGAGTAATGAAAAATGCATGGTTTTATAATTGCAGTTTTTTAAAATTTAGTGTATATTTTCCTCTGTGGAAAAATAATGGATAGCAAAAAAAACCCAAATGTTTTCTATTTCTGCAAACGCAATTGTTGTTGTTAACTTTTTCCCTTTTGGTGACTCGTTGGCAGATGATTCGCATTTTAAGTGATATATTTTCGATTGCATTCATTTTGGGGGAATATCCGTAATATATAAAGTATTACAACCTACACATTTCTGTTTTATTTTCCCGTTTGTTTGTTAGTTATGATTTTACAAATGTGTTTGTCGTGTTTAGTTACGTTGTTTTTTAATTTTTTGTTTTTTAGAAAGTTGTTCCGAGAGACTGCAAAACTGATAAAAAAATTAAGGGTGAAAAATGTCAATGTCGGAAACGAGCAGCTTCTCCCTGCTGGCGCTTAGAAATGCCAGGGTATTGATGGGCAAACTGACGCACGTGAAGAGGTCCGCTACGGCCAAGTTGACTACGAAAACGTTGGTGGACGTGCGAGGTTTGCGGGAGAGTACCACCGCCAGCAAGACAGAGCCGTTGCCAATCACACCGACGACGCAAATGATACTGTACAGAGCTGCCAGCAACTGCTTCTCGATGTAACTGTCGTAGACAGATGCCACCGATCCAACATTGTCAGTTGAAGAAGAGTTAGACATGTTGGATTTGAGCCTGTTGACAGGAGACTTGTGTTCACGTTTGCAAGTTTGGTTGTGACAATTTCATTGACCATCCGGTATTTTATAGACATACTGCTTATTTGGTCTCATCTGGCTTATACAACCACGCACCTCTCTTCTAATTGTTTACATCTTTGGATTTTTTTGTAACACAAATCAAGAAGCTAAAATTAAGGTCATCGAAAAAGCAAACCCAAAGCAAACCTTACTGATGTGCGACCACCCCTAAGGCCCTGGCGAAATTAAACTTAAAGGTAGGATACACCATTTGCAGATATCGAAAATATTTACTACCGAATTATTAAGAAATATCTTGCTCAATTGAAAGTAAATAATGATTCTAGGCATTCAGCAAAAGGATTACGCTAGATATCCTGTAAATATTCCAAAAATAGAATTTTATAAAGAAAAATTCGCGATCGCCGTCCGGCGATCGCGAAAAAATAAAGATAACATAAGAATAACTGCTCGACCCCGGTTGAAAACAAACGTTGTTTTTCGTGCTTTTCTCGGCATCCATGATTGTAAAACTTCGGAAAAGTCAGTTAAACGATATTTACTATGAAATACAACCCTCCAAATCTACCCATTCATGATAATTCCAGCAATTACCAATGGTGTATACTACCTTTAAGACACAGGTGTCGCAAGCAGTGACCAATCAACCTGGTCAGATCAGGTTGCTTTGTCAGAAATTAATTGCAGTTCCCAGTGCTCATTCCATAAATGGCCCTGGCAACTTCCCGTTTCACCCGGGGGTGGAATACTCCAATTTTGCTGCCCTTGTATAGAATGAAAAGTATGTTCTGGCGTCGGCCGTAAAATGAAAACATCAAGTTTTGTTGTGAAACTTTGTTCACTTGCCGGGACCTATATCCCTCAGGCCCGTACGCAGGGGGGTGCGACGGGTGCGTACGCACCCCCCAAACAAAATTACAAAAAGGTCCCAATTTTTCTGGGTAAAATAACTGTATACTGGCACACAAAAATATTTGGTCCCATTTTTGGTCCAATCAGTAAAAATTCGCCCCCTAAATTACCAAAAGGTCCACATTTTCCGGGGTAAATAATGGTACTTTGATGTAGAAATATTGGTACTGGCACACACAAAGTTTGTGCTTCATTTTTGGTCCCATCAGTACAAATTCGCACCCCCCATACAAAATCCTGCGTACGGGCCTGAATTTGGACAATTTTAGTATGCGACTTACTGAGGATATAGGCTTAAGAACTAAAGAGAAAATAGTACCGGTACCCGACGAATTACATAACACTGTCGACCAAAGATTTAAAGGTAGGAAAAAAAAGTTGGTAATTGCTTGAATTGTCAGGAATGGGTGTATTTGGGGGTTGTAGTTTATAGTAAATATCGTTTCACAGACCTTTTCGAAGTTTTACAATCATGGATGCCGAGGAAAGCAAGAAAGACGGCGTTCGTTTTCAACCGGCGTCAAGCAGAGGTTCTTATGTATTTGTTTGTTTGTTTGTTTGTTTGTTTGTTTAAGTCAATTATTCGGAACAATTATTGTAAGATATCTAGCGCAATTATTTTTCTAGATGCCTACAATCATTATTTACTTTTAAATAGGTAAGATATTTCTTAATTATTGGGTAGTAATTTTTCCTCTCGATATCTGCAAATGGTGTATCCCACTTTTAAGTCAATTTCGAATTATGACTGAATAATGCTTTACGATGTACATAATTACATGTATGTGAAAACATTTACAAGTACTAGCATACACGTTTGTTTATGGTGTAAATCGAGGGGTTTCCTTTGTTCCTCTCGATAATTTCCTTTTTTTGCAAGTGCAAACTCTTTTTGTAGCAGCAGGCTACATAAACAAAATTCCCAACGGGTTGCAAATTCACATTGAACATTTCTAAATGATAAAGTGAAGACAACAAAACCCACTCGTTAAGAGTCTTAGGCCTAGCTATGCGGAGACAGCTCTTTTTCAATTTGTTACTCTTTTTTCTGAGCGATCTTTTCACATTTAGAGAGAGAGAACAGGGATACGTTTGTGGTTTTATTTCTACAGGTTATAACAGAAATCGCACATAAAAATGCTCAAGTCACCAAATAGATTTTTTAAAAATCATCTCAATCTACACTTTATTTAGTTAACTATAAATCACAATTATTACATTTCAAGGCTTGAAGAACAACTTGACAACAATTTTAAAGTTAGTTTGATGCACGGGTTATAAACACCGGCTTGCATATACCGATAACACAAGTCACAATCTTAAAGGTTAGGATACACCATTATTGGTAATTGTTTGAATTATCATGAATGGGTGGATTTGGGGGTTGTATTTTATAGTAAATATCGTTTAACAGACCAGTCCGAAGTTTTACAAAATTAATATGGATGCCGGGAAAAGCACGAAAAACAGCGTTTGTTTTCAACCGGCGTCGAGCAGTTATTCTTATGTTATTTGTGTTTTTTCGCAATCGCCGTCCGGCGATCGCGAATTTTTCTTTATAAAATGCTATTTTTTTAAAGAATAATTACAGGATATCTAGCGCACTCATTTTGCTGGATGCCTAGAATCATTATTTACTTTCAGATAAGTAAGATATATTTTCGATATCTGCAAATGGTGTATCCTACCTTTAAGAGCCAAGATTCAATGGCTTTGTTTACAAACATGGCTCCCATAAGATATACACATGTGAACAAAATATTAAGCTTAGCGTCATTTGTCTTGGAACTAATCCACTCACCCAAACGCACGGTGTACACATGTAGTATTCGCCCCTGTGTTATACCGTCGTGACAACTGCCTCGACACCGAATTAACTAAAACAAACGTGCAGAATTAAGGTACATTGCATAAAATAAATCGCACAGGTCCTAGCGTTGATTTCCCCATCGTTTGCAAACTTTCAAAATCGAGATGAAAAGCCGCACGCCGAAATTCAGCGACTACACACACACAGCGCCTATTATGATAATGCTAGCAGCTATCAGCGATAATGCAACAAAAAGACCTCAAACCCCATGCAGCAGCTGCCTTTAGACATTTTGGAAGCTGCAAAGCTCACAAAATTGCTTAGCACAAAAAAGCCTTGCTCATACAGTAAAAAACAGGTTACCAGCCAAAAATCCATGTGTTTTCATGCTGAGCAAAAACCTGCTTAATGTCAATCATAAACAATACATGTATATTACCTGAAAATTTGGTTGATGGTAACCCTGATTTTGCCAAGGGAGAATGTTCATGCTTAGCAAATGGCCCCCGTTGTGTTACTAAAACATTGCAGCTAATTTATTAGTTCACATTTTCTGATCAAAATGACGTCAGTCAAATCTGATTAGCTGGCGCGCGGGGACACATAATATTAATTTATACAAAATTCCACTTTTTTTTGTTTGCCACCCGTACAGTCAAGTACGGCATTTCATAATAATTCAGTATAGATTGTTCACGTTTGCAAATGGTGTATAGACGATGTGCCTCTGTTTACATCTGTATTCAAATGTGCCCGTCAATATGCGCACGCATCATGTTTTACATAAATTTGGTTAAGAGATGACATAAGAGGTCACATAAATCAAAGGCGATCTGACCTGCGACGTCACTCTTTAAGCAACCTTTTATGTAAAACACGATGGGTGCGCATCACTGCCGGGCACATTTGAATACAGATGTAAACACGTGACGTCAGAGGGCACATCGTCTATACTACCTTTAAGTATCTAAAGAGTACATGTATATCAATTGCATTAGTTTCAATGAAGATACAAATATAGGCACTACATGGATATCTAAATCCGCTGAATATTCTGAAACGGTTACTTCCAATTAGCCCAGCACCTCTTATTACAATTTACATTTGAGTAAAACTGCGAATAAGTTATGGAGATACGAGTATAAGTTAAGGTTCGATTCTTTGCTGTAGACCAAGTCACACAAGGCAATTTATAGACGATCAGGGGCCAATTTCACGGAGCTGCTAAGCACAAACATTGGTAAAAACAAGGTTACAGACCAAATGTTCACGTGATTTTTTGTATTGTTTTAGATTGATAATCAGCTGTTAAATTTTTGGTTAGCATGGAAAACACGTAGATTTTGGCTAATAACTTGTTTTTAATGAGCAAGAATTGTTGTGTGCTAAGCAAATTGTTGTGCTTAGCAGCTCCGTGAAATTGGCCCCTGTTAACAATCAAGTAAAACCTCCGAGAAAAACAGCGAAAACCACATTTTGTTTTTCCAAATGTAGTTATGGAGAAAATTATTGGTTATACGCAAATTACCCGGTGCGACTTGGTCTTAATGTCCACTATTACAGCTTTGCTTCCTAAAACAAATAACTGTTGGAGCGAGCTTTGGTATATAACAATAAAAAGCCGTGGTTTAATTCCAACTGCGCATGTGCACATGAAGATCTGACCATTTTTATTTCGAGATAAACATTTCATCGTATGCGCGCAAAATTATAGCGAGTATCAGCAAATTTAAAGAGATCGTAATGTTCTGAAGTAACATAAAAAAAAATGCACAGCAAAGTGTTTTTTGTGTGCACGAAATTGCACAACATGCGGATTTCGGTACCACATCCCCATATATCCTTGTGTGTATTTATCTGCCGCAGTATCCTAAGAGAAAAATCGTCAAATCTTGTGCACTGTTACAATTGATAATGTAGTAACTAACGACTAATGAAACACCAACCGATAATATAATTCAATACTGTATACTAATCGATATATAACAACAACAAGATTGATAATGTAGTGACCTTTACTGCACTATAAGTCAATTTATGTTACACTATTGGTTAGGACTGTAATAACAACTGACCAATAGTGTAGTACATTTCACTTTAACACTATATTTTTTGGGTAACATTATCTGTTTCAAGCTTCGCGCTTATGCCGTGTCGAATACAATTCAATGTGAATGTTTGTATTAGACACAGCACGATGTCAAACAGTATTTTGAATCGGCAAATTTATGTCAGTTCGGCATAAGAATTAAGCTAGACAGGGTCTGCCGTGCTTATATACATTTGGCACGGCGCGGTTTCAGACGTCGTGCTTTTATTTGCCGCGTTAAATGCAATTCCAATTCGAAGCTGGTCCAGAACATCATTTTTTAATCAGGAATGCGCATGCCCACATAATGTGTGCGAGTACAGAAAACCAACAAACGAATGTTTTCTTTGTCATGCTTTCAGTGCACAAGTACTCCCTCAACGGCAAGACACGGAGGGTTGGAAAGTCATCATAAAAGTTCGACTGGACTTTTGTAAATTACGTTTGACGTTTGAAACCACTGCCGTGCTATTAACATCGCGCTTAATTCATTTGTAATCGACACGCCATAAGCGCGACGTCTGAAACAGGCCTCAGTTACGTATGGCCCTGTCACACTAGAACGTTTTAGGCCAACGCGTGAGTAGCGCATTAAAAATAGTTGATACGCTGGCAAACGCTGAACTTCCACAGAAAAAGTCTAGTGGAACCGTGATTTTAGCGTGTCCACAACGCGTTGTTAACGGGTTCAATGCGTTCGCCAGCGCGTGAGAAACGCGTTAGTAACGCGCTCGACGACTGATGAACGACTGCCCAGCGCGTGGGTAGCGCGTTTCAACGCGCGCCAGCGTACTGCAACGACCACATGGTTAGTTGTATAAAAAGCCGACGCGCTACTACACTAATGGCCCTGTCACACCAGAACGTTTTAGGCCAACGTGTTGGAATTTCGGTAACACGCGGGTAAACGTTGACCAACGCTAGGCCAGCGTTCGCAACACGCTAAGCGCGTTACCCACACGCTAGAACACGCTGGAACACGCTGAGGCAAAAATACATTTTTCAACATACCTAAAATTTTCAGCGTTTGCCAGCGTGTGACTGCACACGCTGGCGGCGCGCAGGATGGTCGTTACTCACGCGTCGAACGCGCTAGACAATCGTTACCAACCCACTACTCATACGCTGGCGACCCGCTGTCGTAATTTTACTATAAATCAGTGATACGTTCCTCACACGCTGAGCGCGTTCCTCACACGATACTTACGCGCTGGTATACGCTATGAACCCGTTATCAATATGTATGGACAGGCTGAAATCACGGTTCCACTTGACTTTTTCTGTGAAAGTTCAGCGATTGCCAGCGTATCCACTATTTTTAACGCGCTACTCATGCATTGGCCTAAAACGTTCTGGGGTGACAGGGCCACAACCAGCGTGAAGCCAGAGTACGCCAGCGTACGCCAGCGTGCGCCAGCGTGTGAGTAGCGGGTTGATAACGATCGTCTAGCGTGTTCGACGCGTGAGTAACAAACCTCCAACGCTCCTCCAGCGTGTGTAGTCACACGCTGGCAAACGCTGGAAATTGTATGTATGTTGAAAAAAATATGTTTTCCTCAGCTTGTGACAGCATGTCCCAGCGCGTGAGTAACGCGCTCAGCGTGTTGCTAACGCTGGCCAAGCGTTGGTCAGCGTTTGCCAGCGTGTTGCCAAAATTACAACACGTTACTCACGCGTTGGCCTAAAATGGTCTGGTGTGACAGGGCCATTACACAGTATACCGGTCCACTTGTGCGACATTATTGGTTGGTGATACATTGTCCGTTACTATACATTATCAGTTGCAACGTGTAAATTATGCAGTTGGAACACCGTACTGCTTCACGGTTGCGATGGAGCTTATGGGGCAGGGGATGATGGGCAATTTTCCTCGTCGTCGTGATGAGGGCAGTCCTCCTTGCGGTCGCACTTCCAGCTATACAGGATGCACATTCTGTCGTCGGGGTCCTCCGGCCCTGCGGCCCGGCATTTGAACGGCTCACCAGTGCCTTTGTGTGTGTACCCGTTGTTGCAATCGTCTGGACGCAAACCCAAGAATAGAATTTGGTTTTCAGTTAAAACAAAGTCATGATAGACGATTTATTCCAAACAGGTTCAGGTGAACAGTTGAACGTGGGCCTAATATTGTGCGTGACTCGGCAGATATTAAAACAAAAAATATCATATTGGGAATATCGGTTTGCATAATAGTCAGGGAGATTGGTGCAAAATATGATACAATAAATTGTTCACTTGCATGAAATTCGGGGCAATGTCCGAGTATGTCATGAGGAAGATATCTGGCTACACACAATGTAGATTCATTGCAGATTTGACCTTTGAAAAAAGCATAGTTAGTAAAGTATGCAATGGCAACCATTTTGTTTTAAATAGTTTTTTTTGTAATTGCTTTTTATTCTACCTATGTTTATTAACCCTAACTCCCTCACCATTGTTATTGAACAATACAATTCCTTCAAAATCCTCCAACTTCCTTTGTTGTGTAAGGAGTTAGGGTTAAAGGACAAATCTGCAATGATCCTATATAGCCAACTATCTTTCTCATGACGTAAATTCCATGCTTTTATCGTTTGATTGAACATTTATTTTCACCAATTTGTCTGACTTTAAAGGGATCGTATACGTTTGGTAATTACTCCCAAAATTAATGGCAATACAAACTTACTTGGTAAGAAGTACAGCAGCTTTGGATAGTATAATGCATTTTTTGAAACTTTTCACTTCGAAGTACTGCGGTTATGGAAAAAGATATCACTTTTTATGCCCAAAAATTTGAATCTGAGAAGCGTTACTGCAGTGACGTTTCTCAGATCGTGTATTTCAATGCAGATTATTCTTCCTGCGTGGACATAACCGCTCCAGATTTTCGGCAATATCTCAAAATCGCTACCACCTTTTGAAATGAAATGTTTACAGGTTAGTTTTATGGTATATATCTATAACTATATATAGTCAGGTTCACTATGTAGTTTCGTTCAATTTTTTTGGAGATTAGCAAACTTATACATTTTTAGAATCTTCAGAGCATGGAAAATCAGAAAATCAATGTTGGCATTTGCGTAGACACCTGCATGGCGGCCATCTTGGATTTTCAAAATGGCCGCCATAAAATACATAATTTGCGCTGTTTTCGGCTTCTAGTCAACAAAAAAATAAATTTAAGAGGCTAATCCTATGTTTTTGGGGTCAAGGAATCTACTAAAAGCCACACAATAGTGCTCAGGATTAAAGAAAACAACAAAAAAGTATGTGAAAACCATTTTCTTTATATTTGTAATATATGCTAATCCTATGTTACGCCACAGAGTGGAACAATACTATTCCGCTTATATTTTGTTTTGTTGTTTTTATTGGGAAGCAGCGTAATCATACATGTCACTCACGTTTAAAAAAAAATTTAGAACCATTCTCGGTCACCTGGGAAGGACATTAACGTGAAGGACGTGTAATACTGGGTTTTGTGGAATTTTCTTTCTTTTTCTGTGAGGCTATTAGGTTTTTTAATTCTAATGGAATGCTTTTGCAAGAAGGTATAGCACAGAGACACCGGTTTATGCAGGCATACTTCAAGGAATGATCAGTTAAGTTGTTTTTATTAATTTTTTGGGATTAATTCTAGAGTTAGCTGCAGTGAATCAGAACTTATTCTAAGTGGGAAGGGGAGGGTGTTTATGGGAGTTGTCACAAGTCAGAACTTTTTTCTCATCGTTTTCGTAATTTCTTTTGGAGATGCTGAAGCAGTTCTGCTGCGTTAAGTATCATTGGATTGTAGGTGTGTGGCTGGTCTGCAGAGATAAATCTGTATAATTTATGATGTGCTGGTATGCCAGCAGTGTGGTTGCGTAACTATCCCGCCCAGAGCGTAATTCTTAATTTAATTTGTTTTTGCTAGTGATATACGCTTCATGGGAGGTCAGTTCAGGCCACATTCTTTTCGCGAGATTGCAGTCTGTAGGAATTGGGGGGGGGGGGGGTTTCTTGTACAAGTTTCAAAAGAACCCCTCCGTGCTTTTCGTTATTTTTTTGAGACGCGGAAAAGGTTCTGCTGACAAGTATCATATGGATTGTATTTGTGACTGGTCTACAGAGATAGATCTGTAATTGTACGTTAACTAGTGGGTATGCTAGAAAGTGGTTGTTTGACTGGTCTCTCCAGAGCGTAGTTCTTAACTTTTTTTTAAATTTTTTTTTGGTAAGACACGCATCTGGGGGTCAGTTCTAGCCACATTATCTCTGCTAGATGACAATCCGTGGTTTGAGTTCGTGGACGGGCAAATACATCAAACGTCTACAGGCCAATTGGGTTAGACATTCCCTAAAAGCGGGAGTTTCAAACCCTGTCTCTGGTTTTGGTCCCTTTGTTTTTAGTTCACACAGTGATTGATTATTACCGGTGATAATATGCCTTCCCCTCTATTTTTCCCTTTTTTGGAAGGGGAGCAGGGCATATTGTCTGTGCTATATCATGCACTTCATCAGTCACCTTCTTATATAGTTCATTTGCCTTTCCTTGTTTTTATTTGTGTGTCGGTTGATATGACACGTGGCAAGGACAAAGGGGGGGGGGGGGGGGGGTTGACTTATTTATTTTGTTTTAGTCTTGAGATACATTTCTTTGATCATTGTTTTGTTCTTTCAATAGTTCCAATGAATTTGCAGATTCTCCTCATCAAGAATTTGTTCCTCTTGGTTGGATTGTGGAGATGCTTTAGTCCTAGATCGAACAAGTTCATCTTTTATGTTTTTGTGCCGTTTGTATGCCAGGATGGGCTGGGTATCAAATAGCCTATTCAGATATTCGTTTTCGCTAATCAAGGGCCAGTGTTTGAGGATAGCCCGTTTGAGGGCTGGGTACGCGACATGTGGGTAGTATGGTAGGACGAACACCAGTGGGATATTGTTTTTGTTTTTTTCACGCTTAGGGTCCGCGGGAGTCTTGCCCCTTTGAGAAAGGAGGGCTAGGTCTTCGTTTGTGTATCCGCGCTTTTGAAGTTTGTCTTTGAAGAATTCAACCCTCTCCTCAAAGTCTTTTAAATGGGTACATATACGTTTGTATCTGGTCACTTCGACCTTGATTAATCCGCCAAATACCGACTTAGGGTGTGCTGAATCTCGAGCTAGGTACTGAAATGTATCAGTTTTTTTGGTAGCGACTCGAGTATTCAATATCCCTTCATGTATGAATCGTTCGCCTTTGTAGATAATAAGGTCGAGAAAAGTGACTTGGCGGTGCGAGATCTCAGACGTGAACTTCAGCGTAGGATGAATTTTATTAAGTGATTGCACTAGGTCAGCAGCCTGCTTTTCATTTCCGTTAAAGAATATAAGAACATCGTCTCTATATCTCATGTAGCTCACAATTGAGGGATTGTGAGGGAGGATTTTGTCTTGTTCGTATTTGAATAGGGTTATGTCACAAATCTCCGGACTGCATTCGCTGCCCATGGCCACGCCAATTATTTGTCTGAAAAACTTGCCATTGAATTCAAACGTGTTTCGACGCATAATGAGTTCAAGGAGACTTCGCGCGTGGTCTGTCGTATAGGCTTAGGTATTGCGTATAGTCTGTCGTTGGCCATTGCAAGTGCGTCACAAACTGATTCAATTGCCTCATCTTGTGGGCAGTTTAGTGTACATGGATACTATATCCAGTGTTATCAATAAGTTATCTTGCTCCAATATGTCGGGTTATTTAGTTTTTCAAGCACATGCCCGGAATCGCGTGTATGTATGTGCTTTGCTGTTTGACAATTGGGAGCAAGAAATAGTCTATGTATTTGGATATGGATTGAGTCGGTCCTCCGCAACCACTAATGATTGGCCTCCCCACGAACCGTGTTCCTTCTGGTACTTTTTTTGTGAACTTTCGGTAGGAGGTAAAGGCAAGGTGTTTTAATGTCGTGGTTGCGGGGGTTAAGAAACTCAGATATGTCTTTCGATATGAGTCCGTCCACGTAGAGTTGGCGTATGGCTTGAGAGACTAATTCCGCGGTTTCATCGGTCAGGTCCCTGTTAATTTCGTCATAGTGGGGGCCTGTTTATTGTAGTGTCCCTTCACGTATGTAGTCTTGTTTGTTAAGGACGCACACACCGCGGCCTTTATCGAATTGTTTGATGATAATATCCTGTCTTTTCTTAAGGCCAGATAGCGCAACACGTTCTGCTTTTGCTATATTTAGTTTGACATTTTGAATTTTCAGTCTGGACAGTTCCTCCAGAGTGCCTTCAATATATGACTCTAGGTTTAGATTAAAGGTAGGTTGGGGAGTCCAAGTTGAAGGTAGTTTGAACGGGTGTGAGCTTATAGGTCTGACAAGGCAGTAGCATTACTGGTATTCCATGCATTCACCGGAGCGGACAATGTTGGAAGATTCTCTGGTGTAGGAAAAACCAAGTGGTTTCAACAGTACATTAAGGTTCACAGGGACATCATCTGAGCACTGATGAAACTGACAGAGGAAGGCGACCTAACACAGGAGGTGAATGATGCATTAGCCATGTTTGTATGCTTAATATACTGCCCGAAGGGAATCCATATAACAAGTATTCCTGACCTGAGATGGCATCTGTTTTGTAAACATCTGGCAGAAAGCAGCACGTTGCCTCCTACAGTTGGTGCCCCTGAGGAGCACATTAAACGTGTGCACATACAGAGTAAGGTGTGGTGCCAAGCCACCGTGACGTGGCAACGTCA
The DNA here is from genome assembly GCA_037893245.1 of Crossaster papposus. Lineage (NCBI taxonomy): Eukaryota > Metazoa > Echinodermata > Asteroidea > Velatida > Solasteridae > Crossaster > Crossaster papposus. Next base: position 283,443 of record JBAIAA010000875.1, read on the forward strand.
GTTTGACCCACTCAAACATGGCTATTATCAGAATGACCACGAAGGTTCCACCTGCACCACAGGCCATTGTAGAGTTGGTGAGATGTTAGTGTAAAGCCCATTGCACATCCCAGAGGTGTCCATGCAGGAGACACAACTTGGGGTGCACAGACCTTTGTTTGTGTGGAAGTGACTGCGAAAATGATGCGGACTGTATTGCCCAAAGTGACACTCGGGACATAGTGATGAAGATTTGTGAAAGCATAATCGTGAACAATCTCGACCTAGTAGATCCTGTGTAAGGAAGTTATATTTCAAGCTAATAACTAACAAGGCTTTTCTGTTTTGCTTTATAAACAGTACATGTACCTATAACTTCAAATGACTTGCGGCATGTAGGCCCTATTATGTAATAGTCAATCACAAACATAAAGACAGTGGTGCTCATATACCTTTGTTTATTGCTTTTATATAATCCTGGGCACTATTTTGAGGAGTTTATTGAATTCCCTAAACCAGAAAATATAAGATTACATACTGAAATAAGTTTATAGATTGACTAGATGCCGAGATAGCGCAAAATATGTATTACGTAACACTGATATGTCACAAATATAAAGAAAATGGTTTTCACATACCTTTTTTGTTGTTTTCTATAATTCTGCGCACTATTGTGTGGCTTTTAGTAGATTCCTTGACCCAGAAAACATAGGATTAGCCTCTTAAATTATGTTTTTTGGTTGACTAGAAGCCGAAAACAGCGCAAATTATGTATGTTATGGCGGCCTTTTTGAAAATCCAAGATGGCCGCCATGCAGGTGTCTACGCAAATGCCAACATTGATTTTCTGATTTTCCATGCTCTGAAGATTCTAAAAATGTATAAGTTTGCTAATCTCCAAAAACATTGAACGAAACTGTCTTTATTAACATAGTGAACCTGACTAATAGGATTGAAACAAACAATGGGTTCCAATTACCAAACGTATACGATCCCCTTAAAGCCTGCTGAGGTCCTTGAGACATTTGTACATAATTTTGTGCAATTGCGCTGCGTAGACCTTTTATCTTGTTTGTTCTGGTGAGAGGTAGACATTTTTGTGAACGGGCTAGTCGTTAGCAGGTAATGAAAGGTTGGTTGGGAGTAGTCGGGAAATGTCGCGTTATCAGTCTAGACAGTTTTAAGACTGCATTGAAGCGTAAATAGGACGGGAATGGTCATTATAAGGTCGGGAGCGGTCCCGTCCTCTCCAGATAGACTTAAATCAGGTCGGCAGTGGTCGGTAAGTTCCAGGTAGTAGGAGGACGGGACTTTAATACGGCTAAGTGTGACCTACGCTTAAAGGGATCGTATAAGTTTGGTAATTGGAACCCATGTTTGTTTCAATCCTATATAGTTGTAGATATATACCATACAACTAATCTGTAAAAATTTCATTTCAAAAGGCGGTAGCGATTTTGAAATATTGCCGAAAATCTGGAGCGGTTATGTTTACGAGGGAAGAATAATCTGCATTGGAATACACGATCTGAGAAACGTCACTGCAGTAACGCTTCTCAGATTCAAATTTTTGGGGATAAAAAGTGATATCTTTTTCCATAACCGCAGTACTTCGAAGTGAAAAGTTTCAAAATATGTATTATACTATCCAAAGCTGCTGTACTTCTTACCAAGTAAGTTTTTATTGCCATTAATTTTTTGAGTAATTACCAAACGTATACGATCCCTTTAACCTGGGTAACTCTTTTTGTAAATTTGTGAACGTACCTAGATGCTTGGCTTTGCAGTCCAATTCGTCAGTAAAGGTGTTGGGGCAGTCGACAACGCTATCGCACCGTGCAAATGACGCATCGAAGCATGTACCGTTGTCCGCGCCGCCGCAGCGGTGAAATCTATCCGGCAATTGGTTGACGTTAAGAGCCTCCATGATTTTGTCGCACGGTCCTGCAAAGGTCATTCAAGTAAAACTGAATGCTAAATCTTAAACTTTTAATTGAAAATTCGTTTGTCGTCCTAATTTAAAAAGAAATCGGATGACGGCACTTTTGTTTCACAAGATTTATAGACTCGACATATTATACAGAATTATATTATTATGATAATTATTTGTTTCAGTGATTTTTTTTCCTGAAGCGCCAGGTTCTTAATTTCTACTTCAGTGTGTAGAGGGAACCTTCAAAGACATTACATTGTATACATTTTAAATTGTCAAAATCGGACTCGTGGTTGGAAAGATATGAATGTTTTATTGAAACAGAGTTGAATACTCTGGAACGGTCTTTGTACTTTATAGCAGAGATGTAGTCGAGTCCATCACAAGTCCCTGCAAGTCTCTGTAAGTCCCTGCAAGTCCATCACAAGTCCTTCAGTTCCAATTCAAATCACAAGCTATTCAAAACAGCTTTGACAAAAGCATTCCTTTGTCATTGTTCATCCAGTTACTTGTCACTGCCTTTATGAAGGGACTTGTGACTGGCTTCACGAAAGGAATTGTGAACGGACTTGCAGGGACTCGACTACAACCCTGCTTTATAGTCAGGTACCCCGTTAAGAACGTTTTTACAACGTTTACAATATTTCTTGCTTTTGTTATCAATTAGCTCAATTTCAAGTTATAGTATACCAGTTTTTAAATAACTTGTAATTGTAATAATTGACACGTTTATAAGTATAGTTGGGTGTAACCATGGTTCTCCGGACTTATAGGCCTAAATGTAACTTACCTTCCAAAGAGTCTATTATAACTGTGACACTATGACTATACTGCTCAATCCTACACAGTCTAACTCGCCAAGTTAGTTTTGGGTACCGGAACATATAAAATGACTTGCCTGCTAAATCCAACAGGATCCAACATGATAATTTTATTTTGTTTGCTGCTGAACCAACATAGTCCAACAGAATACGATTCTGAATGCTGTCTCAAATATGTAACATGACTTGCCTGCTAAATCCAACAGGGCCCAACAGACATTTCAAATACATGTACATGTAGTTGGATCATGTTGGTTTTATTAGGGTTTACATTAATTAACCCTAACTACCCAAAACCCATCAAACTCCAACTGCAGCTTTTGCTAGGTTTTGGCAGGTTTGGTACCAAACCGTAACAACTTGTTGTTAGACTTTGTTTGACTCAGTACCAAAGGCCCAGGGAGACCCTGCAGTTGTTGAATTCTGTGAGGTTCAGGACAGAAAGGCATGAGACTTGTGAAAATGTTAGAAATTTGGAAAATGCACAGGCATTTATACGTGAGTGACCCACATGGTCAAGGCACACATTTCCTGGTCAACTGTAACTGTAAGTGTATGTACACTTACACCTTGTACGTGTGTCCCCACTAAAACACATAATACCACTGGCCAGTTATCACTGTAACAAAACTTCAACTGTTGGAGTTTGGCAGGTTTAGTACTATTAGGTTCAGTACAGTGTACCAAAAATTGCTGAACCTGTGTGATGAGCTGTTGAAGTTTGTTAGGTTTGGTATGCTTCCTAGTGCGAGAGCCTAGGGGGTTTGCTCTATATAGAAGAGGGAAGATTATTACCTGAAGGTCGCACCCACTTGCTCTGCTTGACGTTAGCGTAGGCCACTGCGACCAATACACACAGTACGAGAAAACGGGACATGTCCATAATCGTTGTGGTGAGCTGTAAACAAGAGAAAATACACCACAATTCTAACAAATCATAAAACTAAAGGTAACAATGAATTAACTGGCCTTTCCATCTTTGGGCTTATTTGTCTTTAAAATGATAGCATGCCAGAAGGAATAATTGACAGGGAGTGAATGCACTGCACTTCTGCGAGTAGAAACAGCACAGTCTTCGGGTTTATTTTAGCTGATACCATTTCACGGACGACGGCATTTTGCATAGGCTGGACGATGAACTCTTCACTGTACTGTAGGCCTATACTTGCTTATAGACCATGCGTTATTTACAAAATGTGTTTACACATATTCTTTTTGTCACGTACGTGGCGTCACTTTCCAGCAAGCGGTTTTATATTTCTTGAAATACAAATGTTTAAACAGTTTAAACAGGAAATATACTGCGTAAAGGGAATTACGTCCTGCAAGTGCTAGAAACGTGTTTTGGACGAAATGATGTTAATCGGAATTAAACTACACCCGTGGCGTCAGCCTATTTTTTTCAAGCGCTCCATTATTTTGCACAAATGGAGCGTTGGAGACAATGCACCCCACGCCATCGTTCCATATGAAATGCTTTCCAACCTTTTAATGTATACGTATATACCCATAACACAAAGCTTTCTTTGTGGCTACATGACTTGTATATACAAGCAGAGAAGTCGAATTAATAAAATTAATTGAATCCCTACATAAGTCGCTTGCTTTGCCAAGTTACGTCACAAGATTTGTTGTGCTTCTCTATTAAAGAACAAATACGCTCCATTCGTGCAAAAATAATGGAGCAGTAAGACAATAGGGTGTGTGGAGTTTAAGTCAGCAAATGCCTTTGGTAACGAATGGCGCGTACTTCGGCCATTATAAGAGAGTATTTAAAAGTAGAATATTATATCCACACAACCATCCAAGTAGGCGTTTTGCGTTATTCTTGTGTAGAACGACTTTTAGGGTCCAACTTTTGCGACCCCAACAAGTTGGGCAGTTCTGTGCTATATATAGTTGAGAAATTCCCGTCGGGAAGTGTTCTCTTTTTGCGGACGTGTAAGAAACCACATTCGGGTGCCGTGTGTAATTTTTGTGACACACGCAACGTGTATCGTACATGTACATTGAAATAAAACGACCGGAAAAGGGTATGCTTACTCCGTCCGTGTCCGATGTAAACAACCGGTGTTGGTTTGGTCTTTTCTTGGGAACGTTATAAGACATTAGGTTGGTTTCCATTCAACCATATGTTTGAAATATGATGCAAGTGAACAATTCAAAACATGACATTTTCGGGGATTTCATGCAAAAGGTATTTCCGAGTTTCCCGTCGGTTGTCTGTCGGTCGGCCAGTCAGGCAGGGCACATAATAGAGCCCGACTGATCCATTTTCTATCGTCATTTTACATTCCGCGTTTAGGGAAAAAACGTTCACCCACCCTAAACAACTGTACACATGTGGCTAGTTTTTGAATAATATCACTTTAATCCGTATACATCAACCAGTGTGTACTTGAAATGCAGTTGTTTAGGTTCACATTTCACAACGTCACTAAACAGTCACAGTAAATACATATAATAATATAATAATAAAGTACCGATACCGGTACCCGACGAACTACATAACACTGTCGACCCAATATTTAAAGGTAGGATATACACCATTGGTTGAATTATCAGGAATGGGTGGATTTGGGGGTTGTATTTTATAGTAAATATCGTTTCACAGACCTTTTTGAAGTTTTACAATCATGGATGCCGAGGAAAGCAAGAAAGACGGCGTTCGTTTTCAACCGGCGTCAGGCAGCGGTTTTTAGGTAATGTTTGTTTGTTTAAGTCAATTATTGGGAACAATTGTAAGATATCTTGCGCAATTATTTTTCTAGATGCCTACAATCATTATTTACTTTTAAATAAGTAAGATATTTCGTAATTATTGGGTAGTAATTGTTCCTCTCGATATCTGCAAATGGTGTATCACACTTTTAAGTCAATTTCTAATTATGACTGAATAATGCTTTACAATGTACATAATTACATGTATGTGAAGACATTTACATGTACACACACGTTTGTTTATGGTGTAAATCGAGGAGTTTCCTTTGTTCCTCTCGAAAATTTCCTTTGTTTGTACTCTAACGTTTTTCGACGGCTCTCATTGGTTTTGTACATGAATCTCAATCGAGGTCGTCCTCGATTCTAACCCTAACCCCAATTCACCTTCGTGTCGCCAGGTATGTGTCCTCGATTTACACCATAAACAAACGCAATCACACATACACTCACATTTAACTCACCCACATGTAACAATAATTATTATATCCGTTACCAATTTGTAAGAAATCAATAGAGGCATTCGGAGCGGTTGTTCCGTGTTCAGAATATCTATTTTGACGCTCGTTTCTGCCTTAACCCTATCAATCCCAAGACACATTTCATCACACATGCTTTGGTTCCCACAGTTGTAGGCATAGCATGTTCAGTTATTTACCAGGCACATTTTAGAAAACTTTCAGTGTATAGCGCCCTCATTAGACAATCTCATGAATGAGACTCAAAATGATAATTGTTCTGGTAATTAGATGTAGATTGTTTTGTTCAGCGGTGGTTCCTAAAACCCAAGTTACTAATGGAATTGACATACAACATTTTGCAACTAGTGTCTATTTATTGTTGTTAAATGGAAGGGGAAAATATCGAAACCTTATGATTACTGGCCCCGCCAATTGTGGGAAAACATTTATGTTTCAGGCCCTGTCAAGTATATATAAAACATTCACTAATCCTGCAACTGGGACTTTTGCTTGGGTAGGGGCAGAATTAGATGAAGTTATTTTTTTGAATGATTTCCCTTGGAACCCCAAAGTCATTCCTTGGAATGATTTATTATTGTTGCTCGAAGGTCAACCAGTTCATTTACCGGCACCCTAGACACACGACATCAAAATTGACAAAAACACGGAAATATTTTGTACTGCCAAGCAACCCTTAGTGTACATAACTGGTACCCATATCGATGAGCGTGAGACGGAAATGATGAACGTGAGATGGAAAACATACTGATTTTCACACCACATCCCACAAATTTACAAAATAGATCTAAAACCATGTGGTTATTGTTTCGCCCATTTTGTACTAGACAAAAAAAACCCAATAATCCCGTTTATATAATATATAGGTGTTAATAACAATACAATTTCATAAGTTAAAGTGTAGGGTAGCAAAGTTATTCTGACAATTACAGTAGAATATACATGTAGATTGTTTTGGTCAGCGGCACTTCATAAATTCGAACTAACTACAAGTACTGGTTTTGTTTGCTATTTAGGAATGTTTGGGTAATTACTTAAACTTGACTACTACCACACCCCCCCCCCGCCCCCCCCGCCCCCCCCAAACAATGTTGAAAAGATTGTTCTTCAAAGGTTGGGTCGCCGGTGGGCACACAATCTTTTCAACATTGTTTGGGGGGGGGCGGGGGGGGGGGGGGGGGGGGGGGGGCAGCTGGACCACAATCTAAAAATCTCCTAAATGTTGATCACAAACTGTGATACTTCTCAAAGCATGGCAGTACACACATTGGCTTTTTACACTTTTTACACATAGTACGATTTTGCTTCCGCTTGGCTTTTGTACTACAAACGACACAGTTCTGCTTTTTGCCGGCCACACTTCTCCCAGGATAATGTTGACTCGAAAGACGTGACGCTTCATTGCCAAGGTGTGCTGGGCTTGAACGAAGAAGTCCCTCGATGACCTTCACCCGGAACTCCAAGCTAGTTAGTTTTTTGTTGCTCGGCAGGTAGTTAAAAAGGATAGTAGCGTTAAGCAAACTGATATCAAGGATATTTAGGAAAACGCGTTTCCACCATTTTAGGGATCTATGGTGGTGTGCATAGTACTGCCATAATTGGGCGGCTAAATCTGAACCACCCATAAACCTGTTATAATCCTGAACGACAGAAGGTTTGTGAATCTCACGAAGTCCGGTGGAACTGTTTTTGCAGCGAATTTCTTTTGTGTCCATACTGCAGTCGCCATAATTCGTCAGAAGTGTTACACGCTTTCTATCCTGCCAAACAATGCAGAGTTGCCCGGCTTTCGTGTAAAACTGGGGGTCATCGCCTTTCCGTATGGGAAACTTCTTGGGATTTGCAATCTCTGGAATCCCTTGTGATGTGTAGCGTACTGTTCCACGGGAACTAAATCCTAACTGCGATAATTTGTGTACGAGTGCAGGACTAGTATACCAATTATCCATAAAAACAATATGTCCTTTATGTTCTAGCCCTTTCAAAAGGTCGATGACTACTTGGCCTGATGCTGAAAGGTTACGTGGATGGTTCGTGGTAGCATACGCGATCAAAGGCGGACTGAATTGGTCTGACTTGGCCTTGGACCCGGTAAAAACCTGCCAATTACAACAATACCCAGTTTCGGATTCACATAATGAGAAGCATTTTAACCCCCATTTGGCAGCCTTGCGTGGCATGTATTGTTTGAAACCCAGTCGCCCTTTAAATTTTATCATAGTCTCGTCTGGTGAGAGGTTCCGTCCGGGTTTATAAATTTGACGAAACGAGGGCAATACGATGTCTAGCAGGGGGCGAACTTTAGACAGCTTGTCATCATCAGTGATAGTTTCATCAGCTCGATTGTTGGCAAGGTGGAAAAATCGCAGGATTGCGTCAAATCGGTTGCGGGACATGGTTGACGGATACACAGGGCTTCGCAGAACTTCTGACCTCGACCAGTGCATAGCATAGCGAGGCCTTTTGTTGATCCCCATACACAGAAGCAATGCCAAAAAACGCCTCATTTCTGGAACATTTGTTGGAGTCCAGGATGTATTTCCAGGCACGCTTTGGTCGGCATATCGGTTCGTCTCGGTCACCATCAACTGCCAGACTGCATGGCAAAAAAAGAGTTCAAAGGTCTCCATCGGTGATAGTCCACTGAAATCTTGCGTAGGTCCAGCTTGTCCACTGAAATTCGCAGGTGGCCGCTTATAGGAGCTTGTTTTATGCCATCCAGACCTGAAGTGAGAATATTAACATATTAAGAAATGTCAGAGGGCGCTATATTGATTGGAGAAACTTCTTCCTAATGGTACTAGACAGCAAAGGCATAGCGCATACAACAATCATGAGTTCAAAAATAGTTTAATTTGAATAACAAATTAAAGGATTAGTGTGCACGAAAATCAACATTTTAATATTATTTTTCTAATCAGAAAATGGGTCTTCAAAGAAACACTGCCCTCACACATTATTCAATGTGCTTGGGTAAGCACATTGATAAATGTGTGAGGGCGCTGTTTGTTTGAAGACTCATTTTCTGAATAGGATTTTTTTGTGCACACAGCCTGTTCTACTTGATGCACATTTCTGATTTATTGTAACTAGTGAAAAGGAGGCATTTTCCCCTTTTTTTGGCGAAATACATCTAGAGCCAGGGTATATTGTTACATTAATATAAATTCCCAACAAGTGTAGGCTCACACAATGTACTGTTTATTCGCTTTATTCCTGTGTAACTAAATTCACGTTCTCGAGTCGTACTCAGTCTCATCATAGCATTTTACTACTTATAATTATTAGTAACCTCTTTACCTGAAATTCGGCTTGTCGGATGACTTTGACTTTGAGCAGGTAGCGACAAACTCTTCCGAATCGTCACTTTCTTCTGTGGTGGATGATAAGGAAGTCTCATCAGATATATCATTATCAGAACCGCTATCCGCGAATATTTCGTCAAGAATGTCGGATGGATCCGCCATTATGACTGGTTTTCTGTGACGAGCGTCTCTCTATTTGGTGAATCCTAATCCTATAATATTTCATACCCACGCGCGCAAGAGGACGCGCGCTCGGGGTCTCCGCCAATCAGAGGCCGATCTCCAAAGTGAGGGCGCTATTTACATTTCAGTTCAATGCGAAATGGCAATGTGCCATAAGGGCCCAATGGGAATGAAATCCGATTGTATTTGTGTGACTTAAAGTCACAATGGTAACGAGAGTGTATGCTTCAATGAGTCCATATGGCACTCTTGGGGTTGATAGGGTTAGATTAGAACGACCTGCTACAAAACTGAAAGGTCAGCCTGTTTTCAATCAACAAAGCTTAGTTTTTGTTCCGAAACGAGAAAAAAACGAAGCCCAAATGATTGTATATGTACAATCACAACACCTAAAATACAGTACATTTTTCCAGTACGATTGACCTCAACAGTCACATACACAACAAATATGCGTTACATACAGTGGATAGTGTTCAACTTTTAAATCAGAATAAGATGGTGCCAGTTTGAAATTAAATGTGTATAGTTGAATGCCCAATACATTATGCAACTATAATGTTATCATTCTTCTCGAGCGCGGAGCAAACTCGCGAGGAAAGATGACTTCATGGGTATCTTTGAGAGTCTGCACAGCAAGATGCAGCGGATGACTGCTTTGAAGTCCGGGTGCCGGATCGTGTAAATCACAGGGTTTATACAGCTGTTACTTATGACAAGTGCGCCCAAGAAGGGTTTCATTTTCTGTGGTGTGAATTCGGGAAATACCGCCGAAACCACGTAGGGAGAGGCGCATATGAAAAAGAAAAAGACCACAAGAAATAAAGTCAGGTTAACGTCAATCTTTCGACGAAAATAAGGTCTAACTGGATCCGGAGCTGGTTGCCTGTGGGTTGGTGCCGGATGGTTGGGTGCTAGGTGGATTGTAGCAGGGGTACTATGCTGCCTGTTTTCCGCGGTGGTGTCTTGGAGTGCTAACGGTAACGGACCTGCGTTGACCCTTCGGACGTGTTTCCTGATTGTGTAGAAGACAACTGCGCAGCCAGTGAACGTAACAATCAATTGAACTGGGTAGTAAAATGCACAAACGATCCTAGAAAAAGTAGCGGAGCCCTCCGCCGTGGGGTTGAAGGAACAAGTGGAGATTTTGTCATCGTATTCGTACGAGCCGAACTCGGATACAATCGGCAATATTCCGACTGCTATGGGAATAAGCCAGTTCGCAACGACTACGGTGGCAAGGATGCGACGGTTGAACAGCCAGGCCGGACCGCTGGTGTTTTTCCGACGAGTTATCACGGCGCGAAGGAATGCAATCGTGGCGATGTTATTCAGGCTGCAACCGACGCAAACGACGACCACAAAGCCCTGCAGAGCGCAGAGGCTGTCGGAAACGAGCAGCTTATCCCTGTTGGCGCTCAGAACAGCCAGGGTATTGATAGGCAAACTGACGCACGTGAAGAGGTCCGCTACGGCCAAGTTGACTACAAAAACGTTGGTGGATGTGCGAGGTTTGCGGGAGAGTACCACCGCCAGCAAGACAGAGCCGTTGCCAATCACACCGACGACGCAAATGATACTGTACAGAGCTGCCAGCAACTGCTTCTCGATGTAACTGTCGTAGACAGATGCCACCGATCCAACATTGTCAGTTGAAGAAGAGTTAGACATGTTGGATTTGAGCCTGTTGACAGGAGACTTGTGTTCACGTCTGGAAGTTTGGTTGTGACAATTTCATTGACCATCCGGTATTTTATAGACATACTGCTTATTTGGTCTCATCTGGCTTATACAACCACGCACCTCTCTTCTAATTGTTTACATCCTTGGATTTTTTTGTAACACAAATCAAGAAGCTAAAATTAAGGTCATCGAAAAAGCAAACCCAAAGCAAACCTTACTGATGTGCGACCACCCCTAAGGCCCTGGCGAAATTAAACTTAAAGGTAGGATACACCATTTGCAGATATCGAAAATATTTACTACCGAATTATTAAGAAATATCTTGCTCAATTGAAAGTAAATGATGATTCTAGGCATTCAGCAAAAGGATTACGCTATATATCCTGTAAATATTGCAAAAATAGAATTTTATAAAGAAAAATTCGCGATCGCCGTCCGGCGATCGCGAAAAAATAAAGATAACATAAGAATAACTGCTCGACCCCGGTTGAAAACAAACGTTGTTTTTCGTGCTTTTCTCGGCATCCATGATTGTAAAACTTCGGAAAAGTCAGTTAAACGATATTTACTATGAAATACAACCCTCCAAATCTACCCATTCATGATAATTCCAGCAATTACCAATGGTGTATACTACCTTTAAGACACAGGTGTCGCAAGCAGTGACCAATCAACCTGGTCAGATCAGGTTGCTTTGTCAGAAATTAATTGCAGTTCCCAGTGCTCATTCCATAAATGGCCCTGGCAACTTCCCGTTTCACCCGGGGGTGGAATACTCCAATTTTGCTGCCCTTGTATAGAATGAAAAGGATGTTCTGGCGTCGGCCGTAAAATGAAAACATCAAGTTTTGTTGTGAAACTTTGTTCACTTGCCGGGACCTATATCCCTCAGGCCCGTACGCAGGGGGTGCGACGGGTGCGTACGCACCCCCCAAACAAAATTACAAAAAGGTCCCAATCTTTCTGGGTAAAATAACTGTATACTGGCACACAAAAATATTTGGTCCCATTTTTGGTCCAATCAGTAAAAATTCGCCCCCTAAATTACCAAAAGGTCCACATTTTCCGGGGTAAATAATGGTACTTTGATGTAGAAATATTGGTACTGGCACACACAAAGTTTGTGCTTCATTTTTGGTCCCATCAGTACAAATTCGCACCCCCCATAAAAAATCCTGCGTACGGGCCTGAATTTGGACAATTTTAGTATGCGACTTACTGAGGATATAGGCTTAAGAACTAAAGAGAAAATAGTACCGGTACCCGACGAATTACATAACACTGTCGACCAAAGATTTAAAGGTAGGAAAAGAAAGTTGGTAATTGCTTGAATTGTCAGGAATGGGTGTATTTGGGGGTTGTAGTTTATAGTAAATATCGTTTCACAGACCTTTTCGAAGTTTTACAATCATGGATGCCGAGGAAAGCAAGAAAGACGGCGTTCGTTTTCAACCGGCGTCAAGCAGAGGTTCTTATGTATTTGTTTGTTTGTTTGTTTGTTTAAGTCAATTATTCGGAACAATTATTGTAAGATATCTAGCGCAATTATTTTTCTAGATGCCTACAATCATTATTTACTGTTAAATAGGTAAGATATTTCTTAATTATTGGGTAGTAATTTTTCCTCTCGATATCTGCAAATGGTGTATCCCACTTTTAACCAGTTCGCGCCGGATGACGTATATAAACGCAAAAATTTCCCCAAATTCAAAACGGATGACGCATAAACACGCCAAGTTCAAGTTCGGAAATGTATGTCAGCAGCGCGCAAGGCCGGAAATGCGTGGGTGTGCTACCCAGCACTATCGGCCTGAACACGCTTCGGATCGAGTTTCGTTAAAAATAATCCCGCCCGTCGGCTCGGCGATGTTAAAATAATCCCGGCGCGAACTGGTTAAGTCAATTTCGAATTATGACTGAATAATGCTTTACGATGTACATAATTACATGTATGTGAAAACATTTACAAGTACTAGCATACACGTTTGTTTATGGTGTAAATCGAGGGGTTTCCTTTGTTCCTCTCGATAATTTCCTTTGTTTGCAAGTGCAAACTCTTTTTGTAGCAGCAGGCTACATAAACAAAATTCCCAACGGGTTGCAAATTCACATTGAACATTTCTAAATGATAAAGTGAAGACAACAAAACCCACTCGTTAAGAGTCTTAGGCCCAGCTATGCGGAGACAGCTCTTTTTCAATTTTTTACTTTTTTTTTCTGAGCGATCTTTTCACATTTAGAGAGAGAACAGGGATACGTTTGTGGTTTTATTTCTACAGGTTATAACAGAAATCGCACATAAAAATGCTCAAGTCACCAAATAGATTTTTTAAAAAATCATCTCAATCTACACTTTATTTAGTTAACTATAAATCACAATTATTACGACTTGAAGAACAACTTGTCAACAATATATTTTAAAGTTAGTTTGATGCACGGGTTAAACACCAGCTTGCCTATAACGATAACACAAGCCAAGACACAATGGCTTTGTTTATAAACATGGCTCCCATACGAAATGCACAGGTGAACAACTATTAAGCTATAGCGTCATTTGGCTTGGAACTAATCCACTCACGGTGTATGTAGTGTTCGCCCTGTATTATGCCGTCGGTACAACTGCCTCGACACCGAATTAACTAAAATAAACGTACAGAATTAAGGTACATTGCATAAACTAAATCGCACAAGTCCTAGCGTTGATTTTCCCCATCGTTTGCAAACTTTCAAAATGAAGATGAAAAGCCGCACGCCGAAATTCAGCGACTATACATGCACACAGCGCCTATTAATTATGATAATGCTAGCAGCGATAATGTAACGAAAAGACTGCGTTTTGACCTCTGCCCTTAGACACGCATTCCGTTATCAGGAGCCAATTTCTGGGAGCTACAAAGCTCACAAAATTGCTTAGCACAAAAAATCCTTGCTCATACAGTAAAAAACAGGTTACCAGCCAAAAATCCATGTGTTTTCATGCTGAGCAAAAACCAGCTGAATATCAATCATAAACAATACATGTATATTACCTGACAATTTGGTTGGTAACCCTTATTTTGCCAAGGGAGAATGTTCATGCTTAGCAAATGGCCCCTGTTGTGTTACTAAAACATTGCAGCTAATTTATTAGTTCACATTTTCTGATCAAAATGACGTCAGTCAAATCTGATTAGCTGTCGTACCGGGACGCATAATATTAATTTATACAAAATTCCACTTTTTTTGTTTGCCACCCGTACAGTCAAGTACGGCATTTCATAATAACTCAGTAGATTGTTCACGTTTGCAAATGGTGTATATACTATCTTTAAGTATCTAAAGAGTACATGTATATCAATTGCATTAGTTTCAATGAAGATACAAATATAGGCACTACATGGATATCTAAATCTGCTGAATATTCTGAAACGGTTATTTCTAATTAGCCCAGCACCTCTTATTACAATTTACATTGGAGTAAAACTGCGTATAAGTTATGAAGATATACGAGTATAAGTTAAGGTTCGATTCTTTGCTGTAGACCAAGTCACACAAGGCAATTTATAGACGATCAGGGGCCAATTTCACGGAGCTGCTAAGCACAAAAATTGGTAAAAACAAGGTTACAGACCAAATGTTCACGTGATTTTTTTAATTGTTTTAGATTGATAATCAGCTGTTTTTTGGTTAGCATGGAAAACACGTAGATTTTGGCTAATAACTTGTTTTTAATGAGCAAGAATTTTTTGTGCTAAGCAAATTTGTGTGCTTAGCAGCTCCGTGAAATTGGCCCCTGTTAACAATCAAGTAAAACCTCCGAGAAAAACAGCGAAAACCACATTTTGTTTTTCCAAATGTAGTTATGGAGAAAATTATTGGTTATACGCAAATTACCCGGTGCGACTTGGTCTTAATGTCCACTATTACAGCTTTGCTTCCTAAAACAAATAACTGTTGGAGCGAGCTTTGGTATATGAAATAAAAAGCCGTGGTTTAATTCCAACTGCGCATGTGCACATGAAGATCTGACCATTTTTATTTCAAGATAAACATTTCATCGTATGCGTGCAAAATTATAGCGAGTATCAGCAAATTTAAAGAGATCGTAATGTTCTGAAGTAACATAAAAAAAAATGCACAGCAAAGTGTTTTTTGTGTGCACGAAATTGCACAACATGCGGATTTCGGTACCACATCCCCATATATCCTTGTGTGTATTTATCTGCCGCAGTATCCTAAGAGAAAAATCGTCAAATCTTGTGCACTGTTACAATTGATAATGTAGTAACTAACGACTAATGAAACACCAACCGATAATATAATTCAATACTGTATACTAATCGATATATAACAACAACAAGATTGATAATGTAGTGACCTTTACTGCACTATAAGTCAATTTATGTTACACTATTGGTTAGGACTGTAATAACAACTGACCAATAGTGTAGTACATTTCACTTTAACACTATATTTTTTGGGTAACATTATCTGTTTCAAGCTTCGCGCTTATGCCGTGTCGAATACAATTCAATGTGAATGTTTGTATTAGACACAGCACGATGTCAAACAGTATTTTGAATCGGCAAATTTATGTCAGTTCGGCATAAGAATTAAGCTAGACAGGGTCTGCCGTGCTTATATACATTTGGCACGGCGCGGTTTCAGACGTCGTGCTTTTATTTGCCGCGTTAAATGCAATTCCAATTCGAAGCTGGTCCAGAACATCATTTTTTAATCAGGAATGCGCATGCCCACATAATGTGTGCGAGTACAGAAAACCAACAAACGAATGTTTTCTTTGTCATGCTTTCAGTGCACAAGTACTCCCTCAACGGCAAGACACGGAGGGTTGGAAAGTCATCATAAAAGTTCGACTGGACTTTTGTAAATTACGTTTGACGTTTGAAACCACTGCCGTGCTATTAACATCGCGCTTAATTCATTTGTAATCGACACGCCATAAGCGCGACGTCTGAAACAGGCCTCAGTTACGTATGGCCCTGTCACACTAGAACGTTTTAGGCCAACGCGTGAGTAGCGCATTAAAAATAGTTGATACGCTGGCAAACGCTGAACTTCCACAGAAAAAGTCTAGTGGAACCGTGATTTTAGCGTGTCCACAACGCGTTGTTAACGGGTTCAATGCGTTCGCCAGCGCGTGAGAAACGCGTTAGTAACGCGCTCGACGACTGATGAACGACTGCCCAGCGCGTGGGTAGCGCGTTTCAACGCGCGCCAGCGTACTGCAACGACCACATGGTTAGTTGTATAAAAAGCCGACGCGCTACTACACTAATGGCCCTGTCACACCAGGACGTTTTAGGCCAACGTGTTGGAATTTCGGTAACACGCGGGTAAACGTTGACCAACGCTAGGCCAGCGTTCGCAACACGCTAAGCGCGTTACCCACACGCTAGAACACGCTGGAACACGCTGAGGCAAAAATACATTTTTCAACATACCTAAAATTTTCAGCGTTTGCCAGCGTGTGACTGCACACGCTGGCGGCGCGCAGGATGGTCGTTACTCACGCGTCGAACGCGCTAGACAATCGTTACCAATCCACTACTCATACGCTGGCGACCCGCTGTCGTAATTTTACTATAAATCAGTGATACGTTCCTCACACGCTGAGCGCGTTCCTCACACGATACTTACGCGCTGGTATACGCTATGAACCCGTTATCAATATGTATGGACAGGCTGAAATCACGGTTCCACTTGACTTTTTCTGTGAAAGTTCAGCGATTGCCAGCGTATCCACTATTTTTAACGCGCTACTCATGCATTGGCCTAAAACGTTCTGGGGTGACAGGGCCACAACCAGCGTGAAGCCAGAGTACGCCAGCGTACGCCAGCGTGCGCCAGCGTGTGAGTAGCGGGTTGATAACGATCGTCTAGCGTGTTCGACGCGTGAGTAACAAACCTCCAACGCTCCTCCAGCGTGTGCAGTCACACGCTGGCAAACGCTGGAAATTGTATGTATGTTGAAAAAAATATGTTTTCCTCAGCTTGTGACAGCATGTCCCAGCGCGTGAGTAACGCGCTCAGCGTGTTGCTAACGCTGGCCAAGCGTTGGTCAGCGTTTGCCAGCGTGTTGCCAAAATTACAACACGTTACTCACGCGTTGGCCTAAAATGGTCTGGTGTGACAGGGCCATTACACAGTATACCGGTCCACTTGTGCGACATTATTGGTTGGTGATACATTGTCCGTTACTATACATTATCAGTTGCAACGTGTAAATTATGCAGTTGGAACACCGTACTGCTTCACGGTTGCGATGGAGCTTATGGGGCAGGGGATGATGGGCAATTTTCCTCGTCGTCGTGATGAGGGCAGTCCTCCTTGCGGTCGCACTTCCAGCTATACAGGATGCACATTCTGTCGTCGGGGTCCTCCGGCCCTGCGGCCCGGCATTTGAACGGCTCACCAGTGCCTTTGTGTGTGTACCCGTTGTTGCAATCGTCTGGACGCAAACCCAAGAATAGAATTTGGTTTTCAGTTAAAACAAAGTCATGATAGACGATTTATTCCAAACAGGTTCAGGTGAACAGTTGAACGTGGGCCTAATATTGTGCGTGACTCGGCAGATATTAAAACAAAAAATATCATATTGGGAATATCGGTTTGCATAATAGTCAGGGAGATTGGTGCAAAATATGATACAATAAATTGTTCACTTGCATGAAATTCGGGGCAATGTCCGAGTATGTCATGAGGAAGATATCTGGCTACACACAATGTAGATTCATTGCAGATTTGACCTTTGAAAAAAGCATAGTTAGTAAAGTATGCAATGGCAACCATTTTGTTTTAAATAGTTTTTTTTGTAATTGCTTTTTATTCTACCTATGTTTATTAACCCTAACTCCCTCACCATTGTTATTGAACAATACAATTCCTTCAAAATCCTCCAACTTCCTTTGTTGTGTAAGGAGTTAGGGTTAAAGGACAAATCTGCAATGATCCTATAGCCAACTATCTTTCTCATGACGTAAATTCCATGCTTTTATCGTTTGATTGAACATTTATTTTCACCAATTTGTCTGACTTTAAAGGGATCGTATACGTTTGGTAATTACTCCCAAAATTAATGGCAATACAAACTTACTTGGTAAGAAGTACAGCAGCTTTGGATAGTATAATGCATTTTTTGAAACTTTTCACTTCGAAGTACTGCGGTTATGGAAAAAGATATCACTTTTTATGCCCAAAAATTTGAATCTGAGAAGCGTTACTGCAGTGACGTTTCTCAGATCGTGTATTTCAATGCAGATTATTCTTCCTGCGTGGACATAACCGCTCCAGATTTTCGGCAATATCTCAAAATCGCTACCACCTTTTGAAATGAAATGTTTACAGGTTAGTTTTATGGTATATATCTATAACTATATAGGATTGAAACAAACAATGGGTTCCAATTACCAAACGTATACGATCCCCTTAAAGCCTGCTGAGGTCCTTGAGACATTTGTACATAATTTTGTGCAATTGCGCTGCGTAGACCTTTTATCTTGTTTGTTCTGGTGAGAGGTAGACATTTTTGTGAACGGGCTAGTCGTTAGCAGGTAATGAAAGGTTGGTTGGGAGTAGTCGGGAAATGTCGCGTTATCAGTCTAGACAGTTTTAAGACTGCATTGAAGCGTAAATAGGACGGGAATGGTCATTATAAGGTCGGGAGCGGTCCCGTCCTCTCCAGATAGACTTAAATCAGGTCGGCAGTGGTCGGTAAGTTCCAGGTAGTAGGAGGACGGGACTTTAATACGGCTAAGTGTGACCTACGCTTAAAGGGATCGTATAAGTTTGGTAATTGGAACCCATGTTTGTTTCAATCCTATATAGTTGTAGATATATACCATACAACTAATCTGTAAAAATTTCATTTCAAAAGGCGGTAGCGATTTTGAGATATTGCCGAAAATCTGGAGCGGTTATGTTTACGAGGGAAGAATAATCTGCATTGGAATACACGATCTGAGAAACGTCACTGCAGTAACGCTTCTCAGATTCAAATTTTTGGGGATAAAAAGTGATATCTTTTTCCATAACCGCAGTACTTCGAAGTGAAAAGTTTCAAAATATGTATTATACTATCCAAAGCTGCTGTACTTCTTACCAAGTAAGTTTTTATTGCCATTAATTTTTTGAGTAATTACCAAACGTATACGATCCCTTTAACCTGGGTAACTCTTTTTGTAAATTTGTGAACGTACCTAGATGCTTGGCTTTGCAGTCCAATTCGTCAGTAAAGGTGTTGGGGCAGTCGACAACGCTATCGCACCGTGCAAATGACGCATCGAAGCATGTACCGTTGTCCGCGCCGCCGCAGCGGTGAAATCTATCCGGCAATTGGTTGACGTTAAGAGCCTCCATGATTTTGTCGCACGGTCCTGCAAAGGTCATTCAAGTAAAACTGAATGCTAAATCTTAAACTTTTAATTGAAAATTCGTTTGTCGTCCTAATTTAAAAAGAAATCGGATGACGGCACTTTTGTTTCACAAGATTTATAGACTCGACATATTATACAGAATTATATTATTATGATAATTATTTGTTTCAGTGATTTTTTTTCCTGAAGCGCCAGGTTCTTAATTTCTACTTCAGTGTGTAGAGGGAACCTTCAAAGACATTACATTGTATACATTTTAAATTGTCAAAATCGGACTCGTGGTTGGAAAGATATGAATGTTTTATTGAACAAGTGGAACAGAGTTGAATACTCTGGAACGGTCTTTGTACTTTATAGCAGAGATGTAGTCGAGTCCATCACAAGTCCCTGCAAGTCCCTGCAAGTCCCTGCAAGTCCCTGTAAGTCCCTGTAAGTCCCTGTAAGTCCCTGCAAGTCCCTGTAAGTCCCTGCAAGTCCCTGTAAGTCCCTGCAAGTCCATCACAAGTCCTTCAGTTCCAATTCAAATCACAAGCTATTCAAAACAGCTTTGACAAAAGCATTCCTTTGTCATTGTTCATCCAGTTACTTGTGACTGCCTTTATGAAGGGACTTGTGACTGGCTTCACGAAAGGACGTGTGAACAGACTTGCAGGGACTCGACTACAACCCTGCTTTATAGTCAGGTACCCCGTTAAGAACGTTTTTACAATATTTTACAATATTTCTTGCTTTTGATATCAATTAGCTCAATTTCAAGTTATAGTATACCAGTTTTGAAATAACTTGTAATAATTGTAATAATTGACACGTTTATAAGTATAGTTGGGTGTAACCATAATTAGCCCTTAATGGTTCCCCAGGACTTATAAATTCAACTTTCCTTCCAAAGAGTCTATTATAACTGCGACACTAGTGACTTTACTGCTCAATCCTACAGAGTCCAACTCGCCAAGTTAGTGTTGGGTACCTGAACATATAAAATGACTTGCCTGCTAAATCCAACAGGATCCAACATGATAGTTTTATTGTTTGCTGCTGAACCAACATAGTCCAACAGAATACGATTCTGAATGCTGTCTGAAATATGTAACATGACTTGCCGGCTATATCCAACAGGGCCCAACATACATCTCAAATACATGTACATGTACATGTAGTTGGATCCTGTTGGTTTTATTAGGGTTTACATTAATTAACCCTAACTACCCCAAACCCATCAAACTCCAACTGCAGCTTTTGCTAGGTTTTGGCAGGTTTGGTACCAAACCGTAACAACTTGTTGTTAGACTTTGTTTGACTCAGTACCAAAGGCCCAGGGAGACCCTGCAGTTGTTGAATTCTGTGAGGTTCAGGACAGAAAGGCATGAGACTTGTCAAAATGTTAGAAATTTGGAAAATGCACGGGCATTTATACGTGAGTGACCCACATGGTCAAGGCACACATTTCCTGGTCAACTGTAACTGTAAGTGTATGTACACTTACACCTTGTACGTGTGTCCCCACTAAAACACATAATACCACTGGCCAGTTATCACTGTAACAAAACTTCAACTGTTGGAGTTTGGCAGGTTTAGTACTATTAGGTTCAGTACAGTGTACCAAAAATTGCTGAACCTGTGTGATGAGCTGTTGAAGTTTGTTAGGTTTGGTATGCTTCCTAGTGCGAGAGCCTAGGGGGTTTGCTCTATATAGAAGAGGGAAGATTATTACCTGAAGGTCGCACCCACTTGCTCTGCTTGACGTTAGCGTAGGCCACTGCGACCAATACACACAGTACGAGAAAACGGGACATGTCCATAATCGTTGTGGCGAGCTGTAAACAAGAGAAAATACACCACAATTCTATCGAATCATAAAACTAAAGGTAACAATGAATTAACTGGCCTTTCCATCTTTGGGCTTATTTGTCTTTAAAATGATAGCATGCCAGAAGGAATAATTGACAGGGAGTGAATGCACTGCACTTCTGCAAGTAGAAACAGCACAGTCTTCGGGTTTATTTTGGCTGATACCATTTCACGGACGACAGCATTTTGCATAGGCCGGACGATGAACTCTTCACTGTACTGTAGGCCTATACTTGCTTATATGACCATGCGTTATTTACAAAATGTGTTTACACATATTCTTTTTGTCACGTACGTGGCGTCACTTTCCAGCAAGCGGTTTTTTATTTCTTGAAATACAAATGTTTAAACAGTTCGGAAATATACTGCGTAAAGGGAATTACGTCCTGCAAGTGCTAGAAACGTGTTTTGGACGAAATTATGTTAATCGGAATTAAACTCCACCCGTGGCGTCAACCTATTTTTCAAGCGCTCCATTATTTTGCACAAATGGAGCGTTAGAGACAATGCACCCCACGCCATCGTTCCATATGAAATGCTTTCCAACCTTATAATGTATACGTATATACCCATAACACAAAGCTTTCTTTGTGGCTACATGACTTGTATATACAAGCAGAGAAGTCGAATTCATAAAATTAATTTAATCCCAAAATAAGTCGCTTGCTTTGCCAAGTCACGTCACAAGATTTGTTGTGCTTCTCTATTAAAGAACAAATACGCTCCATTCGTGCAAAAATAATGGAGCAGTAAGACAATAGAGTGGGTGGAGTTTAAGTCAGCAAATGCCTTTGGTATAACGAATGGCGCGTACCTCGGCAATTATCTATATAAAAGAGCTTTTAAAAGTAGAATATTATATCCACACAACCATCCAAGTATGCGTTATTCTTGTGTAGAACGACTTTTGGGGTCTAACTTTTGCGACCCCAACAAGTTGGGCTGTTCTGTGCTATATATAGTTGAGAAATTCCCGTCGGGAAGTGTTCTCTTTCTGCGGACGTGTAAGAAACCACATTCGTGCATTGGTGCTGTGTGTAATTTTTGTGACACACGCAACGTGTATCGTACATGTACATTGAAATAAAACGACCGGAAAAGGGTATGCTTACTCCGTCCGTGTCCGATGTAAACAACCGGTGTTGGTTTGGTCTTTTCTCGGGAACGTTATAAGAACGTTATAAGGTTGGTTTCCATTCAACCATATGTTTGAAATATGATGCAAGTGAACAATTCAAAACATGACATTTTCGAGGATTTCATGCAAAAGGTATTTCCGAGTTTCCCGTCGGTTGTCTGTCTGTCTGTCGGCCAGTCAGGCAGGGCACATAATAGAGCCCGACTGATCCATTTTCTATTGTCATTTTACATTCCGCGTTTAGGGAACAAACGTTCACCCACCCTAAACAACTGTACACATGTGGCTATAGTTTTTGAATAATATCACTTTAATCCGTATACATCAACCAGTGTGTACTTGAAATGTAGTTGTTTAGGTTCACATTTCACAACGTCACTAAACAGTCACAGTAAATACATATAATAATATAATAATAAAGTACCGATACCGGTACCCGACGAACTACATAACACTGTCGACCCAATATTTAAAGGTAGGATATACACCATTGGTTGAATTATCAGGAATGGGTGGATTTGGGGGTTGTATTTTATAGTAAATATCGTTTCACAGACCTTTTTGAAGTTTTACAATCATGGATGCCGAGGAAAGCAAGAAAGACGGCGTTCGTTTTCAACCGGCGTCAGGCAGCGGTTTTTAGGTAATGTTTGTTTGTTTAAGTCAATTATTGGGAACAATTGTAAGATATCTTGCGCAATTATTTTTCTAGATGCCTACAATCCTTATTTACTTTTAAATAAGTAAGATATTTCGTAATTATTGGGTAGTAATTGTTCCTCTCGATATCTGCAAATGGTGTATCACACTTTTAAGTCAATTTCTAATTATGACTGAATAATGCTTTACAATGTACATAATTACATGTATGTGAAGACATTTACATGTACACACACGTTTGTTTATGGTGTAAATCGAGGAGTTTCCTTTGTTCCTCTCGAAAATTTCCTTTGTTTGTACTCTAACGTTTTTCGACGGCTCTCATTGGTTTTGTACATGAATCTCAATCGAGGTCGTCCTCGATTCTAACCCTAACCCCAATTCACCTTCGTGTCGCCAGGTATGTGTCCTCGATTTACACCATAAACAAACGCAATCACACATACACTCACATTTAACTCACCCACATGTAACAATAATTATTATATCCGTTACCAATTTGTAAGAAATCAATAGAGGCATTCGGAGCGGTTGTTCCGTGTTCAGAATATCTATTTTGACGCTCGTTTCTGCCTTAGATTAGAACGACCTGCTACAAAACTGAAAGGTCACCTGTTTTCAATCAACAAAGCTTAGTTTTTGTTCCGAAAAGAGAAAAAAACGAAGCCCAAATGATTGTATATGTACAATCACAACACCTAAAATACAGTACATTTTTCCAGTACGATTGACCTCAACAGTCACATACACAACAAATATGCGTTACATACAGTGGATAGTGTTCAACTTTTAAATCAGAATAAGATGGTGCCAGTTTGAAATTAAATGTGTATAGTTGAATGCCCAATACATTATGCAACTATAATGTTATCATTCTTCTCGAGCGCGGAGCAAACTCGCGAGGAAAGATGACTTCATGGGTATCTTTGAGAGTCTGCACAGCAAGATGCAGCGGATGACTGCTTTGAAGTCCGGGTGCCGGACCGTGTAAATCACAGGGTTTATACAGCTGTTACTTATGACAAGTGCGCCCAAGAAGGGTTTCATTTTCTGTGGTGTGAATTCGGGAAATACCGCCGAAACCACGTAGGGAGAGGCGCATATGAAAAAGAAAAAGACCACAAGAAATAAAGTCAGGTTAACGTCAATCTTTCGACGAAAATAAGGTCTAACTGGATCCGGAGCTGGTTGCCTGTGGGTTGGTGCCGGATGGTTGGGTGCTAGGTGGATTGTAGCAGGGGTACTATGCTGCCTGTTTTCCGCGGTGGTGTCTTGGAGTGCTAACGGTAACGGACCTGCGTTGACCCTTCGGACGTGTTTCCTGATTGTGTAGAAGACAACTGCGCAGCCAGTGAACGTAACAATCAATTGAACTGGGTAGTAAAATGCACAAACGATCCTAGAAAAAGTAGCGGAGCCCTCCGCCGTGGGGTTGAAGGAACAAGTGGAGATTTTGTCATCGTATTCGTACGAGCCGAACTCGGATACAATCGGCAATATTCCGACTGCTATGGGAATAAGCCAGTTCGCAACGACTACGGTGGCAAGGATGCGACGCTTGAACAGCCAGGCCGGACCGCTGGTGTTTTTCCGACGAGTTATCACGGCGCGAAGGAATGCAATCGTGGCGATGTTATTTAGGCTGCAACCGACGCAAACGACGACCACAAAGCCCTGCAGAGCGCAGAGGCTGTCGGAAACGAGCAGCTTATCCCTGTTGGCGCTCAAAACAGCCAGGGTATTGATAGGCAAACTGACGCACGTGAAGAGGTCCGCTACGGCCAAGTTGACTACAAAAACGTTGGTGGATGTGCGAGGTTTGCGGGAGAGTACCACAGCCAGCAAGACAGAGCCGTTGCCAATCACACCGACGACGCAAATGATACTGTACAGAGCTGCCAGCAACTGCTTCTCGATGTAACTGTCGTAGACAGATGCCACCGATCCAACATTGTCAGTTGAAGAAGAGTTAGACATGTTGGATTTGAGCCTGTTGACAGGAGACTTGTGTTCACGTTTGCAAGTTTGGTTGTGATAATTCCATTGACCATCCGGTATTTTATAGACATACTGCTTATTTGGTCTCATCTGGCTTATACAACCACGCACCTCTCTTCTAATTGTTTACATCCTTGGATGTTTTTGTAACACAAATCAAGAAGCTAAAATTAAGGTCATTGAAAAAGAAAACCCAATACTAACTGATGTGCGACCACCCCTAAGGCCCTGGCGAAATTAAACTTAAGACACAGGTGTCGCAAGCAGTGACCAATCAACCTGGTTGCTTTGATCAGGTTGCTTTGTCAAAAATCTATTGCAGTTCCCCAGTGCTCATTCCATGAAATGGCCCTGGCAACTTCCCGAATCCTCCAATTTTTGTGGGGGGTTTCACCCGAGGGAGCAATATGTAGAGAAATCCTTCAAAGGCATTATACAATTTGAATTTTCAGAATTAGACTTCTGGCTGTCAAGATATTAGGTTTTAATGAGCTTAGTCAACCGGATTTGGGGGACAATTTCAGATCTGTAAATTCTTTTGTTTTTCTTTATGTTTTCTACGTCCCCGATTTTGTACACACAATGGGAAAAAATGAAACCCTTTGTTTTTCCAATTACTTTCATAATAAACGGTATAAACGTTTTATTCACATTCAGTTGCCACTAATTAAAAAAAGCAAAAAGCATAAATGAATAAAACGAATATAATGCACGAAAAACCACGTTAATTGACACCAGTTAACAATAATTATTAACACATTAAATATATTGTACATTGTAGGCGACAGCTGCAAAAACGTATGGTAGTAAAGTAATGAAAAATGCATGGTTTTATAATTGCAGTTTTTTTAAATTTAGTGTATATTTTCCTCTGTGGAAAAATAAATGACAGCAAAAAAAACCAAAAATGTTTTCGATTTCTGCAAACGCAATTTTTTTTTTTTTTTTAAAGATCATGTACAAACATTAACAATCAAGTTGATGATCCAAAATAATTACAAAAGGCAAAAATGTGAACGTGAAAAGACGTTGGAAATGTTGGAGTCAACAGGAATTTTAGCCGAATGTTTCCGATCGATGATGACGTTAAAATCGTCACAATCGGAACACCAGAAACGACAAGCGATTATTTTTTGTAGCTTTGGTCATTTTCGGTTGGGTGCCGAAAGGCTGTGTTTTGCGGGTCGCCGCGCGCACGGGCTGTTTACACACGAATCAATGGGCGACTCGTTGTCAGATGATTCGCATTTTGAGTGATATATTTTTGATTGCATTCATTTTGGGGGAATATCTGTAAAAGTATTACAACCTAAACATTTCTGTTTTATTTTCCCGTTTGTTTGTAAGTTATGATTTTACAAATGTGTTTGTCGTGTTTAGTTACGTTGTTCTTTATTTTTTTGTTTTTTAGAAAGTCGTTCCGAGAGACTGCAAAACTGAGAAAGAAATGAAGGGTGATTTTTAGACCTTTTTTAAAATGAGAGAAAACAGTTTTTGATGCGACAGCAAAAACGAATGTGCGAGATGAAGTAATTTTGTTTTGCCCAAGCCCATCGGCAACTTATGCAACAGAAAGTCAGGATATTTCGTCCTTTCGCCAACTGTAAAATTCTATATTTATTTTGAAATATAATCTATAGACATTGACAAGTACTAGCCAACCTATAAGTAATGGCATTAAAACAAGTCGAATAAGAAATTAAAACAAACTTACCAGCAGTCAAGTTGAAATTTAGCCTTATCACTCGGCTCGCGTTTGACAGTGTTGGACCGTAAAAAATGGCGATGTATAGTGATCTGTACTGTGACCCCTAACAAATCTGCACTCTCGATGAAAGGTATGCCCACACCCCGAATAAATTTAAATAACAAACGACATGCCAGCTCACAAAAGCTGTATTCAAATTCGCTTTCTGCTGGGGCGTATTTGTCTGCATTCCAACAACACAAGGTTCTCATTCTTTGGAGTGGCAATCAACATTCTATTGTGATTCATTCGCTGTAGGTTATTACAGCAAACTAAGTTCAGCATAGACATTTGCTGCTGGAATTATTGTTGTGCTAAACCGACCCGAAACCGAACCGACCCGAAACCGAACCGACCCGAACCGAACCGAACCGAACCGAACCGAACCGAACCGACCCGACCCGAACCGACCCGACCCGAACCGAACCGAACCGAACCGAACCGAACCGAACCGAACCGAACCGAACCGAACCGAACCGAAACCGAACCGAAACCGAACCGAAACCGAAACCGAACTGAACCGACCCGAACCGAACCGACCCGAAACTGACCCGAAACTGACCCGAAACTGACCCGAAACCGACCCGAAACCGACCCGAAACCGACTTCGGTTTTGCGTTTGTGATTTCCGGGTGGGGTCGGGTCGGTTAAGCTATAGTGCGAAAAAAACCCGAAATAAACAGAAACAAACTGAAAGGGAAATTAACGCGATGCATTCCTGAGACTAAAATTTTAGTCTCAGATGCATTCACTCTATTTCATATTTTTTTCCCACGCTGTTTTATGTTTAATGTTGTCAGAATTTTGTTTTACCGCACAATAACACGATAGCTCGATGACAACAATTAAGACGAAGCAACAATTAAAAGCTGGTGTTTACAGTTCCAACCCACTCGGCCTTCGCATTTAGTGCGTTCCGGTGTAGCATGAATTTCAGACTCTATGAAATCCGGATTCATTGGTAGTATTGCCATTGCGCATGCTTATTTGGAACGTGACCTGTCACGTGAGAGGGTTTAACCAATAATAGAAAGGAGGGTTTGATTTTCATAGGAGTCCGATTTTCATATGACACCGGTCCCGAGCTACTCGAAATAGTGGTTAGGATTCCATTTCTATGACAAAGCCTTCGTCAAGGATCACTAGAGTGTCAATTATAATTCAGACACAAAGAAAGACGGCCTCGGAAATTTACCGTTTTCATGACTCAGTCTTTTATAACACCAGCAGTAAGTTTCCCTGTTAGTGTTATTCCAATTTCCCCCGCATCGGCACAATACAATAGTCTGTATTTACAATCGGGGTCACCGATAATAATAGTTGCATACAGACCTGTGCGTCTTTGTCATCCGCGTTCACACGTCACGAGCAGAATTTGACCTGAATTATTTGCGGTCAACGGCACTTTCGTCTAATCTCAACAACATCCCGGTGTCATTTGAAAATTAGGCCGTCTCCGATGATTGCTGGCTTTGGCTGCGACTTCGGTCGTTGCTATGCTGTTGCTATGGGCGACCATTGTCCGCCCATAGCAACAGCCGAAGTCACAGCCAACAATTTGAACATGGCCTTAGACTCTTTTCCCCATATTATTGGTTAATCCCTCTCACGTGAGTGCTTACGCTCCTGTTAACAGGAACCATTACATTTGATACGCGTACAAAATACGTATAGGCGGCTCGAATAAGTCATCTTTTAGTCACCATTTTTGCGTTGTTGTTTCATCTGGTTCATTATCGGCAATTAACTTCTCATATCAAAGTGTTGAAATGTACCATACACACACTAAGAAATACAGGTTCAATTTTGCACCCAATAGTTGACACAATAACAGCACCCTTAAGGGTGCAAAATTTAACCTATAGTAGGGTTCAGCTCCAACACATTCCACCCGTAAAGGTGCAAATACATGTGCACCCTTTAAACCATTTAATGTTCAAATATGCACTATATTTTATATGCTTACTGTATCAATTAGGGTGCACATTTAAACCTTTCTTAGAGTGTATGTACGACTGATGGAATTATTACGTAAAATGCTTCTTACACGGGGTTGTCCTTTATCTATGCAATATTGTTTGACGGAATGGTGTATAAACGTATTACTCTTACCCAAGCAACAGTTATGTTTTAATCTTATCTTGGAAATCAGTTGAAATCATTCATAGGGTTTCCTTTTTTTTTACCACGTTTGTTCTCACATCGGGCACTTGCGGGAGAACAAAATGATCCACGGCGCGAAGATGTACCTATCTAAATTAGATGGATTCTAGAATTATCAAGTCTTGTTTCGATCATGCTTTAACCAGTTCGCGCCGGAGGACGTCTATACACGCAAAATTGTCCCCAGATTTAAAACGGATTACGCATAAACACGTCACGAGCAAGGCCGGAAATGTCTGTCAGCAGCGAGCAAGGCCGGAAATGCTATAGTTCGTGAATTGCCATTACGACCGAGGATCCCCTATTGTGTTTTTCTTTATTCCTTTACTGAAACCTAACCCCATTGCTTAGCGCTTACCAGAACGATCGCGGACAAAGAAACCGTCCTTCGAGGATCTTTTGTTCCCTTTGTTTTCTTTTGTGTTTCGATCCTCGATCGCAAAAGGAAACAAGCACGTGCTTCCCGGTACCATCGGCCTAAACCTGCTTCGGATCGACTTTAGTTAAAAAATAATCCCGCGCCTCGGCTCGGTGATGTTAAAATAATCCCGGCGTGAACACTTCTGATCCATGGCCATCTGGTCCTTGATCGAACTTGCTTCTAGTTGCTGGAGGGAATAGGGCCCTCTGTCGTCTACATGCGTGTACGTACCAATGGCACGCACACACTCGTTGATTCTGCACCATTCGCCGATGACGCGTACGTGTACGTACATGTTTCAGGGGCAGTCTAAAAGAATACAACGTTACACATCCTGGAGGAATGGTTCTTACATTTTGTGACAGAGACGAAGCCGAATGATCTCCCCTTCATTTTAAATAATCGGATCTGTCAGATAAGTTGAGAAGAATATTAAACCGGGCGGAGGCATTGATGGAGCTAACGACAAACGCAGGTGATCGGATCAATTAGGAAACTCATGGTGAATGCCTTTTTGACAAAAATTAATTAAAGGACTTGTCGTTATTGTACTTGAAAAGCTTCAATATTTAATAACCGTGACTCGATAACCGTGACTTTCTGGTAAATGAATGATCTTGCAGGACGACATTGGCAACAGACATGACCGACAAGATCCTAAGAATAAAGTACGGCGGCTTTAAAGCACCAACAGAAGATATGGCAAACGCATAGAACGGGCGCGGCGAGATCGTCTGTTTTTTATATTACATGTTTGGTATGGGCCATCACATTCAAGCACATTAAGTTTCAAGTCAGGTTCTAGGACTTTTGTTTTCTCTTTGAAAAAAATCCCCCAAACCACCAATTAGTAAACAAAAGTCCCAAAAGACAACCGAAAAAATACAACACGGTTTTACTTATCTCTAAACGACATCACATTTGCTTCTAAAAGTAATAACGATATCACGGTCACTTATCTTATATCACGGTCGCTTATTACTTAACACGGTCACTTATTACTGATCACGGTCACTTATCTTATATCACGGTCGCTTATTACTTAGCACGGTCACTTTCTTACTGATCATGGTCACTTATTCTGTAAAATCAGGTCCCTCACGTCAACCAAGTTTCTGTGGTATGTTGTTCTCCTATAAACGTCATAGTGTAACATGTCATCATGATTGAACCGGCCTTTAGAACGATTAATTTTTTTCGCGAAAGAATGAAATAGCGCCATCTGTCGACGGGATATGTCAGGGAGCAGATTGCTTAACATGGGGGCGTGGGCATGTGCAGGGGAAGGGATGGGGGGAACGCGGGTCCGGCCGCGATATTTGTTTTCGCATCACTAACGAGCAGGGGCCGTGTATACTTCAGCACATGTGAGTTGCAAATCAGGTTCTCGGACTTTATTTCCCTTGGAAAAAAAATCCTCCAAACCCCCAATTAGTAAAAAGAAAATGTTGCACAAACCTAGCAATGTGTTTACATGGGATTTGACCTCGCACCTCCGGATAAATAAGCCTGTGCATTGTCCACTACAGTACAGCATTGTCGCATTCATTTGCGTGGTTTTAATATTTATATTATTGCGTATAAAGTGTCCTCCAGCATAATTCTCTATGTAATAGCTCGTTAGTGGTACGTTACAAAATGTCGCGGCGCGGACGTTCCACCAAATATAAGTTTGGGCAGGGACGCCAATAGACATACTTTGCTAAGTATTTTATTCAATAGTTCGAAACAACTGGAGTAATTTAAAGCTTATTGCGTCTTCATCATAAATGTTCTATTGAATGAATTGAACCATGTCAACATTTTGGTCTTGAAACTGTATGTGCAACTTTTTTACCGAACAGTTGACCATAATGTTGCTATCGCATGCACCTCCTCCCGCCCGCGATAATTTGTTTCTGCAGGTAGGTTGGTACATAGTGTACATTTATTAGCCAATCAGAACACAGATGGTGTTGACGTCATCGATGATGTTAGAGTTGTCTGGGATCTAACTAGGGTTATGGGTTATGGGTTTGGGTTAGGGTTATGGTTAGGGTTAAGGGTTAAGGGTTAGGGTTGGGGTTAGGGTTAGGGTTAAGGGTTAAGGGTTAAGGTTAGGGTTAGGGTTAGGGGTTAAGGGTTAGGGTTAAGGGTTAGGGTTGTCCAAGACAACTCTAACACCATGGATGACGTCAACACCATCTGTGTTCTGATTGGCTAATGTACCAACCTACCTGCAGAACAAAATTATCGCCGCCCGCCCGCCTCTACATGTATCATAATTAATTTAAAAAAATCAAGGCTAATACAGAACACCTCCTATTCAATCATCCGGAGAAAATGACCGATTTCGTTACATCTGCTTTAATTACAATAGATGGAGGGTTTTCTAGCGTTTCCTCCATAAATACGTCTGTTTATGGTATTTCGATTAATTAAAAAAAATCCTGTGTTTTCCGGGACACGCATGGTCAGTTGGGCGTAGCGGGGCCTGGTTTTACCATCAAAACATATCTGCAGTGAGCAACTTACTTCATGCCAGGAATTAATTTTTATAATATGATATAAAACATGATGATTTCCGTGCCTGCATTGGCTTTGTCGAGATAAAAGTTTAAGCTTCGTAGAGGGATTTCTCAGTATAATAAGACATTGAACGAACCCTTAGAATTTAGGCCCAGTAGGCCCAGATGACAAAAATGCGCTAAATATGCGCTAAATTATGCATGTACTTTGCATACCAGTATACAGGTTTTTTTAATGCAAATCGCCTATCTCGAGGTGTGGATACAGAGGAAAGTGTGAAAGCCCCACCCCCTCACACTGAGACAAAACAATCTGATTTCTTCACAGTATGAATAGGGTTGGGATGGGTAACTAGTCAACTGCATGGCATGAACAATTATGCCTCTATCCATAATGTGTAGAAGTGTCATTAGTATAAGGTTGGGCGCGAAACCCCAACCTGCAGAACTTAATTAACCGCAGACCACGAAATCAATGCTCCGGACCACTATGGCC
The DNA here is from genome assembly GCA_037893245.1 of Crossaster papposus. Lineage (NCBI taxonomy): Eukaryota > Metazoa > Echinodermata > Asteroidea > Velatida > Solasteridae > Crossaster > Crossaster papposus. Next base: position 315,894 of record JBAIAA010000875.1, read on the forward strand.
ACACCTACTACGATGACGACACAGCTGGGTGTGATTTGACGGGAGATAATGAGCTCATTATGGCAGGGTTCAACCCCGAGGTACTGGCTGTTTAATATAATATACCCCCCCCCCCCCTCCCCCTAAGCCACGACACTTCCACGATACCAGTATACACAGTAACGACGGTATACGGACGACCAGAACAAGACTCGAAACGAGACTGGAATGTAATGAGTCTTCGGGATGGGACTTGTAAGTGTTTACTATACGGTACACGCAGTCGATCTGCCGGTCTCGGCCGGCTGACTTGGCGAGCGTCTAATTGGTAACTTTTACTGTAGGCTATTATTAGTACCCCATTATGATCGCCCACGCCTAGCCATGATTTGCCGTCTTTAGCCCTGTTCGCACTGGACTTAATTTGGGCAAACTAACCGAGCCAATGGGTAACTTACCCATTTCAAGTCCAGTGCGAACAGCCTGGGTAACCTTCCTTACAGGTAAGCTTACCCACGCCGCGTGGGTAGTTTAACCAAGCTAAAGGTGCCCAGGAAGATTGACCAGGTCAGTTTAACCAAACCAGAAAATCATCCAGTGCGGACGCGACGTCTCGGTTAAATCTTCCATCACCCGGTGATTAGATGGAAGATTTAATGTTGAGAGCTATAGTCGGGAACAGACGATCCGGTCGTCAAGTCGCGGTCATAGGTCACACAGGGCGCCCTCTTGATTGTTTTGGAGCCAGCTCGGTTAGTTTACCCATGGTCTCGGCAATTCTACCCGCGTCAATTAAATCCAAGTGCGGACGGTGGGAAGATTAACCCATCGGAATGTTACCCGGCGTCATGGTACAGTTACCCAAAATGTTTATCCAGTGCGAACACGGCTTTTGTGCGCGGTTGTAGAAAACAAATTGCTTAAAAGATACTTGGATAGCAGGGTCCAATTTCATAGAGCTGCTTAAGCACAAAATGTTGCTTAAGCACAAAAACCCTTGCTTATTATATCAGGTTATAGGAGCCAAAATTCCATGCGATTGTTATGCTGAGCCAGTGACGTCACATACCAGTGACGTATACTGCCCATGGAAAGTACGGTTGCTGTGTGAAGAGCGCCCTCACATGACCGCGCCCGGAGCCAATAGTGCACTTCCAAATCAAAGTTCTGACACAGAACTTCAAGTGACAGATACACCACGCAGGTATTTCCATTTCAATCTGCCGAGAAACTCACCCCTACCGTTGCTAGGATACTACGCAACATACCCTCTTTTCCTCTCATAACACACACGAGAGTTAGCCGTAAAAATTGGACCAGACGAGACAATTAATTGAAGCCGATATTAATCATTATTTATAGTCCAGGAGGAAAGCCCTAAAAAGAGCACCTGAACCCTCTTCTCTCCCACTCTGTCGTGAAATGAAAGCTAATTTATAACCCGTATCGTAGACGAAGGAACGGACCCTTGTCGTGTCATCATATCAACTTGCACACTCACACAATCCCAAGTAATTTAAACAGTTTCCTTTATGGATTTCAAAGTTGTTCATCCAGTTTTTTTTATTCTTCTTGTTCCTCTCTTCGCGTTGGCCAGTTGTGCGACAGCGTCTTGCGGAGTGACACCTTGGAGTGGCCAAGAAATTAAAGGAATTATCCAAAATAAACGCGGTCCTCCAGGCGCGCTCTGCGGCATCACTCGAGAAATTTAATAAAGGCGGCGCACTCGATGGCTGGCTCCGTGGGCGGGCAAGAGTCGCTGAAGTAGCCCGCCGATTGGCCGACGCGGGATGCTTGAGGTTCCACGGAGGGCCCTTCACAGCACGGCCGGCCGGTTTCTGTCTTGTTTTGAGTCGGGCGGTGTATAGGCATGTGAGTCGCTATTACCCTGTGTAAACCTACCGTAAATTTCCAAATCTTTAAAACTCCCTGAGCGTGTAAGGAAGTGTATCATAAAATTGAGGATGGTTGTTACCTTCACCCCTCTTTACCACCGGGGCGCCGTGAGCTGCGTATGGGTTTATATTGCTTAAAGGGAATAGGCCTATACAAAGTTTGCAAACATCAACAAAAATTATTGACTAAATTATCCCAAAATACTTTACTGGCCTTTTAGGGAATGAAATCATGGCTTCTGGGGTGCTGATATTTTCGGCCGACCAGAGTTAAGACAAAACCCTTTTTTCAAATACTTCTCCTATTTTTTTAATATTTAGTTATTCCGCAATTTCTTTGCGATTGATTACACACTTGTGAAGGGGTACAACCACTGATCTCTACACCTGGACGGACCATTGTCCATATTCTGCTGTGCTAACGCTTGGAGTCGGCGCGAACTGGAAGTGCAACATAGCGGACCTAAGACGTCACTTCTATAAGCCAATGAAATGTCCAGGTGTCTCATTTTTTATTTATAAACATTACCTCATACGTACCGTACCGCTGACCTCTACACCTGGACGGACCATTGTCTATATTCTGCTGTGCTAACGCTTGAAGTCGGCGCGAACTGGAAGTGCAACATGGCGGACCCAAGACGTCACTTCTGTGAGCCAATGAAATGTCTAGGTGTAGAGGTCAGCGGATTTACTCTATACATTTTGTATTTATAAACATTATGTCATACGTACCGGACTCGCTGAACTCTACACCTGGACATTTCATTGGCTCACAGAAGTGACGTCTTGGGTCCGCCATGTTGCACTTCCAGTTCGCGCCGACTTCAAGTCGAAACAATGAATGATCTGTCCATGTGTAGAGGTCAGTGTACCGTACCCACTGAACCTTACACCTTGACATTTCATTGGCTCACAGAGTGATGTCGTGGGTCCGCCATGTTGCACTTCCAGTTCGCGCCGACTTCAAGTGTGAAACAATGATGATCTGTCCATGCGTAGAGGTCAGTGGGTACAACTGATTCTCTGACCCCCCACCCAACGTCTATAAATTAGGCTGTTTCATTTTAAGTGTGGTCAGGGAACCTGACTACAAGAACATGATTGGTTTTATTAAATTTTTCAGCATTTACAAACCCAAAACGTCAAACAAGTCAGTGTAACAATATTTATTATAACATTCTAACACCCAAAATCTATTCATTTCAAAGAAATTACAGCAACATCAAATGCATTTCCTTAAAAAATAAAATTATATAAAAATATGATATAACATAGTCAATAACCATAACATATAGACCTTCATTTGGAGGTACCGTACACAGTATTATTTTGTATAGTATTGAGTGACGTATAAAAGAACAACACATCGAATTCGGAAAAGAACGGGGGAGAAATTTAAGCTGCACATCTTTAAATGGCAGCCCCGATGAACTGTTTTCGACAAGCATGCTGCCCGACGAACAGTGGCAACTTTAAAAGCAGAATGAAAAGAACATAGGGCCTTGCAGACAGATAGAATGTGACCCCTCCCCCCACCCCCAGACAAAATGTTTGTCACATTAAAACAAGTCTCTTGCAGGGGAGGTATCAATATACCGTTTCACGTGGCGAGAAGTTTGCAGACGATGAGCCGCACGCGCATTGATGATCGCCATAACAGTCGGGTCATTCACCACTGTCTCCATGTGATAATCAGATAAACACGAAAAGCAAATTCGAGAAAGAGATGGCCGTATAGCCTCCAACCACCGTAAACCGTCTGACCTTTTTTGCAGATGTCAGTAGTCCCGATACCGGGCACTCTCACAAATTAAGTTTACCCCTCAACCCGTGCGCTAGCAACGGCAGACGGCACCGTCTATACACAGAGTCTCAAGATGGGATTGGAAAAAAGGGGAATCAGACGAGCTGATGATGTCCAGGGAAGGGGTGAACCGATAGATATTATGCCCTGGGTGCGAAGAACCGGGAGATTGGGGAATACTAAAGCGCAATAACGACGCTGACGGTACGAGGGCCCTGTTGGCACCGAGTCCCACAAGGCCATTTTAAAATTGAGTTTTGGCGCCGGATTTTGCCGCTAAGAGGGGCTCATCTTGGCTCATCTTGGGTCATCGCTCCTCATGCAGCTAGCTCCTCAGCAAACTGCCCCAAGCTTCCAGCAGAGTAAATTTTGCCCCGGGTCGACGTGGTCGCTAACTACCCCAGTGTCCCCTGCGCACACCTGGATTGCTATAACAAGCGGAGTCGATACCATATCAGTTATAACAAGCGGAGTCGATACCATCTCAGTTATATAGACACTCTCTCACCCTGTGGAATATCCGCTTGTTGCACAAACGTCTATAATATCTGAACAGATCCGAAAAACACACAACAACCGCTTCCTTGGTATTTTTTTAATTTTTGTTTTTGTTTTGGGGGGACCTTTGACAAACTATATATTCCTTTTTTGTGTGTTTACGAATCCACAATATTCTCCAAAACCTAAAGTGAGGGAGGAACACTTCCCACAAGACGTAACGTGGCCAGAGAAACTATCAAAGACAAATTACACCCGCATTTCTTAGGTTCAAAAACTTGGTTGAGACGGACGTCGCATAGAGACACTGCGCTAATAACATCACGAGGCATTAATTAAAGGGATTGTATATATTTGGTAATTACTCCAAAAATTAATGGCAATACAAAATTACTTGGTAAGAAGTAGAGCAGCTTTGGATAGTATAATGCATTTTTAGAAACTGTTCACTTCGAAGTACTGTGTATTCCAATGCAGATTATTCTTCCTGCGTGGACAAAACCGCTCCAGAATTTCGGCAATATCTCAAAATCGCTATAATGGTATATATCTATAACTAAATAGAATTGAATCAAACAGTGGGTTCCAATTACCAAACGTATATACGATCCCTTTAAATCAATGTGGCCTCGTTATTGAATTTGACGTTACGACGTACAGATTCTCGACATTTCCAAACAATTGCGAGCATTATGTAACACTGCTAGATGTAATAGTGACACCCGACAAGTAAAGAACACCCAACGGCGTTGCTCCATGGACAGAATGTTCCAACAATTGTACAAAAAAAGAAGACCTATAAATACATCTTCTCTTCATAGATTTCATGTTTGCAACACCTAATATGGTTATTTGGTTACGCTCAACTATCTTTTCTTGAATTATGATTGGGTATTGAGTTGCGCTCAACCACTCCTCTTGATTAAGCAAGAGGGCGCTGTGATGACACGAATGGCCTGCCATACAATGGTGGCGTTCTTTCATAATAATGACGGAACGCGTATAATATAAGTTCCGTTAAAACTAATTTAATTTAATTTTGTAATAAGAAGTGTTTGAAGCCTGAAGGTGAACAGCGACAGATGACGATCTAGTGCTTCCATCAGGCAAAGCTTTAACAAAGGTCTTTCAACGAAGCCACCTGATGAATAAATTGACCATTGTTTGAGTTTTAAATGTGATTAGATTTCGGGAATTGCCACGCAAGGCTTCACTGTTAGCAAATTCCAATACTTCCCCAGGGATATACTACAGTATCATTCTCAGGATACCATGACAAATGTCATTTCCCTCAAGATACACCCACACAATGCTGTAATAAGACTAGAACACCTTGAAGCCAATGCGGTTTCTATTCAATAGTAGAAGTGAAATAATCAGGCAGATTGGTGCAAAATATGACATAATAAAATTGTTCACTTTGAGAATAAAAGCATGCAAGTTGGCACACACGGTCAGCGTATCGCGAGAACTACATTCGGCTTTATAATTATAACTGACAATCACATACGTGTACATATTCTTGTCATTCTATTAGTGGAACTCACATCACGTGACATGAGCAACCACGGAGGAGAAATGCACGACCGCGAAAGAGAAACGGGCTTCCGTATTATTAAAGATTATCTGAACTACCAATTACCCTAGTCCTGTTATTTTAATTTTTACTAAGACGACAGCCATTTGACACCGAATTAATAAGGGTGGCTGACAGACTAGTTAAGCTTTCTGCAAAAGTACGACACGAGTTTGCGTAAAAAGGAGATTACTCTTTTGTATCGAACCATAGCCCTACATTAACTGGAATTACGTCCTTGTTTAACACGTATTCTTTGTAAAGAGCGAGTTTCGAGGTCCACTTTTGCGACCCCAAAAACTCCAGCTGTTAAGGTATAGTCATTCCAGCTGTAAAGTTGTCGTCTTTTGCGGACGTGTAAGAAACATCATGTGTGCATTGGTGCTGTGTGCAATAGTGACAAACGTACAAACATGTGAAAACGTGTATAACGCTACATCGAATGAAAACGACAGGAAAAACGTATGCGTACTCCGTCGTGAACGATGTAAACAACCTGTTTTTGTATCTTTCCTCGGGAACGGTAAATTAAGTTATTAAGTTTGTTTTCTTTCAACCAGTTGTTTGAAATAAGACAAATCAATAGGCCTACTATCAAAAATGGAGTTTTCGTGGATTTCCCTTATAGCACTACTGTGCCACCTGGCTTCGCGATAACAGTATTCACCGCGTACTGACGACGTTTTTGTTCCCCTTGAATCGTTCAAATTGGCAATAATTATTTCTGTGCCATGCACTTGATCATGCACGTTCATTGAACTCTCGTGTAATTGGAACGGCTGTTAAAATCGCACCGAATTATAGAAACGAGGCATTTCTTCTGTGTTTTATTCGTCTGTATGTCTTTTTTACTCTTTAAATCCAGTAATTTTTTTTTTTTTCTCACCCTGTTCAGTTATTATCGGAGTGGACTTTTCTGCTTTTAAAAATAACAATGGCCAATTTCACAGAGCTGCTAAGCACATAAATATGCTTAGCATAAAAAATTCTTTCTTGGCAAAAACTCCAAATTTCCGGGTGATGTATATTGTTTGTGACTGCTATAAATTAAGCTAGTTTTTGCTTAGCATTAAAAGCACATAGAGTTTTGGCTAATTTGACTGAGCAAGACTTTTGTTGTGCTAAGCAAATGTGTGTGCTTAGCAGCTTTATTAAATTGGCCCAAATCAGTTAAAAAGAAAATGCGTGCAAATTTAGATAATGCTACCAATTTCAGATCGAATACCAAGTGAGGGGTGTGGAACTATACAGTCGCGCGCTTGTCGACTACTTAAAAACTTCGATTTTAAAATGGCTGCAAGAACTATATTCCTCAGTTTCCAGTTCAACTGGTGTACATGTACATGCACGGCAGCGTCACAAACAGTGTTGTAATCATCGAGTCTCCAATGCACAGGCTGATGTAACTGACGAAGCAAGCAAGCAAGCAAGCAAGCAAGCAAGCGAATAGCCTCTGGTATTTGAATAATTCCTTGTTAGTTTGTTGTGTATTCGTCTTCCGAGTGTTTTCCTCCTTCCTATTAAAGATGCAATCTTGAAACTGAAGAGTGCCCTAAGCTTTCTTCCTTTACTTCGCCTGATTGATGATGTGAACAAACATCCCCTCATTCAACCGCGAAATGTGTGGAGATAATGATCGAAACACGCCCGGGAAAAAAAGAAATAGGGAACCGGTTACCGTCGCATGTGTCAGGTTGCATTTCACACCTCGAAGGGCACCAATTTCAGGTTCTCGCCTCTTGTTTTCCTCAAGACTCTACAAGAGCAAAACTTCGCGGATCACATTTCCAGACTTCGCCTCCTTGTAACTATTTTTGTTTTGCTTCAGTTCTCACTTTATCTTTTTTTCTTGGCTGTAGGGTGACTTTGGGTTTCTTTACACATGCTCTATTCGGCGTCCTTTTTTTAAGGAGGTATGGTCACATCTGTGTAGTTTAAAGCTATCCCTACTGGGGTATAGATTGTCTTTGATGATGTAGGCATGACATTTGGCTCACAGCCAGAGAATATCATGAAAAAGATGTTTGGCTAAAAGGCCATCGCCGGGTTGTCCTTTGAAGAAATATAGGTTGAATGACAAGCAATTTTCAAAATGGCTGCCATTGCTTGTTATTCTACCTAAATTTCTTTAAAGAACAAATCTGCGATGGGCCCATAGTTTGATATATTTCTCATGACATGCTCTCACTGCACAATGTGCCAAATTCCATGATTGTGTCATCAAAGGTATTTGCCGTATACTACCACTTTTAACAACCAAATTAAGACTTTTCTTAATATCAAACAAATTGTAGCGAGCCGAGAAGGGCTTTGCTCTGGGGCCAATTTCATAGAGCTGCTAAGCAGACAAATTTGCTTAGCATGAAAATTTGTCCTTGGCAAAAACAAGGTTACAGACCAAACTTTCACGTGGTCTTTATTGTGTTTGAGTGATAATCAGCTGTTTTTTTGTTCAGCATGAAAAACATGTAGAATTTTGGCTGGTAACCTGTTTTTAATGAGCAAGACTTTTTTGTGCTAAGCAAATTTTTGTGCTTAGCAACTCTATGAAATTGGCCCCAGAACTAGCTTTCGACAATGTTAAATGTCCTGCTTGGCCACGCGCGGCTATCGCAGACAGTGAAACTAGTCATACATTTACGTATACCAAGTCATGAATTTAGAGAAAAAAACCAAAAAGAAGGCACGGTGCGATGACCGGTTAATATAGAGACGTGCTCTAATTCCAGTCCTAGATATTATTTTGAAACTGAATCCCGACACCATCTCTCTATAATAAAATCATACAAAACGAAGCGATGTGTCGAGCGAAATATAAAACGCGGGCTCTTATATTAATACGAGAAAATGAGCCACTGAGTAAATTGAAGTAGATCTTGTTGAATCTGTTGAGCTCCTTTTAAATTGAAAATTGAGCGGGTAAAATTGAAGAGTAAATCCTTTACCAATGGTCGTAAACGACGTGGACGTCAGCTTATAGAAGGATAGGGTTTTAGTTTTCACCGGTGTCCATCTAAAAAAAATCGTCATATTTATTTTCTTTAAATTGTTAGAGCCTGATCCATCAACTTCCGTGAAGGTGCCCGTTTAATGTTCACGTTCAATTGCCCGTTTCCCCCGATTTGATATAGGTCTAATCAAGGCTTCTCAATCACCCTATGTAGTCAATGTTAATACAAGCAATTAAGAGGGGTTTAAAAATGCGAATGTCTGCTATTAAGTTCTCATTAAGGTCTGACATGGACGTATTTTTCTATAAGATTAAAAACAAAAACCCAGATAGTCATAGTATAACCAATATACTCTATAACAAGGTCGGTTCTCCACGAGTCGCGCCAATTTTGGCGCCTACATTTCTTTATTAAACCCTTTTTTACAACTTGAGACAAATGTCCTTTGATCTCAGTATGTGACCAGGGGCCAATTCTATAAAACATGTAAGCACAACAATTTGCTTAGCATGAAAATTATTCCTTGGAAAAAAAATAAGGTTACAAAATATAATACTCAGGTGATGTTTATCGTTTGTGACTGATATTCAGCTGGTTTTTGCTTAGCATGAAAAGCGCATGGAGTTTTGACTGGTGATTTGTTTTTACTGAGCAAAACTATTTTGGTGCTAAGCAAAATTTGGTGCTTACATGTTTTATGAAATTGGGCCCAGATATTACCATCACATGGAAGTTTTCATATTGCATTTTGAACTTCAAGTTTTCAAACGAGACCAAGTTTACAATTCCAGTCTATTAAGAAATTGACTTCAAATAACCTTTGACCTCAATACTGACCTTTAATACAACCATGATATAAAGGTTACAATGTTGCATCCATGATTGGAATCAGACTTTACCTTTGCATATATAGGACCAATTTTTCGAAACTTTATTCAAAACATAAGGACGTACGTATGGACTACGTAAGGACTCAGACAGAAATAATGATTGCATAGAATCACCGTGACACGTCTTCAATCTGTTAGGATGTGTACTCGACCCCTAAACTGATTATCTTTTACACTGGGTTAGGCATACTCCAGTTTGCGACTGTACACAGTTTGTGATTCATGCGTTGGACAACAGCCGATGATGGGGAAACGATCAAAGACGCCAAATAAAAAAAGTCAAGCAAAATATCGCTTGGACACACTGTACCTTGGCCTGTCCGTTCATCCATCTCAAGGACAGTTTTCCAAACCCCAGCTTAGGCTCCGTTCTGGCTTCATTACTATTGCCAAACTGCATTGACGAAGACCAAGAAGGAGGCAAAGCTGGGGTTTTGAAAACGGCCAAGTGAGGTAGCAGGGCCATAGACAATAAATGAAAGCTTTCATTAGATGTCTCATGCTGCGTTCCAATCGCGCGTCGTGTTTATCGTGTTCGCGAGTTCACGAGTCGCATAATGGCATTCTAATGGCCTGGTAACTCGTGTTCACCAGTGGTGAACTCGAGGTGGAGTTTTTTTCTCCATGTTCACGACTTCATACAAGAATGAAACACTCGCGCATGCGTGTTGGTTAACGTACGAGTTATTGCGCGATAACGAATGTCCTTACCGCACGACTAACTCGACTGTGCGCGTGCGTCTTGGTGAGTAGCGTTTGAAATGCAACCTACTCGTGAACATGGAGAAATTCACGGTGAACACGATAAACACGACGCGTGGAACGCAGCATAGGCCAAGTTCGATCACGGAACTATAGGTAACTAGTGGTTAGTTCATGATGTCATTAGGGCATGCGCACTGAAGTTGAAGTGCGAACGACTCTTGTCGAGCTATTGACCATTAACTGCCAAACTGGTCCTCTCTGTACTGTGTTATTAAAGCGGCTATTGGTTACCATCGATGCGACCAACCGCGGTAGGCTGGTCGTGAATAGTCGACTAGACTAGTCCAACCATCGTCGACTAGCCTGAGTTCGATCAGAGTTAGTCAAACTATAGTTAACTATAGTCCTTGATCGAACTTGGCCATAATTTATGTGCAGGGCCAACGGTCCAATTTAAGCCTATAGCGCCCTCTTGCGGACGATGCCCAACTCGCGCCTAAAAAATGAACACGGGAACTTCAGGACCTTGTTAATGTTGTGAGTCGTGTATCAAGAGTTAAATCCTAAGGCTATTACATTATGATTTGTTTCTTTCTCTCAGAGTGTTGGTCGTGGTACATCGAAGCCGTGTTGCGAAAGAAACACTTTGCGTCTTGCACTTGACATCGAAACAGGTACCTCAAGACCTGAGCGGATATAGAGATATATGCCCCAGAGCTTATAATTTACTGTGCAATCTGGTCAGATCGAAAACAGGCGATCGCGAATGAGAATAACACTGATCGGATCCTTGTGTGTGTGATCGGATAGTGCGTCGAACACTAATGTGTTGTTATTATAAAACTACCTGGCATTAATATCACTTAAAGGGATCGTATACGTTTGGTAATTACTCAAAAAATTATTGGCAATAAAAACTTACTTGGTAAGAAGTACAGCAGCTTTGGATAGTATAATGCATTTTTAGAAACTGTTCACTTCGAAGTACTGCGGTTATGGAAAAAGATATCACTTTTTATTCCCAAAAATTTGAATCTGAGAAGCGTTACTGCAGTGACGTTTCTCAGAGTGTGTATTCCAATGCAGATTATTCTTCCTGCGTGGAGATAACCGCTCCAGAATTTCGGCAATATCTCAAAATTGCTACCACCTTTTGAAATGAATTTTTTACAGGTTAGTTTTATGGTATATATCTATAACTATATAGGATTGAAACAAAAAGTTGGTTCCAATTACCAAACGTATACGATCCCTTTAAGTTAATTCCTATATTAAAGCCGGTAATGAATACACGGAAGTTCTATCAGCGGTTGTGTTTTGCAGACCGTAGGGCATTCCACACCTATACAAGCAAGCCATCAGCAATTGGGGCCAATTTCATGGAGCTGCTAAGCACACAAATTTGCTTAGCATGGACATTCTTCCACGGCAAAAAACAGGGTTACAGACTAAATTTTTAGGTGATGCATATTGATTGTGACTGATATTTAGTTGTCTTTTTGCTTACCTATTTTTTTGCTTAGCATGAAACGCACATGTAGTTTTGGCTGGTAACCGGGTTTTATGGAGCAAGCCTTTTTTTGTGCTTAGCACATTTTTGTGTTGAGCAGCTCCATGGAATTGGCCCCTGTTGGCACGTTGCAGAGTCCTCGGGAATGCCTTTAATTAAACCCGAAGTAGCAACGCACATCATGCATGATCAAGGGGAATACAGCTATATACCGTAATACATCGGCATTCCCCCGGCCGGCCCCCGGCGTGTGAAGCCCCTCACAGCTCCTCCGAGAAAGACCCGTGGGTGTTGTGAAGGAGCCTCTCGTTCCAGGTCAAGTTGTTATTTTCGATCGTTAGTGTGTAATCGATAAGGATGAGACCTTGTTTAATGCGGCATATATCTTTCGCCGGGAACTCGTAGGCCGGGTGTGAAACCAATTATCCCACCGTGTTGTCGGTGTCGTGCATCTACGGTGCGCTCCCGTCATGCTGGGGATCAATTATTACGCGCGCGCGCATACAGCGCATGCAGCGCAGCCAGACGTCAAACACTCATTTTTTTTTTTACCTTCTTCCCCCTTCTTCGTCCACTCGTAAAATTGCGAACACGCCAGCAAGAAGCCTTCGCTTGTTGTTCTTGTTTCCTCTGCAGTGAGTGTGATCATGATGATGATGAGAACGGGGTGCTGATTTATGGCTCAGACACCGAGGGAGGCAGATGCAATGGCACGGGCCGGCTATTACGAGGCGAGTGTGGACGGAGAGAAAGAGATCAGTAGTTGGTGATTGAGGTCTAGCAAATGCGGCCACCGTGTCATCTCAGGCGTAAACTACAATACGAGGGACCCTGGATGGAACTGACTTGCCAGAAATGAATTATCTACGAACATGCGGCACTAGAATTACTACACTTGCTACAGATAAATTGCCTAATGCTCGATAAATAAGAGAATTCAGCACGGACCCCCCCCCCCTCCCCCCCCCCTCTTTTTTCTCTATTTATGTCTTTCTTACGCTCGAAACGTGCGCGTGGGGCATGTCGGTGCATTATTAGGTGGGTTGGGGTAATGGACGACGCGTCCGGTGGTTATTAATGGTTGGGTTGGGAGGCAAGTAATTCGTGGCAAGTGATGGGGTCAAGTGAGTCACTAAACGGCCTGGATACTACCCTCCGTGTTTGTGGGAGGCTGTTCCGAGTAAATTCTATAGAGCAAGTACAAAACTTGCTTAATTAAAGGTAGGATACACCATTTGCAGATATCGAACAAATTTACTGCCGAATTATTAAGAAATATCTTACTCATCTGAAAGTAAATAATGATTCTAGGCATCTAGCAAAATGATTAGGCTAGATATCCTTTAGTTATTCTAAAACAAATAATTTTATAAAGAAAAATTCGCGATCGCCGTCCGGCGAGCGCGAAAAAACACAAATAACAAAAGAATAACCGGTTGAAAACAAACGCTGTTTTTCGTGCTTTTCTCGGCATTCACGATTGTAAAACTTCGGACAGGTTATAGTTAAACGATATTTACTATAAAATACAACCCCCCAAATTATTCATGATAATTCAAGAAATTACCAATGGTGTATACTATACCTTTAAGCACAAAACAAAAACTTGCTTAGTAAAAATCCACTAACCAGCCACAGCTCTATGTGATGTATATTGTTTGTGATTGGTATTTAAGTGTTGTTAGCTTAGCATAACAATCACATATAATGTTGGCTCCTTAAAAAGTCCCGGGTCAGATTTGACCCCTTTTAAGGTCAGAATAACACCTTTCTAGGTCACAATGACACTTTTCCGGGTCACAATTACCCGGAAAAAGGAGTCAAAGGAGTGTGATTTGGACCTGGAAAATAATATTTCTGACCCGGAAAAAGAGTCCAGGCCCCACGGAACCCAGATTCCGGGTCAGTCTAACCCAGGACCTTTTTTTCAGAGTGTATACCCGATTTAATTACTAAACACCAAGTTTTTTGTGCTTAAGCAAATTGTTGTGCTTCAGCAGCTCAGGGGTCAGTTTCATAGAGCTGCTCAAGCACAAAAGTTGCTTAAGCACAAAACTTTAGTGCTTAGTAAAATGAGCTTAACAATAGCCACAACTCCTTGTCATGTACATTATTTGTGATTGGTATCTAGCTGTTTTTAGCTTAGCATAACAATCACGTGGAATTTTGGCTTGTAACAGGATTCGACCAGGGGTAGCTCTACTAAATTTGTTGTTCCGAGAATAAAAGGGCCGGAGTACAATACATTTTTCTATACCGGAATTCATGAATGGAATTTACTTCCTATCACCAAATGTTCTAATAATCCCCATTAATTTTAAAAGGGCAGTGAAAAATCATCTCTCCTCTCAGCCCAATTTTTAAGTAGTTAGTTGATCTTTTATAAAATTAAGATTTCCAGTGTATTTTTGTACTGTATACGTTTGTTTTTGTGTTTTTAAGGACCCCGATGGAAATAAGCCGTGTTTAACAGCTTTTTTGGGCTATCCTTGGCTTTGTAATCAGTACATCATTATATACTTATATGTTTGTGAATGTACGGTTTGTCAGAATAAATAAATACATTTTTACTAAGCAAGGTTTGTTTTGTGCTTAAGCACATCTTTCTGCTTAAGCAGCTCTATGAAATTGGCCCATGGTGTTTAATATCAATCGGGCACGTTGACCCGATGGCTGGCCAAGATTCAATGGCTATAGACACCGGTGGGTAGCCGTGCACTATCCCTTTCAGTGACCGTATATCCCCCGCTCTCCGGGCAACCCACTTAATCTTATATCTCAATAACCGCGCTGCTGCCTTTTTCCTCGAACGATATCAAATTTAAAATGTAAATAACCTTAGTTGGGCGACTATTTTAAGTGTGCGTTTTACGTTTAATCTCTGAATAAAGGATGTTTATAATTCCTCCCGGCGTGTTTGATTTTAAAATTTCCATCTTTATGGCTGGAGCTTCATCAGTTTGAGCGCATTTTGCTTCATCGATATAAACAATCTTTTTAAAAAAAACACCCATAAAGATCCATGTAAACGCGAGATGTTGTCCCTACACACAATGTAATCAGTTTAAAATAAATATCTTGTGAAAATATACTGTAATTCGTCAATGGTACACACATGTTCTTTTACCGCTGTTTTTGTATAATATTTTTATTACAAATCAATTTTTCGCGACAAGTCAACATTTACATAATTGACAAACGACAGATATAACGAAGCTCCTATCTTAACAGTGCCCGAATTATAGGGGAATCGGCAGGAAGAAATTAATAATTACTGAGTAAAGCGGTGGTCACATCTTACAGTCATGAACGTATAGTTGAACGTAATTGAACGTAGTTCATTTGGCCGTAGTAAACCGTAGTTGACCGTACTTCAACCGTAGTGCCGTAGTTACTACGGTCAACTAGGGTCCACACTACGGTCAAGTATGGTCAACTACGGTCCACACTACGGTCAAGTAGGGTCAACTAGGGTCAACTAGGGTTAACTAAGTATATACTAGGCTCATAGTACGGTATAGACATTCAAAGTGACCGTAGAAATATTTTCAACATTTTGAACATTTTTGGGCTAACTATACGGCCAAATCATGGCTTTTCTCAAGGTCCAAGTACGTTCAGAACTACGTTCAGAACTACGTTCAGAACTACGTTCCACTACGTTTAACTACGTTTAACTACGTTTAACTACGTTTAACTACGTTTAACTACGTTTAACTACGTTTAACTACGTTTAACTACGTTTAACTACGTTTAACTACGTTTAACTACGTTTAACTACGTTTAACTACGTTTAACTACGTTTAACTACGTTTAACTACGTTTAACTACGTTTAACTACGTTTAACTATACGTTTAACTACGTTTAACTACGTTTAACTACGTTTAACTACGTTTAACTACGTTTAACTACGTTTAACTACGTTTAACTACGTTTAACTACGTTTAACTACGTTTAACTACGTTTAACTACGTTTAACTACGGTCTACTACGGTCAACTACGGTCACACCATACTACGTTCAACTATACGTTCATGACCGTAAGGTGTGACCACCGCTTAAGAGGTCTCATACAAATTGCATAAAATATGCCTTTTTTCTTTACTTTTTTTCTCCAAAACAATGTGCCCGATTAGATACTTCGCAAGAAAAACTGCAGTACTCTATTTCTTTAATATTATTTTCCACAATGCAATGATTAACGGCAGTTTGAGGGGAGAAAAACCTCAAAACAGAATCCGCCCTTCCGGCTAAAATTGGAGAAGGGACCGCACCACGCACATTGTACTATAAAGCTAAAGAACATTACTTTTTTTCGGCTGAAATTGAGAAGTACTGTCGCCCGAAGATTTTCGTTTGTCAATGTTCCCCAAACTACAATTCCCAAAATGATACGCATGTGTAAACTGTAAAATAGGCCAACTGCCTGTAGGATATCCGAAATTTAGGACGCTGACATTAGAGAAAATATTAAAATTCGTGATATTGTATACATGTACAAACGTAGCATTCCATCTTATGAAAGTCAAATCGCAGTGGAATGCTCGCATTGTGATATATAATACACCATTTGAACCGAAGGGAATAACTTGCTCTAAAAAGTGCCAGTGATAGAGAACGCACATTCGGGTTGCTTGGTAATACCCCTGTCACACCGGAGCTACGCTGTCGTTGCGCTCCCACGGCGACAAAAAAAATTGAAAAATGCAGTAGAAGCGCAGTATGATCGCTAAGAGCGTAGTGGGAACGTAGTGGAGTCTACCTAGGTCGTGGGAGGGTCTCCATGGTCGCCTAACCTCGGCGATTATTTTGAGCCTGCTCAAAACAATCGCAGAGGGTCGGCGACCTGGTCCAAAACGCAGTGAGAGCGTAGTGGGATCTCAAAGAACGTACTACGGACGTAGTGAAGTCTACCTGAGCGTGTCATGATCGTAGCAAGAGCGAGTTGGTATCGCCGTCTGCCCAATCTGCGACTGATACCCCTGTCAGACCGGTGTGCAATCCCACAGCGACCTTACTGCGATTTGACTCGCTCACTGCGCTCTCACTACACTCTCACTGCGACCTATGCGTTCCCAGTTTGATCATCGCCGCGCTCTCACTGCGCTCCCACTACGCTCTACGCGATCTCGCTGCGACCAAGGCGACCTCGCTACGACCTCGCTACGACCTTACTACGCTCTCACTACGTCCCCACTACGTTCTGTGCGTTTGTACCGCGTTCGCGCGGCGACTATAAATACAGCGAGCTCGATGTTGCTGGATATTTGCTATCTGTTGTACAATTATTGTGTTCTGCCTCTCTACATCCATGGTAAAGAGGAGATGTACATTGGTATGTTGTGTGGAGGATATAGGCTGCATTTATACCATTTGTGGCCATTACGCATGTCAAAGTCAGAACGTACTATACACGCAGTATAATCGCAGTATAATCGCACTGTGAACGTACAGGAAGCTCCGTAACATCGCCATGGACGCATTAGGGGCGCCATAGTCGTACTGGCAGCCCCGTGTGGACGCAGTATTAGCGTGAAGAAGCCCTATACGACGTAGTAGAAGCGCAGTATGAGCGCGGTAAGAGCGTAATGAGAGCGTGACAAGCATACAGTGGTCGTACTTCAGACGTACTTCAGTCGCAGATTGGGCAGACGGCGATACCAACTCGCTCCTGCTACGATCATGACACGCTCAGGTAGACGTTACGACGTCCCAAGTACGTTCTTTGAGATTCCACTACGCTCTCACTGCGCTCCCACTGCGTTTTGGACCAGGTCGCCGACCCTCTGCGATTGTTTTGAGCAGGCTCAAAACAATCGCCGAGGTTTGGCGACCATGGAGACCCTCCCACGACCTAGGTAGACCCCACTGCGTTCCCACTACGCTCTTGGCGATCCTACTGCGCTTCTACTGCGTTTTGCAACTTTTTTTTAGTTGCCGTGGGAGCGCAACGGCAGCGTAGCTCCGGTGTGACAGGGTTATTACCACGGCTGTAGAGAGGCAGAACATAATAATTGTACAACAGATAGCAAATATCCAGCAACATCGAGCTCGCTGTATTTATAGTCGCCGCGCGAACGCGGTACAAACGCACAGAACGTAGTGGGGACGTAGTGAGTGCATAGTAAGGTCGTAGCGAGGTCGTCTTGGTCGCAGCGAGATCGCGTAGAGCGTAGTGGGAGCGCAGTGAGAGCGCGGCGAGGAACGCATAGGTCGCAGTAAGAGCGTAGTGAGAGCGCAGTGAGCGAGTCAAGAGCGTACTGTGAGCTACCTACCTCATAGATTTCAGGTTGTTTTTGCCAGTTTTCGGCGACCCCACTGCGTTTTTGATGAAAACTGCATCGCAGTAAGGTTGCCGTGAGATCGCACTCCGGTGTGACAGGGGTATAAGATAACTGTAATACGATGTAATCTTTTTTGAAATTAGTCGGAATCTGCTTTAGAGATAAAATTGTCAGTTGTCAGTTTTTATCGTTTAGCAAAAGTGCTCAAACTCTAAAGACAGATGCTTAACAACTAACTTGATAACGTTAAAGGTAGGATACACCATTGGCGAATTAATTAAGAAATATCTTACTTATTTGAAAGTAAACAATGATTGTAGGCATCAAGCTAAATTATTGCGCTAGATATCCTGTAATTGTTCTGAAAAATTCAATTGTATTAAAAAAACTTACGATCGCCGGACGGCGATTGCGAAAGAACAAGGAACAACATACGAACGACTGCCCGGCGCCAGTTGAAAACGAACGCCATTTTTCTTACTTTTCTCAGCATCCATGATTGTAAAACAATATTTACTATAAAATACAACCCCCAAATCCACCCATTTATAATAATTCAAGCAATTACCAATGCTGTATCTTACCTGTATTATCTGTAAACGCTGTATATTCTGAGAAAACAATATCCTTAGATTTTGATTTGAGTTCAAAATTTCCCGAGTCATAATTTAAATTGCAGCAAACATCTCACCATTCAGGGCACGTTCTCATTTAGCTGTATTAAAGTCTGTAAAGTGGCAGAATTTACAGACTTTTCCCCGTAACAAAAAATCGGTTTATTCGTAACAAAATACGGTGGAATCCTGGAATCTCGAAGAACGTGACTTTCGATCGTACATCTTACGAATGATTTCTTGTACAGTGAATATCTTTAAAATCTGCGCCACCCTTATTTATTATACGCTCAACCGAAAGCAGTGGCCATGCGACTTCATTTATAACCGATGTTTTTCCCCCTCAAATCTGTTTGTCGGCTACCTAAATCCGTGGGTTGCCAGGCTTACTGAACCTGCTTACTCGCTGTATCGCGCCGGGGTCGAAGGAAGAAAATAGAAATCAACTCGAGAAGAACCCGGCAACGTCTTCGCAAATCCACGGCAACATCAAAGAAGCAAGTTATTAACTGTTTAGTGTTGTTGGTTTAACCATGGAACTATAGCTCGTATTTGAAATGGGGGGGGGGGGGGGGGGGGGGGGAGGGAGGGGGAGGGGGTGGGGGGGGGGGGGGGGGGGGGGAGAAGGGGGAAGTTTGAAAAAGACTGGGGATGACTAGTGAGTTAGTATTTCATACGCACTGTGGACCTCCGAACAATTGACGTCCACAGGATGCGGGAAGAGGTTTATGGACTTGAACAGGTCCACAGTTTGTTTTGCCCTCTCTGAAAAAAAGCTTTAGAGGAAAAACGGGTTAGGGTTAAATATCTAAAAGGTTTTGGGAAAAGCGAGAACAATTAGTATTTAGCCAACGTGTTCTTAACTACACGAAGACAATGGAATGTCCACAGTACGTGTGTGAGTGTGTGTAGGGGGGGGGGGGGGGGTATGTGACACTGGGGGCGCTGTTTATCGGTGGCGTTAGTGTCGTCTCGGTGGGGGGGGGGGGGGGGGGGGGGGTATAATAGAGCGTGTAAGTTGACCTCGAGAACGTACGCAACTTAACGAGAAACCTAACTTCCGGGCACTTCGAATAGAAGCTTCAACGTGTAAAGCTGTTCTTTTTACTGAAAGGTATAGATAAAAACGTTTACATAAATACTATTTTTCACTTCAACTCACAAAATGTGAACGATAGATCAAATTATACGTCATACGTACGTCATTCCATTGTCCTCGTTTACAAGCTAGTCTTTCTAGCCTTAGGGGCCTAACCATTGCAGATAAATAGCAATTCTGAGACGTTTTGTCGCGAACTTCCGTTGTCCAATTGTTTGACAATGTTTGAGTTGGATATTCAGCGGACGTTTTCAAAACAGTCTGCACTTTTGGCTCACACCACGAACCACAGTGGGAATTTCGCCCAGAGCAGCAACAACAACAGCCAAATCGACTAACTGTCTTTTACTTCAACACCCATCTATTGCCAAAAGAGTAGTATTATTCGTGTTATTTGGCCCTGCATATCCGGTAACATGGACAGATTGCCCGGAGTCGAGTGTTTTTGTACGACCGATACGGTATTCAATTCTTCCCTCCGCGACAGAACTATAACTAATGTGTACACTACAAAGTGCCAGATGTCCTTATATGCGCGTCTCAGGGTTCGGTATATTTCGATTCAAAAAACAAAATGAAAACCAAAGTTCAGTGGAGGGAAATCTCGTGGGTTTTCTGTTTTTGGGATCTATGTTTGGCAAGGGAAACTGACACTTGAAGAACGGCTGCGCTTGAGATCCAGGGCTCTTGGCATTGTTTTCTCAGCGTTTACACACTACCAAGCCGTGTATTCTATTCCACGGACGGTAGATGAAAATGACAGTTACCCGGGTTTAACCAAATACAATGTCAATAGCAGAGGGAGGTGCGGGTGTATCGTTCTTTTCCGCACTTAGGAATCGAAAAGAACGGAGATGGTATTAATGACAGGATCGCATGTCGATGTCGAGTGTCGAGTTGGTGTGGACAAAAAAACACTCCAAAATCCGACCGGTTATCATGACTGACAAAGTTTATCAATTATAGGTTTTCTTAGTCAATTTTAGCAAATATTTTTTTTAAATTTAATCACTGCTTAACAAGAATGCATAAAAAACAAATACTCATACTTAAAACAGACAAAAACATTTGATCTGTAAAAAAGTTAAAGGTAGGATACACCATTTGCAGATATCGAAAATATTTACTACCGAATTATTAAGAAGTATCTTACTTTTCTGAAATTAAATAATGATTCTAAATTATTGCGCTAGATATTCTGTAATTATTTGTAAAAGTTTACGATCGCCAAAAAGAAAAGTAAGAATAACTGCCCGACGCCGGTTGAAAACAAACGCCGTTTTCCTTGCTTTTCTCGGCATCTATGATTGTAAAACATCGGACAGGTCGATATTTACTATAAAATACAACCCCCAAATCCACCCATTCCTGATAATTCAAGCAATTACCAATGGTGTATCCTACCTTTAAGAATGTCAGTAATTTAAGTTTAGCGTTAAAAACGGCCTAAAAAAAACTATTCCAAACTGTGGCTCCAGTGACTTCACAACTTTGAGAATAACATTATTGTTGTTGGATGTGGGAATTCTTATAATGACATTTCTATTATGTCATAGTTACTTGGTATTATGCAAAATATGAGACAAAATCGGTAGATTTGAGACACACACAATCATAGAGCTACACTGCATGCGCAGCTACAGATCCATCAACCTAACCCTAAACATGTGCATTTAAAGGCTCATTTCGTTGGGACGTCACATCGTGCGGCAGTTAGGCTATGGGATTGTGTCGTTGGTGATACACGCATGGAATTTGGCACAAAGTTAGAGTATGTCATGAGAAAGATATTTGGCTACAGGGTCATCGCAAATTTGTCCTTTGAAGAAATGTTTCAAGCAATGGCAGCCAAATGGCAGAAAGTTGCTTGTTATTGTACCTATATTTCTCCAAAGGACAAATCTGCGTTGGCTCTGACATACTCTGACTGTGTGCCAAATTCCATGCTTGTATCATCAAAGGCGAAATTCCTTCCCAATTTCTCCTATTTGCCCGACTAACAGAAACAGGCGCCAGTCTTTATTTTTCTTAAACAGCTGTGCCATTGCACGATGCCGTGAGGGTTGGGTATTATGGGCTGCGCTGATGGAGTTCGCACTGTACGCAAACAGCGAGTAATTGAGCAAACCGGTGCCAAATCACGACACTGCCCTACAGACGCGTGTCACGAAGTCAACGCTTTAAGTCGTGCATGGGGAGTCATGTTGATAAGGTAATACGGGCATCCAGCGAGAAACCTCATCAAAAACCCCGGGCAGCGAAAAAAAATTCTGCAGGTAGGTTGGTACATTAGCCAATCAGAACACAGATGGTGTTGACGTCATCGATGATGTTAAGGCCCTTTTTTTTTTTTTTTTTTTTTTTCAATTTTGTTTTGTTTAGATCAACTTTATTCTCATTTAGAACGCACTAGGTTTGGAAACTCTGCTCGTATTATGTTTTTCGATTTTTCTTCGGCTTTCAATACCATGCAGCCCCACATTCTTGCACAGATTCGTGCCCCATACTGTTGTGAGATTCATTTTAAATTATCTGACTTGCCGTTCACAATTTGTGCGTCTTAATAATTCCATTCATTCTGACGTTATAGTTTCTAGTACTGGAGCTCCGCAAGGCACTGTTTTAGCACCGTTTCTGTTTACTGTGTACACAGCCGATATCCGCTCTACTGATGTGAGTTGTCCACTGGTAAAATATGCAGATGACACTGTCCTTATCGGTCTGATTCAAAAGAACAAAGAGTCCATTTACATGGAGCAAATTAGTCGGTTTGTCGAATACTGTAAACGTAACTTCCTTGTACTGAATCTCATAAAGACGAAAGAAATGTTGGTTGACTTCCGCAAAGCTTATAAGCTGGTGCCGGATCCAGTTATAATTGATGGACATGAAATAGAACGTGTTGCCGAGTATAAATATCTTGGAGTTGTTTTTGATGATAGGTTAGACTGGAGCAACCATGTGAGTCATGTAGGTAAAAGATTGAACTCAAGAATGTACTGTTTGAGGAAGCTGAACTCATTTGATGTCAGGAAGGAAATCAAGACAATATTCTATAACTCGGTTATTTGTAGTGTATGGACTTATTGTTTGTTATGTTGGGCTGGAAATACCGATAAGAAAGTGAACAAATTAATTGACGATACCATCAAACGAGCTAGTAGGATACTCGGTGAGTGTTTGCCATCAGTGGACACGGTTTACAACCAACGGCTGCGTGACAAACTAAAACTGGTGTGGGGAGATGCTGGGCATCCGCTCCACAACCGATTTAAGTATAACATCATTCCACGCAGCGGAAGACTGAGACCAGTGGTTGCACACACAAAACGATATTCTTCATTTTTCACAGGCAGGGCCATCAAGTGTCATAATGATGATTTTACAAGATGATTTTTTATCCAAAGGATTAATTTATTCTGGTATTTGAGAAGCAACGGGTTTCCACAGTTTTTGACATAATTGTTATACTTAGTCCTTTATTCTGGTTCTACTTTGGGAATGGGTTTGGCTTTAAATTCACATGTGTTTTTTTTCTTTTTTTTAGTGCTTCATACTGTGTGCAATTGTAATGTTTTGATGTGATTGTGTATTTATTTCATGAATATTGTAGGGTATGTTGAATTTTTTTAAATATTTTTAATGAGAGACGACAACAACATGTAATTTCCAGTTTTGGATTTAATAAAGTTTATCTTTCTATCTATCTAAGTACTTATGAGTTCCTTATTAAAAAAATTCAATACGCAGCCGTACGCTCAAAATTTCAAAATGTTTCGATTACTTTGACTTATATGCGACGCACACATAGCGTATAAGTAACGAATTCAGCGCATCCATGGCGTATGAGGTGCGTATGAGTTGCGTATGAGTTGCGTATGCAGTGCGCAACACTATTTTACTGCTGCGAATAGCTGCGTATGCAGTGCGCATGCCGAGCGTATTCCAGACGCACCCTACCGCATGCCTGACGCACTTCCGACGAATGCCGAGCGTATTTCCGTCGCATGTCCGCCGCTCGCCACGCGTTATAAAAAGGCGGCGGCTTCCCGCTGTTGTCAGTACCAGTGCAGATTCCATAGCGTGAACATCAGCGTATCACCGCGTATGAACCGCTTATCCCCCACGAACACATAGCGTATTTGTACCGCGCTCGACCGATGCGGGACCGATGCGCTGCGTATTTATAACTTATGACCTGCGTAACAGCGTACGCTGCGTAGTTTTGTACTTGCCCAAAACTATCCGGAGTACTGGGCCGTACTGTGCGCATGCCTACGTACACAAAACTTACATAAAACGATTGAGATGCATATGAGGTGCATATTGTGCGTAGGAAAAAAATGTCAATGCGCAACTCATAAGGAATTAGGATACGCAAAGGTGTGACAGGGCCTTAAGAGTCATCTGGGACAACCCTAACCCTAACCCTAACCCCTAACTCTAACCGTAACCATAACCCTAACCTTAACCTTAACTCTAACCCTAATCCTAACCCCTTACCCCTGTCAGAGCCCAGACAACTTGAGCATTATCGATGACGTCAACACCATCTGTGTTCTGATTGGCTAATAAATGTACACTATGTACCAACCTACCTGCAGAACCCGGGCAACTACCCTTTTACTTAGAACCCCCATGCACACTAGAACCTCTCTGCATGCTCCGGAAAAAAAGTGAAGTATCCCTTTGGGATATGAATCCGTGATGTAAAGGGAACGCGACTCATTAGGAGTAATTGTCTGTGGATGTTGTTGAAGCACTGATTAAATCACTGACGCTTGTATCGCTAACATTCTAGAGGTGTCTAGGTACGTGTGCTACGCTGTCAGCCCCTAACGCTATAACGCGGCGACTGCCTGCGACGGTGTGAGCTCCTTGAAAGAAAAACCAATCATGTAAAGATCTGTTCCTGTGCAAGATTTTTGTAATGGATTGAGGTGTCCCAAGTATACGAGGAGTAATGTGGGGATAGTTTAGTGAATTCAAATAACTCGCTTGCCGACAGCATCGCGTGATTGGTGGCTTATTTAACATGCATGTTCGTGTTATATTCAGTGATTTCACAATCTGTGGCGGCAATGCTGTTTGTTCTTTCGTATAAGTCTTTCCCCCGTGGCTTCTTTGTGTTTTTTTAAAACCCAGCTGCATTTTCAAAATTCAAAAGGTGTCGCTGACCCCTGTTTATTGCGTATTAAAAAAAAAGGAACCGTAGTTTTAAAACCTGAGCGAGTTTGGTTCTCGGACCTAAAACGGTCTAAAAATACCTAATTCGTTTTGCATGTACATTTTGAAAGCTTTAAATCAAATAAAGATACAAGAATATTAGATCTGACCAACCTACGCCACAACACTGACCCGTGTCGCGGCAAGGTCTCATCGTGCGGATCTTTCTATTTCGTCGCACGCTTCGTATGTCTATCAAGTTAAGTTGTGGACTATTTGCAGCAGTTCGCTTAAATCTCCTTCACTTAAAAGCTTTCCAGTGGTATAGTTTGTTTTCCCTCTACTCCTTATCAGAACCGTTTGCATATAATTGACGCCGAATTTCGGAAAAGAAAAAAAACATCGGCTACCCGTGTTTCGTCTGCGTAAGCGATACTCCGGTCGCATATACTGGGGGAAAATTTAGCGTGTACCTCGCAAGATTAAAAGCCGGCAGTGACAGGTTGCGCACGGCGGTTGAGTACGGAGCTGTAACCCGAACCATCTCGAAGCTCTGCAGTGGGTCAGAGAGCAATTCGAATCGGGCACAGACATTACTCGTAAGAGCTTGTGATGATTCACTCAGACGCCAGGGAATGTTTTTTTTAGGAAGGAGGGGGGGGGGGGGGGGGGGAGGGGGGGGGGGGGGGGAGGGATAAGGGGAAATTATCAGTGCCGGCTGAAACGAAGAAAATAACAAGCGCGCATTCGTGCAGAAGCTGTTTCGTTGTGTATTGGTCTAGTTCAACTATACCTTGGAAGCGGATACAACATCAGTTTTACAACTCTCTCGTCCGCAACTTTGGGCCAGTGGGCTACCGCTAAACTTAATTCTTCATTCTACATCCCGGCCTCCATATACTTTATAAGCAGTTTATATACACAGTGGCTCGTTTATATACACTCCACATCTTAGCTCCGCCTATACTTTATAATATATTATTCGCATACGAGGTCGTGCGCTAGAAATCTAGCGCAAAATAAAGAAAAACATAAGATGCCAGAGATGGCTGCAACAAGGCGTTCGGTCGACTTTAGTTGATTTGCATAAATAGTGGCCGCGTGAGGTCGCTGTTCGCGCTGTACTTGTGTACTGCTATAACCGCAGTGCGCCCCAGGATAAGAACGAACGCCTTGCACAAGGCTAGGTTTTCACGGAGTCTGACATTCATGCTACAACGGCCTCATCTGTTGTATTGCGCACGCTTTGGGAGGTTTCTACCCAGGTCATGGACAGGACTTTATCGTCCGAATTTTAATGCGACACCAAAAATAATGTTCCAAAAACCGGCTGGGCCATGTTTTATTGGCCGTTTAAACATACCCGCGTGTCGGGCTCTCGACCAATAGAAATGGCTAAACTGTCTCATAATAACCAAAATAACGTCTACGTAAAACATAAAGAAGTGGCATCTAATTATTGAAATATTATTAGTAGCTGCAGAATATACCAATAAGTTATCTACGTGTTAAATGAATTCGTTACTACTTTATCTAGACATCTTCAATACAATAATAATAAGTTACATTTAAAGTCATTAAATTAAATAAAGTTCAATAATTAAGTTATGGAAACCATGAATGTCTAAAATGCGGCAATTCATAATATGCAAACGTTACCCGTTAACCCCAATTTGCATCTGTAACACATTGTTCCAGATGGTGCAAAGGTTTTGAGCCGATCGTTATTAAGGGTACGGTGGGGGTGCATTGATACAAAGACACCAAACTGTCTTGGTACGTTACATCAGCTGTAAATCGCGAAGAGCGGGGGAGTCCTTAACGCCGCAGACCGATTCATCACTTCGCCGGAACAATGACAGGCAAACGACGGGCGATATCTATTTACAGAATGTGGGCATGCGGATCACAGCGTTCATCGCCCTTATTCCCGTAAAAAACACTTTAAAGTGACAATCAGTTGCTCTCGAAGTCCGATCAGGCAGTTATCGAGAAACTGGATGAGGGATAGCGCTTGTTTTCGATTCCCGTGAGAAATAGTTCTAACTCTCCGACATGGAGGGAATATCACATTTTGCAATTCAGGCAGAACATAACAACTGTAGGCCGTAGTGATGTTTTTTTAAGAGTGACCCATGATCCCTGTTCTATCCGGCTTTTAGGATAGTCTCTGTTTCAGGATTACGAAGAAACCTATTTGACCCTTCTCTCGCCGGGGATAGGCAGGTGTTCTTTTTTTTAGTGCGTCAGTCTTTTAGCTGGGATTTGGCGCGGCTTCCGTTTCACATCCTGCTCAGATTGGGTTTCGTTTGCTCTTTTTTTCTTCTTCAGAACCACGAGGATCTGTTGCCCTTTTTTCCTTTAGAGCCACGCAAATCCGGTACCCTTTAGACAAGATGTCGACATCATTCTCGGTCGTGTTTTCAGGACTTACGCTGACCGAACTTGACACGAGATGCCGTCTAATATTGGATGGATCGCTTTATGCTATCTTGTATAGAATGGATTGCTTTACGTTGTCTAATATAGGATAGATCGCTTTATGTTATCTAATATAGGATAGATAGCTTTATGTTATCTAATATAAGATATATCGCTTTATGTTATATAACAATAATATGATTGATCGCTTTATGTTATCTAAATAGAATGGATTGCTCTACGTTGTCTATTATAGGATAGATCGCTTTATGTTATCTAATATATAGGATATATCGCTTTATGTTATATAATAATATAATTGATCGCTTTATGTTGTCTAATATAGAATGTATCGCTTTATATTATCTTTAAGATGGACCGTTTTACGTATATAAGATGGATCGATTTATGTTATATGTGATAGATCGCTTTATGTTATCTAATATAGGATATATCGCTTTATGTTATATAATAATATGATGGATCGTTTTATGTTATCATGATAGATCGCTTTATGCTATCTAATAGAGAATGGAATGCTCTGTGTTGTCTAATGTAGGATGTATCGCTTTATGTTATCTATAAGATGGACCGTTTTACGTATATAATATAAGATGGATCGATGTATGTTATATACTGATATATAGCTTTATGTTATATAATATAGGATAGATCGTGTTTTATGTTATATAATATAGAATAGATCGCTTTATGTTATATAATAATATGATGGGTCGCTTTATGTTGTGTAATATAGGACGGATCGCTTTATGTTATCTAGTATAGGACAGATCGCTTTATGTTATCTAATGTAGGATATAGATCGCTTTATGTTATCTAAGCGATCCATCATAAAACATGAAGCGATATATGATGGCTCCCCTTATGTTATCTAATATAGAACAGATCGCTTTATGTTATCTAATAGAGGATAGATCGCTTTATGCTATCTAATATAGAATGGATTGCTTTACGTTGTCTAATAGAGGATAGATCGCTTTATGTTATCTAACTTGTGTATATCGCTTTGTGTTATATAATAATATAATGGATCGCTTTATGTTATCTAATACAGGATAGATCGCTTTATGATATCTAATATAATGTATTACTTTACGTTGTCTAATATAGAATGTATCGCTTTATGTTATCTATAAGATGGACCATTTTACGTATATAATAAGATGGATCGTTTTAAGTTATATAGGCCTAATATATAATAGATAGCTTTATGTTATCTAATATAGAATAGATCGCTTTATGTTATCTAATATAAGATATATCGCTTTATGTTATATATTAATATGATGGATTGCTTTATGTTATCTATAATACAGGGTACGTCGCTTTTATGAATTACTATTTTTGTCTTCAAAGGTTATACACTCAACCACGCTAATCAAGGAATATGGTATTGTAGTACACGTACTGGGGAAATTACATTACGGCGATTGCCATAACATTACGTGCCTTGTGTAATGCAGAAGAACGTGCCGTCTCCAGGGTTTCCGCGGTATAATACGGCCCAGGAAGAATTATCACATGATTCATTGGTTAACAAAGGTGGACGTTGGATGTTTATGTTGCGTTTGGTTTCGTGAACTCGGCTGTAACTGTCTGAAAATCCAACTATCACAGTGTACATACACTCAGCTTTACCATGCATACGTACTGTGGACATTCCTTATAGTCTTCGTGTAGTTAAAAAACGTTGACTAAATACTTATTTTTCTCGCTTCCCCAAAACAAATTTACCCTCGAATTTTGATTCTGGGCCACTCAGCTGTTCCTTCTATCTTTTCTATATATAACCCTAACCCGCTCTTTTTCGGAAACTGAAAAACGGATTGTAGACTTGGGCAAGTCCAAAAACCGTAACCTCTTCCCGCAACGTCTGGACCTATATTGTTCGGAGGTCCACAGTGCGTATGCAAGACTAACTCACTCATCCTGTCTGGTGTGAACATACCCCTGAATCTAGTGAAACTATAGTAGCTTGTTACTAAATTTGGCGAGTAGCCCCTTTTCTCTGGTTTCTAGGGTAGGGACGTTTGACTGTATGAGTAAATTATTTGAAAAATACTGACTTGCTTAAAGATGGACTACAACGGAATAATGATAAGGCTGTGTTGCTGTTTTTGTTCGAGAAATGTATAATGATTACTAATATATCATTGATATTCAATAAATCTTGTTCCTTCATGCAAAAAACAAAACAAAATTAATCGGCGTTCTACGACCCAGAATAACTCAGTTTTAGCAAAAGCCCTTAACTCATGAATAATTCATACTTTGTGTGTGACGTACTACCCATGAAAACGCATACATATGGTGGCCCTGAAGGGACTCCACAGATCGTGAATATCGACGTCAAATTTGACGTCAATATTCGCGACTTTTTTGGAAAGTCGTGAATACTATTGACGTCAAATTTGACGTCGATATTCGCGATCTGCGGAGTCCCTTCAGGGCCACCATGTATGCGTTTTCATGTGTAGTACGTCATCACTTTTCGCTGGTTTACAAGTCCGCTGGAACTATATCGTGGATTTCATTGTGGTTTTCAGTGGATCTTTGCCGGGAACCAGTACAGGGCGGGAAAGTTCAAAATCGAAGAATCGAAGTCTAATTTTGTCGGTCAAATTGCAACAAAATTATTTAGAGAAAAACATGACCGTAACAATAAAGTGTTACCTGAACACAACATAAACAAGGTCCGATAATAAATTTAATGTGTGAGTTTTCGTTGTAGTCCATCTTTAAGTGTTTACATTTCGACGGACAGTCAAACCAAAAGGCTTCAAACAGAAACGGCCTACACACTTCGGTACACGTATTCACCGGGAAGGCATCTGTTTTTCTCCAGCGCATTGTGACAAATGTCCCTTGCTAAAACAAAAGTCTAAAACACTCACGGCAACACCAGTAGCTAAAATACACCTTAACTTTGCCAACAAACTTATCCGAATTCTGTCATTTAGAGTCTGCACCCACTAAGCCGGGTAAATGGAGTAATACATCATATCAACGCTGGGCGATGTGCTGCGTGCACAGATTGCTTTTTTGACATTTTTAGTCCTCTCAACCGGCGGCATGCAGAACGCCTTTGGTTTGGCCTAGTTTCTCTTTAATTTAAAGTGGTTACGGAGCAACCTTGGCGAGCGTGCACTATCACGACTTACCCGTTAAGTCTATTGGAGTACATCGGCATGAGGAGCCGGTACGATACACCAACGTTCAGTTATAATTGAGCATAACTAATCGTGCGTGTGATCTATAATATGCCGGGTTCAGGTCTGTGTGGATATACCGCAGACAGTAATTGTGTATATATGCATGGTTTGTTCAGACTGTCATCATGACGGTGATGTATTATATAGTGCATTCGACATTTGACTTGTGGCAAGGTGTCGACATCGCCTAGCACCGTATAATCCAAACAAGATAACAACAACTGGTGCGTGACTATAGTCTGGTTCCCTGACTTGGCAATGCCCAGACGTCTAAATTGTAGGTCAGGTAGTTGTATTTACATCCTACACCCTAATAAATAAAGGTTCAATTTTGCACCATATAGTTGATACAATAGCAGCACCCCTATGGGTGCAAAACAGAACTTATTAGGGTTCAGCTCTAACACATTGTACCCTTAGAGGGTCAAATTTGCACCCTTGAACCTTTTTGAGGTTTAAATATTTACTTTATTTGAGGGGTGCTGCTATTGTATCAATTAGGGAGCAAATTTGAACCTTTATTTATTAGAGTGTAGTAAAGAGCAAATAATTAGCGTTTTCTAATGACACCAACATTCTTCCTGTAACCTAATTAATTATACAAATATACCACAGCAAAGTTGACAGTGCGCCGCCAAACTTTAGCCATTTTGAGAAAAAAACCCAAAATGCTTTGCGCTACCAACGGCAGTAAACAATTTCCCTCCACATTTGTCCTCAATAAAAATGTACAGTGTAAATCTTGAATGCCTTGGCAATAATACAGAAAACTCGGAATCGATTTTGAAACGATTTTTCACCAACTTCAGGTGGCGATTTACTCAAAACAAGGTTCGAGGGGGACTTACCTCGATTAGCCTCCAGTAGGTCACTAATTGCCTCTCCTATTTCCACGTACTAATCGACCTCGTAAAACAAACCTCGAGTCGAACCGGTTCGATTCAGGCTAGCAGTTTTATTACTGTCACGGCGCCAAAGGACAATCATTTACACTTGGATATGAATATCGGGTGAATTTCTTCCGTGCTCGCCAATGCGTTAAGTTGTTTGTCAAATTAGTGATGATTCATTTCGTGTGACAAAATTGATTCTGGTACATGGTTTACTGTCAAAACAAGTCTCAAACCCAAATCTCCTTGTCTGTTTACTGTACATATCATGCATGTGAGATTAATGACATTGGTCGTAGTGACTTTTGACATTTAAAGGTAGTATACACCATTTGCAGATATCGAAAATATTTACTACCGAATTATTAAGAAAGATCTTACTCATCTGAAAGTAAATGTTGATTCTGGGCCTCCAGCAAAATGATTGCGCTAGATATCCTGTAATTCTTCCGAAAAATTAAATTTTATAATGAAAAATTCGCGATCGCCGGACGGCGAGCGCGAAAAAACAAAGATAACATAAGAATAACTGCTCGATGCCGGTTGAAAAAACCGCTGTTTTGGGGGCTTTTCTCGGCATCCATGATTCTAAAACTTCAGACAGCTCAGTTAAACGATGTTTACTATAAATACAACCCACCAAATCTACTCATTCATGATAATTCAAGCAATGACCAATGGTGTATACTACCTTTAATTTGGAATCGAGAGAGTCTAGTTCTAAGTTCTACTTCATTCACTTTTGGGCCAATTTCATGAAGCTGGAAAAAGCACAAACATTTGCTTAGCACAAAAAACCCCAAATCTTGCTCAGTAAGATCTTGCTTAAAGCAAAACACCAGCTGAATACCAGTCACAAACAATAATACACCACCTGAACATTTGGTTGGTAACCCTGTTTTTTGTTTGCCAAGGACAAATGTTAATTCTAGGCATTTTTGATGTGCTTAGCATCTCCATGAAATTGGCCCCTGGTCTGTGGTCACACGACTCTGTTCTTGGCGCTTAAAAATAAAAACACAGCTTTGTGTCAAAAAAGGCGAAACAAAACACGCGGGTGACAGTCCAAAATCTGGTCAAGTTTCCAGGGCGTCATGAACTAGACTAGATCAATTCCTTTCAATTCCGTTTGGTTCAATCTTGTTGAATGTGCCGCCTGGGGATTTGGGGATTTCGACAGAGAGG
The DNA here is from genome assembly GCA_037893245.1 of Crossaster papposus. Lineage (NCBI taxonomy): Eukaryota > Metazoa > Echinodermata > Asteroidea > Velatida > Solasteridae > Crossaster > Crossaster papposus. Next base: position 348,598 of record JBAIAA010000875.1, read on the forward strand.
CGGTCGATTCGCATTATGTGGTGCGTGGTATAGTCTGGGTATCAGACACACGTGCGCATGGTGTGTCTGCGCATGTGGTACACCAGCCAATCAGAGTCGACTGACGTCAATTCGATCAAAAATATATACTATTTGCTTGGTCAATTTGGCTGCCCTGTTTTTGTAAATACATCGTACAACAACAGGTAACGACATACGCGATATCGCCATAGAATTAGAAGGCGCCTGTTTAAATGGACAGAATCTCAAAGCCAGGACGCAGTCTTCTCCATAATTAACCGCCGAAAATGCTCGCATAAAACAAACGCTATATCACAGCAGAGATCGGATCAGTGAACATGCGTGTAAAACAAGACGAGGCTCATCCCTGTGTGGACCAGATGTTATAAACACCTCACAAGTCACCCGTAATGACAGGTCAGGAAATCCGCTCCACTATTCCAGACACGGCAATGAACTAGTCTCGCTTATTAATAAATAATAATAAAAGAAGGTCATCATCACTAGGAGACTAAGTCCAAAATGCGTGCACTCTCCCGTCACTTGACCGGCCGCGGCCCAGCCTCTTCCCTGCGGCCTTCGACTGTGACTTCGAGGCGCAGCACCGGCAACGGTATATGGGCGCGAGAAAGCCCGGGATAAAAGTAATTAAAATCCCCTCACAGGCCGCTATTTCAAGTCCTTTAAAGAATCCATAGCTCACGCACTCCCCATAATTGCTTACAGCCCCGGGAGGACAATGTACGCATAAGTTGTTTAATTAGCCAGAGGTGGCAATCATCCGACAGAGACGCGGCGCACCCTTGGCATTGCAGGCTTTTTTTGAGAGAAGTGACTTCTCATTTATAAGCTATCATCCGCTGTGATATAAAGCAAAGCTCCAAACACACCCTCCTGGGGAAAACACCTAGAGATTTGTTTGAGCAAGTGGTTGTTAGAATAAACCGGCGGCTAAATATAAACTAGAGAAGAAGCCAAGAGGATGTTGAGCATAAAGCCATCTTGTAAATTTAGGAAAACAAATATTTCAAAGTTTATAACTTCGAAGATATTTTCCGGTTAATGATGAATCATTCGGGTTTTTTTTTTTTACACCATGCACTTTATATATTTACATATAATTAATTAATTAAGTAATTAATTAATTAATTAAATAAACGAATAATTAATTGATAGATTGATGTTGCGCTCTTTCCGGAATCAGTCTGTTCAAGAGCACATTAAATTAAACATTCATAATTAAGAAAAGTAAATTCAAGCATAAATATAACCAAACACAAAGCAATAAGAATACATCAATATTACACACAAAAAAGAACCTGTGTCTAAATGGTACAAAACTTACCCAATACTGCCAAACATCCAAGACAAATATGAGGAATAAATATTCAAATACTTTAGTTGACAGATGGTATGCAACTAGACATGTAGCAGAATGTTAGACTTAGTGTTCCAACCTCCTGATCAACTTAGTGGCCCAAGACGACGGCTTCTACACAGAAGGGATCCGTATATGCTTCATGACCGCTGGATGGACTAAGTGCGCTCATGCAAGAGGGGACTATGTTGAAAAATAAATGTGTTTGGTTTTCTGAAACCGACTCGTTCTACCTCATAGGCCACGAACTTAAGCGGTGGTCACATCTTACGGTCATGAACGTAGTTGAACGTAGTTCATTTGACCGTAGTAGACCGTAGTTGACCGTACTTCGACCATAGTGCCGTGGTTACTACGGTCAACTACGGTCCACACTTCGGTCAAGTAGGATCAACTACGGTCCACACTGCGGTCAAGTAGGGTCAACTAGGGCCAACTAGGGTCAACTAGGGTCAATTAAGGTTAACTACGTATATACTATGCTCACAGTACAGTATAGGCATTTAAGGTGATCGTAGAAATATTTCTGCGAAAAGAAAAATAACTCCCAAAAGGGTGAAAACCACTCCAAAAGAGTAAATAATCTTATCCATACGGCTTCTCGAAAATTTGATTTCTCTTTTGGAGTGGTTTTTACCAGAGTTGTAACGATTTTATACTGATTGTTGTGGCTCCAGTCGAGTCGAGGCATTTTAAAGAAGTGACTCGAGTCGAGTCGAGTCAGTAGATCAAGAAAGTCGAGTCGAGTCACGGTGTGTAGTCGAGTCGAGTCACGGTGTGTAGTCGAGTCGAGTCACGGTGTGTAGTCGAGTCGAGTCGAGTCGAGTCATGTATTTAGCTTAAGTCAATTCAAGTCACAAATATTTGAATATTGTAATATGTAGGCTAAACACGTTACAGAAACACAAGGTGGAAGTCCACGACACGGTGTATGTTTGTTGTATCACGGAGGAAGGCAAACAAACGGCCGCTGTATGTATGTCCATGTACTTATGTACATAATTAATCGCTAACATAAAGGTGACATAAACATAAACCGGCACTCGCGTAAGTCATTGTCAATATTTTGTTGAAAATGTTTGCTTTTATTTTGGGGACTCGAGTCTTCACCCGAGTCGAGTCATTCTGATAAGGGACTCGAGTCGAGTCGAGTCGAGTCGAGTCGCCTAGAAATGTGACTCGAGTCCGAGTCGAGTCAAGGAGTCGAGTCATGGAGTCATAACTGGTTGTTACTCTTTTTAGAGTTGTTTTCTCTCTAAAACACACCGTTAATGCTTTTTATGAGTGGTTTTATAGATTCCGTATTTTTTAGTGTGAGCTTTTCATTCTTTTACATTTAAATAGAAGCCTTCTTGCGCCTCCGTGTGTGATGAAACGGCGCGCATCGATCGTCTGATTCGCCGGCAATAGCCACGATCGCACCTGGTTCCGGGTAAATAACACGTGTTCGCCATTGATTTCGGATTGGATTTTGTGTCATGTTGCATGCTCCCCGGCCCAGGGGCCTCTCTCTATATAGCCAATTGATTTTCACCTCGTTGGTTGAATTTAATACTGTTCTACCTGGAGGAAAACAAATGTATTCCTAGTTCTTGGAAATATACGCAGATGAAGAAAGAAACATCCAATGTGCCGTGAAACTAAATTATTCTCTTCTGAGAACATGGCCCAAGGCGAGATATCTACAGTAATACATACATGTATACACACATCATTCCATTAAATCCGAATAACGTTTGCAAGAGCGTGCAAAATCATCCGATTTAGAAAACAGGGACACTGGAATTCAATATATATTCCTTCAGGCAACGAAGGATAAAGTAAAGGATTTAGGATTCAACTTTCAGACGGTCAGCTGTAGCGATGGATGTCAATTATTGCTTTGATAACAAATTAGAGAAAATCCTTGGAAATCAGCTCCTGAAATCTTTTGCAACAGTTTCCAGAAAATAATGATTTCAAATTTGTTATTCCCTAAAACATAATTTCAGTTTAATGAACCACAATACGTTGGCTGCCCGGCAGAAAGGTTTATGAGGCATTTTGCCGGGCACACGAAGATACAAAATATGTATACGTTTTGACTCCCCCCCCCTCCTAAAAAATAGGAAAATAAACATAAAATTGAAAAAAATATATAAAAAAATAACAAAAAAATTACAAAAAATGCAAAATCCTTAGTACTTTTCCTTTCGTTCGATTTTCGTTGTTTTTTTTTTGTTTTTTTTTAGGGGGGGGGGGGGAGAAACTAGGGTAAGGACGATTAAAAAAAATGAATTTCACAAAACGAAATTAAATAACTAAATGAACAAGCTATTTTGGACATTAGTTACATTGATTATTAGAACTACTTGAACTGAACATTGATCAGACAGGAATGTCAAACATTAACACGGTGAAGGAAGAGTTTAAAAAGTGGGTTTTCAAGTTGCACACAATTTAACCGGTGACTACCGATTTTGCTCAAATTTGACCATGAAATAGCAAATGCATGCTTAGGCTACATAAAAAAAATGAATTGTTTCTCATCAGAACCTTTTTGAAAAAATGGTCTGTCAGGGCATTTTATATTTTATAGAATAAAAATGTCGCCGAATCTTTGAAACCGGTATCTGACTAAACAACTACAGGCGCGCTGGTTTCGTTCGTGCCTACCGCATATACATGTACATGTACATGTTGATGAACCGGGCGTTGGTGGTAAGCGCTGATGTGCATTTAGCTCTGATTGGATAATTTTTGTTGCGACCTGCGAACGTAGGTTACTACTTCCGTGGCTCAGCTGCGCGGCAGAGCATGTACGCTACCCAGAATGCCGTGCGTTTTTCTACACAGAAATCTATGAAGCTCGTCAGGTGTTTTCCAGCGCCCAGTTATAGTATGGGCGCCACCGCGTGCGGGGGTGAAAGCGCTAGTTGACAACAACTTCGTTGGGACATTGCATTCTTTATTTAAATTACAAATTGTTTTCGTTGATTTACTTTCCAAAACTGACCAATGCACACATTTCATATAGAATAAAAGCTCAAATAATGTTGGTAGAAACACAAAAATATAGTTAAGTCGATTTATTTTCCCATATAATTTTGAGCACCCCAGGTTTTTTTAATGAAAGAGGCCCACAGACACCGTTCTCACTACTATTATACTCGGCTTCTCCGATCTCCTGTCCGCCGTCGATTTAGATTTTTCCGGCTTGCTTCTGCTGGAACATGTATGGCCACTAAAAACATTCACTTGGCCCGCGTGAGTTTTAACTGTTATTGCTTTCAACAGCGTGTTTTTACAGCATATACAAAATAAAAAATAAAAAATCTCGGAATTTTCGGGCGTCCGGTACATTTATATTTTGTTTATAAAAAAAAAAAAAAAATATCCACCCGGCACGAAAAATTGGCCCGGCCGCTGATGAGAAACAATCATTTTTTTGTATGTAGCCTTATATACACGTTTATAAAGCTTATGGCGATATACAATTTTCTGAAAGGAAAAGGCTATGGTCTTCAAAACAAAATGTTACGGTTTTTATGTTGTAATACTGAGTTTTTGACATACCTTTAATCAAATGGCCTTTGATCTGCCGTGCAAAGGGCCTCGTGTAACCTACTTATCGGGATGCAAGGCGACGGGGTGACCTCGTGCATGAAACTGACAACATAGATAGCGGATAATGACAAGGTTGGTCATGACGCGTTCGAGACTTCGTGTTTCGTCAAGTTAATGAAATTTACGCCTCGTTGGTGTGATAAGTCCATTTCCCGGTATGTTCAATATACAGATGACACGCTAGTAATTCTTTGACATATATGCAAAATGAACTTGCATATTCTTGATAATTAAATAAACACAGCTTACAGTTTATCTTCCGGTTACAATCTTGGACTTGCTTGCTCACCAAGTCGCTCTTGGTAACTTCACTCTGATTTGCCATCAAGCAGTCTGTAACAAATCTGTTTCTGATATGATGCAGCAAGAGTATGCTAAGAGTAAGAGTATGGCCTATATCTACTAGGCTAGAACAAAAAAACAAACGCCCGGCTCAGATAGAGGTTAAAAAAAACGGACATATTCAGGTCGAACAAAATCATAATGTGTTCTGTTCTGACACACTTGGGAACCTCTGCCATACCGACAACCACTACCCAACAAACCCTGACCTCTCATATTCCACTTCATTCATTTATAACCAGAAATAATCTACACAAGTCATAACTCGACTCGGGTCCCAGGAATGAACCGACTCTACTCCCTCAACAGAATGACTCGACCCTGCTCGAGTGAAGGCTAATAAGACTAGAGTCCCCAAAATATAAGCAACACTTTGCGAAAAATGTTTGCAATGACTTACGCCAGTGCCGGATTATGTTCACGTCACGTTTATGGAATAGCAAATAAGTATACATAATTATACATGTACATGTACATGTACATGTACATGTACATGTACATGTACACATCAATAATATACAGCGGCCGTCTGTTTTCCTCAATGATACAACAAACATACACCGTGTAACATGTTAATATTGCGAGTCGAATTGACTCGAGCTAAATACATGACCGGCGACTCGACTACACACTGTGACTCGATCCAACTCGACTCGACCTTCTTGACCTAATGACTTGACTCGACTCGAGTCACTTCTTCAAAATGACTCGACTCGACTCGACTCGACTCGAGTTACAAAAATCAGTGACTTGTTATAACTCTGCAATTTTACCTGAATGCCATGTATCCAATCAACACGAATTTAATAGGAAGCAGCGAGAGCTGAACTCTCGATCAAAGTGTCTATCCGGAATGCAAGAATATGTCATTCAGTATAAGGACAGCTTTCGTGTACAGCGTCACGAAACATCGCCGGGTACAGGCACTCGCCTTTTTATAAATGGAAACGAGTGACAGTATACAACGCGTCAGATTAGATTCGTCGGCTCAGATTAATGTCCGACGCTCCCTGCCCGGCCTGTTGACACAATAATCCTTTGACAACACAGCGGCAAATATCAAACAGATCTTCCTGCCGACGATGGCGTGAATATTTTTTTTGGCGTCATGTTATTGCGACGGCACGAGCCGTCTGTAGGGGCCAATTTCATCGAGCTGCTAAGCACAACAAAATAGAGTCGGAAAGTACGCCATTTTGTTTTTGCGCTTCTGGCGGACCCCTCCGTGATCCTTTTATGGACATTTTACACTGGGTAAGAGTTGCCGTTTCTCTTGCTATAATTTTTGATTGAATTATTTAATCTAAGCGTACTCTCCCCCAAAATAGAGTCTGAAAGTACGCCATTTTGTTTTTGCGCTTCCGGCGGACCCTCCGGGATCCTTCTATGGACATTTTACACGGGGTAAGGGTTGCCATTTCTCTTGCTATAATTTTTGATTGAATTATTTAATCTAAGCGTACTCTTCCCCAAGAAACATTCACGTCTTAATTTTATCTTGACATTCCACAAGAATAAAATGTTGAAAAATCAGTCGGAAATGAGTACAAACTATTTTTACTTTCGGCCATCACATCCGGATTTTCGTTCCAATGTATCCTGGTTCCCTCACGTTTGTTTGGTACTTGCAAGAGACCGAAAATGAAAACGACGTGAAAACCTACCTACCTACATCCAATGTGTTTTAGTTTTATTTAGGCTCGTGTGTATCACTCTTTCAACAATTCTATCAACGGTCATTTTAAATTTGTTTGTAAATATAAATAAGTCCTTCAAGTTTTTATAAAAAAAATTGTTTCACAAAAGACATTTTAGTCTCCTAATTAAGTTTAAGTTTTACCCAATGACCGCCACCAAATTATTTCCTAAATGTTAATTAATTTTGTACGAGGGCTTCGATTCCACAAGCCCACATGTATTTTAGATTTCCAAAAGTGAGAAGTCAATTTTTAGCACGATATTTATCTTTCACGTCATGCAATTTTTTCAGTTTCCATATATTGAGATTCTAGCAACAATTTTACATAGGTCTCTTCCGGTGATGATTTTCCTAAGAAATTAATGTACCAAAATAATTATAAAAACTAACTAAACCTAGTTTTTTTATTCGAGAGGTCAAGGAGCGCGCCACCAGGGGTCATCTTTCAGGCTCTATTTGCTAAACATTTAATTATTTTTATCATAAGGAGATTCTTCGTTTCCCATCGATTGCCATAATGCTTCATGTTTCATTCGCCATGCTCCATTTCCAAATGCCTTTTAATGGGTATTCTTCTTGATAAAGAACCTAGTGAGTCAAAACTAATTGCAAATGCAGAACTTTGTTGTTCAATTCTGCCTTCGCTTGTCCCGCCGGAAGCGCGCCACCAGGAGTTCAATTTCAGGCTATTGTCATACAGGCTGGGTTCAGGCGGTCTTCAATAGGGATTAGAGAGGTTTCGGTCGCGCACGGTTAGAGAAACGACTACGTTTAGTTCTCGTTACGTCATCAGTTTCTGCGCAGTATGAACACGAGGCGCAGTGCAGTGCGTTAGCCGTCTACAGATAGTTGTGCGTGGCGCGTCCAGTTTGGAACTAATCGTAGGCGTTGCACTAAACGTTGGCTAACGAAACCTGTCTACTTTTCGATTTGCACGTTTACTAGTAGACTGCGACGTATGCGGTCACAAGTAGACTGCGACGTATGCGGCACGCTAAATGTTGTACCTTACCTTTTCGATTTCTACGACTACGACTACGCTCACTCAGTGACGTCATGCCTTATGTTTGGCGCGCGCGCGCTCGCGCGAAATTCGATTAAATTGGCCATTTTTATGCCAGTATAAAATTGATACGCCTGCAACTTTACTTGCATGGCTAAAGCATGGCTAAAGCAAGGCTAAAGATCCAACACCAATTTCGGTGCATAGGACTGTACTCGATAATTGTGCTGCAACAAATTGGCGATGCATAAATAGAATGTGTTCATTTTATGGATTATTCTACAAGAATTTTGATTTAAGGGAAATTACAGACAAGAGAATGTGTTAATTTAAAAACAAACTTACGCTTCCACCACTCTCTGCTTGAAGAATCAAGTCAATCGGGTCCATTTTGTAACTTCAAATGTGGTGTTTCTTTCCTGATGTGGTGTTTCGTTTCTACAAAATAGTGATATGCACACTATGTCGTCACAGTTTTCCAACGACGGCAAAACAAGGTTGAACGCGTTCGAGAATTCTGCTACGAACGACGAGTTCGTCGATGCGCATGCGCACTGCTTCACAAAATGACCGCATACGTCGCAGTCTACTAGTAAACGTGCAAATCGAAAAGTCCTTAATGACACACGCAACTCGCTCTCGCGCTCAAACGGCGGGAACGCGACCCAAGAAATATAACTCGGAACAATATTCCGCAAATTTGTATTCCTACGGGAACATCTCTCTTTGTTCCCGTGTACACAATTTTATGGACTGCCAACAAATTATCTTTAAATTGCCCCTATTTTAACCGCGGTTAATTTCCTGGGTTGAAATTTGGGCCAAATGTACCCTATATTACACCCCAACCAAAAACTCAACCCAAACTCTAACTCTAGTTTTTGAATAAAATCCATGAATCTATTTCGTGAAAAAGTCTATATATTAAATATACCCTGTGGAGACCTTTTGACTCACATTCTCCCATTGTGTTCTGGTCTCCACAGGGTGCCGAATTTAGAAATAAGGTCACACACCGAGCCACCTAACCATCGAGGTTTTGCACGAACGAGTTTGGCGTGTCAAGAACAGACCGCGCCCGAACCCAGCCATATTTCCCCGTTTTAATTTCCGCCTTGGCGGATCATGTGGGCCCATTTCAAGTCACGTACGTCTTCAGCTGGACATAGCCTACGAGATATACCCCAGCTGTCTGGTCTTGATATAACCTCAAGGAGAGATGGAAAATCAAGGTTCTGTTAATCGAATATAAATAACCATCAAATAAAACGATTGAGGGTCAGAAAGTAATTCGATATGGACAACGTTGGTCACGTCTGTGCCCTAGAAAGTAACGAATCGTATACAATGACAATACGACGAACTGACTGCAATTGCGAAATTGTCCTACATAGCCTGAATCTTGGTCGATGGGAGACACCAATTAGTGGCAACATGTATATTGTTGCCTGAAGACTGGCGCACCACGTACAGGAACCAATTTTATGGACCTGTTAAGTACACAAATTCGCTTAGCAAGAACAGGGTTTACAGACCACACTACAGTGATGTATATTGCTTAGCCTGAACAAAACACATATGGAGTTTTGGCTGGTAACCGGTTTTACTGACCCGGATTTGTTTTGTGCTAAGAACTTGAAATGTGTGTGCTTAGCAGCAGAGTTGTATTCGAGTCCCTGCAAGTCTCGGCAAGTCCACTACAGTCCTGCAGTCTCCAGTTAAGTCATTAACTGTTCAGATGAATTGTTAACAAAAGCATATATTGTCATTGTTCAACCAGTTACTTGCGACGGGTTGGGTCGGTATTTTGCCCAATGCTGGTCAAAATACCAACTGCCTACCATCTTGGGCAAATTCTTCTCAACATTGGTATTAGAAGACAGTGACTGCGTTGTCGGTCAGTTCGGGTAAAGATTGACCAATTGTTGGGAAGAATTTGCCCAAGATTGTAGGCAGCAGCTGCTACATGACTAACTAACAAAACGCCAACCAATTTGGCCACTTTCTCATTTTTCTTTTACAGTGTATAGCAACATAATAGACAAGCTTTAAATTGACGTATATGGCTTGAAGTTCTGAGAAATACGAGCCGGGACTCGATCCCTTTCTTCCTCTTGCCACTCAAGACATAGATAAATACAATTAATTTATCAATACGCATTAAGCCATGTCCTAGTCTGTCTAAATACAAAAGTTTAGTTTATCTCATGGGATCATTATGTTTTCTTCCCAAGGCGAACTCGCCGGGGGAGGATTTACTCCAGAGAAGAGGATTGTTTTTTCTCTTTCCAATGTGAGACACGTCAGGATGTTTGACATTTCCACGGTTGTATAGGTCAAGCGATTCCTTAGGTATATGGCAAAAACGGATGCTTCATCAGAAGTGGCATGATAAGATTCAATTTTCGGGTATAGGCACTTGGGAGAGTTTTTATTTTGGATGGGTATATTAAAGAACCTATATGTTTTCTCGGTTAATTTCGGCAAATATTACCCTTCTATATTAAAACATACATCTTAAGGGATTCTGATTTGACATTACAAATATAATGAGTAAAAATAGGGCACGATAAAATTCAAACACAGACACAGAAGAAAAATGACCCCTCCGCGTATATACAGTCAGTTGTTATTATATGAAAAAAAAGAAGTTGCAAAAAAAAAGTGAATGAAAATCACTTTTCCACTCTTTGGGTGAAATTATAATTTTAGATTGTCAAAGAGTAATAATTCCCCCGCGTGACAGTGATAAAATAAAAGATGATGCAATTCGGGCGATTCACAATGCAGTGCGCCACCAAGCGTTTGACTCAAATGAGCCACTTTTAAACTTTACGGTCGACTTCTTCCCTATATCATACTGTAGTGAAATATCTATTCTTCATTGTTTACGCGAGGTTTAACACAAACGAAAATGTATCCGGCAGCGTCGTTAATTAAAACCTTGTTATTTGCAGAAAAAAAATAAAACTTTAATCGTGCGCGTCCAAAAAGACGTAAAAAATGATGAGTTCATGCAAAATGAATACCGTTTTTGAAACCGATGCCGACCTTTTCCCATGATGCACTGCGGGAATAGCAGGATTTGCGCCTCCAACGGCAGCTTCTAGGTATTGTGAATCGCTCGAATTACTTCCGGGTAAGGCCTTATTTTGATATAAATTGACCGGACTATGAAATAAGTCGGTACAGTTGGGATTTACCTAAACAACCTTTTGGTGGTAAAAAAAAGAGAAGGGGAAAATTCCCATCTGGCTTCACATTACATTGGCATATGCATTATGCCATTAAAGGCCTGTATAGTATAGCGAAGTGGAGGTTGTTCCCATTATTGCAAGCTGCGCTGTAAATTAAAAATCCTTATCAAGCGCGCCATTATAGGCCTATCCAGAGTAGCCAAATAAAATTATTTGGCCTAGCGAGAGCAAAACCAGACAGCGTAATCAAAAGGAGGCCTGCGTATATAGCCAGCAATCACCGCATTCAATTGGATTATAAGGGCCCGGAAGAGAATCCAATTTTACCCCATCGGTCACACAATAGAGCTATACAGAGAGCAGCTGAGGCGGACTAACGAGCTACTTACGGAAGAACCCCAAGGCTATCCAGGCCAGTACGCGCTTGGATAATCGTAGTTGCCATATCTAGTCCAGCTCCTTAAAGGGATCGTATCAGGGATGTAGTCGAGTCCATCACAAGTCCCTGCAAGTCCCTGCAAGTCCCTGTAAGTCCCTGTAAGTCCCTGCAAGTCCATCACAAGTCCTTCAGTTCCAATTCCAATCACAAGCTATTCAAATCAGCTTTGGCAAAAGCATTCCTTTGTCATTGTTCATCCAGTTACTTGTGACTGCCTTTATGAAAGGACTTGTGACTGGCTTCATGAAGGGACTTGTGAATGGACTTGCAGGGACTCGACTACAACCCTGGATCGTATACGTTGGTAATTGGAACCCACTGTTTGTTTCAATCCTATACAGTTATATACCATAAAACTAACCTGTATTTCATTTCAAAAGGTGGAAGTGATTTTGAGATATTGCCGAAAATCTGGAGCGGTTATGTCCACGCGGGAAGAATAATCTGCATAGGAATACACAATCTGAGAAACGTCACTGCAGTAACGTTTCTCAGATTCAATTTTTTAGGGATAAAAAGTGATATCTTTTTCATAACCGCAGTACTTCGAAGTGAAAGGTTTCTAAAAATGCATTATACTATCCAAAGCTGCTGTACTTCTTACCAAGTAAGTAATTACCAAACGTATACAATCCCTTTAAAAGGTAGGATACATCATTTTGCAGATATCAACAAATGTTTACTATTCCGAATACTACCGAATATCTTACTTAATTGAAAGTAAATAATGATTCTAGGCATCCAGAATTGAATTTTATAGTAAAAAAATAACGATCGCCAGACGGCGATTGCGAAAAAACCCAAGAACAACATAAGAACCACTGCCTGACGCCGGTTGAAAACGAACGCCGGTGTTTTTCTCGGCATCCATGATTGTAAAACTTCGAAAAGGTCAGTTAAAGTTAAACGATATTGACTATAAAATACAACCCCCCAAATCCACCAATTCATGATCATTCAAGCAATTACCAATGGTGTATCCTATACCTTTAAGTCCCCATTCCACTCTTTACGAATTCTGAACGGTAAAGGACCAATGATGGACTACCTAAAATAGGCTGAACTTGAGAACAGAATGTGCAAATTACCGGAAATCTCCAACGTTACTAGTGAATAACATAATATTCTCTGTTATTGTTTGTGAAATTAGGCAAGCAACATATTATTTTTTAATATTTCCATTCCCCCCCCCCCGCATTTGGTCGCTTTCTTTTGGACTCACTTTGTAGTTAGCCTGCTTGAGAAACTTCACATAGGACTACGCTGTAAACAAAGCTTTATTACAGCTACATTTGGTTCCTTTTTAAGTACAATATTATATAATTAGAAAAAAATTTACACACATTTCTGTCAATTATTACGTTTTTAAACTTGTATTTTGCATTTTAACATAAAAAAGCTGCCGAATATTAAAGAGGATAACTTACACGCTTATGACGAGTTTCAAATCATCAATTCGCATTTTTGTATCACTGTGGCGACATGGCTTTGTTCTCGTGTACAAAATGGTTAGAAAGTCGAGCACGTTTTTCAAAATGCTCCCATTTTAACCATAATTGTTTTCCTGGGTTGAATTTCGACCCAATATACCCTACCCTAACCCAAACACTAACCCTAACCCACATCCTAATCCTAGTTTTTGAGTAATTCCCAAAGGAGATCTATTCATCTATAGAAATTTACCCCCCGGAGACGTTTTGTCTCCATTGTACACATTGTGTTCATGTCTCCAGAGGGTACCGTATTTCGGAACACACTTGCAGGAACCATACACTATTTTAACTTGCGACGTGCTGATAACATAATACACTATAACGTGTGAATTGGAAGTCATCGGATTAAAGGATTAAAAAGCTAATCTATTTGGGGGGGTTTTTTCGGACAAAATTTGAATTTTTCTCTCGTCCGTCTCTTATACAGATATCGATCGCTGACATTATGAAACTAGAAGTGTAAAGTCTTTTAGGATTTCATGCTGGGGTGGCTCAACCTCGACCCCGTCAGATATTATCTTGACGTCAAGTCTCTATAACGTGTGATTTGGGAGTCATCGGATTCTGTGACCAGATTAAAAAGCTAATCTATTTGTTTTCCTTACACAATTTGAAGTTTTCTTTCGTCCGTCTCTTATTCAGACAACGATCACAGACATAATGAAACAAGAAGTGTAAACTCTTTTAGGGTTTCATGATAGGGCATGGCTCAACCGCGACCCCGTCAGATATTCTCGGCCGTCAAGTGTCTAAAACCCATCCAGTGAATCATGTCAAGTGGCAATGATTACCGGGGATTGTGTTACAGCGGCTCCCTCAAGGACGACTCGGCGGAGGACATACCTGTAATGCATCCGTTTTGCTCATGCAGTATTGGGCAATGCACCAATAAGGTTGCGCACATCCAAATAAAGTCCCATAGACAACAATGATAAATACCCCAACTTCAAAAAATTGGGAAAAATACTCACAACTCTCCAAGGTGAATAAACTATACACCAAAATGAAGATTATTTCACCATCTTTCATTTTCTTTTCAATTTGTGTGGGGTCATCTGATAACTTTTGGGTGATATTTCCCTCCAAAGGAGACCACTCCTAAAACGAGTGCTGAAGCCCAATCTGCAGAGCGTCCATTTTGAAAAAAATACCCTCTCGCTCAACAGCCAAGTAGTGCCAATTCCAGGGCCAGATTCATCCTAAATGCTCAGAATTAGAAGCTCACACTCCCGGACCGATGTGGTACACTGTATTTTTACAATCCTTCAAATGCATGGCTCTCAAAATGCTCTTTAGAAAATTATTTCCTGGGCATGCAAAATGTGATCTGGTCGGCGCAAGCAATTTTGGGCCTATTTACAACCCTGCACCCATAAGGAGACCATCAATACGCAGAAAGAATTACCCCCGTCCAAAACTCAGTACATCTTTAAATACCCAGGATACACCATTTGCAGATATAGAAAATCTTTACTACCGAAATAATTATTAGGAAATATCTTACTTATTTGAAAGTAAATAATGATTGTATATGCATCCAGCAAAATGATAGGTCATCTTTCAATTTCGCGGGAATTTGTAATAAAACGCTGGCCTGTTTTATGGTGAACATTTATGACACTTAAATGATGAGTTACTAGCTGTAAATTAAGCATGTAAAACAATACAATACATAGAATACTGTATATCATCGAAATTTAAGTTCACCAATAAAAATGTGGTAAGAACAACAGGCCGTATTTAAATATGTACATAAAAACAATATTGATCTGACGCACCTTATTATTTTGTGAGTTGCTACAGCCCACGATGCAATAATGCAGAATTAGGAATTCGCATTAGATAGGAGAAGAGACTATTTCTAAACCGTTCAGTCCTAAGGCAACGGAATTCAGTTCGTGTTGCTACGCTTAGAGTTTTGATAAGCCCTAGGTCTCTCGGGAGGTAGCAAATATTTTTGCAAATGAAATGCTCAACTGGTGACACCTGCTCTCCAAAGTAGCAAGATGACAGTTCTTGAGATCCTGCGAGTAGTGTCCATAGTTACCACCAATAGTATGGTTACTTGTGTTATTTAACTAAAAATTTCCTACACTAGAAATTTTTGATGTTTTTTTGTAGTTTTGACGCTCAGGAATCCAAATCAAATTGTTACCATTTTTTCCGATCAGCCGTTTGGCGGCCATCTTGAATTTCAAAATGGCTACCATTTTGAATATAGTTTACATTATATCTCAACTTGTGGGTGACATAGAGCTGTGAAATTGGTGGCAATACCCATGTTTATGATACCAAGCTTTCAGTATAAACCATAATTGAACTTGTATCAAGTTTCCGCCATCTTGAATTTCAAAATGGCCGCCATATTCAATTTAGTTTGTACTATATCTCAACTTGTGGGTGACATAGAGCTGTGAAATAAGTGGCAATACCCATGTTTACGATACCAAGGTTTCAGTTGAAGCCATTATTAAACTTGTATCAAGTGCCCGCCATCTTGAAATTTCAAAATGGCCGCCATTTCACTCTATTTTGATATACGCTATTGGAGCTGGAATTACCGCGGCTGCTGGCACCAGACTTGCCCTCCAATAGATCCTCGTTAAAGGATTTAAAGTGTACTCATTCCAATTACAGGGCCTCGAAAAAGTCCTGTATTGCAATTTTTCGTCACTACCTCCCCGTGTCGGGAGTGGGTAATTTGCGCGCCTGCTGCCTTCCTTGGGTGTGGTAGCCGTTTCTCAAGCTCCCTCTCCGGAATCGAACCCTGATTCTCCGTTACCCGTTACGACCATGGTAGGCGCATAACGTACCATCGAAAGTTGATAGGGCAGACATTCGAAGGATCCGTCGCCGGTGCGAAGACCGTGCGATCGGCCAGGTTATCCAGAGTTCACCAACGGAGCCGGGACGAGCCCGGGTTGGTCTTGTTCCTAATAAAAGCACGCCTCCCGTAAGGTCGGCGCTTGCTGGCATGTATTAGCTCTAGAATTACCACAGTTATCCATGTAGGGGGATGCGCTCCAAGGAACCATGACTGATTTAATGAGCCATCCGCAGTTTCGCTTGTAAAAGCTTTTACTTAGACATGCATGGCTTAATCTTTGAGACAAGCATATGACTACTGGTAGGATCAACCAGGTAGCCCCCTCGGGGCCTGGGTGGGCGGGCTTACCCACGCGCGTGGGCCCGCCGCTCTCCGGCCGGACCCGCCGCGGCTGCCGGGCCGCGGCGCCGGTGTACTTCATCCGAACACTCACTCTCTCTCGGAGGCATCGTGACCGGGCTAAGGGACCCGGGAGCCTCCTCCGCCGCCTCCTCTCGTCTCAATCCGGCGGTCTGAGAGGGCCAGCCCTCAGAAGAGGGTGGGCCGCCTCAGTCCGCTCCAGGGCGGGCTGCTGCCCGCCGCCCGTTCCGCCGCCTGGGCCGCGGCTCGGCGCCCCGCCTGGGGAACTTGCTACCGCCCGCCGCGATACTGCGGCGGGCGTTCGAAATAGGTGCCGCTCGGCTGGCGAGAGCGGGAGGGTCTTGGCTTCCCGCGTCTCGACGGCCCGCGCGGCCGCTCTGATTGCCATGGGTTCCGGGAGCCCGGCGGGATGTCGTGGCGGGCCCGCCTTGTGCCGCCCCGCGCCGCAAAGCGGGCGCGGGCGGTGCGGGCGGGCCGGCCACGGCGATCCCATCGCACTGTGCCGGGCCTGTCCGAGTGCCTCGAAAGGGCACGACAGGTTTGGCGGGCGGGGGAAAGAATCCCCCATCCCACTTGCTTCAACTCTCCGGGCACCGCAGCTGCGGGCGCGGTCGGTCGCTCGCTTCTCACCGCCCGTGTTGGGCGCGACAGGTCGGCGGGGACGCGGAGTCGGGCAGGGAAATCATCCCCCGCTCCGCCTCGCTCTCCGGAAGCCAGGGCACCGCAGCCACGGGCCAGCTCTCGGTTCTGTCGCCAACCCAGGGGAGCCAACCCAGAGTATCGAGAACCAATCCGGATGCATCCCACGCCGATCGGACGACGGGTGTGCGATGGGGGACAGTCCGAGTGGTGATCCGCTCCATAGGTCGTGTACAAACCTTCGCCTGACCACCTGCCCCCTTATATATAGCCACACCAACGCGATGGCCCCCATTTAGGCTCGTCCCATAGGGTTGTGTAGAAACAAAAAGGGTCGACCAAATCGGAGCTGAGGAAGCTCTTGGGGCCATCGGCGCGATTTCTCCACGATCGGGACCCGGTGCCCGTTCCCGGACTCGACCCAATCCGAACAAATATCCCACTCTTCGTCCAGATGTGTACAAAAAAAACCGGAGGCAATCGGAGGAACGCGGGATCGTCGGTCGGCTACCCGCGATTTTGGGCCGCGCACGCTCTCGTACTCGACCCAACCCGTCTAATTCTCGCTTATCTCATAGGAACGTGTACAAATCGCCTCTCGGTCTTTTTCGCCTCGGATCGCCCGAACGGGGACTTTTTCGGCTACTCCTACGCAGCCTTCCTTCTCCGCCGACAGAAGTTTCGTCGCTTCCCCGGGCACCTGCTGTCAACGACCGGCGGCCTCCGCCCGCAGGTCCCGGCGCACCCATCCGGCCTAATCGAGAGAACGTCTCTAAATCCGCCAAAAATCGTACCCCTCCAACAGGCCCCAGCTGGCCCGTCTCATCTCGGCATATATATACAGGCAAACCTGATATATGACACTGTTATACTTGCATCAATACTAGATATATTCATGAGGATCTATTTAAAATGCATCATAATGGCAGCCATCTTCTTGGAATAGAAAATGAAAGTTGATACAACATGATAGAGTGTGATTATGATTCAAACTGAAAGATTAGCATAAAAAATGAGTATGCCTCTAATTTCCACCGCTCTGTATTACCTGCACAAGTATATATAGTGCAAAAAGAGTGACTATGGCGGCCATTTTGAAATTAAAGATGGCGGGCACTTGATACAAGTTTGATTATGGCTTCAACTGAAAGCTTGGTATCATAAAGATGGGGGGTATTGCCACAAATTTCACAGCTCTATGTCACTCACAAGTTGAGATATAGTACAAACTAGATTGAAAATGGCAGCCATTTTGAAATTCAAGATGGCCGCCAAACGGCTGATCGGAAAAAATGGTAACAATTTGATTTGGATTCCTGAGCGTCAAAACTACAAAAAAACATCAAAAATTTCTAGTGTAGGAAAATGTTTGTTCACTTATGCTATCATGACATAGGCAACCAGACTACAAGTATAATTCTGCCCACTCGCTTCTTCGTACGCTCTGGGCTCAGTCTTGCACTGCTCCGGACCAGACAGCGGCACGGCAGCATATTCACGACCAGCCTGTCGTGTATAGATATATCTCATGCTAGGAGTCCACTGGGCCGCGCCAGTTGGTGCCAGTTCGCACCAAAGATTATGTGATTGGCGCGTAGTGGCTCGCTGTGGCGCCGAATTAATGTCCGCTCGGCATGTGTCGCCAAGTGGAATAAACTGGATGCCATATGGCGTGCGCCAAATGCCACCCGGCTTGCTCCAAAATGTTGCGCCAGTTTGCGCCAGTTCGCGCCATTACACGGCCATTTGATTCCAAAATTCACCCTGTTGGCGCCATTCGCGCCAATAGACGGCTACTTTGCGCCACTTGGTGATTAGTTTGTGCCAAAGGTCGCCAAATTGGTTTGAACTTGCCGCCGCTTGGCGCTACTTGCCGACTATATAAATACCGGCCATCGGCTACCTGGTTCAGACCCTCCTCAGCTGCTGTTGCTAGGAGTCCACTGGGCCAGCGCCAGTTGGTGCCAGTTTGCGCCAATGCAATTTGCTGTGGCGCCTAGTGTCGCCAATAAGGTGCCTAGTGGCGTGTAGTGGCTCAAACTGCCTCCCAACTGGCTCGTGGTGGCCCGTAACGGCACCAAATTTGAATGTGGCGGCAAGAAAATTTCAAAATGTTTGAAATTTTCGTCGCGCCACTTGCATCGAGCAATCAGCGCCAAGTGTCCGCCAAGTGGCACCAAATGGCGCGAACATATCGCCCTTTGGCGCAAACAATCCGCCTATTGGAATCCACTGGAATGTAATGGCGCGCGCCAAATAATTCCAACAGAGGCGGATAGCCCGCCAAAGCGCGCCAAATGTGCAGTGGCGCGAGCCAAACGGCACCCGATTGGTGACTACTTCGCGCCAAATGCCACCTGGTTGCCCGCCATTCGGCGCTACTTGCCGCCTATAAAAGCAGCTGAGGAGGGTCTGAACCAGGTAGCCGATGGCCGGTATTTATATAGTCGGCAAGTAGCGCCAAGCGGCGGCAAGTTCAAACCAATTTGGCGACCTTTGGCACAAACTAATCACCAAGTGGCGCAAAGTAGCCGTCTATTGGCGCGAATGGCGCCAACAGGGTGAATTTTGGAATCAAATGGCCGTGTAATGGCGCGAACTGGCGCAAACTGGCGCAACATTTTGGAGTAAGCCGGGTGGCATTTGGCGCACGCCATATGGCACCCAGTTTATTCCACTTGGCGACACATGCCGAGCGGACATTAATTCGGCGCCACAGCGAGCCACTACGCGCCAATCACATAATCTTTGGCGCGAACTGGCACCAACTGGCGCTGGCCCAGTGGACTCCTAGCATGTATGAACAACATCTCTACTAAATATGGCGCAACTTGGCGCGCGCCATTACATTCCAGTGGATTCCAATAGGCGGATTGTTTGCGCCAAAGGGCGATATGTTCGCGCCATTTGGTGCCACTTGGCGGACACTTGGCGCTGATTGCTCGATGCAAGTGGCGCGACGAAAATTTCAAACATTTTGAAATTTTCTTGCCGCCACATTCAAATTTTGTGCCGTTACGGGCCACCACGAGCCAGTTGGGAGGCAGTTTGAGCCACTACACGCCACTAGGCACCTTATTGGCGACGCTAGGCGCCAAGACAAATTGCATTGGCGCAAACTGGCGCCAACTGGCGCGGCCCAGTGGACTCCTAGCATAAGTGACAAGGTCACTCGTAGGAAGTTTTCAATGTTTCAAACACCATAAGACAAAAAGATAGCTGTTAGCGCGTTTGATCATGGACGCGATATTAGGGCCGTTTCAAACATAGAGTATTCGAATATCAATAAAAGCATTTTTAAGGTTATATCGTTCTCTATGGTAATACTGCGACAAAGATGCCATAGGCCGGTACTACACATCACATAATGTCTTTTGCTTTTAAGATGTTAGCTATTTTGTTGCAGAGCTTGACAAATTCCGGGTCTGGACGGCGCTGGGACAACCACGCCATGGCTCCGGGCAACCAGCAGGGCCCAATTCCATAAAAGCATTCTAACTTAGTATATTACTAGGTTTTAGCAAGATTCCAAATGCCTAGTTGGTTGCTTGTTAGCAATCAACTAAATCGCATTCCATAACACCATTCTATGAAACATTCTTACTAGTTGCTTGCTTGCAGCTTGCTAGAATGGTGTGGGGTTTGCATAATCGTCAAAGTACAACAGGGAAAGAGTTCAAATCAGGTCATGCTGTGGGTTGTATTGTCAATGCATTCCTCTGTACCCTATTTAGGGTATGTACATTTGTATCGGCCTAAGCACATGTTTCAGAAATGGCTAATTCAGAGAGTGTTTCAAATCAAAAAAGAGGAAAGAAGCCTTATAATTATTCGACTCAGGAAAATCTGTCCTTGACTCTGCGCATAAGGATGTCAATACAAATTCCCAAAAGATGAAAGATTGAAAGTGACTTAGAATGGTGCTAAGGATTTAGACATACCCCAAACCTATTCTAATTTTAGCAAGCAACTAGGAACCTTGCTAAGCGTATAATGGTTTTATGGAATAGATTTAGCAAAGAACTAGAGATAGAAAGGAAGTTAGCAACCAACTAGGCTTAAAATGCTTTTATGGAATTGGCTCCAGAGTTTCCGGTGCTATATTAACTGTATTGCACATATTTTTCAGAGAATAAAACTCAATAACCATATACCTGAAAGTTACACAGATCAACAGGTACAAGCTGAATAGCTAAATATTGGAATATTCAGTCATAACGCAGTTTCGAAAATCGAATTTTATTATTCGAAAATTATTCGAAAATCGGAACAGCCCTACGCTATATGCGTATTTCATCTTAGATACGCTTGTATTGTTGAATGACGACATCGTTTAATTCTAGAACACATGGACCAAGATCATTTTTTTTCTACAAAGGAAACCACCATTGTATAGCGCACTTGTTGAAATTAAGACGCATTTATTTGGTTTCTTTATATAGACCATCCTGCAGGGATGTAGTCAAGTCCCTGTAAGTCCCTGTAAGTCCATCACAAGTCCTTCAGTTCTAATTCAAATCACAAGCTATTCAAATGAGCTCTGATAAAGCATTCCTTTGTCATTGCTCAACCAGTTATATACTTATGACTGGCTTTATGACTGGACTTGTGACTAGACTTGTGCAAGGACTTGCAGGGAATCGAATACAACTCTGCCATTCTGGGAGTGACCCAAGAGCATCATGCGACCTTGAATGAGCTGACGCAGGGCGAGTCTCTACCACTGCCAGGTCGTCCACGTATTTGAAGACGTGAGGAGCAGTGACGTCATCATTGGGTTCATTGCTATTAGTGTTGGTGTCTTCACCTCACTGTGTTGATATTCAAAACAACTTAAATTGGACCAAACACTCTCATTACGCCGCAACCAAAGCTACAAAGATGGTAAATGTTTTGCAGAGAAATGTTTACCAGAACTCAAAGACCGTATAGACAACCTGTGCCCACCATTGTCCCACCACATTTGGAGTATGAACACGAATTTGGGGGGGATTTCAGCCCGTAATACCACTTTAATATCGTCGTTCCTCCGTCATCCTCGCCTCAATTAGGTATATGCCGTGTCTTTTTCGTGTCGACCCCAGCATAGAGCCAGGAACAGCGACCAGAACAACGCTAAGGACCATTAAAGAAAGTTCCACTTGGGCGCCAACCATATCACATCACTCCAGTCCTGATCGTTTAGTCCTTGCATGTCATAAATAACAGGGCTATACAGAGAGTCTTGGCAATACGTGCCCAGTAGTACCAGCCAATATATTTCCCTTTATTATTACACAGAGACAAAAATCAAGAGCTAAAGGTATAATAAATTCAACGTGATGGACCGAACAGAATTGATTTCCCAGCAGCTGAATAAAAAAACACCAAGCCTCACGGGACCTTGAAGACGATTGGCAAGTCTGGCTGGAAAAGGCAAGTTACATGCGTGCGGGTGAGCTTTTGCGTCATTTCTTAGCAGGGGCGAGGGGCGGTGCCGTTCTTCGATCTTCATGATTGTTGTCAACGCAGGTTAAGATTTATATAATATACAGCTTCTGATTTTCAGATGTGGTTTCTCATCTAAAATATTATCAGCATGACTGATTGTGTTTGATTGCCTGGTTGCATGTAAAGATTTCATACCATCATCATTACCCCCATAGCTCGGTGTTTGCTAAATAGATTAATTACAATTCGGGATGCGATACACACTGTTTGAACCATTGCTTCTTACAGGTCAAGGATACTAGAAATCAGGGATGTAGCCGAGTCCATCACAAGTCCCTGCAAGTTCCTGTACGTCCCTGCAAGTTCATCACAAATCCTTCAGTTCCATTCAAATCGCAAGCTATTCAAATCAGCTTTAGCAAAAGCATTCCTTTGTCATTGTTCATCCAGTTACTTGTGACTGCCTTTATGAAGGGACTTGTGACTGGCTTCACGTAAGGACTTGTGAACGGACTTGCAGGGACTCGACTACAACCCTGATAGAAATACACCCAATGACTTATACAAAATCAACCAAATTAGCTGGCCTATCGTTCGGCCTTAAAGTTGCAGATCAGTAGATAATTTGTCAGTTGTAAATTTGTATCCTTTGAAGCAGTAAAAAAAAAGTGCTCGAAATATAAAGAATGGCTCTTGACAAACAACCCGAGAAAGTTGTTATCTCTGTGAATGTTGAATATTCCGAGAAAACAATATTCTATAGATTTGGATTTCAATGCAATTTTTTTTCGAGCCATTATTTGATTTGCGAATCTTTCTTATATTATTCTTTTACGGTTTTCTTCCAAATGACAGCAAGGAACAATATTTAGAATAATTGGCCGTTTTCCAAACCACACATTTGTCTTCATTGTGGCTTGGTTCATGCAGTTTGGCAATGAAATCGGAAACCGAGCCTAAGCTGAGGTTTGGAAAATGGCAATTAACATCTTTACGACAAGTAAGCGTATACGTGTTTGGGTTTGTTACTTTTTGGATATAGCTGCAAAAGATATCGTAAACTAAAGCCTTTAAGGTAGAACACACCATTGGTAATTGCTTGAATTATCATGATGTAAATATATAGTAAATATCATTTAACTGACCTGTCCAAAGTTTTACAATCATGGATGACGAGAAAAGCACGAAAAACAGCGTTTGTTTTCAACCGGCGTCGAGCAGTTCTTCTTATGTTATCTTTGTTTTCTCGCGATCGCCCTCCGGCGATCACGAATTCTTCTTTATCAAATTCTATTTTTCGGAATAATTACAGGATATCTAGAGCAATCATTTTGCTGGATGCCTAGAATCATTATTTACTTTCGAATGAGTAAGATATTTCTTAGTAATTCGGTAGTGAATATTTTCGATATCGGCAAAGGGTGTATCCTACTTTTAGTTTTAAGAAAAACATTTTTTGGGGTCTTGCTGAATACCGAAACGTGTGTGTTTCCGGTCAATCTGGTCAATGAATAAGCAGTTTGCAGGAGTTTAATTCGCTTTCAAATCTATCAAAATGCATAGCATGACAATGAGGGCGTCGTTATAATACCATCTGACAGCTGGGATTTATAACATAGTGTGGCCGTTTACGTCTAAGGTATGCATGGATGCTACAGAGAAGCCATTCGCGTTTCTTCTAATAACACCGTTTGGATCTAGGTCACATCAACGCTAACGGAAACGCCGTGGTACTAGTCGCTAGACTGAACATCCAAACATCGAATCCCATCAGTTTAGTCCCACTTCAAAGCGTGCAAAGGGCTCATAAAATATAACCCCAATACAATAAACGTTGGCCTTCGTGTGGCTACTTATCGTCTGATGATGTCTAACATGATCCGGGACACCAAATTAACAGGAAGCGCGTTTCAAGGTATGCGTGCAAAGGCATAGCGGGTACCAGTAAATGTAAAGAGATCGTCGTGTTATAAAGTAACATAACCAAAAACAACGTTTGTGTGTCCAAACTTTTGTTCGAACAAAAGCCTCCATCGTCTTTTTGATTGCACGAAAAAAAATTGCAGAATACGGGTTCAGTTTATACCACATCACCATAGGTTTGTGTGTATTTATTTATCTGGGACCCATGGAAGATCAGTGCCATTATCATAGCACTGATTGCGATACCCAATATAAAGACGAAATAAAGAAATACAAATCTTTCTGCGTTTAACCCAAGAGAAACATTGTCGAATCTTGTAGTGACACCGATTGCCAGCTATCCAATCTATCTTTAAAGGGATCGTATACGTTTGGTAATTACTCAAAAAATTAATGGCAATAAAAAAACTTACTTGGTAAGAAGTACAGCAGCTTTGGATAGTATAATGCATTTTTAGAAACTTTTCACTTCGAAGTACTGCGGTTATGGAAAAAGATATAACTTTTTATCCCCAAAAATTTGAATCTGAGAAGCGTTACTGCAGTAACGTTTCCCAGATTGTGTATTCCAATGCAGATTATTCTTCCTGCGTGGATATAACCGCTCCAGATTTTCGACAATATCTCAAAATCGCTACCACCTTTTGAAATTAAATTTTTACAGGTTAGTTTTATGGTATATCTCTATAACTCTATAGGATTGAAACAAATAGGATTGAAATAGTGGGTTCCAATTACCAAACGTATACCATCCCTTTAAGCTGTCTCAGTCGCAGTATGGCCGGTTAAAAACAAATACTGATGTTAAATGAACACTATTATGGGAGAAATAACACGAAGACACTTTAGGTGTAAGTTTTGCCGTCACATGAGACACAGCCTACGATAAACCGTGGCCTTTTCGACCGGCAGTTGCCGAATAATGGTTGTACAGGTAATACACCATCAATTCCCTCCTCCCCGTTCCAAGTAACACTGTTCCATTTTGTATTCCAGTTCTATTTCAGATATGATCGGACCAAATGTCATGTCGGAGGTAAATAATAGCTTCGCCACGGGAGAAGAAATTGGGTTAATACATTTGGAATCCAAACTATAGGTTTTCTCGGTCAAGTTTGTAAGAAAAGCATTCAAATTCGTTGTTTATTGTCCGAATTCAAGCGAGTGATCAGGGTGCCAATTCGGTGGTTCGTATTAATTTTCAGGGCATTCAGTTTCTTTTAGGAAAATTCATATTCGTTTGACATTCAAAACTCGGTTGACATTTAAACTCATTTACAAATTTGAATGCGGCGTGAGTGCATGAATTGTTAAATTGGGTGGTTATTTTGCTTAAATAACATTTTTGCGCACTCAGCAAACGAAATTGAATAGTGATTTGGAGCAGCATTTAAATTCACACGAATTAAAACGACGCGGTGTTCAATTAGACGCTTATTCGCCGAATTTGACCGAGAAAACCCAAAGTGACTGAGCGAATCTACCCCGTTCTTTTAAAAAACACAAATACAAATTACAACGGATTTATTCAGTTCCTCAGCAGAGTCAATCACGCTAATAATATGCAAGTATTTGTCCAACTAAGACGTTCAATGTAGGAACCACCTTTAAGGTGAGAATAATAAATAATGATAATTTGGGAGGCTAATCATCCTTACTGGCAGCTGGGTTGCTGAATTTCGAAGGATGCGACTACAAGGTTGTCGAGTCGATGGCACGTAACGGCGCCTCTATAGCACAAGCAGCCGGCCATACGACACATGTCTGCCCATCACGGAGCACGGCCAAAGATATTGATTATTTTTTGCGGAGAAAAGGAAGAACCAGAGAACCCCAGAGAAAAATCCTCGTGGCACAGGAGATAAATCGTCACCGTTTTCACGAAGAGGCAAATTGAGCCTTTCACGGTCTGAACAAACTTTCGAGATAATCGCTTGTAAAGTTTGTCCTTTTTTCGTTTGGCAGTTTGAAACATAAATATCCATAGAATATACAAGATTAAGGTATCATGGGAAAGAAGAGATTTTAATCTTCTTAAATATAGCAAACGTTAAGAAAAATAGGTGATTAGTTTTGCAGAATTAATCAATTAATAGAATTGCCTCTTCGTGAAAACGAAAAAACCGATACATTAGCAAATTCGCCCGTGGCTGTGAGAGTCAGAATGTATACATTTCCCCATTGCACCCCCAATTTGTCTCTTCGTGAAAACGCTAAAAGCCACTTCGCGACCAATTCGCCCAATTCGCCTCTTCGTGAAAACGCTAAAGTGACTAAGCGCACCAAAGTGCCCTTCATAAACACGTTGAAGTCAACGCTATTTCGAATTTGCCTCTTCGTGAAAACGCTAAAAGCCACTTCGCGACCAATTCGCCCAATTCGCCTCTTCGTGAAAACGCTAAAGTGACTACGCGCACCAAAGTGCCCTTCATAAACACGTTGAAGTCAACGCTATTTCAAATTTGCCTCTTCGTGAAAACGCAAAAGGGCACTGGAGGACCAATTCGCCAATTAGTTAATTAGGTTAATTGTGATTTTAATGATTTTGTGGATGTATAACTTCACCAGGTTGTAGAAATTGCAATATTTAATCGTTTTCATCAAAAAAAATAATTTCGATAAATAGACGATTTTTCATGAAATTCGCCTCTTCGTGAAAACGGTGACGAAATAACTCTACCCACGAGCTGGGAATCGAACCCGAGCCACATTGGTGAGAGACTAGTGTTCTACACTCAGTGTCTCGGCTTTGCCACGCTTGCCACGGTTTTGCCACCCTCGCCACAGCTTTCTACCCTTGACACGGCTTGCCACCCTTTTGCCAGCTATGCCAGCCTTGCCACAGTTTGCCACTCTTGCCACGGCTTGCCACGGCTTTTCACGGCTTTGCCACCCTTACCACGGCTTGCCACCCTTGCCACCTTTACCACGGCTTGCCATCTTTGCCACGGCCTTGCCACCCTACCCTTGCCACGGCTTGGCACGGCTTTGTCACCCTTACCACGGCTTTACCATCTTTATCACGACTTGCAACTGCGTGCCACCCTTGCCACAGCTTGCCACCTTTGCCACGACCTTACCACTCTACCCCTGCCACGGCTTGCCACTCTTGCTTTTGCTCTGCCACCCTTGCCACTATACTTGTCACTGCTTGCCACTCCAAATTACCAAGACCCTACCACCCTATACCCCTGCCACGGCTTTGCCACCCTTGCCACGGCTTTGCCACTCTTGACACGGCTTTGCCACCCTTGACACGGCTTTGCCATCCTTGCCACGGCTTTGTTGCCACCCCTGCTCCGGCTTGCCACACCTGCCCCGGCTTGCCACCCTTGCCACTGCTTGCCACCACAAATGCCACCACAAATTGCCACGACCTCAACACCCTACCCCTGCCACGGCTTGCCATTCTTGCCACTGCTTGTCACTACTTGTCACCACAAGTTGACGACCTTACCACCCTACCCCTGGCTTGCCACCCTTGCCACGGCTTTGCTGCCACCCTTGTCCCGGCTTGCCACACCTGCCCAAGCTTGCCACCCTTGTCACGGCTTTAATTGCCACCCTTGCCACGGCTTTGCCACCCTGGTCACGGCTTTGCCACCTTTGCCACGACTTTTCACCCTTGACACGGCTTTGCCACCCTTTCCATTGCTTGTCACTGCTTGCCACCCCAAATAAGTCACAGCTACAGCTGGTTCTCGTTCGTTTTAACAGGTGTATACACAACAAACGACAGAAAAGAGAATTCGTATCGCGTACCGTACCGCCAGGCATCGAAGATCCGGCAGATGATGTATTATTCCACAGCTCCCCTAGGGGGTTGCGATTCAGCATGTTAGAAGAGTAGACATCAATTATCTTCCCCTCCTCGAACTGCCAAAAAACAACAACATAAAAACAAGCCCCATCGATCATCGTCAATACGAGGTGAAATCCTTGCTTGGGGGAAGGTATCCGCGGTGTCGTATGTCTGTTCAGCAGTTTTAGGCTTCACGTCAATGCTTACCATACCCGTCTCGTCGCTGACTAATCGCCGCGAGGACCAACTAACCCCGTTCACATCCCACCATTTCGTATCAACGAGATACGATACGGACGGCATCATATTTTTTACCTCGCTGGAAGAGCAACAAAATAGGTGCGTGCTGAACCAAATATCACTGACGTATATTGCTGCCAATGTAACTCTTCTCTTTTATGTATAGGTTGTATCTGTTATTTTAACAGTTATATGACACAAATTCCAAACTCAATGCTTCATTTCAATTTCAAAAATTACCAATGGGTTTTATTAAGGTGCAGTACAATTACAAATTGTAGCATTCTAATTCGTGCTAAATTCGTAAAATTCGTCTGATGGGGCGATCGGCGTTGAATCCAAAAAGCAAATTGGTTTACTCTGAAACGTTACGAATAGGAAATGAACTAGAAATTACCAATTTGAATGATCTTATTTGGCCAGTGAATGCTAACTGCTTAAATGGAGTTACTCCTTTTGACTGTTGAATGCTGATGCAACGCGGCATTCATTTTCAAATGAAATTGAACGAGCCGGGTATTAAATTGATTAATTTTATGTTTAAATTCGCCTGGAAAATCTATAATATCAACTTTCTGACAAAGTCCAGGGTTGTGGACCAAACAGTAACAGTTAAACTAAAACCGCTTCCGGGGTAAAAATGTAAAGGCCATATAACTAACTAACTATAATAAAAATAACAAAATTATATACCTACAATTTAAAAGGAAAATGAAACAGTCTGAAAATAAAAAAAGAACTATTAATAATAATAAAAAAAAAAAAATAAAAAAAAAAGGAAAACAAACAACAGCAACCGACAAATACATGTATTTAACTAATATAGATTAAAATTTTAAATAAATTTCTCAGTGAACATATTCAAAGAACGAAAATAAAATGGTAAAATAAACTTTAAAAAAACAACCCACTAACATATGTCAACTATTTCATCCCGCCATAAAAGCGCTAATTATTTGATCACCATCATTCTTGCAATTGCCATGACGGCGACGCAGTATTTACAGTCCATTGACAACACGTGCCATCCGGAACTCGCGATGTTATGGTCAGTCGGGTTTCTTGGTCGTGCGTGCTCACCGTGCTTCATAGTCAGTGGGGGTGTTGGCACGCTTGTTGATTTACAACTTCTATCCTTTTAACGTTTAGATCGGGCATGTGTGCAGCGAAGTGACTATGTACATGTACATGTGTTTGTCGAATAACATCCTGGGGAAGTTTGCGTTGACTATTACTAGGTGAGAGTTCGCTCGGGGGAGGGAGAAGGGGGTGGTTGTCCAACAATGGGTGGGGGGGGGGGGGGGGGGGGGTGGGGGGGGGGGTGGTTGTTGAACAATGCAGCCCAACAATTTTTCTTTACCCTGTAAATGAGACAAAATGAATAGATCTAGACGATTCCCAAAGAAGAGAAAGTACGAAACTCTAGACGTGCCATCCAAGATCTTGCGATCCTGGCCAAACAAATTAACTTAGAATCACGGAATGACAAAATCCTGAGACAGTTTATCACGGGATGACGACATATTTAAAAATATATGCCAACAGCCCCTCAGATATCACACATTTGAAAGTAGGACCCCGACATCGCGAGACAATATGCCAACGGAATGATTGCAAGCTCAAAGTAGAATGTCGACATGTCGACATGTCGACGTTTTTAAATAGGACGCTTTTTTTGTCGAAATTGACCGGGTTTTTTCTTGTGTGTAACGATTTCTGTGGAAGGGCGAGGGTAAACTTTTGACATTGTTGACGAAGCGGGAGATGAAAGAACTTGGCGCCTGAGACGCTTCGTCGATTACCAGGGACTGGAAGAGCCGTTACCTCGATTCGAGTTCAGCTGATGACAGTGAATCACCCTCAATAGGCGCGTTCGATTAGCTTCCCCGGTATTAAACAGAATTTCACCATGGGGAAGCAACGAAATGAGTCTGTAATCGAACGCTGCCGTGTATTCGCCGAGATTTTGTTTTTCATTTTGAACGAAGTTTTCCTTATCGCGACTTTGCGGTCTAGTATTATACTCGTGTAAATGAGTCTCTTATAGTGTTTAAGGACACGTTTGGGAATACGCGGTTCTAGATTTCGGAACCAAGTTGGCAAATCTCCGGCCGAATATGGGGCAAATTAAAAATAAGTAACAGTATTTAGCCCGATATTTGCCGGCTCTGGTCCGAAATCTAGAACCGCGTATTTCCAAACGTGTCCTTAAACAATATACGAGTCTCGTTTACACGGGTATCACGGGAAAACATTTTTTTTCTCAATATAAACCATGTTTTAATGTTTGAACATTTTAACCTCACTGTCAAATTTGTTTGGAAAACCATCCTTTCCTTAATTAGGGAATAACAGGGCGATGACCCGGTCATTACTGCGTGATAATTGACCGGGTTGGGCGATGACCAATCGGTAATAGACCGAGCCGAATAAATACCTTTAATTTTTGAAAGCCCGGTCACTTACTGCGTGATAATGCCCTCCACGTGATCGAGTCTCGACCAATCAGAAGCTATGAACTCTCCTAGGTATTTATTAATGACTAACAAAATGGAGTGTCTGTATTTGAGTTTGAGTTTTGCGATCGTCATACCAATAATTTGTTTGGTTTTGGTTGTTTACATCACGGATATTCTCATGAATTATGCATTTTATTTGAGCTGGTTTTGAAAATGGCACATGCGCAGACCTTTATGTCGCTTTACACAATAGCCGAAACAGCGGTGACACTGGGGCAGACAAGAGGATCACGTGATGGCCAGCCTCGACTCTATGGGTGCGTGCGCAAAGCATGGTGGGAAAACATGGCGCAGCAAGATCGTACCCATGGTAACGATGTTGCGTGCTTGCTATTCGAACGGTAACATGTAACATTCTGTATACACGTGTAAGCTAAACGAACGCACCTTAAGCTTGTTTTCAGTCAGACGATATAGGTTCTGCGTATAGACACAGCCCCCCCCCCCCCCCCCCCCCCCCCACCCCCCCTCCCATTGTGCAGCTCCCTGCTTCATTGAATTAGCCCGACAAGAAATAACCATTAAACTTTTACCTCTGTACTCATTTATATCAGTCCGTACTGTTTGTGGGGAGTCGTACAGTGTAATCACCGAGGAAGCGCAGTCGTTTGTGACGGTCGCTGCTCTTATACCCAATCAGACATTCCAGGGGATGGAGGCATCCGTGCCGATTCCTCAAGACGTCCCGAGCAATTTACCTTCTAAACAAGTTCACGCTGAAATGAAGTATCTCCTTGATTAATTCCAAGTGATTTATTTTTAGTAGACCGAAACGGTCGGATTGCTATCCGTCCATTTTATTAAAAGGCATACATTGTATCCGTGTATACCTGGCGCGTGTTAATAATGCGGGGTTTTGGTATTAAAGGGGAGTGGATTTTGGAAATGTGGGAGTCAATGAATTCATGGTTGGTTTCTCCAATATTTATAGATTTTCCAAAGCTATAATTGTATCGCAGAGATTATAACGACACTTTAATTTCGTCCTTAATTGTCGCCGAGATCGATTCTCAGTTTCAATTGTAATAATTAAAGCCACTAATGGATTTTGTTTGAGGCGCTGTATAAATCAACATTTGTAGCGTTCTAATTCGTCCCAAATTTGGTAAAGTCATCTCGTGACGATCGGCATATCGTCACAAATTTGGAGTTTGGATTAAAGGTAGGATACACCATTGGTAATTGCTTGAATTATCATAAATGGGTAGATTTGGGGGGTTGTATTTTATAGTAAATATCGTTTAACTGACCTGTCCGAAGTTTTACAAACATGAATGCCGAGAAAGGCACGAAAAACAGTGTTTGTTTTTAAGCAGTTATTCTTATTTTATTTGTGTTTTTTCGCGATCGCCGTCCAGCGATCGCGAATTTGAAATTATATTTTTCAGAATAATAACAGGATATCTAGCGCAATCATTTTGCTGGATGACTAGAATCATTATTTACTTTCAGATGAGTAAGATATTTCTTAATAATTCAGTAGTAAATATTTTCGATATCTGCAAAATGATGTATCCTACCTTTAAGATTACATTTCCGGGTAGTTCTGCGTTTTCTTGTCATTTGTCTTCGAGACTCGATTTTTGAGGGAAAAAAATGGTTGTCAATGCTGGAGTTCAGAGTGGCAGAGACTATCGAACAGAAACCATGAGCCTTTGAAGGAGAACAATTTAATCATCTGGTTGTTGGTGACACTAGGCGGATCGAAGCGTCTTACTGCTCGTAGCGGCATGCTTACGCTTACGCGAGTCGTGAGAACAAGATAATTGCACTTTCTTGACCAAATAATGTTATTATTCAAACAATTCCACGATACAACTTAGATTTTGTACAAACATAAGTGAATAATCGCATTACATCTCCTTTCTTATTAAAATTTCGAAATCATTCATGGGAAATCCTGACTTCATCACGGCATGGAAAGCTGAATGTAAAGCTGAACCACGACAATACCCAGTTTGTAGCATTTTGTACTCTATGTGTAATTTAATGTACTGGTTCTTACTTCATTCATTGTTGTAAATTGCAAATTTGCAGTTACTATGGCAACCTTAGCTAAATTTCAGCAGCGTATTGGATTAGTTTTGTACCCTGTTTTTTTACAGGAATAGCTAGAATAATCAAACGGGACAGTAACGTAAACCGACAGTATTCGAAAGTCGTTAAAACAGTTCGTCCAGGTAATATTTTTACCAATTTTTCTTAAAAACAGGATAGTATTGGCGTCCAAAATGCCAGGAATTTGCCGTAAAAATCACGATTTTGTTTTTACAGTGAACAGCACGAGACTTTATACTGTACACTTGTTCGTTTGTGTACATGCTGCACATCCAGTTGTAGGTCATTAATTTTTTGAAACAGCTTTTGTTTTCATTGCCTTGATTTTCACTTCTTTACTCAGAAAAGTTTTTGTGTCACCGCACCTTCCAATTTGTCTACCGATCAATATGCAGAAAAGGTCACCCGGACCTCTACAGCAACCGGTACACGAACAGCCCCCTAGCTGAGTCCTGCAATATCTCACGAAATGGCGATAACTGATGTTTGTGATGACTATAGTATAAACACTCTATTACCAAAGACAACCGTTAAAAAAAGTTCATTGCGATGGCCAATATAAACTCCAGGAACCTCTTATCTGACGACGATGTAGATTGTATGTCATCTATAGGTTAGGCATACACCAGACGTATACAAGATACTGTCTGAAAACCTCTCTATGCTTATTAACAAGCACATGGGCCTTACGCGGACTCGCGAAATACACTCCCTAAAATCTGCATCTGATGTATCGGTATTGTAAAGAAAAGAATGGAATAAAGGTGCACCTAAAGGTAGGATACACCATTTGCAAATATCGGAAAAATTTACTACCGAATTATTAGGAAATATCTTACTCATCTGAAAGTAAATAATGATTCTAGACATCCAGCAAAATGATTGCGCTAGATATCCTGTAATTATTCTTTTAAAAAAAATTCAGCCAAAAAACACAAATAACATAAGAATAACTGCTCGACGCCGCGGCGGTTGAAAACAAACGCTGTTTTTCGTGCTTTTCTCGGCATTCATGATTGTAAAACTTCGGACAGGTCAGTTAAACGATATTTACTATGAAATACAACCCCCCAAATCTACCTATTCATGATAATTCAAGCAATTACCAATGGTGTATCCTACCTTTAAATGAAAAATGGTCAGATTTTTCATCCGGTAAACTATCGGCAATTTACTTCTCAAATCAAAATGTTGAAATGTATATTGTAAGACTGACGAAATGTGTATTCGAAACGGAGATATCGCTATTATAGAGATATCTCTATTCCCAGTTTAACACATTATTAGAAACAGAGATAATCTCCATTATTATTGTGAAGTATGTACGCCATATTCATTCAATCATTGAATTGTGGTTCCATAAATAAATCGGTCTTCGTGCCATTCTTATATACATAAGAATGACCATGACACGACCTGTCGCCATTGACCCCTTAAAAGAATGACCATGACACGACCTGTCGCCATTGCCCCCTTAAAACAATGACTATGACACGACCTGTCGCCACGGTCCCCATAAAAGAATGACCATGACACGACCTGTCGTCATTGTCCCCTTAAAAGAATGACCATGACACGACCTGTCGCCACGTTCCCCTTAAAAGAATGGCCATGTCACGACCTGTCGCCATTGACCCCTTAAAAGAATGACCATGACAAGACCTGTCGCCATTGTCCCCTTAAAATAATGACTATGACACGACCTATCGCCACGGTCCCCATAAAAGAATGACCATGACACGACCTGTCGCCATTGTACCCCTAAAAGAATGACTATGACACGACCTGTCGCAACAGTCCCCTTAAAAGAATGACCATGACACGACCTGTCGCCATTGACGCCTTAAAAGAATGACCACGAGACGACCTGTCGCCATTGACCCCTTAAAAGAATGACCATGACACGACCCGTCGCCATTGCCCCCTTTTACTAAAATGCCGAGCTCGTTTGTTGTTTCGAAGGAACAGAATGACAACTTCCACAAAGCTTTCCTGTGCATCTAACCTTTATTATTATCAATTTGGCATCGAACAAATTCATCTTCATCCCGTTCCCTTGTGGGAAGACGTCGCCACTGGGTTAATTCCTACTTTCAAGCTCCTTATATTTATCTGATGGACTTCACTCAAAATAAAGTCCCTCGTTTCCCTCCCCCGTGGAAAGGATCTTCCCTTCCATGATCATCGGATGAGACGGGGGTTACAGACGGCAAGTGCTCCTTCTACGTGTTGTCATGCAAAAGGTTAAAGGAGACGAAACACTCTGGTAGCCATTTCTTCTTCTTCCCTTTTCTTCATTTTCATTAAGCAAACTAGACTCTTATAAAATAAACCTGAATACAAGGCTGCGCTGTTTGCAAGGCACTGCCCCGTGAGACTACAACCCGCGTGACTCGTCAGGAG
Source organism: Crossaster papposus (assembly GCA_037893245.1). NCBI lineage: Eukaryota > Metazoa > Echinodermata > Asteroidea > Velatida > Solasteridae > Crossaster > Crossaster papposus. The sequence continues at coordinate 383,956 of JBAIAA010000875.1, forward strand.
CACAGCCTTGACTAGTCTGTAACTTTCAGGTTTTATGTTGTTTTGCTTTTAAGTTTGTTTTGCGAATCTGAGGCGAAAAGGAGGTAATTCCCATGCACGTCTATAAATTGCTCTGTTTTGTCTGAAGGAACCAGAATACAAAAACAGTATTACATTTCTTGGTTTCCAGCGTCTATGAACACAACATTTTGAGATGAGGTCAGCGTCACAATATTTATAATATATAATTCATATGTATAAATATAGGCTCCTAACCCATCAATTTTAAAAATTACAGCAAAAGCAAATGGTGTATATACTACCTTTAAATCTACATACACATGATTCTATTTGTTCAGTATTGCATATACTGTACTGTCAAGGTATTTTGTACGACTCCTTTCCTATAAAGTCTCGGTCCTTTTAATCGAAGGCCCAAAGCTAAGGCTTTTTTGTCTGAAGCGAAATCTCGCAATTTAGCGTGTATATCAAATCTGTTGAGAAAAAGATCAAGATCTTCCGTTCCTGAATATGTGTCGTCAAATTTACATTCATATTTACTAGTCATAGTGAAATATAAATACAGAGTACGTTTGTTTGTTTTTTTGTTAAGCAACACTTACGCTGGTCAAACAAAATTATTACAATATTTACAATGTATGTAGCTACCTATACAAACCAGCGGGTCTGTGGTCCGCGTGTGGTCGCCCATGCTATGTATCCGGATCTTCCACCATATGTGATGGACGAAGTTCGGCCATCATTCCGGGATTCGACTTACGAACAAGAACTCGGAAATAAAGACAATAAACAGAGAGGATTTCCGTACTCTCAATAATTTATTACGTAGCCAACATGACAACAGAAAATATACAGGGAGCAATGGCGACCACACGACTCTGGATCACAGAACGACCAATGCAAGGCAAAACCATGGCTTTTATACAGCAAATAACTGGACTGTTATATAACCTAATCCAAATCGGATTACAATAGTGTGCTACATTTTTTTCTACATTGATTTATTTTAGTTCAATTCACAAGTCTTTTTTGTGTAATGGCGCACTATAGACGGGTCCTGGTGGGTGCACCCATGCATACAAAGTCACATAGACACCAGTGATAAACGCCCATACTTAATTACTCTAAACTCTCACAGCCGTTCAAGCTCTGCAGAAAAATGTGGATCAAGATCTCATCATTCATTTTCTTTTCAATGTTTGGTGGGTTGACCATTAACTTAAAAAGAGAAAGATATTCGCATGCACTCAAACAAGAATACCCCTAAGACTTATGATGTTTCCCAAACTGAAATAAATTGTCATCTTGACAAAGGATCCCTCTACAACATGGCTAAATAGCGTCACTTTCGGAATCAATTGCAGCCAAAATACTCAACATCGGAAGACCCAAGTCCGGGCCAGAGGCACATTGCGATATTTCTTCAATTACCCAATTTTATGGCTCTCAGAACTCTCTAATATAGAGTAATTTTAGAGTCTAACTTTTATTCATGAAGTCGGCGGACGGATTGTTGTCCTTTTTTTACAAGGTTGAACCTTTACTGCAATTTAAGACCGGTCATTATCGGCACACCTCCTGTATTTGCCGCCGTAATCGACCGCATTTTTTTGCAGTTGACGACAGCGGGTATGGTCGTACGGGTATTTACCCGCGTACTTGAGGGATCACTTTGGGTTTTATTAGTGCTCCGTGCTATATCGGTACTGACGATCTGCTGGCCTTACAGTAGGCACACTGATGACTTCAAGAGTCTCCCGGCGGTACACTTTTGGTGGAAATGGGGAGTCGTTATAACCAACGTGGACAACGTATTATGTGACCCAGCACATCAAAATAAGGAGCAAGTCGCAAAATGAGTTATGTACATAAGATTGGACATTCCATAAGCTTTCTAATGATACCCACCACAAGCTTGTACCATATAGCCAATAACTCCTATAAGCTATAGGCTTGTAATGGGTATCATTAGAAAGCTTATGGAATTTTAAATCTTACTATGTACATATCTCAAAAAGTGATTCTCTGACTTATTCCTGAGTTGATGTGCCGAGTACCGCGACTGGCCTTGAATGTTAATAGGCCTACATGTATTGAGATGCTTTGAGGAATATAGACTGTGTCATGAAACCTTGAACATTAAACGGTGGAGCCATTTTTACTCATGCTTCCTGAATTACATACGGGATTTTGTCGAGCGATAATATCCGCGTAATTTATAGACGCGCGTATTTATACAAACGCATAAATCAACGAACGCGTTTACATTACGCAACAAAGTTGTACGCCTTATATCGCGCTAATAATTTCGAAAGTCGACATTGTGATGGTGCCAGACTATTTACGCGTTCCAATCCTCGCTTTTTTTTTTTTTAATGTTGCTTAAAACTTTAGCATATTAATAAATAGCAGATTTCAGAGCAGACTGGTATTAATTTGTAATTTACTTTGTTTCATTACTTTCATTTCTATTTTCAAGTTCCAAAAATGAAGTTTTACTTTCGTGTCAATTTAAGATGGCCGACCCCTGTATAAGGTGTATGGTTTTGTTTTATATATAGGTAATGCCAGACGGTTCAATTTATCTTTCGAACTGAAATTGATGTAATTGTAGACTAAATGTCGATGGAGGTGTCGATATGTTGATAATGGCGTTCCTTATCGAAATGGGCTTATTTAGTTCGCCATAGAGACACGGGCAATTTAGTGACATTTAGACAAGACTGTGTTTATCGGAGGCACAAGTACACATTGCCCAGCTGTACCGCGCTGTGTTTATTATTTTATAAAAGAGCAATCGGACTGGGGGTAATATTTTACAAATTGTTATTCCTCTTCGAAGCAATCACGCACGGTCTGGGAGGAAACATGACGTCCCCATAGGGCAACGAGGGCCGGCACGAGTCTCGGGAAGAGATATTGGCTTGTTACCGCTTGTGTGGCCGGGATTGGACCTAATTACATGGACTTTGTGAGCGGGGTGTAGCACCGGGGAAAGGAACGGCCCCGAGATACGACCAATACCGATCAATACCGAAGAACTCCCGGGAGAGCCGAGTTATGCGCGCACGGTCGGTGGGCTACCGTCGGCGGTGGTGCTGCTGCTGCGGCACGCGGCGGATGTACATGTAGACTACACTTAGCTACGCGTGGCTGACAAGGGCTTCTTCAATTCGATCTAGAGATGACATATCTGTGCCCAGTTATCACCGTGGGGCCCTGGTTTCGGCCCACCGTTTTTAATCGAAGAAAAGGGGAAGTGAGCGCGAGCCGCGACTAGATTGCGGTCGTCGGGGGATTGCTTGAGATCAACTTCCGGATTCGATCGCCGAGCTTGGTTTGGGACGGGTTATGCGAGCCAGACACTCGAGTCAGAATTGCATCTCTATTTATCGTTTAGGGAGACGGAACCTTTGAATGTAATAATCTTATCATTTATCTGCATTGTGCAGAGGGAGGCTCAGGATTGCCTAATGTCACAACATCTTCATCACGGTCCAATAAATACACTGGCAGGTGTATCAGGTGTCCTAACTTGGTACCATCACACAGTGTTTTCTGAAAAAGGGAAAACCGGTGGATTTTCATAGTGAATCGCTCAATAATTAACATTTTTTTTTATTCGTGTTCACTACATTTCAAAGTTCAGTTTGTATTTTTTGTTTATATATACATAACATAATGATAGGTGAACTGTTCCAACGAAACCCCGACAAAGTCGCACAATGTTTTTTATTACAATGTATTTCGGGGTGTATTTCACTATTTTAAGGTTTTGGGTTTTCCTGAATCACTAACTAATAATCTACAAAATCCCTAAATTTGAACATATTCTGTCGCCCACAAGTGTGTTGTTTTGTCGATTTTGTGAAACAATTATGTATACAAATAATACGCTTTTCTGAACTTCAAAGCTGTTTATCTCATAATTAGGTTGTCGGGGTTTTATCACTAAGTCCTTCCCCCAGGAGAGATAGGGTGGGAGTACATTAATTTTGTAAACGATACATCATTTTAAAGCTTAGAACTTTAAAGCTGAGAATTGGAAGAACAAATATTTAAATTAGAGACAACCACAGACTGAATTGGTGACTTTATAGTTGGCTTTGTCCTGGATAAGGGGGGTCAACGATGTTGCATAATCATTTCAGGCACCTTGGAAGAATACGGAGGTTTGTGTATGCCTATACACTTTATATAATGTCATCTCTCATTTTGGCATCGGAACAAACACAACTTAAGCTTCCAGAAATAACCCCAGTGTATTTAAACGTGTACCGCAATTCCCTCCATAGTAGCCCTTTTGACGCAGGGTTGACGCAGGGTTGAAGCAGGGTTGACGCAGGGTTGACGCAGGGTTGACGCAGGGTTTACGCAGGGTTGACGCAGGGTTGACGCAGGGTTGACGCAGGGTTGACGCAGGGTTGACGCAGGGTTGACGCAGGGTTGACGCAGGGTTGACGCAGGGTTGACGCAGGGTCAAATACAATTCACTGCCAATTGTTCGTGTCAATCAGAGTTATATTCGAGTCCCTGCAGGTAAGTCCCTAATGTTTTTCTCTATCACTCTTGAATATTAATTATGTTGGCAAATTTGTTTAGGGTTAGCTAATGTTTCCCATTGTCTACCTTGTAAAAATTTAATCTGTCCGCCAACGATTTGAAGGTTCGCTAATGTTTGTATCTATATTATTACCACAAATGAGCACTTAGGGAGACAAATTAGCGTACGTTTTTAGGTAATAAGGAGACAGTTAGGGAGACATTTCAGTGTCTCCCTAAGTGTCTAGCTATCCTAAAAAAACCGATATTTTTGCTCATTAACTTGGACCCAGCACACTACTTTCGTACAAGTTTCATTCCCCGCTAGCATTCGCGACGACATGAACGCCTCGTTGTTGGAATCGAGTTTGTGGGCGTGGCATAATTATGAAGGCTTAGTCTCTGGTACAAGGCGTTAAATGGCTGAAAAAACTATACATGTATACTCAGGGTATTCAATTCTTATATTAATTTTACGGCGCTGCGGTCAACTTATCAGACCAGATACCCTTGCTGATGTCCATATGGCAACAATACAAGTGAAAACTGAAGGCAACAATATCCCCATGATGATTGAATTTGATTAAGGATATGGATCCGTGCCCAAGTACCCCTGGCTTCTATTTAAAGGGATTGTATACGGTAATTGGAACCCACTGTTTGTTTCAATCCTATATAGTTATAGGCCTATACCATAAAACTAACCTGTAAAAATTGTTGGGGATAAAATGTGATATATTTTCCCATAACCGCAGTACTTCGAAGTGAACAGTTTCTAAACATGCATTATACTATCCAAAGCTGCTGTACTTCTTACCAAGTAAGTCTTTATTGCCATACATTTTTTGAGTAATTACCAAACGTATACGATCCCTTTAAGTGTCTGGTTCCCACTATAATAGCGCGGACGTGGATTTCAGACGGATAACGACGAACGCCTTGCACAAGGCTAAAGAAGGATATGATTTCAACAACAGAATTCCAAAATCACGCACCCAAATGCTCCAAATTAACATCCTCAGTCCAAACTCACATCCTGGGTAAAGTCGTTAATACTCAAATTCACATCCACTTATACCCAGGATGTGAATTTGAACCGAGGATGTGAATTTGGAGCATTGAGATGTGATTGTGCAAATCGTTTGTTTTAATCACATCCTGCTAAAGACCGTATACGTGTCCGCTTTAAATGCACAATCACATCTGATGCCCTTTCTATAGTGTAATCAGCGTCTGCATCCTAGACGGAGCTGGAAATCACACCTTGGTTTGCATGCGATTTGGTAATATTCCGCTTAGGTAGAAGAAGCATATTAATGATATCGCTATACGAAGCCAGTGGCTCATGTGGCACATCACTGATGAGTTTACACCTGCTGCCGTTTACATTTGGACGCGAGTAATAACGAGAATGTTGACTGAACATAATGTGTACATATACATGTACATTGTAGAATAGAATGGGGGCCGCTGCCTTCATTTATTTTCAATGCAAACAGAACGTCGGGATAAATTATGATGTGTAGTGCGATCGATATGTTTTTGTTGTTGTTGGAGGGGGTGCAAAAAAATAGACAACAATTAGGTGTATCAGTGTCTTGTGTGATAGAACGAGGCCACACCCCTCGACAAAGTGACGAATCACAGTGCATGATTTTCTGGTCAAACAAACTGCCGCCATTTTGGCCGACAACAATTCTTCACTTTAACATAGTTTACCGCATACTATTTGTTGATTTAACTTTTGTTTCACTTGTATATACGCGCCAACTATACCAACCTGCATGGTTTTGATCATAAGGTTCCACGCTAGATTAACACAACTTGCATGCAGAGATGTGCGTTGGGCATAACATATGCACAGTGTGACGGCGCCCTGATGCGACATTTGATTTGATTTATTTTGTTAGTTTAGTTCACAACGTTCCGCTCGGAGTGGATTTCGACATGAGACAGACTTTACAAGACAGATGTTGTCTGTTTCTTACTTCTTAAAGGCACTGGGGGACTCCGTGACACCCGATTTCCTGCGCAAAAGTTGAGACTCGAAGAACTACAGAATCGACTAGTTAAAGCTGCTTCAATGAACCTTATTCACGAGGAAGCCATTTTGGTCGTGTTCCCTGAATGTATTTTATAAATTGTGATCTGCTGAATGTGATGGTGCCAGACTATTTTTGCAATCTAGCCTCACAAATCATTAAATCATTAAGTATGTTTAATCCCAAGTTTTAAATTATTAACAAAAAATGGTATTAATTTGTAATTAACTTTAGGTCATTGTTTCAAAATTGAAGATTTTACTTTACTTTAGATTTAATATGGTCGACTCGTGAATAAAGCCCATTTGAGGAAATGCACAAATTAAAAAAGGAACATCTTGTTTAGTAAACAAAATTTCATGTTTCAGAATAAAACAAATTTGATTGTATTGGTGGAGAAAATATAAAAGCCGAAAAATTCAAAAGTAATTGGCTGTGTAAAAATACTTTTATTGTGTTTTTTTTTATAATTTTTTTTATTGTAGTAGTCACATGAATATCAAAATGATACAAATTAAATGTTTAGCCGAGAAAAACAAAATATATAAAAGTTTTTGGCTATTTTAAAACATCTTGCATTCAAATGCACCAACTCTCACATTCAATTTCGTTCGAGAAATAATGCCACACGCTATTACCAAACCAATTTAGTCATTTGTCATTCAATTTCAACGTTTTCACTCTATTTAAACATTGGCTGGATAATATTTGTCCTTGCAGATCAAATTAGTCTAGGCTGTTGCCGAACCACATTTTTCACAGATCGAATTCGTCTAATATCCATCGACTCATGTTAAATACATGTGTATGTTGTGGGGTTGACTTAGGTCCTATTTATCATAAGTTTAAAATTGATAGATATTAGAACATTTATATCTCCGATTGCCGCCTTTCGCCAACAGCTCAGACGAAATGTGATCTGTAATTACGAATATTATTGACCATGGGTTTTAAAAGGGTGACCAAACGTTAAAAATGAATGTTAAACGACTAAAATGGTTTGGTAAAATCGTGTGATTGTTTTTACTCGGACAAAATTGAATATGAGAGTTGATGAATTTAAATGAAAATTCTGTTTTAATATTGCCGTGAAAACCTATAAATAATCAACCTTACTGCATTCAATTTTTTGAAGAATACTTTCCTTTTAATTTTTTTAAAAAGCCTATCTCATCACACGAGTGACGTTGCAAAATCAATCTACATTGATTTACAACAACTGAGCCATACCATAGTACTTTCTCACACTGACGTCCACTCTTTTCTATGTGGAAAGCTCGGTATTATTAGAAACAACAAACTTAAGTGCCGGTGGCTCGCTAAAGTATTGTTATGAGGCAAGACGGGTGAAAGCGTCTGCCAACTTAGAAGAAAAAACCCAACCTCGCCTGGTTGGCAAGTTGACATAGCGTCGCCTAATTCTTCCGGACCGAAATTAAATTCATTCTTGCTCTAAGTCGAAGCCCTTTCGTTGAGTGAATAGGGAAAACACTCGTCTTTTTTAATACAATCCGGTGTATTGTATTACACGGAAGCCCGTTAGGGCCAGATATCTTTGTCTCTCACAGCGGTGCGCTTCTCTTTCACAGTGGTGCGTTACTCTTTCACTGTAGCTCATCTCTCTTTTAGAACGTGTGGCTCTCTCTCTTACAAGGGGCAAGTCCGGTTTTTTTTTCCCAGGTGTGTATTTCTCATTATATTGTGACTAAGTCGCGGCCGCGACGTTATTATTTCGCGGCCGCGAAATCATTATCTCAGGCAGCGCCTTGGAGAGATCCGCGATGGGGGAGGGGCGATCCGCGATGGGGGAGGGGAAATCCGCGAGGAGAGGGGGAGTCGTGGCCGCGAAAGAGAAACAAACCGCTGTGAAAGGTAAAACGCACCTCTGTGAAAGTAAAAAAGGTACCTGTCCATAACGGGCTTCCGTAGTATTGGCTGTCCGGTCACGGAATCCTGTTTAATCGCACTAATGAAAGGATAACACCAACTCGCGGCCAACGAACTGCCACTTTAGTCAACGATAATGAACTCCAAACTTAGACCTTTCTTCCCCTTCGAAACAACTATAAGTTTGCGCCGTTTAATTTCGGCAAATAAGCGTCTAATTGAATCAGCGCGCGTCATTCGGTTTCGCGCAAATTTCGCTCCAAAGCATAATTTAATTTCGTTTTCGGAGTTCGAGTGCGCAAAAAATACTCTTGCGTCATTCGAAGAAAAAAATAACGCCAAAACAGTTCATGTACTCAAACAGCATTCAAATTTGCGAACGAAGCGAATTGAAGTGAATTAGAACCAAATTTGGCACATGGCCAAAATCGCTTGAATACGTACATTCAAAAACAAATTTGAATGGTTTCTTCGGAACTTAATCATTGGGGGCAGGGGGCGGGGCTGGGCCACTTCTCAACATTTTGGATTCTAGATTCGTTGTGGTACGGTGCAATCTGACGTGATTTACATCGATTTTTGCACATAAAAAACTTTGCTCAGCCCAGGGAAGAAGGGGGAGAGGGGAGGTGGGGCGGGGGGGGGGGGGGGGGGGGGGGGTGCAACCCACGCAACACCCCCACCTTCTATGTGTCACATCTGACACGAGCATGAGCAATAAGATTTCTCCAGGTTTAAATTACTCCTGGGATTGTCTCCAAACATCTCAGATGTCCCCCTGTGATTTGTCAATCAGTAGAGATCTTTTACTCTGCGGATATCACACTTTTTTTCTGAATACTACCCCTCCCCCACCGTCCAACATCTAACTGTACTTAAAGACAGGGCCTAGCTCAATATCTGGTGCCGGAACTACAATTATCTTCGAAGGTAAAATGAACGAAATCGAACCTACTTGAGATGCATGACTCTATGGAATACCAGGCTGATCAGAATACAAACCGTCCTTATAGACTAATCAGGGGAAGAAAATTGGAAGCTATTTTGGGGTAGCGCCTCCGGCCGCACACACAATACACGGGGTTGCGAAGGTTGCAACCCCCTACCCCCCCCCCCCCCCCCCTTTGGGCTGCTGTGAAAAGTTTATTTCATTTCAAAGAAAACCGAAACTCCCTTCGCCGTAATTGGCTTCGCGCTACGCGCTCGATGGAGTCAAGTTGAATGGTATATACAACCCCCCCTCCTAAATGAAAAGCTACATCCGCCCAGGAGCCTAGTGCCACGACAGTAAATGGCTGTCGCTGGACTAGTCTGCTGCTCAACTACATTATGAATATTCATGAATACATGAGACAGTTTTCCATTCCTATTGGTCGAAAGGCGAACACGGGGTCGTATGTTTTAAAAAAATGGCCCAGCCAGTTTTAAACGTCTCCTCGGTGTCCCTTTCATTAGTTGAATTACTTTACACAGCAATGCGCAATACAATGTACAACAAATTAGTCCGTATATTTTTAATCTCAACGACAATTTGTTGACTTGTTTTGAATTTTTCACCGGAAGGTATTCATGAATGGGAATACAAATGTGGTTGGTCGTATTAAAAAAGTATGTTTATAACCGGCTCAATTTTTTTCAATTAACATTTATTCAACGTTGTTTTGTACACAGTGATTCTTACTCTAGTTTCTTAAGTACATATCTACCAAAATAGGATATTATTCTACTAAGTGTAATTTATCAGAATACATAAATAAACAACAACGTTATGTAGGCTATAGGGCTCATGGACCTGAACAATTAACGAGTATATATAAGACCATGAGCCAATTTCAAACATACTTTTGATTCCCTTAATGCGCTGGTTACTGTCGACGTTGAACGGTACAATTTCCAAAATCTAAAGTGATTATCTGGACTTAGAGACAAGGGTATGTGACAACATCAATCTGAACTGCTCCAAAACAGTCTGCCTGGAAATGTTTGCCAAACCACGCGAAATACGCATTGGTTGCTTCAGGTTCATTTGTACATTGTTGTGAATAAAGGAGATAGTAGCTCCTTTATTCACAAACTTTAAGATTTCGTTTTTCAAATGCGTTTCTCCATTAAAGGTTATATACGTACAACGTTGGTTTTTGCTGTAATTTTCAGAAATAGATGGATATTGGAGGTTAGTATTTTATAGCAAATATTTTTACACAATTTTTTTTTAAAAATGCAAATCGCCCATCACAAGGCCAAAGGCCACTCGAGGTGTGTGCTACAAAAGGAAATGTGCGGAAGAACCAGCCCCTCACACTGAAACAAGACATTCTGATCTCTTCACAGCACGAATAGGGTTGGGATGGGTAACTATAGCCCACAGCAAGGCATTACTAATGCCTCTATATACCCATATTTTGAGTTAGAACTATACCATGTGCAGAACTACCCGCAGACCACGAATTCAATGCTCCAGACAACTAGGCCACGGCACTTCTACTTGTACACTGAACAAAAACCTGTTCTTGTAATATTGTTGCCCTTTTCGGCATTTCTTTAAGATCCAAAGCTTTAGGGCCATACTAGACATTTCCGTACACGGCATGTACTCGACATATATACCAGGCCTACATGACGCCTCACGACACAGCGCAGCGCAAGATAAATACATTTAAATGTTCTGAACTCAAGAAAAGTAAAGACATCGTCCTTAGCTTCTTCTCTTTTTTTTAAAAATCACAACCTACGCATCTATTGAGTGTGACACGTTGTTTTTACACCAAACAAGTCTGGAGACAAGCAATGTGACCGACGTTTATTGTCGCTCCAGTTGAAGCGGGGGCCGCTGTCTGACTGTAAAAACAAAAAGAAAAGCCAACGGCAGTAGTGCGTAGGGCAGGGATCGATTCGAGAGGGAGAATAAACCAGGTCCCGGTTGTAGGCCTATGTCCTACCCCCATTTGCCCGTGTTGTGCAGTGAAGGGGACCGATTTTTAACCGTCACACAACTCGCCAAGGATTGGCGTGGACGCGTTGTCGTAAAAATAGGTGAACGTATTTTCCGTCGTTCTGCGCGTGCCTGTAGCATGCACAGGTATTTTTTCCCCAGGCTTTGGTTTGTGTATTATTGTATACAGCATGCCTCAAATGGATACAGTACAGCCGCGGGTTCTAGTCAATTACGTGCTAACGGATTTATTACTTTTTACACTTCGTTAATTACGAACGACCCACAGACAAAACGAAATAGAAGAAAGGGAAAAAAAGGGGGGAAAAAGGAAGCGCTTCCTGATAAACGACGGGTAAAAGGACGGCGCGTGGTTTTTTTACGAGGGCATCATTTAAGAGGACGGACTAGGATATTGTTGTCAATTTGTAATTGAGGCGTAATCATTATAGCGGATAAATGGGAATTCATAGGTGTTTAATTTAACACTGACTTCGCCAGAAGAGAGTACAGAGTCCGGATTTATTAAGCAGGCATGAAGAACCATTAACAATTCTAACAAGTTTCGGCTTTTGACGACTTACAATTTGAATCACGCGGGAAAAAAATATGAGGCGCCAGGTTGTCTAGGGAAGCTTCACGATGAAACCAGCGACGGGGAGAAATAAGGGAAAGGGTAATGATCGACATTGGAGAATAGACTGGTCAGGAGGTGATTTTGTTTTGGCGTCTTTAAGACACCAAGCGTCTGTCTCGAGCGCAGAGTCCTCGTCACTCAATGTCACCCGCCGTGACTCGTGTGCTGAAGAGGGTGTTGGGTTGGTTGGAGTGGCCGTATACCACCTGCCTTGTTGAAGGGTCCATATCTAAAGAGGCTATAGACGGCCACTTCTAGCTCCTCGGCAGGCAGTCGTCGCGCCTAGGACTGGCTGGTGCGGTAAGGTGAAGCCCTGGTACTGGTCCGGGTCCGTATTATACGTGACCCGGTAGGTCACGCGTGCCTCCCGTGAGACTCCTATCCCGCGTGAGGGGGACGTGTGGACGTGGGGAGAGTACAGACGAGCTGAGCGACTCATCACCGGGCTCCTTGTCTATCTCATTGCCGCATCGCAATCAACAAACCAATCGAACCTTCCGAGGACATCGATCTAGCGTGTGTGGCAAAAACTTGAGTCCGGTCTTCGGTGGGACTGACTTCTTCTATTTTCTTTTAGTTCCTTTTTGTGTGGGTGGGGGGGGGGGGGGGGGGGGGTTGAAGACTGAGAAGAGACGATAGGGCTTGAGAAAATAATACCACTCTCCAGTAGCTAGAGATATTCCATGCAACTGTCAACCTTCCTTCCCTCAAGCATGCAACGTTACACCGTCAAGTACGGAAACTCAAGACGTTGCCTACTTATTAAATTTGTGGATCATGGCAAAATAAAGCCTCTTTTTTTTCTCTCTCTCTGCTCTGATGTCGCTTTTGCTTCTACTAAAGGTGAGCTTTCGAATAACCCGGCCCTAAATATTAAAAGCTGGCGTCTCTACAATAATGGTACCCGTTTTGTATTTTTTGTTTAGCAGTGGCGAGCTATTCAAGCGCATTAGAACGTCAGATCTAGCGCCCTTCTCAGGTATCTGAGTATCTGGGTGTTATTAGTGCGATAGTGTGAGCACCGCACGGTTTGAATTTCCATCGATTTGTTCCTTTGTAGTTTTTGGTTTTGTTTGAAAAAGTGGCTTCCAATTCGTCTATTCAGTGCAATAGATGTTGACAATCGCTATACGGGAAACAAGGGGTGAACGTGCGCGAATACAAGAGAACATCTTGAGGCGTCCACAAAAAGCTTCCAAAACAGTGAATACATCGATTAGAAAAACGCAGCCAAACTGAAACTTCCCGTCAGGTACAATGACCAACTCCTCCTGCGCGACGTCGAATCCAGTTAGGCCAGAATTATACAAGCTTGGTTAACTTTCCTCCGCCTTAAACTCGCGCGTAATGACCATAATAAGCTCGCGCCCGCAGAGGCATGCCCCGCGGCCCGGAATGCAAATTGAGAGTTTGTACTTTCCCACCTGATCCCCAGACTAATAATTTGCCAAAAGCATGTCGGTTATGGGCGGTCGACCACAAATCCACATCACCACGCAACGCAATCAGGTTTAATTGATGGAGAAACAATCTCACAGCTCGCTCCACTGCGCTGCGTGGGCAGAAAAGAGAGAATTAGCAGGTTTTTTGGCTGACTATCCAATTATTCAATCAAAATCACCGGGCAACTCAAGATGAATGATTATGACAAGAAGGGCTGTTTTGTAATTGAAATAAAAAAGCGTCACATCGTGCACCAATTCCCTTCAGGACGCTCGAACACAAATTGTAAATATTCATCATTCCGTAATTGAGCGGAACAGATGAAATAAGATGTAGCCTACACCTCATAGCATCTTGTAGAATAAATTAGTACAGGTGTCCCACCAACAAAAAGCAACACTTTGTGTCGAGGACCATCGGGAATTAAGCTCGATACCACCTATACCACAAACCCACCTCGTATAGACATTATAGTCTATGGCATGTAATCTTTAGGAAATCGTTCTGTTCCTTGTACGCGTGCGCACCGAACTCTGCAGCTCTTAAACAACAATGGCGTCTACGACGAGTAACGTTACGTTCTGTCATTGACTGACAAAGAACTTGAGTATCTTGAGTGTTATGAGGTGTAGTAAAACAAACACAGCATGGTTTATTTCTGGAAAACATTGGGAACCGTATCAAAACAAAAATCATGTTACCGTTTATTGTTTTTGTAGATACCACATGCCGTTCAACAGATCAAATATTAAGCCATAGAATCACGGACGATTTCTGCCCCAGGCGGCATATCAAAATAAAACGGAGGTCGGATACGGGGTATTTTCAATTACCAGTCATGTCATTGTTGTTTTTATCAATTACTGATGGCCGTAACCATGGCAGCGTTGGTGGTCTCTTTTTCCGTGTGCAATGCCGGTTTTATAATTGTGCAAACAGTGATCAGGTGAATTCGTGGGGGCATAGCAACGGAAACAAAATGCACCCAGTGTGCTTGTTGGCATTTGTTATTTATTAGAAGAGATTGGAAAAGTTCGGTAAAGAACCACACATCTCACTAATGAGTATTACCGTGATGTCACCGCAAACTACTTATCTTATTTGTTATATCAACACGATAACACATACGGAAGCAGGATTAGTTTGAAGCCATCCACTTGCACGCGGTGGCTGTCAAAAGCCATTCAAGGATTTGACGATCGCATCAGAGTCACTGGTGATTAGGTGCCGCGTAAATTAGACGGTACGTAATTGAAACTGTCGCATACTGATTCAATCTAGCAACAACAACAAAGAATACCCGGAAACAAAACACAAGTCGTGGTTCAGAAGAACTTCAAGGTAATTTTGGAGAGCAAACTTGCGAACTTGCTTCGAAATAATAACAACATGGTTTTGGGATCAGGAGACGCAATAGTGAACTGTCAAAAAAATGCAATTTGTCGTCGTCATCTTCAAAATGAAGACTAATTTAAGCCGTGTTCCCATTTGACTTTTTCTTCCGCGGACTCGCGGTAACTTACCGCGACATTCCTTCGTGTAATTCTACCGTGCGTTCCCACTTGGACTTTGTATACCGCGACGTAACGTACATTATCAGTGCAAGATTGGCAGAATGTCACACATTATGGGTCACTTTTGACCTTAAGACAGAGGTTTTCTCGTAAGTCCGACGCCTCATAGGCCTGATTCCTCATAGGTTCGATTCCTCATAGGTTCGATTCCTCATAGGTTCGATTCCTCATAGGTCCGACAAAGTCTCACCCACAAGGATAAAGGATCTTCAGTCCGACGCCTCATAGGTCCGACGACCTATAGGTCCGACAATCTATAGGTCAGACAATCTATAGGTCCGACGCCTCATAAGTCCGATGCCTCATAAGTCCGCCAATAAGATTGGCTTTTTTGACCGACGTCGGACTTATGACGGGTCGAAGCTATGAGGTTGAATACTATAAATCCGGTGTCCCATAAATCCGACGCCTCATAATTCCACAATTTCGGACTTCTTATGAGGCGTCGGACGTATGAAGCATCGAACTTATACGATACGGCCTCGAGATAAAGCAGTTTACGCGTTGTCGTGGTACTTCTACAGGGCGAGACTGTTCCCATTGGACGTTTCAGCGTCCCTGACAACTTACCGCGGCCAAGCGGAAACTAGCCGCGACCTTAATTCAGCCTTTTAGTTTTACATCATCGCCGCGGTACGTTGACAAGGACGTAAAAGTCTACCGCGCGTTCCCATTATATTTAATGTTGTCATTCTACAGAAATAAATAAAAGTCCAATGTGAACACAGCTTTTACTAGCTTTTTGCCATCGAAATTTAGTAGAGTTTGAAATTGGGTAGAGTAAGAAACAGAGCTATAGATAAATACAATTCATTGGCAATGTTATCATTTGTCCGAGACCTAGCTCTCGCACCCGAAGCGAGAATCATCATACCACTGGACCACCCACGCCTCACCAACGGGACTAATGGCCCTGTCACACCAGAACGTTTTAGGCCAACGCGTGAGTAGCGCGTTAAACATAGTTTATACGCTGGCAAACGCTAAACTTCCACAGAAAAAGTCAAGTGGAACCGTGATTTCCGCGTGTCCATAACGCGTTGATAACGGGTTCATTTGCGTTCACCAGCGCGTGAATAACTCGTTAGTAACGCGCTCGACGACTGATGAACGACTGCCCAGCGCGTGAGTAGCGCGGTCCAACGCGCGCCAGCGTACGGCAACGACCACATGATTAGTTGTACAAAAATATGACGCGCTACTACAGTAATGGCCCTGTCACACCAGAACGTTTTAGGCCAACGTGTTGGAATTTCGGCAACACGCGGGTAAACGTTGACCAACGCTAGGCCAGCGTTCGCAACGCGCTGAGCGCGTTACCCACACGCTGAAACACGCTGAGGCAAAAATACATTTTTCAACATACCTAAAACATTTCAGCGTTTGCCAGCGTGTGACTGCACACGCTGGCGGCGCGCAGGAAGGCCGTTACTCACGCGTCGAACGCGCTAGACGATCGTTACCAACCCACTACTCACACGCTGGGGACCCGCTGTCGTATTTTTACTATAAATCAGTGATGCGTTCCTTACACGCTGAGCGCGTTCCTCACACGCTACTCACGCGCTGGCATACGCTATGAACCCGTTATCAACCTGTATGGACACGCTAAAATCACGGTTCCATTTGACTTTTTCTGTGAAAGTTCAGCAATTGCCAGCGTATCAACTATTTTTAAAGCGCTACTCATGCATTGGCCTAAAACGTTCTGGTGTGGCAGGGTCATAACCAGCGTGTCGCAAGCGTACGCCAGCGTACGCCAGCGTGTGAGTGGCGGGTTGATAACGATCGTCTAGCGTGTTCGACGCGTGAGTAACAAACCTCCAACGCGCCGCCAGCGTGTGCAGTCACACGCTGGCAAAGGCTGGAAATTGTAGGTATGTTGAACAAAATATTTTTTCCTCAGCGTGTGACAGCGTGTCCCAGCGTGTGAGTAACGCGCTCAGCGTGTTGCTAACGCTGGCCTAGCGTTGGTCAGCGTTTGCCAGCGTGTTGCCAAAATTACAACACGCTACTCACGCGTTGGCCTGAAATGTTCTGGTGCGACAGGGCCATTAGATAATGGTCATCGCGCGTATCTCCACACGTAAGTATTCGGATCATGCTTTTAAAAGCCATCACCGCTCGCCAAGAGGCATTCCCAAAACTTCAAATATTGGCCCCTGTAGCTATTATACTGTGCTGATGATCAATACTTCTCGTACCTTCCGTGTAAATTACCTCCAGGACTAGCAAGGTTGTCATGCTCGGCTCCCATTAGCGAGTTGACGTGTTTATCCGCGTTCTTCTGTTTAACTTGCATGTTTGGATTTCAGCTCTGAAGCAATGTGTAGTACGGGAATGGCGTTTTTTTCTCTCCTTCTGTAATCAGTAGTAAAAGCTGTCAGTACAAGCGCTCACGTCACGTAGCCACTCGGCACTCTCCCGTCGAGCATGAGGTGTGCTGGAAATGTCAGGGGTGGCGAATTCGCCATCGTGTTTTTCATTGCCGCCGGCTTAATGACAATGAAGGTGGCGAGTCATAATACGCGGGTAAATCCGCCAAAGTGCGACAAAATTGGCCTCCTGTAATGCGCGCCGCGTGAGGTGATCACTGCTGATCCGCAGTGAGGAGTCTCATGCCGTATAGCCGCGGTGGTATACGGTGCTAAATAAGAGCGGGACTATACGGGACCGCGTCTTTCGGTGCCGGTTGATGGGCCGGGTCGGGCGACCGGAGAATTAATAGCTTCCCTTATCGCTTCCCTCTATATCCTGCCAGTATTATCGCGGTCACGACAGAATGCGGCATTAAGCTGGGATTTGTTTCCAGTTGCTTGCCGTTTTGGACCGGCGTGATTTTGAGGAAAGGGATGAGCATAGAGAAAGGAATCTCGACATTACAATTATAATATTATTAAATTCTGCAGCCTTCCAATGGTGTAATGAGAATGTAAGGCACGGTGTGACACATGGGGTTTCATGGGGTACCAGGAACAAGGGGTAGCAATAATTATAAACTGTGCTACCCCGCAAGTAGTTAACGTCATGTATTTTTATATTTCTATATAGGAACAAAGGAGAATGATAGAGGGTGCAATGAAGGTACCCCGTAACTATACCCATAATGTGCGGTTAGGTTCATTTATGAACCCTGAGGTACATTGTACAATGTAATAGGTTTAGGGCACACTCGCTGCAGAAGGTGTTGTGCAAAATCCCGGTCGGTCATGGAAAATTCGAAAAAGGGGGAGAGGGTTTGGACACCGGGGGCGGCGCTCACTACAGAGATCCGATAGGTTATCCCAATGGTAATAGGGTGGGGGGGGGGGGGGGGGGGGGGGGGGGGGTGGGGGTCCCTCTTCCCGCGGGATTTACACCTTATGAAACTCACTCACATTACAAACACCGGTTTCAGGTAAACTATCAAATTAAATGTTTGATACATTGTTGTGCAGTCTACCTCGACATTTCAATCGTGTAATAGCATTATATTAACGTAAATCTGACAACCCTTGTTCCCGACAAATCACATCAAGTTTCGTAAAAACACGAACATACTTAGGCCTAAGTCTCACTGCGGGATTTACACCCCTGAAACTCACTTACATTACAAACACCGGTTTCAGGTAAACTATCAAATTAAATGTTTGATACATTGTAGTGCAGTGTACCTCGACATTTCAATCATGAAATAGCATTATAACGTAAAACTTCCCGACAAATCACATCATGTTTTGTAATAACACGAACATAAGTCTCCGGTGTGTAAAGCTAATGAACAGGTGGACATTTTTTATTTTTTTAACAAAAACAAAGACAAACTTACAAAGTGTTTTGCAGATTCGCCTCAGCTGCATGTCCCCCACGGCACATTACAACATGGTATATAAGTTTGTATTCTCAGCGAGTACGGGACATCTTTCAACCAAACAGACCTCCCGTCCATGCAGCGCTAATGTGATTCGTGAACGGTTTAGGTTTCGATTTGTTTGCATATCTGATGGATGGCGTGCCATCCTTAATTCGCTGGATAAGCCTTCCAAACACGCTGCTTTCACTCAATTTGCATAATAGCCTGAATCCTAAAAAAAGAGGAAAAATCCGCAGGAATCGCTTAAAGGGCCCGTGCCGTGCAATTTGTAAAATACAATTCTTGATAATGCACTTTATGCAACGGTCAAAGTGACAGCATATTTGTTTAAAGAGAGTCATTGTCTCGGCTTAAATTGAATTAAACCAAGGGTGTCAAACAAAATTTCCACCTGTCTGAAACAAGAAAACATGAATCAATAGCACTTTCAAATTTTTAAGGGTCCATTATATACAGTGTCAAAAAGGAGGAACCCTATATTTGATCCGTTTTACCCTTTCGCTTTCGTTGGCGTTCAAATTTATCTTGATAGTGGCCAATTTGAAGCGAAATAGCTCTCTGCTGTCGTTCCCGTGGTTCGTATTAGATTTCAAATTCATTTTCATACCTGCCATATTTATGTTTTACTCATCCTACGTTTTGAAATTTGTGGCATTCGATTTAAGTGGTCATTCCATTTAGCAGTCGGTTCAGTAAAAACTTATTTTCATTTTCGCTCAATTTATTTAGCACTTTCTGCATCCAAAATTAAGCGAAACGACTTAGGCAAGATGCGAAGTTTTAAATTTGTTTTAACTTTTAACTTTTCACTTTTAACTAACCCAAAGACGTAAATTATAAGTTAGCAATACGGGGAATTACATGTTTTGTGAAAGTAGACATACAAACAATAAACTTCGGCAACATTAAACTTAGGTAATCATTTCCCCGCTTGTTATCACGTATACACATACTTTTTGTATGTTTTTACTTGTTACCTTTTGCTCTCTTATCTTCTGTACTGAATTGAAATCTGTGTTTATGATATACCTCTGTTTTTCATGCTTCTTTTTTTCTAACTGATTTTTCTTTTTGATGTGTAAAAAAATGAGAAAAAGTTATCAATTTTGTTATTTTGTCGCTGCTTCGTTGTGGCACAATTTTGTGAGAAAAGTTATCATTTACCTAATCAAATTAAGTGTAATTCTAAAGAACTGAACCGTTTTCGAATTCCTTTACTTATATATTCCATAAATACTTGGCGAGTGGGGAATTCGAATGACCAAAAATGGCGCAACTTGAAGCTCGAGCGAATTCGAATGACCGAATGTGAAATTGTAATTTGAATGCCTCATTTCTGAAAATGAATCGTTGCAAAATGCAGTTGCATTCGTACGGAAATGGGTGATCAATTTGGCTGCCAAAATGTATTCAACAGACCGAGAAAACATGTGCGAAAATGGGTGATCAATTTGACTGTCAAATGTGTTAAACCGACCGAGGAAACCTGTAGTATTCCTTTATTGCCCAGTGCCCACCTCCGCCATACTCCCAATTCCAAACACTCACATAAACCCCCCGACAGGCAGCGGATACACGACTTTTTAAAATGTTTACATTCACAACGTTAGTGTGACCGATACGCTATCCCCCGTTATACGAGGTTGGTCCACGTTGTTGGTGTTGCTGCGCAGGCGGTGCAACCGCCCGTGTAGCCCTGAGCACGGGTAAATAACTCTTACCCAGACATATTTTTCAAAGGATTGCGTGTGAGCATACTGCGCTATGCAGAAACATAATGTAATCAAAATAGATTTTGTTTTTTACCCGCGGGAGTCCCAATATTATCAGATATCAAGTTAAGGTGGTCTGTCACTACCTTCATTATGATGCATGAGGTGTAATGGACAACTTTGATCAGACTAATGTTTTTGGGAAAAAAGAGGTTTACTGACTGATATTATTAGTTCGTTGAAAGGTTTAAATCCTTAGGCCGCCAACATTCAGCATAACCTCGGGTACCCGAGGTTTTATATGCCGGTAAGAGAAATTGTCAAAACAGTATCTGACATAGAATCTTGAGATATAAAATATAAGTAAATATCGCATCATATCAATTCTATTAGCTAGAGAGTATACAGAACAAAAAATCAGGAAAAAACTCGCTAGGTTTTTCCCGGCTTTTTGCGCAACGTGAAAACCCAATTTGTAACGATTCTTCCTTCATCGTGTTAGTTATTTGATATTCCCGTCTGGTCGATGTTTAAGGAAAAACCAATGTCTCTAATGTCCAGGCCAGCTTGTTTGTTTTATTTAAAGAATTTCCCCATGCCCTATTTTTTTGTACCGGGTGCTTTTATTTCACCAAGCTGAAAGACAGACGAATAATGTTGGTTGGTTGTTGTTGTTATTGTTGTTGTTGTTATCTATGGTCATCTTATCCATTTGTTATGATGCGTATCATCTTAATGAGGCAAATCTTATTATTACAGAATGTCAAATTTGATGTTGAGGTTACGTAAGATCAGTAATTTGCACCAAATTTATTGCCGAATTTGTTCCAATGGACTGTAGTCTATAACCAAGACATGTGTACAACACACATAAAGGAAGACAACATTGTTCGTATACTACACATGGCTTTAAAATAAATGTATAATCATGTACAAACTTATGCTTCTCATTTATCGTTTACTACACAACAGCTCCACCTCGTATTTGTACACATTACCAGCTCCACATCATTCTAGTCGTTCAAGGCCGATATTCATTAGAAAAAACACCTGCTAACTTAGCAGCCAACTAGGCCTTAGTAGCCCACTAAATCCATAGTTTGCTGCTCCGTGGTTACCAACTAATGTTGTATTCATAAAACCTTTCTAAGGATACCAGCTATAGCTGACAGCTAGAAATTTTAAGCACGCAGCTGGGACATCATCCAGGCAAGTTGCCAGCTAGTGACTTAGAGACACCCCAGACCAACCCTAATGGCAGTTAACTTAGCAACCAAATAAGCTTAGCAAAGTTTTATGAATATCACTTAGGTTCCAACTAGGCTTAGCTGTCAACTGGGCCATTTTAACAGCCAACTAGGCTTAGCAGGCTTTTATAAATATCGGCCCTGGTCTCCGGTCTGCTAATCAACAACTCCTTTCGGTGCCGAGATCTTACCGATCCTGGGGGAACAGATCTTTTTGTGTAGCTGCCCCCGTCTATGGAACAGTCTCCCGGTTAATACCATCAGATCTAGCACATATCTCAGCTCATTATAATTGGCTCTAAATACACACTACATGTACTATAATCTAGCCTACACCACCTAATATTGAATTCTCCTGATTGTCAGACTGCATGTACATAGTGTAGAGCGTTTGTTTGTTTTTCTGATGCAGCGCCATGAGCGCCTTATTTTAGTATGGATGTGTGCGCATTGTAAGTATTCATTATTATTAAAATAAAAAAAACAAAAAACAAAACAAACGCTAACTCATCAGACACACTACAATGTGCTGTGGTATTTTGTCTCAGCGTATCGTAATTATACACCTATATATAGAAAGGGCGGAAGCTGTCTTGATAACCAAGCAGCCCACGGGTACCTTACCCTAGTTGTTGACTCAGAATACTCGAATACCGGATACCTGCCGGATACCTATAGGTTAGGTCCGGGATACCTCCCGGCTACCTGCCGGATACATGCTATAGAAAGAGAAACAACCTGGTATACTGGGCGTCCATGGTACAACGTCGGTACAGCGGTGATATCTCCTACCCATATGAGCCGATACAATCGGCCAGGCCATAGCGTATAGCTTTAACAGTCTACGACCAGTTGCGCTAATTAAAGCGATTCATCAACTAAGGCACGGTGATATCAACAGCAAAATCACGGCCAATACCGAGCCGGAATATTGGCTGAGGTATAAAAGGTTTATAAAGACCATATAGTGACGCGGGCAACGGTGAGAATTACCCAGAAGGGAATGCATGCACCGCCACCGAGACCCGGTTCTGGACGAATAGAACACTAGGAAAATAGAGGCGGTCAGGGAAGGAATATTGGATGAAATTACAGACGGTTGAGGGAGGTTTAGAGGGTAAAGAAAGAGAAGAAGAGGGAAAACACACGGTGTGTGCATCTGTGGGGATAGGGACAGGGGCAATTCTTAACTGCGACCATTTTCGAAATTAAAGTCCGTTGTTTGCAGTAAGTGGTTGCCCTATACGGACAATCGAGTTTGTGTATATATCTGCGGGCGGTGGCAGCACCAGTCTATAGTGCTTTTCACAACAAACTTTGTTTGCAAGTGTGTCAAAACGACTTTATCACACCGGCGTTCTGTTCCATGGATATTTTGGCCGCGGCGACTGCAAGTATAGTTCGTCTCGGTGAGCAAAATCGTTCGGGTTTAATACCGAGGTAACATCGGCTTGTTGATGGTGGTATATCGGAAGGAACTCGTTGGGGGAAGTCTGCATGTAGAGTACTTTGGCGGCTGAACTTAGAAAGTAAAGTGATTTTAAGGTGAATTGTTAGACCTATTTCGGATTGTTGAATTTGTTACCATCAACCTGCAAGTTGTAATAAAAATGGCTGCCAATTTTGATGACGAAACATTCATTTTTGCACGAAATTGGTTGCATATGTACATGTAGTATATGTTTTCGCATTCAAGTTCGTAAAAAAAAAACCATTCAAATTCGTATTTCAATATACATATTCAAGGTTGTCATCACGGTGCCAATTCTCGCTTAACTCAAATTGTGCATACTCATAAAATAACATTAAATTCGCGAAACCAAATAACGAGGTGATTAAACTGGATGCCTATTTGCCGAAATACTAAATGGAATACGGTAAAATATAAACTAAAATAAGAACCTTATAGAAAAGACCAACTAACCAACCCGACTACTAAATTGAATAACCCATATTAAACCGAATGGCATATAACTTCAACGTAGAATGTGTTGAACATGCAATTGTCAGGTACGAAAACAAACTTTTGAAATCCAATATGAACCATTAGAACGAAAGAAGAGAGCCAATTCACTTAAAATTGACTATTATTATCGCAAGATAAATGTGAATGGTAAATGTGTTAAACATGCAATTGTCAGGTACGAAAACAAACTTTTGAAATCCAATATGAACCATTAGAACGAAAGAAGAGAGCCAATTCACCTAAAATTGACTATTATTATCGCAAGATAAATGTGAAAGGTAAATGTGTTAAACATGCAATTGTCAGGTACGAAAACAAACTTTTGAAATCCAATATGAACCATTAGAACGAAAGAAGAGAGCCAATTCACCTAAAATTGACTATTATTATCGCAAGATAAATGTGAAAGGTAAATGTGTTAAACATGCAATTGTCAGGTACGAAAACAAACTTTTGAAATCCAATATGAACCATTAGAACGAAAGAAGAGAGCCAATTCACCTAAAATTGACTATTATTATCGGAAGATAAATGTGAAAGGTAAATGTGTTAAACATGCAATTGTCAGGTACGAAAACAAACTTTTGAAATCCAATATGAACCATTAGAACGACAGAAGAGAGCCAATTCACCTAAAATTGACTATTATCAATATAAATGTGAATGGTAAAATGTGTTAAACATGCAATTGTCAGGTACGAAAACGAACTTTTGAAATCCAATATGAACCATTAGAACGACAGCATGGAGCCAATTCACTTAAAATTGACCATTATCAATAAATGTGAATGGTTAATTGCATGGCCGGAAAAACCTATACCGTGTCCACCCAAATCATCTGCAGCGCCAAACCTATAAAGCCGCGAGCTGTTATTGAAATTGAAGAAGAAATCAACGGAATAGGGGGAGGGGAGAGGGAGGGAAGGGGGAGGGGAGACAATAATAGGCATACAAAACATACAAATTCAATAGTCTGGCATTAGCCCACACAAACATTTGTTGCCTTTGGAGCTTGTGGAGCCATAGTCCCTCAGTTTCTAAGGCGTGATCTGTATTGATAGAAGGGCCTTGCTGAATTAGTTCCAAGCTTCATTGTGGCAAGGGGATCGTTTCATTGTCCTTGTGTTGGGCTTTCTTGATTTAATTAAAACGGAGGACAGCGTCAAGGAATGTTTGTTTCTCTTTGGAGTACTAGACTCACATTCATCAATGCACGGTACAGCTATAACCACAAATACATCTATAACCAATTCTTTGAGCAAAAATGCACATAAGAGGTAATGTGTATTGATAGAAGGGCCTTGTGGATTAGTTCCAAGCTTCATTGTGGGCAACGTCAAGGAATGTTTGTTTCTCTTTGGAGTACTAGACTCACATTCATCAATGCACGGTACAGCTATAACCACAAATACATTCATAATAGTCAAACATCTAACCATCTCATTGAACAAAATTGCACATAAAAGGTGATGTGTATTGATAGAAGGGCCTTGTGAATTAGTTCCAAGCTTCATTGTGGCAAGGGGATTTATTCAATTTCCTTTTGTTGGGTTTTCTTGATTTAATTAAAACGGAGGACAACGTCAAGGAATGTTTGTTTCTCTTTGGAGTACAAGACTCATATTCATCAATGCACGGTGCAGCTATAACCACAAATACATCTATAACCAATTCATTGAACAAAATTGCACATAAGAGGTAATGTGTATTGATAGAAGGGCCTTGTGAATTAGTTCCAAGCTTCATTGTGGGCAACGTCAAGGAATGTTTGTTTCTCTTTGGAGTACTACTAGACTCACATTCATCAATGCACGGTACAGCTATAACCACAAATATATAATAGTCACACATCTATAACCAACACATTGAACAAAATTGCACATAAGAGGTAATGTGTTTTGATAGAAGGGCCTTGTGAATTAGTTCCAAGCTTCATTGTGGCAAGGGGATTTATTCAATTTCCTTTTGTTGAGTTTTCTTGATTTAATTAAAACAGAGGACAAAGTCAAGGAATGTTTGTTTCTCTTTGGAGTACAAGACTCACATTCATCAATGCACGGTACAGCTATAACCACAAATATATTCATAATAGTCAAACATCTATAACCATCACATTGAACAAAATTGCACATAAGAGGTAATGTGTATTGATAGAAGGGCCTTGTGAATTAGTTCGAAGCTTCATTGTGGCAACGGGGTTGTTTGATTTTTCTTCTGTGGGTTTTCTTGATTTAATTAAAACAAAGGACAGCGTCAAGAAATGTTTTTTTCTCTTTGGAGTACTAGACGCACATTCATCAATGCACGGTACAGCTATAACCACAAATATATTCATAATAATAGTCAAACATCTATAACCATCTCATTGAACAAAATTGCAAATACAAGGTGATGTGTATTGATAGAAGGGCCTTGTGAATTAGTTCCAAGCTTCATTGTGGCAAGGGGATTTATTCAATTTCCTTTTGTTGGGTTTTCTTGAGGACAACGTCAAGGAATGTTTGTTTCTTTTTGGAGTTCTAAACTCACATTCATCAATGCACGGTACAGCTATAACCACAAATATATTCATAATGGTCAAACATCTATAACCATCTCATTGAACAACATTGCACATAAAAGGTAATGTTTACACAGGTAATGACTGAATGTACAATAAATAAGTCTCAGTAAACAGAGAGACATAAGATAGGGTCTTTATTGGACAATTTCAGTTTAACAAATTGCATTTAAAGAAAAAGTAGTTTTGCAACTATCCACAAAGTATTCATTACTAAATTATTGTTCAAAAGCTTACTTGATGTAAATATATTCAGAGTTGTATTCGAGTCCCTTCAAGTTCTTTCACAAGTCTCAAGTCCAGTCATAAAGCCAGTCGTAAGTAACTGGTTGAACAATGACAAAGGAATGCTTTTGTCAAAGCTCATTTGAATAGCTTGCGATTTGAATTGGAACTGGACGACTTGTGATGGACTTGCAGGGACTTACAGGGACTTACATGGACTTGTGATGGACTTGTGACTACACCCCTGAATATATTGTGACTGAAATTATTCCTTCTGGCATGATTTAATTCTGATGAAAATAATAAAAGAAGTCTCAGGAACGCATTGTTATAAATTTCAATTAGAATTTTATTTTACATTTTGATAGCTTTTGCTGCTTCAAACGATAAAAGTGCAAAACTGACAAATAGTATTATATGACTTTGAATACAAAATAGTTATTTTTTCCAAGCAATGGTTGTCAAATATTGCAAAAAAATGTAAGATATTGGTTAATTGCATGGCCGGAAAAACCTATACCGTGTCCACCCAAATCATCTGCAGCGCCAAACCTATAAAGCCGCGAGCTGTCTTGAAATTGAAGAAGAAATCAACGGAATAGGGGGAGGGGAAGGGCAGGGGAGGGGAGACAATGAATAGGCATACAAAACATACAAATGCAATAGTCTGGCATTAACCCACACAAACATTTGTTGCCTTTGGAGCTTGTGGAGCCATAGTCCCTCAGTTTCCAAGGCGTGATCTATATTGATAGAAGGGCCTTGCTGAATTAGTTCCAAGCTTCATTGTGGCAAGGGGATCGTTTCATTGTCCTTGTGTTGGGCTTTCTTGATTTAATTAAAACGGAGGACAGCGTCAAGGAATGTTTGTTTCTCTTTGGAGTACTAGACTCACATTCATCAATGCACGGTACAGCTATAACCACAAATATATTTATAATAGTCAAACATCTATAACCAACACATTGAACAAAATTGCACATACAAGGTGATGTGTATTGATAGAAGGGCCTTGTGAATTAGTTCCAAGCTTCATTGTGGCAAGGGGGTCGTTTGATTTTTCTTCTGTGGGTTTTCTTGATTTAATTAAAACAAAGGACAGCGTCAAGGAATGTTTGTTTCTCTTTGGAGTACTAGACGCACATTCATCAATGCACGGTACAGCTATAACCACAAATATATTCATAATAGTCAAACATCTATAACCAACTCATTGAACAAAATTGCAAATACAAGGTGATGTGTATTGATAGAAGGGCCTTGTGAATTAGTTCCAAGCTTCATTGTGGACAACGTCAAGGAATGTTTGTTTCTCTTTGGAGTACAAGACTCATATTCATCAATGCACGGTGCAGCTATAACCACAAATACATTTATAACCAATTCATTGAACAAAATTGCACATAAGAGGTAATGTGTATTGATAGAAGGGCCTTGTGAATTAGTTCCAAGCTTCATTGTGGCAAGGGGATTTATTCAATTTCCTTTTGTTGGGTTTTCTTGAGGACAACGTCAAGGAATGTTTGTTTCCCTTTGGAGTTCTAGACTCACATTCATCAATGCACGGTACAGCTATAACCACAAATATATTCATAATAGTCAAACATCTATAACCAACTCATTGAACAACATTGCACATAAAAGGTAATGTGTATTGATAGAAGGGCCTTGTGAATTAGTTCCAAGCTTCATTGTGGGCAACGTCAAGGGATGTTTGTTTCTCTTTGGAGTACAAGACTCACATTCATCAATGCACGGTACAGCTACCACAAATATATTCATAATAGTCAAACATCTATAACCAACACATTGAACAAAATTGCACATACAAGGTGATGTGTATTGATAGAGGGACTCGTGAATTAGTTCCAAGCTTCATTGTGGCAAGGGGGTCGTTTGATTTTTCTTCTGTGGGTTTTCTTGATTTAATTAAAAATTGAGGACAGCGTCAAGGAATGTTTGTTTCTCTTTGGAGTACAAGACTCACATTCATCAACGCACGGTACAGCTATAACCACAAATATATTCATAATAGTCAAACATCTATAACCAACACATTGAACAAAATTGCACATACAAGGTGATGTGTATTGATAGAAGGGCCTTGTGAATTAGTTCCAAGCTTCATTGTGGCAAGGGGATTTATTCAATTTCCTTTTGTTGGGTTTTCTTGAGGACAACGTCAAGGAATGTTTGTTTCCCTTTGGAGTTCTAGACTCACATTCATCAATGCACGGTACAGCTATAACCACAAATATATTCATAATAGTCAAACATCTATAACCAACTCATTGAACAACATTGCACATAAAAGGTAATGTGTATTGATAGAAGGGCCTTGTGAATTAGTTCCAAGCTTCATTGTGGGCAACGTCAAGGGATGTTTGTTTCTCTTTGGAGTACAAGACTCACATTCATCAATGCACGGTACAGCTACCACAAATATATTCATAATAGTCAAACATCTATAACCAACACATTGAACAAAATTGCACATACAAGGTGATGTGTATTGATAGAGGGACTCGTGAATTAGTTCCAAGCTTCATTGTGGCAAGGGGGTCGTTTGATTTTTCTTCTGTGGGTTTTCTTGATTTAATTAAAAATTGAGGACAGCGTCAAGGAATGTTTGTTTCTCTTTGGAGTACAAGACTCACATTCATCAACGCACGGTACAGCTATAACCACAAATATATTCATAATAGTCAAACATCTATAACCAACACATTGAACAAAATTGCACATACAAGGTGATGTGTATTGATAGAAGGGCCTTGTGAATTAGTTCCAAGCTTCATTGTGGCAAGGGGATTTATTCAATTTCCTTTTGTTGGGTTTTCTTGAGGACAATATATATTCATAATAGTCAAACATCTATAACCAACTTATTGAACGACATTGCACATAAAAGGTAATGTTTACACAGATAATGACTGAATGTACAACAAATAAGTCTCAGTAAACAGAGAGACATTAGATGAGGGGTCTTTATTGGACAATATCAGTTTAACAAATTGCATTTAAAGAAAAAGTACTTTTTGAAACTATCCACAAAGTAACCAATATTAAATTATTGTTCAAAAGCTTACTTTATGTAAATATATTCAGAGTTGTATTCGAGTCCCTGCAAGTTCTTTCACAAATTCAGTCTCAAGTCCAGTCATAAAGCCAGTCGTAAGTAACTGGTTGAACAATGACAAAGGAATGCTTTTGTCAAAGCTCATTTGAATAGCTTGTGATTTGAAGTGGAACTGGAGGACTTGTGATGGACTTGCAGGGACTTACGGGGACTTGTGGTGGACTTGTGACTACATCCCTGAATATATTATGACTGAAACTATTCCCTCTGGCATGATTTAATTCTGATGAAAATAATAAAAGAAGTCTCAGGAACGCATTGTTATAAATTTCAATTAGAATTTTATTTTACATTTTGATAGCTTTTGCTGCTTCAAACGATAACAGTTTAAAACTGACAAATGATATTCTATGACTTTAAATACAAAATAATTATTTTTTGCCAAGCAATGGTTGTCAAATATTGCAAACAATCAAAATATTGTGTCTATGTTGAAAAATGCACCAATCGGTATACCATTATGGTGTAAATATCAACACTGATTTTTTTTTGCAGTTAATGGACATTTTGCCAAAAAACAAACAATAGCATTTCGGCAGCCTACAGTGTGTCAAAAAAACCCAACCCAATTCAAACAAACTCTAACGAAATGCCACACGTAGATTGTGTACCCAACATAAATAATATAGATATGGTTTCAAAGATACACCATTCCACTTTAAAATGAGGCATTTAACGTCCGAATTTGATAATGTTTGACAGAGTTATTTTCCAAGAGAGGTCAAATTGACTATGGGACCAAGTTTTTCAATTTTGTTTGGATGTGCAAGTGTTGCAATGTGGATGAGCTGTTGGTGATTAGCAGCTAAACGCACGTGTCCAATTCCAAAACATCAATGTTCATTGGCTAAACACTATCCATCCTCATGCTAAACATGTTTAGTATGTAAACATGTTTACAAACATGATTTTTGTTTACTCGCTTTTGCCGTGTAGGCCAGGCTATCACCCACACAGAGGCAAGTAGGCTACTTTTGCTTTAATGCCTAAAATCGAAAAACTTAGTCCCATTTGTCCTCTATTAGAAGATTACTCATGACTCTGTCAAAAAGATTTGGACGTTTGATATCTCATTTTAAAGTGGGAAGGTGTACCGTTCAAACCATACATATCTATGTGTAGCATTCCATTATATTCAATTACATTGCTGATCTACACTATGTACTATGGCTTATGGTGTCCATAGCAACTAGCCAGGTTCTCAGGGTGCGGTTTATTATATTAAATCATAGTATTCCGATTAAAAACAAAATGTTATCTGTAACAAACCGCAGTCACCGAAGCGATCAGTTTGTTGGCTTTCCCGATCAATGAAATTATGAAACCTAGTTGGCCCAATGTGCTGATGTCATCTGGGAAAACATGAATTGGTCACACTGTTGGACATGTTGTCTCAAAGTCCATATGATATACGACTAAAGGTTGCAATATCATTCGAATCTTGGTTGAAATAAAGAGTGTCGAATTGGAATCATAAATGTGGAAGATAGGGTCAATCGTCCCGAAATCAGAGAGGTTAATCAAAAAACCGAAGAGTATCTCAAAAAAATTTGCATCCACAAAACGGTAAAAGGTCTTGTATACGGACAACAGAATGCTTTGCAGCGTTGTGGTTATAAGGTCATAAGTCTACGTAGCCGTAAGGAGACTTGTTATTAGCTGAGAGTTTGCCGAGCGTGCCTCGCTGGAAACATCGGGTGGTTTTAGAAAGATGTTTTCATTATTGACAGACTTTTTAAAGAAGATATTCGGCGAACAACCTAAGGGGGCATTCAAAACTGTCAATTTTTTAAATGTCTTTTTTTTTTACTCGAAAATGTGGGTGGGTAAGTGGGTCACTGAAAATATAATCAAAATATCGAAATTCACTTTTTAATAACACAACAAATAAAGAAATTAGGTCTTTTGACGTGCCTGTATACCACTCCCGGCGTTCAAATGTTTTCAACACTGTGCCCATGAGCACCACTTGGCGGGGTTGGTTTTTATTAGGGTAACCCGTTAAAAAAGACTTGATTTCAGGCTAAACATGTGTGAGCAGTGTAGGCCTTGTAAAGGTAGTATCATACACGCCACCAGGGTCGATTACCAACCACGTCAACGGAATAAGCCTGCTTGAGTTGAAGACTATTAGGGCAGTCTGCATGGTGTCCGCCTCTACGTTACATGTACTTGATGATAGACGGAAATAACACACAAGTCTATGGGAAGCGGCTGTATAGCCACGTCAATAGGCCCGTGTAGATCTGCCGTATAGCCAAGAATTACGATCATAGCTATTGTGATAGACATGGTCGCCATTATGACATGTGATATTTGCGGTATAGCATCGTGTGGCAAATATGCTTTATTTTGAAAGGTAGATCAATATTTTATGATCAAAAAATGGGGTGGGTTCGTGTGGAGGGTTGGGGTGGGGGTTACAAACAATGAACATTTAGAATGGGTCCTTAAGTCAGCACTAAACTGGCACGATATATTCCACACCCGATCTCCCGTATAACGTTCAAGGAAGATTGGAGAATCTTGTCCAAACCGTCTCATGTAATATAATCTAGATCAATTGCTCTTCGAACTAGTCCATTTTCTTTTTTTCTTCCTTATTTTTTCTTCTTTTTTTCTTCAAGCAAGGCAGGTGACGTGGTGTTTGCACAGGCTCAAGTTTGGCAATCACCCCCTTGTGGCTAAGATCTAACCAGAAGCCTCGTGCTGTACTACCGTTGCATCTACATGTACAGTCACACACACACCATCGATTACTGTTATCTTTTAATTAATTGTTATCTTTATCTCGATAACGTATAGGTTTTCTCGGTCAATTTCGGCAAATATACAGGCGTCCAATTTAATTACTGCGCCATTCGGTTTCGCGCTAATTTGAATGCTGCTCTAAATCATCATTATGCAATTTCGTTTCTTGCTTAAGGAAATTATGCTCTTGCGTCATGTAATTTAAACAAAATACAATGTTACCACCCAATTTAACAATCTGTGCACCCACAAAATTGATTGTCCGAGGTAAATTTGAACGAATTTGATTGTCTCTAAACGAAACTGAACGCCCTGAATGTGAACTAAAGAACAACAGAATTGGCACCCTGACCAAAATACAAATGTTAATGTTTTTCTTTCGAATTCAATCAAGAAAACCTATACGATCTTTATTTTTCTTCGGAGTTATACAGTTGCCGGAACAGGACTTTAATCAACTTTATGTTGTACAAAGGAAATAACTAAGAGTTAAGCCACCCAAATGCAAAAGCATATGTATATATGTGTTTTATATGTGCGGTATATATACCGCACCCCTTTTTCATCAATTTAATACACTCCATATCGCTTAGTATCTGGAGCTATACAATACTGGCCCGAATCGCGATATCGATGGTATCTTCTTTTTTTCTATAAAGATTCTCCATCCATTGGTATAAGTATAGTGTTTTCCTCAAGGGAGTGCAAGATATAATTTGTCTGTTTTGGGGAGACACCCTGTATATTTTTACCTCTAAATGTTTACCTCGGTTCAGACAGGCGTTCCACAGTCGCGCCGAACCAAATTGAAATCAAGTCGCTCCTGAGTCGCTCTATAACAACTCCAGCAGTCGATCGTTCGCCGTCTGGCGAGCCTTGTCGCCCTTATTCGTTTCAGACGTCGGACTCATTTCACTCATTTGGTTTGGAGCGACTGTGGAAAGCCTGTCTGAACCGAGCTTGAAGAGCGAGTATCTTAACAACTCTAAACAGAGTGTAATGGAGTTTTTAAGCGTGAAAACAACTCCAAAAGGAGTAATTGTTTACTCCTTTCATAATTATGAAAGACATGGGGGCCTGTTGAGGGCCTGGCCAATTATGTGAGCGTGATTACCACACACAATGGTGATGATTATAATAACATGTCTTGATCTGCATGTGGACAATTCCATTCAAACAGTGTAAATCATAATTATACAGATTTATCTCTGCAGACTAGCCACAGAACTGTTTCAGCATCTCCAAAAAAATAACGAAAACGATGAGAAAAAGTTCTGACTTGTGACAACTCCCGTAAACACCCTCCCCTTCCCATATAGAATGAGTTCTGATTCACTGCAGCTAACTCTAGGATTGATCAAACAAACACAAACAAATAAACTGATCATTCCTTGAAGTATGCCTGCATAAACCGGTTTTTCTGTGCTACCTTCTTGCAAAAGCACTCCATTTGAATTGAAAAAAACCTAATAGTCTCACAGAAAAAGATTTTTTTCCACAGAACCCAGTGTTACACGTCCTTCAATTGAATGTCCTTCCCATACGGTGACCGAGAATCATTCTAATAATTAAAAAAAAAGGAAGCTACATGTATGATTACGCTCCTTCCCAATAAACACAACTTTAGACAAGAATTTTACATTTCAAGTGCAAATAGCATGCATATACACAAGCTCATTGATGTGAACAAAATGTTGCTGCTGCTACTGCTACTGTAGCCTTGAACTATCAAGCTTGTTTCATGAACGAGCCGATTGCCCGCTTGTACCGGTGTAGCATGAATTTCAGACTCGATGAAATACGGACTCATTGGTAGTTTTGCGCATGCTCAATAATGATGATGAATCACTAATAGTGAGTATGCAAATCAGCACTATAAATTTCGGTGTGTTTCCCAACCGCCAAACACAGATCACAGACTGTTGGTTTGCGTCATGCTTCATTTCTGAATGTCCAATCAGCTACTTGGAATTTGCACATGTTTTTCAATTTGACCGTTCAATCAATGACCAATCAGATCTCGTGGATCGAAAGCAGCGCATTCTCAATAACATAACCACCGTGAAACCAGAAAGTCATGTTCAAGTCGTGCTATCATTCCCCTCGTGTACATTATGGTATGAATGTACGTGCGTGAAAGCTAGCGTGCGCGGCGCTGTGTGCTGGTATTCCATATACAGAGACGGATCGGACAGCTCGCTCGTTCAGAAAACAAAGCCACAAACTAGACCCTAGCGAACCATTGGTCCATTATTGAACTTGCTCTAAGCTAACTTTTCCCAAGGGTTTTCTCGTTATTCATCCTACTTAAATTGCTTTTGTGCATCCAACGAAAACCCCAAAACGCACACACAAAAAGAAAACGACCATGCGTAAACCTTTAAATTGGTAGAGTCTTCTTGGCAGACTTGTGAAGTCGAACTTGTCACCTTTACTTTACGATGGTATCATTTTGCGCGAGTGATCCTATAATGCGTGTGTGATACTGCGCTGTCCCCTAAAGGGTAAAATAATACAGCCGAAAACACGGTTAATGCATGCAACTGGACCAAACATTGACACTACACCGACAATATGGGATATTTAAATGATAAGAGAATGGATGAGAAGACGTTTGACGTGACACGTAGTGCTTTGCAGAAAACCAATCATCTGCTGGAATACACCCTCCGCGCAGTGCAAGCAAGACAGTTTGAAGAGAAAAAACCACCGCGTGCCGGGAATTGTTGATAGATTCGTCCGCGCAAGTGGCGCAGCCGTACGATCGAATTTTCTTTGTGTGTGTTTTTTTTTTTTTTTTTTTTTTTTTAACAGCAGACGCAGCTCTTTCCTAACGTCAAGGTTGACGTATACAGTGTACCTATCAGACTGGCGAAGGTGTTTTCCCGAGGGACCTTGTGTAAATAACGAGTATTGGGGATTTAATTTACGCGGTAGAGCCAAGGTCGCATTAACGGCAGCTATATCGGCAATTGCTGCGAAAAAACTGATTTCGCTCTGCAGTTATTATACTGGCTCTGCCTTGAGTTGACTGATGACAGCTTGGCGGGACCACATTTTTTTTAACGTTTTATTTCTTAAAACCGGGATATAACAAATACTTCGATAATAAATTCTAGCCATCAATTTATTATTATGTGGAACATAATATGTTAACTCATATTTTCAACAAGAGAGCGTATTGATATTTCACCCCCCCCCCCCCCCCCCCAGTGACTTGATTTTAAATATTAAAACAAAAATTCGCAATATTCCATATTTCGAGATATTCGTATCATAGCTTTGCGTGCAGATTGCACTGTGGAACTAATTTATAGTCAGTGTTTTCAATATTATTGAGAATATGACTGATTGGTCTTCATTTCACGCAAGATCTAGTATGAAATTTGATTAAACTTCATTCGGAAGAACCACGACACTTAAAAGACTGGAGAATCCGGCAGATTTAATTATCAGTGACAAGCAAAAAGAGATTCGTAATAAACAGACGGTTTTAGACAAAACACACACCAAAAACACGTCACTGCAGACATCTCGCAGTGTCTCTGTGCATGCAGTCTCCCAAATTATGCCGATACAGCCACATGTATGTCAACGCCATGGTCAACGTAAGTAGACGAAGTCTACTCCGATAACGCGCCTGTTAATTCACCAGTCATATCGAGAGGAGAACCCGTCCGCATGAGCGCGCGCCTCCGCGGGAATTATTTAATAAAGGACCCTCGTTCGGGAACCGTATAGTGAAACCCGACCGGGGTATAATGCCGGCTTCTCCGTGTGCAAATGCATGAAGAGGGACCCAGCGCAAATTGTACTAAAAACGTCACAGCGTCACATGCACTCTCGTTACCGTGTCAAGAGTTTTATAGCAATGAGCAAGTTCCGTTCTTACTATAGGCGACATTGAGTAGCGTCGCGAGCCGCTTATCCTCACTTGGAAATCACGGCGCTGGCTCCGCATCATATAGTCATGGACAGCAGAGAAAATAATTGGAGCATGTGTCTCAACCTAAATACATTAATCAGTCGGAATCTCATCCGGAAAATCAACACACAAGAGCTTACACAGTCGCCAAAGCAGCTGCCGCTATCCGCCGACATCGTTTTATTTGCATATAGCTTAAACTAATATTATTGCAGGTATTCTCTTTTCGTTTCATTCATCGCTGGCCTTTTAGCTCAATTAACGCCGGATAGTGGCTGTGGCCGCGGCCCGCTTATCCGTCCGCACTGATAGCACACGGCCTGTGTCACAGCTACACGCTCAAGTCCATTGTGCAATTGATATTGAAATCACGCAACGCATCGTCACGGCTATCTGTCGAGAGTGAAAAATTGAAAAAAAAGACGTGACGTTACCGATATTTCATATCACATTCCTTACAAGACACGTGCATACTAACCGAAAGTGTTGTGGTTGTCGCAATTTGCATCCGTCCTGTATGTCAAATCCCAGGACCCTGCGTTTGAAGCCCAAGCTTTGCATATACAAGGTGCTACAAAATTATAACAAATAGTGGTTATAGCACCCCCTAGCGATATATTGGGTGCCGAAATTGCTGTTCTGAGAAGACCCAAATTACCCCAATCCTTATTGGGTTTATTTGAGCGCAGAATTATTTAACAACAAATCGACGTGTTTTTTTTAAGTCGTCAGATTCTTGTCTATTCCGGAAGACACGTACAAAATATCGCATGCAGCATCAGATCAACTGAAGCGTTATAATTCTAAGTACAAACTTGTTTCTAAAGAAAACCTCTTCCGCAGCAGATTTGCCTGATACTGACAACTTGGGTTTAACTTAGGTCGATGTAACCCCCCCCCCCCCCCCCCACCCTTCCCTTCACTAATGCCGGCGCTCTGTACAATTGCATTAATTCCAGAGAACGCACTGCGGATTGGGCAACGTTCAGTTTACATTCTGTCTCGGCCCTGGAATTAACAGAATAGCGATGAATCCGCTGCAGCCGGAGCACCTTATACTCAACTCAGGCGCATCGCTGTCAAACAAATTGACAAGCCTGCGAATTTCAACGTTTCCGATTCAGTTGGCTCGCACTTCGGGAAAAAGCGCAATTTGGGGAAAGGTGCATGACACGCTGCTAAAGTGGCACTCACACCGGCCTTACGGGGTCGTTACGACGTTTACTGCGGCGTTGCGGTGGACAAAAAAATTGTGTACAACCGGGAGTATTCCTTGTAGCACCTGGGATATCCTCAACGCTTCCTGGAGCATTCGTTTGGATCTTTAAGCGTCCGGGAGGGGTCGTAATTTCTTACAAGAGTTTTGGTTCGGACCAAAACTCTCGTAATAAAATTACGGCAGTGCTACGGAAATCTAGACCGCAAAGCTTCCTTAACGCCTCCGCAACTGCCGTAACACCACCGTAATGCTAAGTTCCCCACTGTCGTGCGATCCGTTACGAACGCCACAATTGGCCATTCGTAGCCGATCGTAGCTGATTCGTAGCTGATTCGTAGCTGACCTCGTATGGTTATCTTAACCATCCGAAAGGATTCGTAACAATTCTCCCTCTCCCGGTACTACGGCTGCGTCACGATTCCCGAAGGAAGCACGGTCCCTTACGTTTCCTCACGATTACTTACGAAAGCGTTGCGGTGTGTTAGGTATTAACAATAATGTACAGTGATATCCTTACGGAAGCTCAACGGTTCCTTGCGTATACACTGCGGTTTCTGCGAATACACTGCGGTTCCTTACGTTTCCTTGTGATCTCTTACGGCGGCTTTGCGGTGCCACAACGGTCCTTGTGATTCGTTATGATACCTTACGGCACCATTACGGTGGCGTTGCGGTGCCTGCGGCGGACCTATACAAACCCTGCGATTCCAGAAACGACATTCCAATCGCTGCTTTTGACGAGTCAACCGCAAGCAAACGTAGAGGCACCGTATCTCCGCCGTGTATATCCGCAACGAAGCCGTAGCAGTCCGTACTAAACCGTAATAAACCGCTGTGAATCGGGGATATCCTCAACACCACCGTATTTCCTCCGTAGGGTTCCGAAAGGAACCCGCAAGCAACCGGTGCGCAATCGCGAGGGTCCGTATGGAATCGGGAGGTGAACCGTGACGCTACCATCACGTCCCCGTTACGCAGCCGTACAAAGTCGTAAGAGCCCTTTGTACCAACGTAACCACACAATTCTCTCTTAAAAACCGCAACGTAGCCGTAGAAAGAACATCCGTGGACGTCCGCGTAAAAACAATTGTTTTGGTGTGAAGTGGCCTCAAAGGACGGGCGTGTGGTAATCGATCGCGCGAAAAACATCGTTGGGCACAAAAAGTGAATGTCAATTTCTTCTCTATTTCCCTGACCGAACATTTTACAGCGGAACATTGTACATGTACATATGTGCCTTAATGCGTAAATAACGTTTGAAAGGAAACATCCCTCCCCCCTCCCCCCCCCCACCCCCCCCGGTACCTTATCCGAAAAATCGTGAGATTGGCAGCACACCGAGCGTGTAGAACAACTTGATAACACGCAAAAAAAGACACGGCATTTTAAATTGTGCGAAAAATGAAGCATGTAATTTACATTTACCTCGTCAAAATATCTGGAGTTAAAATGCCGTGCCACTGTCATCCGCTTCAGACGTCAAACAACCTTATCTTAATACTGTTTGACGTTTCATTTCTAAGTAGCGCCCGTTTTAGTAAAAACAAGATATATTGTCAGTTTTGAACTGACCGTATCAAACTCCAGCTTAGTTATGCCATTAATCATTAGAAATCATTTGTCAAAACTATGACTTTATTTGACAAACGTTGACCATAGTGGTTTTCAATCAAATTGAGCATATCAAAACTGAATCAATATACACCGTCGACATTGTAACAGCCGTTGTGTGAATATTGACAGCATTCAGAATTCAAAAACAAATTTAAAAATTTAAAAAGCAATTTAAACTTTCAATGACAATAATTTACCTCACCGAAGTTCCAAATTATTGGGACCCTTTACAAATACGATTGCAAGAATGTTGCTGGTACTCAGTGGTAGCTACATGCAGCAGACAAATAAATGACAAAGTACACTTAAATTTAGAATACACATTACCACATTTTATTAAACTTTATGCTGCTTTGCAGTACACAATTCGCTGCAATGGAGTTTAAAGTGCCGTAAACATTTCATGTCCCTAATGCACAATATTCCGATCAATAATATTCAGTTATTAACTACTTGCGGACACAAAAAGTCGTGATACTGTCGACTGGCAAGGAGAACAGTCGAAGGCTACTACCGTGAATCAAACAGTAATACACAAACACTGTTACATAATGAATGTACAGTCAGGCAGATCAGCGCACAATATGATAGAATTGTTCACTTGATGATAAAAGCATGAAATTTGGCACAAAGTCAGATGAGAAAGATATTTGGCAGCCATTTTGGAAATGTTGAAGATTGCTCGGTATTCTACCAATCTGCCATGGTCCTATAGCTGAATATCTTTCTTATGGCATACTTTGATTGTGTGTCAGGCTTTTATCATTTACTTGAAAATGTTGTTCACCAAGCTGCCTGCTGTGTAATAATCATTACACAAAAATAAGTACATATGTGACCCGTTCCTACGAAACCCGACATAAGTCGCACAGGCTATTTCGAGATACAGCTCATTAAAGTTGAAATGGGGTGAACAATCTGGCGGACATCGATTTTTGTTTTTCGTTATTTTTTATTTTTTTAATAATGAATACTTTAAACAAAATCAACTTTATTGATGAGAAAGTACAACAATCATGCATGTATTGAGACAAACTGTGTCCTAAAAGTGGTAATTTGTCTCCCAAATACATCGAAATAAGTATGTAGGGTATAAAGGTGGTTTTGGTACCAAATGAAAGCTGACGATGTGTACTAAATGGAAACAACAATATCTCACAATAACAAAAAAACACTTATGTCTGTTTTTGTGGGAGCAGGTCACATATAAGAGCTGCACATATAACTCTATTGAACAGCTTTTTTTTTTACCGAAAAACACAATATTTTACCGCAACAAAACACACCACTTTGAAGCTAACAACTTAAGAAGAGTATTTGTTTACATCAATAATTATTGTCCAGGTTCGTAAATCAATATTTAGTTTCTGTATAACTTATAAACAAAACACACTCGGCCGACTAAAGCTATTTATACATTATCACTGTTAATCTGTGGTCCGAATTACATCACCAAAGCAGATACCATGACAACAGAGTGCGAGAGACACATTTTAGGTAAAATAGTTATTATATACAATATTATTTTTTTAATAATGCGTTCCCGGCTATTTTAAAACATGTTTTATTCACATTTACCAACTCTAACATTCAATTTCGTCCGAGAAAACATTTCACACGCTTTCACCAAACAAATTTAGTAATTTACCATTTTATTTCAAATGTTGGTCACTCTATTTCAAACATTGTTAAAAAAAAAAATCTGGAATATTTCGTCTAAGCTGTTGCTTATTAGACGAATTTGATCTGTAATGACGAATATTTTCGACCTGGTGTTTCAAAAGGTTAACCAAACGTTGAAATTGAATTATAAATTACTGAATTGGTTGGGTGAAAGCGTGTGAATATTTTTTTTCTGTGACGAAATTGTACGTGAGAGTTGGTGAATTTGAATAATAAAATGTTTTCAAATAGCCGGGAAAATCGGTACAACATAATTTAATGTTGCCGCCCAAGTTCTCTATCAGGGCATACTTATTCATAGAGTAATGTATAACGGCATATATTACAATGTTCGTCTTAGTCACAAAGTAACCACTTATAGGTATAACCTGTTAGTCATTTTAAGTACTGTCGTGCACATTCGAATGTAAACTTCGAAGTCACAGACCGTCGTGTCATTAAAAGTGGTCAGTGACGTGCAGCCAGTAACCTGACAGTTGCCTGTGAGCTTCGCCCTGTTATCTCAAGTACAACGGTAAGCAGGTTTTTTCACCGTCAATCCCTGACAAAACGAAAACCCCCAAATGAAAAAAAAGAAAAAAAGTCACGAAAATCGACGCACTGCCACGACGATCAATATTGTCATTACTCTTAAGAAAACCGCGGGAACCTTGAGCGCTCGTCCCTTTCGCTCAGCGGGAAAATTAATCAGCGCTGAGCCGTGAAAGAATCGCACAAAACGCGCGCGCCGAGAAGAAAGCAGTAAAGGCGGCAGTATATCTTTTTAAGGTATAGGGACAGGTATATAGGAAATTGCACATGTAAACAAAGCGTGACGTCATTAGGTCTTAGGACGATTGAAATTGCGACTCGGCAAATTTTGAACATACAGCATTCATATTTTGAGCACTTTTGCTGCTTCAAACGATAATAATATAAATGCACAACTGACGACACGTACACGTGATCAACGATCCACCATTCAAATGACGAGGATTTATTCAGGTGTTGTAATAATCATTACCGTTATTATTTGGGTCATATTTCTTTAACCCGATCCCTCCTTCCCTCCCCCTTCTCCCACCCCGATATCGTCGTCTAGCTCCACGGTGCATGTTTAAACCGCGACGATCGTAAACTCGTAAAAAAACCTATTAAATCAATTAAAGAGCAATCTATTTCAATCAGAAGTCGTTCGGGTTCTCGCCTCTGCAGTTCGAGCGCTTTTCATTGAACCGTGTGGTAAGGGATGCCGGTGGCATTTGAGACTTAAAGCCGGTCGC
Organism: Crossaster papposus; assembly: GCA_037893245.1. Classification (NCBI taxonomy): domain Eukaryota; kingdom Metazoa; phylum Echinodermata; class Asteroidea; order Velatida; family Solasteridae; genus Crossaster; species Crossaster papposus. Next base: position 426,169 of record JBAIAA010000875.1, read on the forward strand.
ACCGGATAGTACGGAGCCTAACGTCGATCGGTCGAAGTATAGGGCTGAATAAGTGGCATGCTAAACCGGCGGAGTGCTGCACCAGAGGGACCAGACGACCAGACTTAAGCATTTTCATCCATCTCTCCGCCTTAAAAAGTTCGACACGTGAGGGGTTTTGACTGTTTAGATCTCTTCGTAATACTCGCCAACTTGTACAATATCCTGATAATCCTACTTACATTCAGCTCTTTGAACTTTTCAACTTACCCACTTCATCATAGGAGAACCGTTAACGACTGCTCATTAATGTATAAACATATTCACAATCACTTCAGTCTAACATATGTCAACCCATTTACTCTTAATGTCCCTAATCGGCGTACTAGGTCAGCTCCTGAACACATTTTGCATGTTCCATGGAGTCGGGTTGAGGCGACTAAACGAGGTTTTATCTCAAGAATTAGTCGTCTGCCTACAACCAACTTCATGAAAGATGCGATGTGTTTGGAGCCTCAACGCTAAATTGTCTTCGTAGTCAAGTATACAAAGCTTTGAAGTGTGATTATCCAGTTTAAGTCTATTGTCGAATTTTAAAACTCATGATACACTCACTGTAGGTTGTTAATTTGTTACATGTATGTACATAATCTTTTTCTAGTTGTTTGGTTTTACTGTCTTAATGTTTGGTGTAATTAAATATTTTAATCTGTAGCAAATATTTTATTCATTTTGATACCAAATTCTACTTTGTTTTCAATTTTGATTTTTAACTGATGTCTGTAAGTGGCGGTTCACCGCTGTTGGTTTTTTAGGAATAAATAAATAAATAAATACAAATAAATAAAATGCATGATTCACGAGTTTATGGGCTTTATTTTTTTGGAATTTGCGAATAGAAATGAAAGCGATGGCTTAACATTAATTACAAATTAATACCAGTCTTCTCTGATGAATAATTCAAATTGTTGTGATTAAAAATACCATAACAGGGATCGTATATCCGTTTGGTAATTACTCCAATGGCAGCTTTGGATCGTATAATGCATTTTTAGAAACATTTCACATCAAAGTACTGCGGTTATAGAAAAAGATATCACTTTTTATCCCGAACAATTTGAATCTGAGAAGCGTTACTGCAGTGACGTTTCTCATATTGTGTATTACAATGCAGATTATTCTTCCTGCGTGGACATAACCGCTCCAGATTTTCGGCCATATCTCAAAATCGCTACCACCTTTTGAAATGAAATTTTTACAGGTTAGTTTTATGGTATATATCTATAACTATATAGGATTGAAACAAACAGTAGGTTCCAATTACCAAACGTTTACGATCCCTTTAATGATTTATGCCATAACAAAAATATTAAAAGGCAGTCTAGAATGCAAAAATAGTCTGGCACCATCATATTCAACAGGCCACAATTTATCAAATACATCCAGGAAACACGACCAAAATGGCTTCCTCGCGAATAAGGTTCACTGACACGAATTGGTATAATCGATTACTGGGCGGCACGGAAATATGTACCTGTTTGTCATTCGACTGCTAACTGAATGCATTGTTAACCATTACTCATCATTAATACCTGATATAACGACTTGTCGTCGTCGTGTACTAATGCTTTTCAATAAAATCTCCACTCAACGTTGGTTACGTACTCTATGATTGAAACTGGCGTGTCGGAATCATGAGGGGAAAAAAGATATGAAACTCGCCTATAAATAATATTCAAAAGGAGTTTCCGTTGACAATTCATATTTAATATCGTTTCATCGACGTATTTTAGTCTTGGTAGAAACTCCAGCTTTTGCGATACAAAAGCCGTAAAAACCGTTAAAAAAAACCGTAAAAAACGTACTATAAACTGCGCCGAAATTTATATGGAATATTTTAACATGAACTGGAGTCTATAGTTTGACACATACAGCTGCATTTCGTACGCCATTTTTGAAGCATTCTTTTTAATATTATGACACTTGAAATTATGCTGATTCGGCATTTTTAGATGACTATTTGCTCAAACGTATTTGCCGCATCCGGGAGCCGCAATTATAACGACCGGTGTATTACCATAGCAACAAATTGTTAGCTTTTCCTTGACACCCTACCTTCCCGGTTGATTGTTGTGTGTCTTTGTCGTATAATGCGTCAGTCGTCGGTCTTGGCTGTATAGTTACGTGTTAACATAAAATGTAAGGTCGGGTTTCGGTAATTATTGTTACCCCCCTGACATGGATTTTACCACGAGCACAGCAATAATGTGGGGCAGACTGGCCTATAGCTATGTGCTTGATTATTAAAAGGCACGGTTTCGATCTCTTCTCAAAAGCACACAAAAACATTGTGTTAAATCAGTTGTTGAATCAGAAAAAGAAAAATGTTAAGAACAAAAATGGCGCATACAATAAATTCAACACACAAGGGAGTTTTTGTGTAATTTAGGGAATACAATTCTAATGACATGCAGAGAAACAAGGATGTTTCTCGAACCACGAGTCTCGCCTACTTTCGAGATTACCCTATTTTACAACTTGACCTCAAATGACCTTTGACCTCAGTATGTGACCTTTGATATCACAATCACATATAAGTTTCTATATCTAGAATGGAAATTGGATTGAACGTTTTCAAAGGAGACCATTTTTACAATTCCAACCTTTTTTAAACAACTTTTTACACCTTAAATGATCTCTGGGATCAGTATTTGATCTTTGACACGACCTTTATGTACATGTTACAATAATGCATGACCCAAATTGGACTTCAACTTGACATCAAATGACCCTTGACATCAGTACTTCATACCACGGTTGTTAAAGGCCTTTAACACAACCACGATATGAAGGTCACACTATCGCATCGATGACCCAGGGGTTTAATTGAAATTGTGCTTCAACTTTGCATATAAGACCAATTTTTCGAATCATTTACCAAAATGACAAACACATGTATACAAGTGTGAACATTCCCTTGAATTCGTGTAGTTAAGAATCCTGGACCAAATTTCACCAAAAGACCCATTTTCCTCACACTATTAAAAACTTTTCAACCGACATTTGTGACTGCGAAACCCTAAAGTGTTCCTCTTCACTTTCCCCAAATATAACCCTAACCAATTTAAAAGCTCTAGACTTCTATAGCCCTTTATCAAAAAGGTAAAAACCTTGTGTGGACGTTGCCTAGTCCGCACAAGGTTTTCAGTTTGTGTATTCTGTGGACATATTTTGATTGCAACAGCGTTTTCACACAATTCCACACGGCGTTTGCAAGGTTGATACACAACTACCGACACACAAGTGCGTACATAGAAATAGTGATTGTATAGTCTTTTTCTGAACTTCATTCAGTCGAGAGCGAAAAGTAAGAAAATGCACTTGATACCTAAATTCAAAGGTTGCCCTTCTGCTTCAATATGGTTTGCAATGACGTTTTGATTCATCATTCTGGCTCGTCCCAGATTCGGCTAGGTCAAACATTAAGCTCAGGAAGGCATTCATTAGACGCTGCAGTGCAAACATGGTCGAACGGTTCAGTGGCGTCCCAGCGAGAACGAGAAAAACAAATTCACGTTTTTTTCTCTCGTTCTATAGTGACGCAAATTGGTTAACTCGATTCAAGACGTGATGACCGCACTCGACCATGCATGCACAAGTCATCCCGACCGTCCCACGTGGAGACACGAATAATGACAAGTAATGGAAAATGTCTGGGCTGGTCTGTCTACAAACAATAATTTACTCAATGCTTGAAGAAAAAACCTAGTTTCCCTTTCCCCCCCAAACATCCTCATACATTATCTGAAGAGGGTGAAGCGTAGTTCATTATGTTAAACGTCGTGAGGAATATTGCTGTCAAAAAGGTCTGTCTTGTTCTGTCATTGTTCTGTGTCGTCGTGTCCTAAAAAACCCGTTACATACGGAGATAGTGTTATTTGCTCTTCGGAATCAGCAATGTTCGCTCGATTCAGGGTAAACAACTAAATGGTATTTTAATGGGACGATAACCACGGATCTAGTCTGGGCATCAGACATTATACCCGTACAAGATAACGTCCGATATATCTGGATGTGTTAATTTTATGGTAAACACTTAAACAGAGAGAGAGAAACCAATGACAACCCTAACCCTAGCCTCACCAGGGCCAAATATTTGATTTTGAAAGTATGGACAAATACCCATAGGTTGACGCAATATAGGAAAGCGCCTGCTGAATGGGCAGAATCTTAAGGCCAACACGCAGAGGCTTGTTTTGCCTAATCACTGAACTTGCCCGTACATCATAGACGCTCATGCATCAAATCACAAGTAGAAGCTTCGTTTTGTGAAACCCGTCAAATAGCTTTTCCACATCTCTATACCCTAAAACGTGTCCTGTCACCCTCCCTGTGATGGATTAAGAATTCCATTTTCGCCAGTCCAGAAGCTTGTTTGCCGTTCGGTCGCAAACCGTCAAGTGTACGTTTTGGTAAATGTCCCGCCAACAGAAAAAAACAAACACATACAGAATGTCCTTGACCCCTTGACGACGGTATTACCGGCGTCCAGCTTCACCCTGCACAGGATTATACGCATGATTGCACAGCAGCGTTTGTCCAATAGCTGTACTGCACAATGGACCGAGCGTGCAGCTGCCACACAGGCCGTGTTTGACGGCATATAGCACCGCTGCGCAAAGTATTTCGGCTGGATAGTGGGCCGCGGCTATAGCCGCTTCCCGTCGTCAAGGGGTTAAAAAAGGTGACATTTAGCATTCCAACAATCAGTTATGCGTTTCGGTCTGGTCTCGTCACGTCGGTATCGGTCCGTTACGGAAGGTAGGGTTGCCATAGTAAACACTATCCAACAATATAACATCACGGCGTCTTCTTTAAAAAAAAATGTATTTATGCCACTGGCGGTCGCTGCCTTCTGTTAATTGTCTATTATCGTCTAATTTTAGGCTACCAGTGGTTTTTTTAAACCACCCACTATATATTTTAACCGGGTCATTATAATACGTGTCAGTCCGTGCCTATATTTAGTATAAGTACAGCGAACCGCGCATACACAGGTTCAGACGGCCATTAGTATATCCTTTGATGGTCTAAGCAATCACAATCAAAATTCAATTTTCAATTTCAGTACTGGGAAGAATAAAGCCGGGAGATCCAAATGGATTTTCAATTCCCCCAATTAGGCTACCCACCGCATTTTTTTTGTATACCTTCTCTTTTGGCGTGCCAAGGCAAGAAGCGTGCACGCGGCGAGTCTACAGTCATAGCGCATTTTGCGTCGGTATACAGACTCGGAGTTGTATCGAAGCTTAGAATCGAAGAGAGCAATACGGTGTATATACGGTGTTCTCCCGTTATTTTTAGAGACAGGCGAGATCAGCTTAGTAAACGACCTCCCAGGGCAATACTACAGGTTTGCATTAATAACTTCTCCTTCGGTAGCACTGTGTTAGGTACTTCACTACACACAGCGTCCTTACCCATGGGGTTGTACCGCACACGCGTCGCAGTTTCGAACGCGGACGAGCCATATTTTATTCGGCACATTGTGCTTCAGTTTTCATTAGGCACTAACTCCGTCGAGAGAGTGGTTGTACCGGCACACCCAATATATCGACTCGGCTTACATTACCCGCCATGGAGATCTTATTATAAACGGGGAAGCCGGGAAGGGGAAGAAAACCCCCAGGGGTTGTATACGGCAACCTTCCAAATTTCTGGATTGTGTGACCTACACTGACCTCACTAAGTACCCTCACCCAAACTCCAGGATTTTGTTTATTGTGTGGACCTATAAACGATTGATAACAAAAATACGGTTTATCAACGTGGTCGAGAAGGTTGCACAATTTACTGTGTACAAAATATACGGTGCTAATACCATCCATAAACAGGATATTGTTGGAATCTTTCACGTGGTTGGTTCCTAGTAAGGACCGTTTTAATATCAGGAGTCGGATGTCTAGTCCTCAGCTAGCGGCGGGGCGGGACCTTTTGCGTGAAACATTATCCCCGATCAAGCCCCTCATGATCCGGGATGCGTGTCGCGGTTAAACCCTGACATTTTCGGACTCACAACGATTGCATAAACACCCGCCTGCAGGCACACGTACAACAGGACCACTAGCTGAATTATGTCTACCTCATTTCTTCCCGGTCCGTTCTTATTAATCTCGTGTTATGGTACACTTTGTATTTCCAATAGGTAGCCAATTTTGGGTTTAACAAGGTAAGTTCCTTTTTATGCGGTCAGGGAAATCGGTGAGCCGTGTGTATCAAAGCTGAGTCAGTACCCGGGAGCAAGAATGGATATAGGTCGAGCAAGATAGTCTAAACTCGCGGACAGCCGTTGGCACTTACATAGTGTCTTACACCCTACCTGGTGTCTCAGAGAATTGAAGTGTAAAACCTCAATTTCCTCTTTCTGTCGAAAATGCAAACCATGCAACGTATAACACAAAACAAAGCATGTCTCTGTTTTATCTTTGTGTGTATGCGTGCATATCTCTGTTTTATCTTTGTATGTATGTGTGCATTTGCCGCGGACACCGGCAGCCTGACAGCATTCATATTTGCCAAGGGTACCGGCAGAGATCCGAGCAGACAGTGACGAGACCGGATTAAAAATAAACGTAAATAGGAGCGATTAAATAGCAAAAAAACATTTACTAATAACTTATATCTCGTGCAACGGTATACAGATCCGAACAAAGATAGGTTCTATCTATATCGATTGAGGGTGCTGTTCTTTTCACGCGTAGCATTAAACTTGCCAAAGTGCTTTGATCGCTGTAATCCGCCCGTTCGGTTTCCAACATGCACATTTTGAACGGGCACTGCACTAGCACAGCCAAACAAGGTTATAAAAGTGAAACGATTCGCCGAGAACATGAAACTAGACGCGAAATCAGTAAATCTTCTGATGTAACCGATGGGTCATATCGAACCCAAGCACACTGACAATCGACTGGCGTTTTTTTAAAGACTGGACATGAGTATATTAATAAAACAGCCTTTATAATATATGGCATTTTGTTGGCCACAGTGGAACGAAATTATCGCACCTACATTCGCTAGCTTTAGCCTGCCTCTTTATTTTCTCGTTTTATGTATATGTAGAATTATTGTGTTGAAAAAACCTTTAAAGTATTTTACACAACATGAATATAACTTAATCATGGTGAATCTCACTTTCAGACAGTTCAGCCATCCCTATTAGTCGAGAGCTCGTCATGTATGGGTGATTTTAAACCGCGGATAAAACACCAATTGGTTTTAAACACTTTTCGGTGTCACATTACATTTAGATTCTTATGAAGTTTGGTCCACATGACCCTGTTATTGGTTGAAAGCCTCACGTGACATGTGCAGTGCTACCAATTAATCCACATTTCATAGTCCGAAATACACACTTCACCGGTGCCGCTGCATGCGTTCTTCGCCACAATACCCCACACCATACCGAGCAGATAACGCGCGCGTCAATCTCCATAAAAGGATATTTTGTTGAAGTACCGCGTAAGGCACATAGCTAGAGGGGTGTTTCACAAAACATGAAGTAACATTGATTTTGGTTAAACTTGATTTGACTTTCTGATCGAAAGGTATTGATAAAGGAAAGAAATCATGAGTTGGCGAGTTTTATTCAAGTACGTTTAAAACCAACCAGCACACACATTGCCGACCCTTATTCGTATATTATTAACTTAGTAGTAGTATTCCCTTATTAACACCAACTGAAGATTCTTTATTAATTTTTAACTTCTCTCCTCAAATTTGAAGATTCAATTCAAATCGAACGCCCACACTAACGGCAACCCCGTAACATTTTAGCTAATTCAAATAAACGGTTGTGTAATTTTATTGCATTCAGTAATGTTACACTATCGTCCGTGAAATTGCACGTTGTTTCCCGTATATATAAAAAATAAATAAACAAATTTCCGTCGACCAGCGATTAAAAAAATGAACAATTCGCAAGAATGACACGTCCGAAATTTTACGAAAATGGTGAAGATAACGTGCGCAAGACATCTCAAAACTATAGTATGGGGAAACATTAATGTCATCTTTCATGTTCAAAATTTCATTAACGTGTTTGTGTAGCCTACTTATTGAAATACAATTTTCATTCCTCACTAAATTAGATTCTATATCGACAAGACTGTAGTGGTAAATTACAAGCCGAACGCATCTGTCGGATATTTGTTTTCTTCGTGTTGATTACGGTTTAACTACTGGGGCCAATTTTTTAAAACATGTAAGCACAACAAATTGCTTAACAAAAAAATCTTGCTCAGTCAAAACAGGTTACCGGCCAAAACTCTATGTGCTGTTCAAGCAAAAAACAACTGAAAACCAGTCACAAACAATATACATCACCTACAAATTGGTTTGGTAACCCTGTTTTTGCCAAGAAAAAAATTGTCAGACTAAGCAAATTGTTGTGCTTTGTAGCTTCATGAAATTGGCCCCAGAAGGCGTGTTGACATGGTTCGTATGATCCATTAAAATAAACGGGGGTTAATTATTTATGGCCATGGCATGCAGTATGTTTACCGTCTCCCGTCCGTTAATGGAGCTTCACGCTTCAATAAGGCCACACGGACCGACCAAACTTCCAAACCATACTTTCGGGTGAACACTAATTGTACGGGTTTTGGTTTTTTAGAGTCGCTCTTATTCGCCGAAGATGAAGAAAGATGGCATCGGAAATGATGTCTTCTTATTTTTTTTTCTTTCTCTGCGGTTGCCGCTGCTGCACTGCTTACGTGTCGAGTTTGACACGGCACTTTTGGCGTCGTTTCCGTATTTCGTGTCCTCGGGATAAAAAAAAGATAATAAACTCGTCGTGCACTCTGCTTGGAATGCGCATTTCGCCGAAGGTTATTGTGTCTGTGGGTTGAACAACGCGGTGCCTCGTTAGTTCAATGGTAACTTAATACATGTACGCCCTTGTGTATTTAACCCTAAAAATATGCATGGACAATTTGATAAAATATCCACAGGTCTTTATCAGAAAATCTGATACCCGAAAAATACAAAACGGCTGTACATAAAACTTGATTTCAAAAAATACCTGTGTCGTCATTAAACATGTACAAGGTTTATAATGATGACACGGTTTATTTTGGTTATGTTTTTGTTATAAAACGAGCGCATAACAATGCGTAGCGGTGGCAGTATACGAGCAATTTTAGGCAGACGATATTTCTTTATAGTGATTTACTAAACTGAATCCCAAGACCGTTATGGCGAGAAATCAATAAACAAATCATATGAGACCAACCCCAACAGTTTGGCTGCCCAGGGGCCGTACCCCGCCCTGGTGATCTTGTTGTTTACTGGACTGTATGCAGTCCAACCCGATTTGATGTTTTACTGAGTACAAACAAAAACACGATAAACTCTTCTTCTGACTGCATCGCGGGGCTACGCTCTCAAAGTCCAAACAAATTCATCGGTATTTTGTATACAACTGTACTACAATTGCCGCATTCGTATAAGGGTCTTGTTCTGTATATCTGCGTATATCTGCCTATACCGTCCTATTCAATGTGATGACAAATTAGCGTGTTTGTCGGGACAGATGCTCCGCTGCTCAGTTGCCCGAGTGATATGAATTCATCATTTCGAGCCAAGGATGGATCTACTGATGTTGTCGAGCGTAAAAGGTTAAAAGCTTGTCTCTATCCATTTATTGGAACGGCCCTCCATCTCTCCCCGGAGGCTTTATAATATGAAAGACGTACGTTCAGCGCTCAAGGCCACTTTTCGCAAGGCTCACATCCGCCGCGAGCTCTTATTTGATAATTCTTCGTCAACGAAGATGATGAAATGGCTATGAAGTGGTATATAACGCACTGAAAAACGGAAAATTGTGGGAGGGGGAAACAAGAGTTTGGGCACGACGTGGCATCGGCGAGCGGCGAAGACGACCTCGCCAGTTTTCTAAGGTTTTTTTCTGAACGTATAGGCCTCTGCCAAAATATAAAATTTATAGGGTTGTATTAAGTGTCTCGCATGAGAACGGTTGTTAAATATAAATTCGTATCAAGCACCTGTTTTTTTCACAGAAGCCCTCGTACGTGGAATAATTGATGTACACATCATAATTGTGTACATGCTATATTCATATATTTTTAATGTTCCCAACTGTGTTTACGTATATTTCCGAAGGACGATAATGTTAATTCGTCTGGTGCGCTGTCATGCACGCTTCGGACGTGCTTACGTGAACACTATCAACAATTGTTGATTGATACATTCACAGCAGAATTAAACGTCTTCTCGTCGCGGTGGGGGAAAACAAAATTGCTGCACGTCTGGTAAATCAACAACAGCGGTAGCGCAACAACATGTCCTTTGCTTCCAGAGTTAATTTGAAACCCAATAAAAATAAACCTAAATGTGGTACACGTTGAAGATAATAATATTAATACAGAAAGGTGAGATGGTTTCTTTCTTTTTTCTTTTGTGGTCTGGTTAGGTCGTCAGTTACGGTTGAAATATTTAGAGCTGCGCTAATTAGAACAACATTATTCCGCTGACAGACACTTAATTAAGAGTAGTGTCAGAAATAATTACAATAACAATGCTCCCGTTTCGGTAGCAAAATACTGCAGTAGAGGTTTTTGTTTTGACTGACTTAGTAACGGTGCTATGTCCAGCTCAGTATTTTGGGCTACGACTTTGTTAACACTGATCTGTTATAGGACAAACAGCCACAGCCAGTTAATATTACGGATACAACCCTAGACACAGTCCTATAAATGTCCAATGTACCGTCAACGTCATTACATGTATCGTGTAGGTTTACATATCATAAAAACACAGAAATAATTGCAATGGTTTGTCGGTATATATATGCATAATTATGGTGATGTAGAACACCGTAACTGAAAATGGCTATAAAAGCATGATTGCCGATGGCTTCAAAATGGTTTGCACCAATTGATGACATCAACATGTTTAGTAAATGAAAAAAAGCCGTAGAACACCGCATAGACTGTATTTCGATATTGTTTCACAAAAAACCGCGCATACAAAATTGGAATGAAATGCACGCATGTTCTTAATGCAGAATTATTTTTCGATCAAGAATTCCTCGTATAACGAGATCGGCGATCAAACGCTTTGTTTTTTCTCCTTTTTTTTATCTTGTGCGGCGGAATATGATTTTCTTTATTTCACCGTCTTTTTGTGCTCCACGACTTTTCTTTTTACGAGGTTGATACAAAAATTAATTAAAATTGCACAATTTCAAAATTGTCAGTTGCAATTACAGAAGTACTCAGTTGTACGAAAGTAAGTAGTCGAAGCAGAGAAACAAATTCACGTTATATCTGCCCGAAGGTTTTTTTGTGACATCAGTCATTATTTGAACACACGCACACAAAAATGATGCCCCCAGCCAAAAGTCTATCGAAAAATTTGTTGGTTCAGAATTTATAACCTGCATGGACATTCATCTTATTTTTTTCTCCCATGAGTGTCTCTTGCAGAAATTTGAGCTACCATTACAGTCAAAAACCGAAATGTATACGATCATTTTGCCTGGATGTACTGTGTGAGCTGATAACGGTTTCATTTTTTTTATTTTAAGCAAAGCCCGAGAAGGGTTACTAACACGAGTAAAATAAATTCACAGAGGCTAGGCATTCATGTCATTAGCAGCGAACGGTATCCAGGGGCGATTTCGCAGTGAGTTCAGATTTTAAAAAGCGGAAAATGTCACCTTAAAACGTTGACGTATACATGTATCGGTTTTCTCGAACAGTTTCGTATAGAAAAGCGTTCAAAATCGTTTTTCAATGTGCATACGTATATTCAAGCGATTTTGGTAAAGGCGCCAATTCTGTGCTTGTTATTCTCTTTCAGGGCGTTCAGTTTCGTTCGATTTGAGAGACATTCGAATTTGTTTGACATTCAAATTCGTTGGCAAATGTTAATGCTGTTCGAGTGCACGGATTTAAATAATTTGGATGGTTATTTTGTTCAAATCGCATGACGCGAAAAATGTTGCGCGCTCGGAAAACAAAATTGAAAGATGATTTGAAGCAGCAGGAAATGAATGACGTGGTGATTAAAAATGGACGCCTTTTTGCCGGAATTGACTGAGAAAACCTACATTATTTCGAATATCGCATTTCAAAATCATGAACCAACAAATTATTTATGAGAACGGACGATTACACTTATATACAATAAAACTACAGTATTTATACCAGTTGCAGCAGTCCAAAAAGTAACCAACTACACTTTTCGGAAGGAAGGATATTAATGACACTAACTCCCCGTGAAATTATTCCCGTTGGTATGCTGTCATTTTTAAGAAAACTGTAAAAGTTATTTCCAAAGATCCGTCTCAGAGACGAAATTTTGGAAATGTCCGCTAGAACTTGGTTTGTAATCTGTGAACGGTGCGTGCAAATGTTAGCACGACGCGCGCGCGCGCATGGGCGCTGTAATTGGTCGCTCCAGTGCTTGACGCGCGCAGCTGTAATCGGCCGAATGGGGTCGCAATTTAAGTGCCTCGGCAAACTTTGAATTGAAATCGAAATCTTAGAACATTGTTTTTCCAGGAATTGGATTTTTGAGCACTTTTTCTGCTTCAAACTATAAACAAAAAAAATGCACATATTACTGATCGTGGGTGGCTCATTTTATGGTCATTGATAAATGACTCAAGTCAGACTATTTTGTTTATAACATTATGCCAATTTACCTTTTTAGTTTCTTAAAAAATAAAAGCCGTCTATGCTCCCGCATGACGGGCCAGGTCATATCTCCTGGGAGTAAGGTGAACCAGCCACCAAATAAACAGCCTCGTCTGCCAAAAATAAATACAAAGAAGGATATGTACAGTTGGCCACCGATGGCCCCACGGCGTATACAGCCTTTCTCCTTAGCTTGCTCCTTTACAGCTGCAAAGCTCTCCTGCCAAAGCTTCCGGACCACCTGGGAATCTTTAGCAGGATTATGCAATGCAAAGAGTCGCTTCGTTGAGAGTACCTTACCTGTCAAAATAGCTCGCAGCTAGGAAGATAACACCAGGGGTTTGATAAGGGCAGTGACCGTCTTGTGCGTCTCTTCCAGCGCGCGGGTGAGTGAAATGTATTTGACGTCTGTCCTGCCCAAGTACAGTCTATTTACAGGGCTCGGTTTATAATCAGGTTTCCACCCCTCGACCTGACTAAACAGCACCACAAACTGACAGTTTAATCTGAAGCAGGGGACTCCTCAAATTCAAGTCAGCTTACTTCTTCTTCTTTTAACACCGTACACGGTATTAATTGTTTTGGTGAGTTTGACCCTTTTCGTCAGCAAAACGTCACATTGACGTGTCGTGCGTCCCACTTTTGACCGACGAGCTCTTCTCCACGGAGCTGGGCTGGAGATACGTTGCCATGCTGGACTGTGGGCGCCTGTCATGCGCAAAATTGGTCGTGGACGCCCCCGGCGTGTTGACTTTGACGCAGCCGACGTTCCGCGTCTCCCGGAGGCATGGCACCCACGGCATGAGCCTGTTGAACTCTTTGCGGAAGTTATCGTTGAGCCACGCGTACAGCATAGGGTTCAGCCACGTGCTGGATATGGCGAGCAGATAGACGACCACAAAGATGATAGGATCTAAGGCCCGAGTGTCCACGTAGAGTTCTGCCACCAGAGAGAACACACAAAAGGGCAACCAGCAGACGGCAAACACCGTCACCACGGCTGACAGCATTCGGTTTGTTCGACTTCGCCTTCGGTTTTCCTGGGCGTCGTTCTCTCGTCTCCGAGCTCCTGGTTTCACATTTCTCATTAGCTTGACCGCTATGCTGGTGTGTGCGACAGTCACTAGAAGCAGGGGATAGACAAACTGCAGAACGAAGATTGCTATGCTGTAGTTCCGGCGGCCCTCCAGGTTGTTCCACAACTCCATGCAGTAAATCCCGGAGTCGGTGTCGTTGTAAACAGTACTAAAATCAATGACATAAGACTGCAGGGCAATGGGCAGAGTCATAGCAATCGACACCACCCATATGACAGCTATGGAGATGAAACACGTCATTCTTGTGATTGGGCGAAGAAATGGGTATACGACAAGGCAGAAGCGGTCAATGGCGACTGCGGTGAATGTTAGAGAGGACACAAACACCATGCAACCTGTTATCATACTGTAGATGCGGCACAGGGCCAGGCCCAAGAGCCACTGAGGAGTCAGCCAAGAGGAGAGCGTCAGAGGAGCGCCAAAGCTGCACAATACCAGGTCGGACAGGGCCAGGTTACCAATATACAGATTGATGACCGTACGCATCTTGGGCCGTCGAAAGAGCACCAAACAGATCAGCCCGTTGCCAAAGATGCTCATCAGGCAGGTGATGGCGAGGCAGATGATGATTATAGCCCTTGCCCCAGGATTGTGCAAGGAGTTTGGGACTAATTCGTAATCCGACTTGTTATCGTACATGGGTTGTCCGTCTTCCGCGCTCCCGTTCGTCATGGTTGCTGGCTGGTCAATTCCCCGATGCGAAAACATGAAATAGGACAATAGTTAAGTTACGTGTGTTCATTGCCCCTTCTCTTCCATCAGACTAAGACAGTCGGCTGTGGCAACATAGTGGCTTCGACTGGGTTTTATAACCGGCCCGTTAAGCCATACAGGTGAGCGCTGACGGCCGGCAGCTTGTTTGCCTGCAGAATATTCATCAACTCCTTTTCGAGTGATGTTACTGTCCAGACCAAGTTCTGCAGCTTGGCGGATCGGTAACAACGCCTGCGGGTTCTCAGACCTGAGTTGTTGCTGGAACATAAGGCGAGTATCTAACATGTCCTACCGCCGTCCAATAAATTGCCGATCTCTCCTGCTAACCCTTTTATAAACGATGGCATGTTCAGTAAACACAAAACCAAACGGCATCACAACAACTCCAGTTGATCCGATGAAGCCACCGCATATGTTAATTGGGATTCGGACCGAGGCGACTGTGTACAGGGATCCCGCCCGGCAGCACGCCACATTGCAGAACACAGCCGCGCGTAATGACTGGGCCGGCAACAAATAAAATGAACTCGTCAGCAGTGGTTAATACCGACGGCGTAAAGTCAGGAGTCACGTGCTCGGCGCGCGCGCGCGCGCGCGCAGGAGCTACCGGCTGTCGTGATTGGTTGGCCCTTTGCCGGTGTGAGCGTGATGAATTTGCATAAGTTCCCAACACATCGCAGGCGATTCAGCATTTGTAATCTCGCCACGCTTCAAACCAACAGCGGACGCGTTTGAAAGATGCATTCGGTCTAGCAACGATTGCAGACAGACTTCTTCTAGCGAGTGCTGTAGTACTGAACAAATGCGGGTTGAAATTCCTTTTTATCATTTTCTTCTTGTGCATATATGTTTATTGGCCACTTATTAAAAAAAAACACACAACACACACAGGGGTATAGGCGTACATATGTTAAATGTAGTTAGTCCGTAATAGTTTGGAGTTGGCATAGATCATGATGTAAATTCATTTTGCAAATTGTCAAATCCTGTCCGGATAATACCTAAATACAAAAGCAAACACTGGCTTATATTCACAACGTGCTTATTTTGGGAAGACGATCCCAAAGAACTACAACTAAACCGAGGGACAAACCCCTGGGGAAGATATACACTGTCATCTTCTACATTTGGTTTTGGATTTCGTCTTAGACTCTAATTAGATGGATGACAATTCACAGTATTTGAAAAGGGATACCAGAGAGACGGCAGAATTGGCGAGGCACGTAAACAAACATTTATCTTGCAGATTCCGACGACATATTATTGGATGTACTGGCGTTCCGTGCTTGCTTCCTAAATGATCTAGTTATATACCTGTGGAGAAAAAAATCCATACATTTACATCACTTAACACCCTGTGCACAGACCCTGTGAGTTTGAGACTGATCGAACCAATTCTGTGTTTTCTCAGTAAATGCTTTGATATGTTCTGAGCACAATTTCACTTGTTAAGACATGGCAATGCTTTCTGATGGCTGATGAGTCGAAGTAGGGAAAATGTAGTGATGTCCGTGATGTCCCGGGGGGTGGGGGCGGGGGCGTTAGTTATATTTATCTTCGCTGTCTTTATTACATATTGTTGTATAAGAAACGGAATGCAGCTTCCGAATGAGAATTTTAAATAAGTGGCAATGGGCCATGCCATGACACTTTAATGAGGTGCTGTTCGGTAAGTGAACAGGATACATCAATGATACTGTGACGTCTAATGATTAGCAAAACAATTACAGACCAAACTAAGGCAGGTCTACACCGCCTTATTTAACGACCTTGTACATGTACATCATTGTGGTCGGACGTAAGTTGGTTGTGTTTTACAGAAATGCCCGAAAAAAGGACAACCTCCCAGCTTCAAGGGCAGGAACAATTGACCCGGAAACGTGCCACAGATTTAGTGAGAGAAACCCTACTCATTTACACTGACGAAAGATTTTGCACTAAATGTCAAATGAAGTAAGATATGAGACGGGGAAACCCCCCCCCCCCCCCCCCCCTCATTAGTGGCGGTAATTGTGCTTGCGGAATGTTGTGGTTTCTCAGGAATTCTTGTTGACTTTTTAGGGGGGGGGGGGGGGTTGCGTTAGGTAACAATAGTCTAAAGAGTGTATGGTCTTATATCGTGCTGGGTATACGAAATATTATCGTTCGGAAGAAGAAAAAAATACAAAGAAAGTTTTTCTAAGTTTTGTTTTCTTTTATTTTGGGCACTAACTGGGTTAAACTTTGCCAACCACTGCCGATGCTAAATACGTCGCCCGCGAAACTAGGAACAAGACGAACATGTACTGGGGATCCGTTTGTGTGCGCGTACGTACATGTGCGTATAGGTTCACCGGAAATCCTGCGCGCCGCGGGCTCTACATACAGCAGCTGTTTTTGCTGCTCCCGTTACCGCAGCGCATCTGCGGCCCCTGCGGCAGACAGGCGAATCTTGACAGGGAATTAACGATGTGATACTGACTCGGCGACATTTCGATTGCAGATCGTAACTAATATTAATGTATAGTGTCAATTTCAAGGCTCCTTCTTAACACCTGTTAACGTCTTAACTTGGCTGTTGGTCCCCTGTCACCAGCCGTGTCCCGAAAAAAACAAACTACCAGCCGCACCAAAGCCTAATATCCATGCAAAGTGAAACACAAACAGGACCCGACTACAACGCAGTCAAATGGAAACATTTTATACAGAAGCCTCGCCGACAACGCAAACTACTACTTTGCAAGACGATCGGCAAAGTTTAAAGGGATCGTATACGTTTGGTAATTACTCCCAAAATTAATGGCAATAAAAACTTACTTGGTAAGAAGTACAGCAGCTTTGGATAGTATAATGCATTTTTAGGAACTTTTCACTTCGAAGTACTGCGGTTATGGTAAAAGATATCACTTTTTATCCCAAAAATATTGAATCTGAGAAGCGTTACTGCAGTGACGTTTCTCAGATTGTGTATTCCAATGGAGACTATTCTTCCTGCGTGGACATAACCGCTCCAGAATTCGGGCAATATCTCAAAATTGCTACCACCTTTTGAAATGAAATTGTTACAGGTTAGTTTTATGGTATATTATATAGGCCTAACTATATAGAATTAAAACAAACGGTGGGTTCCAATTACCAAACGTATACGATCCCTTTAACTCGGTTAAACTTTACCGACCGTTGCGCGTGCTGTCTGCGCAGTACGCGTAAGCTTAACGGTCGATATGGAAACCAGGCATAACCCGGCAGTCCGACTGTACGTCGCAGAAGGAGATATCATATTTATCTACTAATAATGCCTAAATGAAAAAATATCCTCTCTTTTGTGTTGACCATTGTGTTCTCAGGAATTCCATTTAGGTTTCAAGGGGGGATGGGTTAGGTAACAATAGTGTTGAGTGTGTATAAGGTATAGGGATAAGAGGGGTACCCCTCTGCCACATATCGTGCTGGGTATAATTATAATATACACAGTTGAAAATATATATATGCAATTATTGAACACACAGAAGATAGACCAATTTCCAAAAAAAAAAATATCAAATTCATGCACGCATAACTATTGACTTTTTCCAGGACTATTTCCATTATACCCCTGTCAATCACTCAGGTCCATCACGACAGGTGCAACGCGCAACCACTGTTTAATTCAGTGAGCTGCAGAGTCGGGTTCAAAATCAATTAGGAATAATTCGATTGCTGCACGATGCAACCACATTTTAAATAATTTCCACAGACAAACCAACCGTACTCTTTTGCCAGGAAGACAACAAAAACTAATGATGTACCACGTTATTAAATCGATCTTCGTGTGCTGGCATCAAACACTTGTGTCCAGGGAGAAAAAAAAGTTTTCCTGTTCAATGCGGATGGGGGCGCTAGACCTTTGCTAGTGATGTCGGAATCTGGTGATCGTTGGATACCAAAACAAAAACCGTATTGTATAGTACATGTAGGAAACTTTATTCGGGCGATTCACAATGCAGTGCGCCACCAAGCGTTTGACTCAAAAGAGCCACTTTTAAACTTTATGGTCGACTTCTTCCGTATATCATACTGTAGTGAAATATATATTCTTCATTGTTCACGCGAGGTACAACACAAACATAAATGTATCCGGAAGCGTCGTGATTAAAACAATGTTATTTGCAGAACAAAATTGGAACTTTAATCGTGCGCGTCCAAAAAAGACGTAAAAACTGATGAGTTCATGCAAAATGAATACCGTTTTTCAAACTGATGCCGACTTTTCCCAATGATGCACTGCGGGTATAGCAGGATTTGCGCCTCCAACGGCAGCTTCTAGGTATTGTGAATCGCTCGAATTATGCAAGCACAGTGCGTTTAATGAGTTCTGGTCAAATGAACCAAAGGATAAACGACATCAGAAAAAACGCTCATTAAAACAACCTGCATTGAGATAATAGTCTGGCGAGGATGTGGTTTTAAAGGCCGGGTGATATTTCAATGGGAAACCTACAAAATCGAGTTGGTATATGCCTATACTGTAGAAAACAGTGTCTGTTTTAACGGGATTTGATGCCCGGACAACAGAGTTAAAAGCACCATGGAGCTACCGCTCTAACAAGAATGGTTCTCTAATCACAAGTCTCGCCTACTTTCGCGATTACGCTATTTTTACAACTTGATCTCAAATGACCTTCAACCTCAGTTTGTGACCTTTAATGTCACCGTCACAAGAAAGTTTTCATATTGCATTATGGCCCAATTTTGATTGCAATTGAACCTCGTTTTTACAATTCCAGCCTATATGTTAGAACTTGACCCCAAATGACCTTTGACCTCAATACCTTCCCTCTATTACAAAACCATGATTTGAAGGTTACAACATTGCATCCATGACTCAAGTTTTATTGGAATCGGACTCAAGTTTGCATATAACAGCATTTTTTTGAAACTTTAACCAAAATGACACATACGGACTATACGAACAGACGGGTTGACTACGTACACTTTAGACTTTTTCTGAACTTTGTTCAGGTGAGACAAAAAGAAACACAGAAACCTCTTCGACAACCATTCCTCCTCGCATTAAACCCTCATTTTGCTAAAGTAGCAACTTAAGGCACTTTCCAAATTGCCAATTATCATTATTCCCTTAATTCTCTTGGCAGGCGGTATATATAATAATAATAATATTCCCTTTGTCATGACAGTATTTTTCCACTGCTGTTGTATTACCCGACTAAAAAAAGGTCAACCGTATTACTAGTTATCCCCAGTGCCTTACTCCAGATAATCCTACAAGGTACTTGGGGATTATTTTGTTCCCGCTTGCCCTTGAGGGAGAAGCGCGCTTGTTTTCTTTGGCATCGGGCAATCATATGTGTGTCTCCCGCAGCAAGTAATTACCCCGCGTATTTAGGTTAAGTTACGACAAGTCCCTATCCGGAGCTCAGTAAACCGTGTCATATGGACAAAGACGGAGGCTTAATAAAGTAGGTTCTACTATTTTGTAATGGCACGATGGGGCGATGATGCATCATTTAACACAACATTACTGAGTAAACCTCTGCATTTTCCCTCGGACACAGCTGGCGGACTGACAGCATTCATATTTGACAAGGGACACGGGTGCTCATTTTTCATTGACTATTTGTGGTATCGAAGTAAATTTATTGTCGGAGTGAGTTTAATTTAGGGCAAAGTAGGGATCTGAGAACCTAAGTGTCTTACACTTGGTGTGGTGTAGATACGCCCAGTTATGATAAATGCCCGTAACCATTCAAGGAAAAAAATACGCGTATCGGCATAGTCCGAGTATCAGACATTAACGTACCCATACGGGATATAACGTCTGATATATCTAGACATGTTAAATGTATGCGACTTCGTGTGCCAGCCAATCAGGAGTCGACTGACGTCATTTGGAGCAGATATGTGGACAAAGCTGCTGATTGGCCAAATTGGCTGCTGTGTTTTCGTAACACTAGAAACTGGTAACGGGACACAAGATATCACACTGGAAAGCACCTGCTGAATGGACAGAATCTCGAGGTCGAGATGCAGTCTTGTTTTGCATAATTAATCACCGAATCTGCTCGCATATCACAGACGCTCGTCCAATGAGCGGATATTTCAAAGACTAGTACCGACAGAGAATTTTAATTAGTGCTGGATTTTTAAACCATTACGTAATTAGGGGCAATTAAATGGCAAATAAATGATGAATTAGTAACAGCTTGTGCAACGGTATTGTTTGAGTGCTTGAGGGCGCTGTTCTTTTAACGCGTGTAGTATTAAACTTGCCAAAGTGCTTTGATCACTGTAATCCGCCAGACATATTTCGAACGGGCACTGCCCTAGTATTATTGTATAAATATAAATAAACTACACAGCTAGACTATCAATATATACTGTGTATAGGCCTAGATACGCGACTGGTTTGAAATGAGGCCTTATCTAAAGCACTACAATCCTATAGTAGTATTGATATAGATAATTTATATCAAAGCTTTTGTCGATTTCATGTTGTGGTAAACTTGCATTTTCGTCGTGTTGCACTTGAAGATGAACAAGTTATTAACGTTTGGTCGAATTGTCTACACATACAGCTATTGAGAGCTGGCTGGGTGATCTTACATCGGAAATGTGGAAGGTATAACGGACATGATACGTAATAATTTCCAATGGAAATCGTCCGTCACTAGGCCCAAGAGGCACTCTAAGGTGTATAGAATAAAAGAAGAAAGACAATTAAAGAGAAGAAGAGACCTATTCACATTTCTCTTGAACATGGTTAGGTTATAAGCTTATTAAAGACGATAGTGCGGAATGACGTCCAGTACTCTATCGTCTTGCAAGAACACAATGAAACATACAAAATAAGAAGTGCAATGTCAAACATCGAGCGCTCTAACCCGCCTAAATACGCCACTGCTTTTTTTAGGGAAAGTGGCTAAGAAAAAGAAAGTTAACAGAACCCCGAGGACGCCTTTAACTTCGTAAACATAAATGCGTTGAAAGGAGGAGTCTTGATTTAATTTGTGCATTCCAATCTGCCATGCATTTTGTTGCGTATACTTCCTTGTCTTTTTTGAATCACAGAAGGAGGGTGGTTGTGTATAATTCACAGTGGTATAATCAAATTGTTTAAAGTGCACGGCTTTGAAGCACGGGGCTCTCCAGGTTTCTGGCCGAGATTTGCACCCCCGGGATTTGAGCCTGCAGTGGAGAATTCCTCCTATGGCGCATCGGGAAGATTTCTCCACGGACTGTCGTTATTTCCAGGGTGGCCTGGCCGTTTTGCTCTTTGGTTTTTACTAGGGTGGCAATTTATACTCCCTAACTGAGTTATCGGTGTCGAAATGCCAGAGCTTTGCCAGTCTTTGGGGGGCAACGTGCACTATCTGTCTCATCTCGCTTGGGGCGTCTGATCATAGATCTGGGATAGTCTGAACGACACGAGGACGAAGTGGTTTGGGGCCCTCGGGTAGACAACTCGATTCCAGACAGGTACTAGCACATTCGGTCAGTTTAAAGGTGTGCGGACAACCATCTACTCTCTGTACACCTATACTCCCTGCTTATTTGAAGCAAGTTCCAGTTAGTACACGTCGTATGAAACGAAAGCCTTGCTCATAAAATACAATCTCTTTTTGTCTTTAACACAACAAATACAACGATACCTGCATTTTGCATGTTAAAATCTTAAGGTTTAAAACAAAAATAATACCCAACTACATTCGCACTACTCAAATGAAAGATCTTGCTACCCACTCTAAAACCCTGCGTGAAATCACTCATGTGACAGGTGTCACCAGACAAATGAATATTCATGGTAACCATAGGCGTAGATTACCGGGGAAATAAGTGGATTACGTGGATTACACCCGACGAAGAATACAAAGTTAGAATACAAAGTTATAATGTTTCTCATTCTTAGTCAAATGTTGGAGGATTACATCCCCCATCTCCCCAGAAATCTACGCCTATGATGGTAACCTCTAGCAACAAGACTCACTAGACTTCTAAATTCACATAATCCTGTGGCTAGCTATCTATCGATCACCTCCTGGTCGAATTTCAACGGGTGTGAACCCTATTGCTCTCAGGCTAAACAAAAACATGTCACTGCATGTGCATCTGGCATAGCCATTTTGAGGGCGTGGCCTGTGGTTTCTGTGTGTACAGCATGCACAGGGCACAACCTGGAAAGTGGTTTTGCTTTGTTTTGGTGGTTCTCAAGTGCTGTAAGCAATCTTCTAACGTGGTGAGGCTGTTAAGCATAATAAGTACAGCAATTTGTGAGCTTTAAAAATATCTTTAACCAATCATAACTTACACATATCACAAAATTGTTCAAGATTGTTGCCGACATCATAAAACTAACTTTGCTGAAAATATTTAACAATTTGAAGCCTACTCATTTTTATAATTCAGTTTAAAGGTAATTTTGTTATGTATTTTCTTTATGTTTCACGCTACGATTTTGATTTAATTTATGAAATGGAGACCATTCAAATAGCTTTAAAAAGATGTACAACTATAGATGCTAAACCGTTTAGAGATACAAGTATTTATAGTTTGGATGTCATGCTAAGGTGTATTGACCCGTATCTCAAAATCTAACGAGCCTTATTACATGTTAATATAAAGTATGTGAAGTATACATGTATAATAAGCCATTGATAACAAACAGGGCACATGTGACAGCTGTCATGATCACATGGTAAACGTCGCGGAAGTGATGCTATTGATACCACACTGTGAAGTTACGATGCTTGTAGTTGGAAAGACTTCTTCAACTTTCCACTTATTGGCCTTGCCCACCTTAATTGAAACAACAGTGATGTGCATTCACACCACCTTCCACTAGAAAGTGTCCATTGAAAAGGGTTTAAATTTCACATTGGGCATAAGAGCAATATACATGTACGTATCCGTGCGGGACGTTTCATTCGTGTTCCATTTTCCTAGGCTGTTTATAAATTAAAACGGTGAAAAGTCAAGAAGGTTCATAACCTAGTTTTAGTTTCCGATATATAGCCCGGAGTTTTCCCGTACACCGGAGAAATCCACTCCATCTGCGTGACCTATTTCATGTCGTCTTGCATCACATCCCGTGTGAGATGATTTAAGGGTAAAGGGAAATACCAGGACCGGGGGGCCGCCAGAGTTGTGCGCACTACAAGCCTCCCGTGCGTTGCCGGGCCTTCAATTACGCAAGCAAGATGGTAAACTCGACACCAAGGGAGACTGTTGCAGAGATCCCATTACTGAGCAGGTGAGTGTATGTGTGCCCTATATCCACGAGGGAGGGAGGGAAGGAGGGTAACATAGCGTCTTGATAACACAATTTAAGAATGTCAGTCTGCAGGTGCTCGAAGATTTTTGTTGAGGGGTGTGGAAAGAATATTTGGAAAATTGAGGAGCACGAAACCAATTCTTTTAGTTGATGAGGTATTTCATACCCAGCACAAGTGTATAAGGGAGAGGAGGAATCCCCTTGTACTTATAGTCTCAGGGAATGGGATCACCTATATCCCCACGCCTACAGCCCCTGAATATGGGATCTTTTATATCCCTGCCTCCACAACCCTCCAGCCAGATGAGATGTTCTGTACCCTCCAACCTGCACAGCATCAAGCCACACCTCCGCTCTAAAGAGTCTTTCACCCGGCATACCGTAATTAACCTGAGCCAGCCTACCCATCCCCGGATGAGACCAAAGTCCTGCCGTTGGGCATAAACTTTGCTCTTGTCCCCTAATCATCTCCGGTTGAAGAGATCATCCGACGCACCGAGCCCACCCTCCGCTACCTTGACAAGTCTGCTGCCGACGAGATCCGTCTGCAGATCAACACAAGCCCTCCGGAAAAACACACGCCAGCCAAGCTCAACATCTCCAGTCAAGATCGTTCAGCCATCACATCACTTTCTTCGAGCGGACAAGGGCAATGCCACTGTCGTCATGACCGGGTATGACCGCGAGGTGGCGGACATCCTCAGCTTGGACTGCTACCGTGAACTCCGGAAAGGCCCCACATCATCCATCGACAAGAAACTGTAAGGGAAGCTCATTTCCCTCCAGCGGTCCGGCAACATCTCCCTATTTTATGTACAAACAGCTCCGGCCATCCAGCTCCAAGTGCCCAAAATTCTTCGGACAGCCCAACATCAACAAATAGGAGGTTCCCCCTGCGCCAATATACTTCACCCCCTGGTGGGCAACACCAAACACAACATCAGAAACTCCAACCAGCAGTTCGCCACCCTCATCAAAGGCATCACCCTCCAGCCGGACGACATTATGGTCAGCTTCGACGTCGTCTTTTTGTTCACCAATGTTCCCACTTCCGATGCCACCACCATCTCCAAGGACAAACTTCAAGCAGACCTCACCCCCTGACCAGCTACATGTTCTGCTCCTCGCCTGTGTCAACTCATCCAGCTTTCGGTGGCGGGATAAATTCTTCAAACAGTCGACTGGAACCTCCATGGAATCTCTATATCCCCAGTTCTGGCCGACATGCATGTTCGAAACGTCGAGTTAATTCCCTCCGGTTCCTTTCAGAACCACACATCTCACTAAAACGAAATTACCACATGGTGTTACCGCAAACTACTTATCTTATTGCCTTTTTGCCATGAAAACCTTCAAATCTCCTCTCACATGCATTAGCACAGCTCAACTGTGTGGTCGATCTCAGCAAGTAATACGATGACACTTGACTCTAGAGGGCTCTCTATACCTCAAACCCGGGTTTCTATTTTGCAGTGTATCCGGCTCATTCAAGACTCTCGTTGAATTAATGGTTGTACGTGGAAAGTTATCTTAATGCAATCCACTTCTGAAGGACCAAGAGTGGCCTTATTGGTCATACTACCATTTAATTATAACGAGGTCTTGATTGGTTCCAAAACTCCCCGCGGAGGATTTAGGATTGTTGGGATTTAATGAACTCAAGCCCCCCTCTAATCACCCGTTTCATCACGATGGCGTTCTAATATAGATGACGCTGACCAAAATTGCAATCAACTCACCAGGTAAATCAAATTGCTTGTCTCGTAGTCTGTTTTCCACCTTGAAAGTAATAGAATTGTCAGCGGCCCGATAATCTTCGATTTGAGTTGACACCGAAACTCGCACGATAACCCGCTGGTAAACAAGGGCTACGTTGGTAGGCCAGCTGCGCTCTCATTAGATGTAAATAACCCAGGCAGGGTTTAATTGGAGCCTCTCTGGAAGCTCATGTGTTTATTTACATAACTTGATTCGGGATCTCTCAGTGGGTTGTGATAATGGTTGGTACAGAGATGACAGCAATAGCCCTATGTGTTGATGACGCTACGATGTACGCACTGTTCACTGCAGTGCATTGGGGGTCGCCTCCGCGGCGCTCGTACTATTTGTTCGTACACAACTATAATAGCACTTTCCATGCTTATTTATTTTCTCGACTCAGTCGCTGCCGAGAAAAATCGTCTGCGCAATACTCATCTGTCCCATTCCCCATGTTATTTTCCTAGAACTGTATGTCAGTGATGAAACTGCACATTTCGCTGTCTTTAGGCGCAAATTATGTATTGGAGAAAATAGACTAGGCCATTATAAACAAAAATGCTCATTTTAGGGCAAGGAGAGGTTTTTTTTGTAGAAGTTGGTATCCTAACTAATTCTGGGGCGCTGACTTTGAAAATTATGAATACCAAGCCGAATTTTAAGTTAAAAGGGGCATTTCGGCAAAAATATTGCTTTTTTGTTTTTATGGATATCCATATGGCTCTTTGCAAGCTAGGTGCTATTGCACTAGTGCGTTCATTCTAATCTAGCCACGCAGGCCATCACCAGCCCCTAATTTTAGCTCTGCGCAAACATTAAATCAAATTTGTTCTTACAGGAAGATGCCTGGTCGTGTTGATGTTTCCGAAACATTTTATTTATGTTGTATGTGAACTCGGCGGGGGGGGGGGGGGGGGGGGGGGGGTGGTGTGGAGGCGTATCTTGAAAAACAAGTAATCAAATTCCCAAGAGCCCATACGAGGAGCCATCTGATAGCGTCTATAGATTTGATTATAGCAACTTTTACCACAATCTCTCTGAAGGATTTGTCGGGGATGAAGGGCGGAAGAAGAAAAAAACTGAACACATATAGGCCGGGAAAACCGGAGTATCTTTAGAATCGAATTCTCATTGTGGAAAGAAATGGCGCGTGTTTCTTACAACACAACCTTTCCTGCAGGTCAATATTTTTCAGCGTGCTCTTTTCTAGATCGTTTTCCATATTATCTTTCACATTATCTTGTTCTTTGTGTGCAGGGGGCCCGCTCTCACAACTGGGAAGAGGGGGCCAAGCAACAGAGAGGCAAAAGGGCGTGTACGTTCCCAGGTTTGTTTTGCCAGATCCGGTTTGAATAATCGTTGCATTCACGTTTACAAGGAAGGCGTATATGAACGGGCGAGTTTGGCGCCCTGCTGCCTACGGCTATAGATGCCCTATGAAATCGAGACCATTGCGTATAAAAGGCTTCAGAAACAAAGGAGCGTTTCCGGAAAAGTATTTCATCATTGTGCATGGACAAAGAAGACGTCAACCAGGGCAAGTCTTTGAAAAGGCTCCATTTCCATCTCAAAATACCGCTATTTATATTGTTTTTAGTTAGATAGAAGTTTGTGTTAAAAGACCTATACAGTGCCAACAGACGATGTCCCGATATAACACCGATCCATTTGGCCACGCCCTTTGAACAAAATTGACTTATCACAGTGCATGATCATTTAGGATTCGTCAAATGGACGCCATTTTGACTGACATATATTCTTTACTTTAGTATTGTTTACTGCACATGTGTAGGTCCGAGGAAACAAAAACATCGCCTCCGTACGACTTTGCTGGTATATTGGTTGCAATGTAATACTGATCTTATATTCAAAACAGAAAAAGCTGGATGAAAATGCCTTTGCTGGCCAAACAAATCTCATACAGTTAAAGTAAAAATCTTACTCTACTAACAGATTTTCAGTTTATGCTACATTATATATTGTGTAACTCGTGGTGCATTGCGCGTTATTTGACACATTGCATACTTGCGTTAATTTTAAGTTAGATTAAAACATTCCTTTCAGAAAAAAACTAAAACGTCACTTAGGTATATTTGTATGTTGTAGGTGTGGTGTCAAAGCGCTACGTTCTCTTGATAACAACCAATAATATAATAATAATATCATAATATAATAAACCAATAACACCAATAATATTTCCATATTCTCAGCTTTGCTTGGTTTTACACGAGAAAGCTGACCACGACAGGGGCACAGTTTGTGCGGGAAATGCAATGGCGCGTTCACGATCACCCATCAGGCGTGCCGCGCGTAACAACATGTAGTACACACCATTTGCAAATTTGAAAAAAGGAAAAAAAACTACTGATTTATTATGAATTACCTTACTTGTCTGTTACAGTGAAAAACAGTCTCAAGCGTCCTGTGAAATCACAGCACCTGGTGTGCTGTGGTAAGAAAATTGAATTATGTACACTGTCATTATAATATTAGTCAAAATAACGTAAATTAGTCACATGAGGCATCATTTTGACTACAAAAATAGTCAAATGATGCCTCATAATGACTAATTTACGTTATTTTGACTATTATATGTTGACAATGTATCAATTTTCGACGATTTCCAGTCAAAAAGTAAGTTATTTTATAATGATTCGGAAGTTTTTTATTCCGCAAATGGTATACCTTTAACCGATCGACAGAAGCTAGTATACGTACTCGATTCGGTTCGGGTAAATGGGCCGGCGAAAAACTTCTATCTAGACGCAGATCTCAACAATATGGGCGCGCGCGACCTGCCTGCCGCCGCAGTCGTGGCGTGCGATAAGAGCATCCGGCTGGATGTAGACAGCGACTGATTGTATATCTACATTACTCGAGGTGGTGGCTTTACAATCCGGAAAATGAATTCCAGTCGTTACTTGGATTTTGTTTTTCTCCTTCGCTTCTTTTAGCCAGGCACAAATTTAAGCGCCAGGTGTCTTTTGACTTTTAAAAAAATGTTCTTAAAGGGCTATAGTATACCTTTTGAAAGGTATATCAAAAGGTATACTGATGTCATTTTGTAGGAAACAACTAAAAGAAGTCCCCAAAATGCGTCTAAGAGATGCATTTTTTGAACATTTTATCAGCATTTGCATGGTTCCAAATCGAAATCTTAGAATGTTATTCTCTCAGTATACATGTATATAAACTACTTTCAAGATTTAACTTTTAGGATAACTTTAAGGATGTATAGTGTCCTGCTATTGTCATACAAAAACAAATACGATGGTGGTTTTTTTTTTTTTAAAGAATTTAAGATCACTTTAGAATGACATCGTCGCCGTCGCCCCCCCCCCCCCCCCAATTTTTTTTTACAAATGTTTAATTAGGTAAAACAAAATTATTTGTTGCCTTCTTATAATCAAGTTAAGAGATAAACTCCCCTTTTGGAATCGGTCTACTCGAATTTGTATGTTTGCAGTAGTAACCCCAAAACAGAAAGCTCATTTGCATAGATGTGGATGTCCTAAATAGAAAAAAATTAAACACAAATAAACCACAAGGAAAACTGACCAGTTAAATTCGCATAAATTTCAAGGTAAATAAATTGTCAAGGCTTGACTCGAGTCCCGCCTTGGAGAAAATTAAACACTCACACAAGTCAAAATAAAATGGGAACAAATAATGTGTTTTAGAACACAGCCAGTCGTCTTTAAGCTTTTCAATCTGAATTGATGTGTCCCCCAACCCCCAAAGTACGCTAGAGGTGATGCGTTCCGTACATGCTACAGCACGCGTCACGTCCGTAAACTGCACGGGTCTGACTCCCGTTGATCCGTGGGCCGTTTACCCCGTGGGGCCGCTTCCTGCGTAAGTGGCACTCAATCGTGTATGTTTCTCTTACGAGCCGATCGACGGAGCGACAACAGTTGCATTATCGGTGGGGGTGTGGAGATCGGTCGACCCCCTTTAGGGATAGTGGTTTTACTTCCGTCTCATACCACTGGGCGCTGATCGAGTTCTACTTGTTCCGCTCTCGAATACTCACCGGCGGAGGTAACAACGTAATGAGATAATAAACACACATAGGCCAATGGGGAAAAACGGGAGGCGGAAAGTGATACACCTTCCCACCTTCCGACCTTCCGACTGGTCCATTACATTCATATCTAATACATGTACTCTGTTCTCCACAACACAAGCCCAAGAAAGGCTTTATATACATCTTTTACAAAGGTAAAATGAGAAGTTAAAAACGCCCACTGGATACAAACTCCGATCACCTAATCAGAAGCTAGAACTTCTTCCATCCAGTCCACAATTCTGCTGCCATGTCGTCGGTAATTTAAACACCTGATTATAACTTATTCGCTACACAAGCCTTGGGCAGCATGAATATGCGTAAAGGCCCAGTCACACAGGGCTTGCGACCGAGTTACGACCTAGCCGCGACCAAAAAATGTTTCAATCCTGGGCAAATCGTACAAAGAGCGTGCGACTGGTCGCAGAGGTCGTGTGACATCGCCACAGCAAAATCAGTCGCAGCAAGGTCGATGGTCATGTTCAAAACTTCTGACCTGCGATTCCAAATCGTAAGAGGTTGCAGACAGGTCTTACATGGTCGTACCACCAGTCGTGCATGCTCGCACCACCAGTCGTGGATGATCGCGGGTCGTACAGTCGCACAATTAGTCGTGCAACTGGCTGAGGTATACACGACTGATCGTGCGAGTGGTCGCAGGTATTCACGATTGCTCGTATGATCAATCGATACCTGGGACTAGTCGCACGATTACCTACGACTGATTTTGCGATTAATCTTTTCCAATCGCTTGTGATCGCACGACCAAGCGTGCCACCAATCGTACGTACCAGTCTTAAGAGCAATCACAGCATAGACCGCTATGGAGATTGTCGCAAACATTGGCGATTGGTCGTATCTCTGCCAAATCGCACCAATCGCACGATCAAGAAATTGTACGATCCATTGTGACTGGGCCTTAACGCATAGAAAGAGCGCCTTCTTTTGAGTATTGTCAGATCCCGGTTAGAGAACAAAATCTCCACCAGAACAGGTCCTTCGTAAAGTCAATATTGACACTGCCTAAGGAAAAAAATCGTATATGAAGAAAACAAATTGCTAAATGATACACACGTCTAATTTCAACTATACCGCAAAGGATACTATTACATTATAGGTGGTCTTCCAGGGAATGGGTTGAAGATACGAAGACTGAACCACTGTTGAAAATATCAATCACTGCTCAATCCAGGCACGACCGTAAGACCAACTGTTAACATATCATTGTAAAAAGGTAATTAAACGGACCCCTTTAGAGCCCACATCACCCCTTATTGTGCAGTCTCTGCACTGGCTCTCTCTAGACGATGTGCCCTCTGACGTCACACGTTTACATTCGTATTCAAATGTGCCCGGCAATATGCGCACACATCGTGTTTTGCATACAATTTGGTTGAGGAGTGACGCCACAGGTCAGACCACCTTTGAATTATGTGACCTCTGATGTCGCCTCTTAACCAAATTTATGTAAAACACGATGCGTGCGCATATTGACGGGCACGTTTGAATATAGATATAAACCGAGGGCACATGGTCTATACTTGCTCCCATTGTCTGTATGACTTAGCTCTTCAATACAACATTTAACTCTCTATACCATCCGCCAAGGCGTCTGAGATCTTCATATGCTTCTTATCACCCACACTCATAATTTCTGGGGAGATCGATCATTTTCCCAAGCTGGTCCTTATCTTCGGGACAAACTGCCTCTCGCCATTCGTACTCTCTCAACCGTTTCTGATTTTTTCAAGTTGCCCTGAAGACTCATTTGGTCCAGATACAATATTTAGCTTAGTTTCATTTTAATTGTGCAATTTTTTCAGATTTCTTGCGATTGTATTGAGCCCTGAGCAGCATTCGTGGCGAGTACCGGCGCGCTATGCATATTCATAATACATTATTCTTTCCATCGCACAAACGTGAAACATTCATTACTTGTTTAACACACGCCTGAATCATCCTCGTCATTCGGTTGGTCAAGCGCGACCAATGGTGTGACCGTGCAATGGAAGCCATCGGTGAATAACAACTGTTATATATAACTGCCAACCAGATCCATGGTCAGGATTGGTATAACCCACGTCATGTGACATTCATTGTTATTCCCATTCACGCCGCGGCTCAAAAGGTCCCATTCAACCTTTGAGATTTACTTTTCAAAGTTAGACTCATCCTCGTTCTCGCGGCTGTTTAACAGTGGACCCTCACTCCAAAACACGAAAAAGAAGGTTGTGACCCGATTTGTGCTGCACTGCGACCACAAACCCGACCGGCGACGTCAACAGATGAGCCAACGTTCGCGGATCTGTATGTCAGTTATATAAAACAAATACTGAGTGGCTTTAAATTGTGAAATGAGAGGAATATTATCACGGACGAATATTACAATGACGTAATCAACTATCTACCAATCAGACGACGGGGATTTTGTGTGTGCAACAACGACGAGTTCTACAATTACGGATTATGTATGATATTTTACATTTTGTTTAACATATAGGCCCCCCCCCCCCCCCCCTAGGCCTATTTTATACTTCTTTTTTTTTTAATCCGTTTCAATCTTACCGTCTTTGGGAAGGAAAGGGAATAAAATTAAACAAAAAGAGGTATCGAAACAAGGAGGAAAACAATAAACTGTGTAGGGCTGTATCACATTCCATCCTGCAGCTACAATGCATTTTTCATCGACTTCATCGTTTTAGTATGTCTGTCGCGGCATTTTATTAACGCCTCGTAAAATTGAAAAGTCCAGATTTTACCGAGCGATAATATATCTCCGTTCCACTCTAAGCCACTCACTTTGTATACTATTTTGTGTGCAGTGCAGTAGCGCCATGCATCAGAACTAATTCACTGCACGTGATCAACGATCTACCAATCTGACGACGGGGATTTGTCCTGGTTTTGTTTAAAAAGTTTATTCACCGGTGAATATAACTTCTATTGCACGGTCACACCATCCCATCGGTCGCCGGCGCTCTGACCAATCAAATAACGAGGATTTATCAAGGTGTCGTATAAAACAAACACTAAATGTTTCACTAAATAATTTCATTCGGTTACAGATGAAATGATGCATGGAATCTATCACCTTATAATACAACTATTCTTACCATCGCACTCACAAACTTTCCCGAGCATTGGGACGAATATTACAATGACGTAATCAACTATCTACCAATCAGACGACGGGAATTTTGTTTAGGTACATGTGTGTTACAACACACTAAGAAATAAAGGTTCAAATTTGCACCCTATGGTTGATACAATAGTAGCACCTCCAAAAGGTGCAAAATTAAACCTATTAGGGTTCAGCTCTAACCCATTGCACCCTTAAATGTTCAAATGTACACCCCTACACCCTTTAAGGTTTAAATATTCACCCTATTTTAGTGGGTACTGGTATTGTATCAACCTTTTTTTCTTAGTGTGAACAACAACGAGTTCTACAATTACGGATTATGTATGATATTTCACATTTTGTTTAACATATAGGCCCATTTTATTTTATTTAAAAAAAATCCTTTTCAATCTTACCGTCTTTGGGAAGGAAAGGGAATAAAATTAAAAGACAAGAGGTATCGGAACAAGGAGGAAAACAATAAACTGTGTAGGGCTGTATCACATTCTATCCAGCAGCTGCAATGCATTTTTCATCGACTTCATCTTTATAGTATGTCTGTCGTATGTCAGGTCCACAAATCTCGCTTTGATGAGGGAAATGCAGTCATCATGTCTTGTAGAGAAATACGCGCCTTAGCATAATTACTCAGCATTACAGCGGCGAATAGTGGTACAATTTTACCGCGAAGGTGACGAATTATGCGGCCCGTTAATTAGGGGAGATGATTCCCACACAACCCCCTGTCGTACCCAATTTATCGTGTGACAAATGTGGATTGATACAATGAGACGGATCTTATACTAGTCGGGCTTGAATAAATCATACAAGATGCAAGTTGTTTAGTTATTCTCCTGCTAACGGCCTTGTATAATAGCTTGCGGCACACCATGTACAACCTGGATGTTTACATTGTCGCATGGACGTCTTATATCATTGTCCAATTATAGGAAGGCATACTTCGGCAGGGCCAGCGCAGAGAAGACATAATTACGTTGAAGCAGGGAGAACCGACAGATGGTGTTCACAATCCAATAAGCTAAACTATAAAAGAAGAAGACAGCATGGATATACAGTGGTGACTGTTCTTCGGTTTATACATTTCACTGTTGAAAAACTACAACCTCAAAATTATAATTTATTTCGTTTCTCGATACACAAATATTGGGGGATGATCCTATTACTCACCCCTACTCAAACAATGGAGGATCACACACCCCTCCCCATGCTACACCCCTCCCCATGCTACACCCCGCCCCATGCTCCACGCCTCCGGAGATTTACGCCCATGAATTTTGCGCTCACATCTGGTTTTAGTCAGAGGGTCACTCTATCGCCTGCCATTTGTTTGCCACGATATTATCAAGGTATACACGTACATGTCTTTCTTTCTTTCAAGCCTATTTCGTTCCACTGCAGGACGAAAGCCTCTTCACTAAATTTCAATCTCCCTCTGTCCTCAGCTGCCTGTTGCCACGTAATGCCATTATATGCTCTTAGTTCGTCCCTCCATCTTCTGTTTTGTCAACCTCTTTTTCTAGTTTGGTTTCTTGGAGTCCAATCGGATGTTTTGCATGTCCACCGGTTGTCATTCCTCCTTGCCAGGTGACCTGCCCACCTTCACTTCTTTGATTTATTGGTCTTAATAATATCCCGCACTCTTGGTTTCTTTATCAGATCTTCATTTGTCACCCTGTCCTTCTTCGTTACTCCTATCATTATTCTTTTCATGGCCCTCTCGGTCACCCTTATTTTTTTCTAGACGTATTGCGGTGGTCCATGTCTCGGCAATACATGATATGACAGGCAAAATGCACTGATTGAAAACCTGCATTTTCAGGGATATAGGAAGGGTAGCTGAGTGTGCCAAACTTCACTTAACCTAACTTTTTTTTCTCTTTATCTCCTCCCCTGTGTCGTTGTTGTGGGTGATCTTCTTTCCTAGATTGATGTAATGGTCTACTGTCTCCAAATGTCTTCCCTGAACTGCTTCTGTTCAACTGTCGCTACTAATCATGACCTTTGTTTTCTTGATGTTGATGTTAAGGCCTGCTTTACTGGTTTCGCTCGCAAGCTCCTGAATCTTTCCATGGAGTTTCTCTGGGGTGTGACTGAAAATGAGGATAACATCGGCAAATCTCAGATGGGTGAGTAGTTCCCCGTCCATCAAGATTCCTTTATCACTACATTCGATGTTCATAAAAAGACTTCTTCCAGGGCTGCTGTAAAACGCTTTGGTGATACTGGATTAACGAGTTGGTGATAGTATCATCTAGATGAGCTCTTGCCGTGGGCTCCTTGCATACTGATTTGATGATTTTTATAGACTTTCTAGAAATATTGAGCTTTTCCAAAGCCGCTAGAAGTGCCCGAGGGTATAAGCTGTCAAAGGCCAAGATTGAACCGATATTCCCTTGACTTCTCAATCACTTAGTTTAGTGCATGTAAGTGGTCTGATGTTCGGAAACCTGATCTGAAGCCTGCCTGCTCTCTTGACTGGTTATCGTCAAACTGCTTCTCCATGCGAGCAAGAATTATTTTGGTAAGAAGCTTGTACAGGTGAGGTAGTAAGCCGATAGGTCTGTATTTTGTGTATGTCCTTTTTGTCCCTTTTACGAACATGAGAATGACTTTGTACTCATTCCACTGGGAAGGGCATTTTTCAACTTAAAAGATTGTGTTGAATAGGTTAGTAATTTTGAGATGGTTTCCTTATACCCCAGACCGAGGATATGTGATATGTGATGTTGAACCTCTCCAGGGGCCTTTCCGTTCTTCGTTTTCCACAAAGCATGTTCGTGAGACCCTTTCTGGTAGAATAGGAGGTACTTCCTCCGATCTATACTGCACCAATCTTCCTCAGGTCTCCAATGTGGTTGATCACTGCTGTATAATGTGCTATACAACTCCCTTACTAATGTTTCAGTCCCGTTATTGTCCTTCATGCAGAGTTGCCTTTCTCCTTGTAATTTTCTGTTGGTGGTCTTTGGCCCTTGTGGTTGTCCAGGACCTCCTTTACCATCTTTGATCTATGTTTTCTTTCGAGTTCCCATCTTTTCTTGCGTATTGTACTACATGTACTACAGGTACTACATGTAGATGTAGTGGAATACAAAAGTGTTCACATCTTTACGTTCTGTGTAATTATTATACGAGGGAATTTCAGGGTACAGTGTGGTGTCCTAAATTACACTACCTCCAAATAGGCACTTAGGGAGACAATTCCATAGAGATGTACACAAACTTAAAACAGTCCTAACTTGTTTACCCTAACCCGTTTCTCTAAGATCTTCGAGATTTATGCTATTTAGACCAAAATCTGTCCTTCTAGGCCAAGAATAACTCCCAAATATTGTTTTTTAGGGTAGACACTGAAATGTCTCCCTAAGTGCCACTGTCTCCTTATTACCTAAAAACTTACGCTAAGTTGTCTCCCCAAGTGCCTATTTGTATAAATTGCCGTTTGGTTGCAAGTAACACACATGCATTACATACCTTAATAATAATAACGATAATAATAATAATAATAAGTTCTTATTAAGCGCCTTACACACAGAGTCGCTCGAGGCACAGATCAAGGAGCTCCGAAGGGATCTGATTAGGATTGAGCAGATGGACAGAGACGCTATAAAGAAGTTTGACATGAGGGATATACTGATGGCCGAGTGCGGGGTAACGGGATGACGGTCTTCAAGGAGGAGATCAAGCAACGGATTAAGGAGAAGAGGGCAAAGGTGAAGAGGTACGACGACAGGATTGAGCAGTTTCGTCAGAACAGTCTGTTTAAGTCTAACCAAACAGTTATTTAGGGAACTGAATGGTAAGAAATATAATTCAAAGGAAGTTCTGAGGGCTGTTAAGGGGGCATTTGCTGAACAACAGTATGAAGACATGGAGGACAACGTTGACGGCAAAGAACGAAAGTCTGGGTAAGGTTAGTATCAGAAGAGGGATACTTCAAGGGACTCTCTGTTGCCACTTTGTTTTTGTTTTCTGGCGCTAATGCCATTGTAAATGTTTTTGCGAATGGTCAGCGCCGGATACGAGATGAAGAAATACGACTGCATTATTAATCATCTTCTCTTCATGGAAGTTGTTTGCCAAGAACGAGAGGGAGATCAATTCTCTCATGCAGACGGTTCGGGTACACAGTGGGGACAGAAGTGTGCAGTCTTGGTTTTAAGAAGAAGGTGGACTCCGATGGCATTCTTCTTCGTCCTGATGGGTTGCTGCTGAAGGCGTTCGGAGAGAATGAAGGATTCAGGTATATTGGTGTTATGGAGGCGGACAGCATGATGTATATACGAAGAAGTGAAGGACGGGCTTAGTGAAGAGTACATCAGGAGGGTACAGAAATGTCTCAAATCAAAGCCGAATGGCGATAATATGGTGCAGGTGGTAAATACCTGGGCTGCGTCACTGGTGAGGTATAGCTCAGGGAATGTTGACTGGACTAAGGCGGTGTTGGAATTTCTCGACAGGAAGACGAGAAAGCTGATGACGATGCATCATGGTGTGCTGCATCCGAGGGCTAACGTCAGTAGGTTGCCGTGGACTAAGGGAGTACGAGGCTTGATAAGCGTGACGGACTGTATTGGCATTGACAAGAGAGGTTTTCAAGGGTATGTTTCTCGGGCGCAGGACGGATTGCCGAGGATTGCCAAAACGCATTAAAAAAAGATAAAATGGTCGTCACGTCACATTAACATGGCCGGTATTAAATAGTCCAAAACACCTCTAGGCGAAAATGCATTTTTTTTTTACGAGACTGAAAAATTGCCAGAACGCGCTGCTAATGCACAGATAACAATGCCGCGCCGCGGGAAACAGGGCAATGCCCAGCCACGTGTGGCTTGCCAATTTCCGTGGAGTGGGTAATTCACAAGCATAAAATAAATGTGGGCTCTCTCCCACAAAGGCACGGAAATGCGGCAAGTCCGCTGACCCGACCACATTTGGTGATTAGAAGGAAGTGTTCAGGCTTGCGTGCCTTTGGCCCAATTGTATTTTCATAATGGAGATGTTGTGCCTTACAAAATTATATGAAGCGCATACGCGACACTGCTTGCGTAAGGAAAACACAATACTAACCGTAGCGTTGTGCCTGAATGTATATTCATGAGAAAGAACAATGGCAACTCAGATACATTAAAGAACGGCTTCCTCAACCAACTCGCCAATAGGTTCTAGTTGGTAGAAAGGTGAGCTGGATCGACAGGTCTGTGGTACGAATCCGGCTATCGTTAACTTTTATCTTTTTCTTCGCCAAATGTTCTCGTGGATTATTTTAACCATAGAGCAAGGCTGAGGGAAAACGGGGCTTGGTTACCCGAGTGCCTTGAAAAATACAAGAACCACTACACGATATAGTTTATAGCGGCTTCCCTTGCGCAACCGAGGAAAAATTCGTATTTTTAACCGAAGAGGGCGCTGTATACGCCCTCTAGTTTTTGCAGAGCCCAGTCTCCTTCTTAAATTGTGTACATGTCACAATTGACCAATTGTGTGTATATCACAATTTAAGAAACTGTACATGCGCAATAATGCTGGCAAAACGGAGGTTACTTTTTAAAGAGTGAATAAACAAGTGTATGATGTTCTTAATTACTTGAATTAGTTAATAAGAATTGCTGTTAATGCGGTAATATAATTTTTTTTTCTTCTTTCTCTACCCTAACCCGACTTTTTTTTCTTTCTGTACCCTAACCCGACTTTTCCCTTATCCTACTCCAAACTTAAACCAACTAATTCAAGTAATTAAAGATGGACTACAACGGAATAGTGATAAAGGCTGTGTTGCTGTTTTTTGTTCGAGAAATGTATAATGATTACTAATATATCATTAGTATTCAATAAATCTTGTTCCTTCATGCAAAAAAACAACAAAATTGATCGGCGTCCAGAAAAACTCAGTTTCAGCAAAAGCCCTTAACTCATGAATAATTCATACTTTGTGTGTGACGTACTACCCATGAAAACGCATAGGCCTACATATGGTGGCCCTGAAGGGACTCCGCAGATCGCGAATATTGACGTCAAATTTGACGTCAATATTCGCGACTTTTTTGGAAAGTCGTGAATATTGACGTCAAATTTGACGTCGATATTCGCGATCTGCGGAGTCCCTTCAGGGCCACCATGTATGCGTTTTCATGGGTAGTACGTCATCACTTTTCGCTGGTTTACAAGTCCGCTGGTACTATATCGTGGATTTCATTGTGGTTTTCAGTGGATCTTTGCCGGGAACCAGTACAGGGCGGGAAATTTCAAAATCGAAGAATCGAGGTCTAATTTTTTCGGTCAAATTGCAACAAAATTATTTAGAGAAAAACATGACCGTAACAATAAAGTGTTACCTGAACAAAACATAAACAAGGTCCGATAAGAAATTTAATGTGTGAGTTTTCGTTGTAGTCCATCTTTAAGAACATTGTACACTTGTTTATTCACTCTATAAGAACCAACCTCTGTTTTGCCAGCATTACTGCACATGTACAGTTTCTTAAATTGTGATATACACACAAGTGACATGTACACAATTTAAGAAGGAGACTGGGTTGTTTTTGCAATGTGATTCTCGTGAACAACCAAATTCAATTTGTGAACATTCACGGGTAGGTTGGCGTTACTTATATCACTTGGACACAACTTATATTTGTTAGCGTTATTTATTGGAAATTATATCAGTTTATTCGGATATAATAATTAAAAAGGCCTGTTTATACGTAGTTTTAATGCACCTTTTTGTTCAATTACACCTTGAATTTAAATAACTTAAAGGTTAAGTTATCATGTCCTTAAGCGTCCCAGGCGCGTCCCAGGTGCGTCCCAGGTGCGTCCCAGGTGCGTCCCAGGTGCGTCCCAGGTGCGTCCCAGGTGCGTCCCAGGCGCGTCCCGTGTATGAGAATTAAAACGTATTTCTGGTGTTTAATTTTTATTTCACGACTACGTTTACATATTGGACACACACACTGTCCAATAACAAAGGGTTAATTACAAGTTATAATGTCGATTGTCAGACTTCAAAATACAGCCATTGTTTTACATTTTGTTTGATAACGTAAGGTATTATCCATGCACGAAAGCCGAACATTCGCCACAGAAAGCCAATTTCATGGGCATCTTGAAGAGTTTACACAGCAAGATGCAGCGGATGACATCATGTACTTTGAAGTCGGGGTGTAGGACCGTGTTTTTGAATTCGGTACTCTGTGGAGACCTAAACAAAATGGGGACAAGGGAAGTCAACAAATCTCCACTCGGTATATTTCTATATAGGTCTTTACAAGGTTTTCACAAAATAGATTCATGGATTTTATTCAAAACTAGGGTTAGTGTTTGGGTTAAGGTTAGGTTAGGGTATAACATAGGGTATATTTAGTCCAAATTTCAACCCAGAAAATTTACCGTGGTTGAAATAAGAGCATTTTGAAAAAGACAAAATTGACATTCCAAAAATGTGTACACGATAATAAAGGGATATCTTTGCATGTACTAATCACACGAGAGGTTTATGCAACTGTTTGCTACGAGCAGAAACGTCAAGAAGCTATAGGCGCACATTTCTGGAATCTGTCCTAAAGGAATACCGATGGCCACTGTGTATAGGGAGTGCAGCGCGCGCGCCACAAGGAAGACGACAAGAAACCAACTGATGTTCACGTCACCGGCCGGTGCGCGGGTTGTCCGACACCGAGAGCAGCCGGCGGGTGAACATGGGAATTGCTCCTCTGTGTACGTACCAGGAGCAGGTGGTTTCTGACAGACACCTGCAATACGTTAGATAATGCGAAGCAGCGTCATGGCTATTGTTTTCATATTCTACTTTAAAATCTGTCCATTGCCCTTTGTTATTTACATCAACGGGACAGAACCTATAATTAGCAGCTGCCGAAAGACAATTAGAAAAGGATCAGGCGCATGACTTTATTGGTTGATTAATCACGTTACTGACATGATTTTAATAAAAAAAGGTCTACTCAAATTTTTCGAATTTGGTTCTGCTCTGGCACCACAGTTGCCCTGTGCAAAACAAATTACACTAACATTTTAGTGGAATTCGAACAAGCGCCAAAAACAGACATACCCGAGAAAACCTTTATTCATTTTTGTTTCTGATGAAATTTTTCAAACATTTAGCCTATGTTTGTTTTCTTCTGACGAAACTGTTGTTGGATGTGCTAGTGTAGATAATAATGGGCACTGACGCCTGTATTAATAATTCATTATGCCTGCTATATAAGAGCAATTACATAAAACAATTTACCTTAAACAAAAGTAAAAAAATTGTTTGAAGTCAATTTTTCTGACGCTTGCATGAGAAATGTGGAAAATTACGCAGGTCGGGCGTAACCGGGACACCAACAATTTCCTATTTTTGAACTCCTTATTTATGGACTAACCCATAACGATACATACGAGATTCATTGTGTGAACATCCAGGCGACATATTTCAGCTACTTTAAAGGGAAGTTCCAAGCTCAATAATATTTTACCTAGTCTAAAAGAATATATGGTAACATACTGACTCTTCTTTACTGACTCTTTAAATCAAAATTTGTTTTGATTTGTTATCGAGAACGACACACGCGCTTATTATATTCACGATTTCTTGCCATTCAGGAGTACAAGGGCGCGGCCATATTGTTCAAATTTCCCGCCTCGCCCGGGAAATTATGACGTAGTGTCTGCACCTCAATGCACCATGCTTTATTGCATGTTGTTCGCACTGGTATCCCACCCTGACGCGGCCAACTACATTATGCAGACGTATGTTGTACGGCGCCCGACTATTGCGAGTACATGTATTGCATTTCTGTGCAGAATATCGACTTGGCGCGCCACAAACTATCGTTTATTTTTGTATTTTCTGAGAAGAATATAAAATCTGTGAGCTAGTAATTATGGCATCAGGTCCTTCTCCGTATGATTTTTAGCCCACTTTCACATGTACAGTACACATTGTGTATACACCATGCCGTACACACAAAGGGTTCACTTGCATTCCTTGTGCGTGCAGGGCCGCTATCGATCGGGCTTCGCGTACTCTCGGATGTACCGATAAACCCGAACAAAATGGCGGCTCGCATGACGGTAAGCGCATCGCGAGAAAATCTCTGTTTTATATGATTACCGAAACCGATAACAATGAAATAACAATCAAGTCACAATGGCAACTGACACTCTTTATCATTATGCAATTATAAACTATGGATGGAGTTTCCCTTTAATGCTAAATTTAACAGTCGAAGTCCCCAGGCCAGAAGGCCAGGGACCCGACACACTGTTTCCCTCTCTCTTGGCCCCAGTACCATTAGTGAGTAACGCGCATTGTGTGTCACATTATCGTAACTACTTCTCGTTAACTCAGACCGTACGTGTTTAATAGCGACCCAAATAAAAATTATGTGCACCAAGTTGACACGGCACCGTTTTTTTTTCTTCAAACGGGGCAAGTTCGAGTTGGAGTCGCATCCATTATAATCTACGGCGAGCGTGCGCGCGTGTTGAGCCCTTCTTGACGGAAGGAGGCGCCGAAGTGATCGCCAGACACGATTTACAAATACTGTCTCTGTCTTGACATATTATCTGAGTAAATGCTCCTCTTTCTCCTTGTTTTCCTGCCTATAACCCTGTGGGAATATCGGTGAGTGTCTTGCGACAGAAATCACTATTTTGTGCTTTCAACGCGTGCTATGTCGGGAAATGCACCCTGAAAACTAAAAACATAGGATCGATATGTGTACAGCTGTCACTTGCAGGAAGAGTTTTGTGAACCGGCGTTCACTGTTGCATCGTCACGGCATGTTCAAAACGTTCTGGGGAAATCGGCAGCTTCCTAGTATAAACCAGTTCGCGCCGGGATTATTTTGACATAGACCGGACCCAGGCGCGGTGTTGTTTTTTACAAACCTCGACTGGAGACGGGTTCAGGCCAGCATCTGTGGATTGCACACCCTGATATTTCCGGCCCAGTCGATCGCTCGTTTCGAACCGATCGTTCGCTTCGAACCGCTGACACGGATATTTCCGGCCTTACTCGAGACGTGTTTTAAAATTCCGGGAAAACGTTCCGTGTATACACGGCATCCGACGCCGCTGGGACCTTGTTTGCCGGTTGTCAGAAACACGATTTAGGGATGATACATCGCTAATTGATATTGAATTAATCATAACTCCCTATAACGTGTGTGAAAAATCGTATTGAAATTGAAGGAATTTGGAGTCAGGTTGGTGCAGCCGCGTTCTTTCGTTGCCTTCTACCGCTGTGACCCGGGTTCGAAACCCGCCTGGGCCAATACATGTGTGTGGATTGGGTTTTCAGTCCCTATACACTGAATGGTCTATTTAATACGCAGTATAGTTTACACATTATAGACTGACAATGAGGTCACTACAGTGCACGTCTATGCGCCCAAAGCGACTGTGAGTGACTAGACGAGGTCCTATTTACCTCGGCCTTTGGCCTCGGGGAATTGGAAGGGAACACCCGTGTCCTGACGATTATGCAAAACTAGATCAACCATCTCCTTCCCCACGTTTCCTCCCAAGGGAAATTACTGCTCATCCATTTATCAGCAGTTAGACCATTTTCTTATCAATCGCACCTGGTCCTTTCTGTTTGAGTTTCGACAGCTATCAGGCGCTGCTAATCGTTCTCGCCAAAAAACAAAACAGAACTGGAGGTAGAATGACAGGGGTAGAAAGTAGAAAGTTGTTTTTTTCAAATCCGAGGGCCTTTTCGAATCCCTGGCTTCGTCTTCGTCTTTGGCTTAAGGCGATTTTTGACTCCCAACTGCAAGATCTCCAGCCACATTCTGACGCCTGTTGTGCTTCAGAAACATTCACTCGAGTGATGTGAACCCAAAAGTTAGACTATTTCAATTTTCTTCCATTTCTATTTGCTTCTCAGTAATTCGGAATCGAAGCCAAACCCAAAGACGAAGCAACGGTTTCGAAAAGGCCCATAGTCGACATTTCTCGATCTTAACTCCGACTATTACTATTAGC
This sequence comes from Crossaster papposus, assembly GCA_037893245.1. NCBI lineage: Eukaryota > Metazoa > Echinodermata > Asteroidea > Velatida > Solasteridae > Crossaster > Crossaster papposus. The sequence goes on from JBAIAA010000875.1 coordinate 469,880, forward strand.
GCTGGCCACTACGGACTACGTACGGACGGACTATATGTGTACGTCCGTCGGACTACGTAAATGAATATTGTAGCGATTGCATTATACAATGTAGTCTCTTTCTAAACTTCGTTCAGGCGCCACAAAAAGTGGTTTGGAAAAAGAGATAGCACTATCCCATCAAGTGACACTTCTTCTCTGTGACCTGTATGGCTTAAAATGGATTTTAAGCATGGCTTAGTCTTTGCCGGTATGTCCGATTGAAATGTATGTGGGCGGACATAAGAGATTGACTGACTATGATAGGTTGGATAATCAAATGTGATTAGTGGCGCGAGCAGAGGATTATGTTCGCAAATCCTCTTGTTAGCAATAGCATGCTTTCGTGCCTTGCTGTTTGGGCACTCGTCAGCTGCAGGTGGGTGCACTTTACTGCAGACGGCCGCAGATTTCCTGATAACAGTTTTAATACCCGCCTTCAAACACCCCAAAATATGGCCCCTGTACTTTGTGACAAGCTTTAGCGCCACGCCCACATCACGACCGCAAAAGTTCAATCATGAGCCCATCGTGAAGTCGATTGTGGCATCGCGTTCATATTGCAAGCGAAACTTGCGCGACCCCCCTAGCATGCTGGCAGTATTGGTAGATTACATTTGACCTCAAACTACTATCTCAAGTCATCCGAAGACCCCCTATCCAAAGACTGTCAACACATCAATCTGTCGACACCTTACTTTAATATTTAAAGTATAAGATCTAGATATCCCTCATATAATTATAATATTCCATAATAATTGAAAAGGAAAACACCTACATTTAAATCATTGCGGTTCCGAAGCATTCGCAACACCAGTTATATTACATGTGAAATAAAACAAAAATACCTTTCACAACTACGTGGCAACTGCATGAAAGATCGCTGCATTGCATTATGATTAATAACATGTAGTCAAATGCAATATAGGCCTACTCATATAATAAAGAACATATGTTGCAATTCCTTTATAAAGAAATTGTCAACACAAGTCTCAAACGCATGTGCATTCACACTAACAGCCATTTAACCCACTACAATGATACGTACCGGGCGATAGACATAACCAATTTCAAGTTCATTGGTGGATAAACTACGGTTTGCTAACCAATCGCAGCAGTAACAAGTGTTGCACGTATTATAATCGAAGATGCCGAAAATACTACCACCTTAACCAGTTCGCGCTGGATGACGTATAAAAACGAATGACGCATAAACACGCCAAGTTCAAGTTCGGAAATGTATGTCAGCAGCGCGCAAGGCCGGAAATGCGTGGGTGTGCTTCCCGGCACTTTTAGCCTGTACCCGCTTCGGATCGAGTTTCGTTAAAAATAATCCCGCCCGTCGGCTCGGCGATTTTAAAATAATCCCGGCGCGAACTGGTTAAACAGTATACTGAGCCAAACCTAGGTCCATCCTCATCTCGTGCGCATTAATATTATTGCATGAGGATATACGAACTTCGGCCACTGTCAACAAACAAATTACCCTTTACCTTAGATCCAAACGTTTTTATTTTTCCCCTTGAGTGAACACTTTTTTGCATGGATTACACAAAATAGTGTAAGTCTAATCTGTAAAAGGTACAAGTTGTTCCGATGTCAACTATAGACTACGCGTGGTATATTAACCCTCGCGCTTTCCGCCACAGTGTTTTATTCAGCAGTTAACTCATAAAAATACGCATACACCATACTATCATTCACCCTCTTATGTAGCCTTTTGACAAGGCCTCGTGACTCTGGCTAAGCGGCTGAGATGAGTCTAGATAACTGGGGTGAACGCGCGACCGAGTGACGAATGTCACGAGGCCTTTTGCAATGTAGGTTTCACTGCTCGGCATGAATTATTCATAGAAACATATTAGCATGCCAATACGCCCAATCAGAACGGCGATCTCCCAGTTGGCTTCGTTCGTGATTCGTTCAATATCAAAGCATGTAAGAAAAGGTAAAAAAACGTAAATAAATGTTGCTTCTGAGTTGAATATATGAATGATAAATACAAGATATCACATTTAAATCTATTTTACATGCAAAATTGCAATAAATTAGGAAGCAACTAATGATTTGAGCTAAATATTGTAAGTGACATGATTGGACATTCCCTGTTTGTAAAATGAACTAGTCCAACTCAAATATAAGCTGACGTCACGCAGAGATACGTTCGCTGATTGGACGCTACCATTTCGGTAGCGATTCCAGTTGGAAACAAAGGTTAACATAAGAAATCCAAACCAGATTGATAAAGGCCACTTGTCTGGGCAATTCGCACTGGCGTTCACTCAGGTTTTCGCGATTAGTCTCTTTTTAGTCGCTCGGCCTCTATCAGACATGTGGCCTTGTTTAAAGGCTACCTCTTATGCGGAAGACATTTTAAGGGTCAGTTGTTCAACTGCACACCCTGTGTGCACAGTGATTGTCCATTAGAGATGTGGGCAGAATTGGTTTCTTATAGGAACACATGCAAAAGGTGGACTTAAGACATTTGTACATTATGCTGTTAAACCACAGAAAAGTGAATGGATGAAATTACAACTTGATTGAACACCAATACAAAAACATAAAACATAAAAACAAAAATCTGCATGTCGTATTCTCAAATGAAAAAAAACTGAAAAAACCCAAAACAACAACAAACGGCATATTTAGTCCAAAGAAGACACGAAAATTAGTCCGAATATGAAGGATATAAATAAAGCACAATATTTTCTGATGATTCTAAATATACATACCAACAAAACTTACATCTCGACAAGGAAATTAATCAAAGCCAATAAGGTCATATTTACGTGCAATTTATCAAGCACGGCGAACTAAAACACCATGACATATAGCATAATAAACAAATAAACAAATATTATTCAAATGTCTCTTCTTCTTTTTTAAGAATTTATATCGAAATAAGAGTTCGTTGGGGGTGTTGGGTGTTTGGTTGTTTTGTGGTCACTTTATTTCTTTCTGTCTGTCTTCCACAACTTTCTGGGGATCCTGTAGTTTAAGAAAACACGACATACAAAAACAAACACCCAAATCCTTCTTTTTTTGTAATAATGTTTTAAATAAAATGTTTTACATCAAATGAAATAGATACACCAGGAATATATAAATAATTTTAATGCAACTAGAAATAATCTAGTTTTGTTTTCTTCAATTGACAAGATTAAACAAAAAAGAGAGATATATATCCCGAGTGGGACTAAACACGGATGGAAGATACCCTGCTTAATATTGCCTTTATGTACATCTGTAACACACACCACCGTATGTGAACACCACTGGAATTCTTTCACAAAATGTCTGAACAAAACTGGACCAAGACGAAGTTTATTGCTTATCCAACATAACTATTTATCTTTTAGTTTCCGAGTAAAGTTGTTAATATATCCTATTAATTTTCCCATTGCGTGGGGCTAAATAATAAAAAGCTTTTATCCATTTTAAAATAAAATTAATCCTTTTCACCTTAACATAAAAGTACCTATAACCAGAAACGTTTTATTTAAAATATTTGTCGAATTAGTAACACACATAATGCCAAGTTATTACAAAAATATTTTCCAATTAAAATATGTTACAAATATTTGGCAACTAGCCAGCAAACCAACAGAAAGAGAAAAAAAGGCCAAAACCCAAGCCGATGATTTACACAAAGCAAAGTATAAGAGACAGTCAAATTAGTTTTAGGCCGTTTTCCTAAACCCAGCTTCGTCTTTATTCAGGCTTTGTCCATGCAGTTGAGCAATGGGCTAAAGCCCAAACGGAGCCGAAACCAGGGATTTGGAAAACACCCTTTAAAGGTTTGGACAACGGTGAGGAGAAACAGCGCCCCCAGGAGGCCGTTACCCATGCTAAGAACAAAAATTCAGATTGAGGGCAGTGATTTGATGATCACGCAAGAAAAGCAGAGAAGACGCCTACATCGTGGATTAATACAATTTATTTACACTGGCTTATCTAGCTCCCAGACCTATGTCATTGAAACCCAATGGTTATCGAGTCTGGAGTGCTGAATGGTAACCCATGGCAACGGATGAGAACTGGCGCGCAAATAAATCAGATTAGAATCATTGATGTCAGCCCTCTCCTGCCAATAAGGCATTCGGTGCATTGAACAGTGTAAAATGATGACACCAATTATGTCAAACTGCTATTTAATGAAAATGAGGGATTTTGAGAGCATAATATAGAGGGCAGTACACACTTGTAGCAGTGATGTTGGTATAGTGCAATACATTACAAAACAGCAGATATATAAAACTATGTTGCAACCTTCTTGGGCGCTATGTGCTGGGATCGCTCAATTGGTGGGTTTCGTTTCAATATGTTTGAAGAATATCCAATACATGATATTTGGGGGGATTTCTGGACATAGTGTGTCCCTTAACCAGTTCGTGATTTCTAAACAAAAATCAAGGTGTGGATTTTGCTAGATTTGGAATGTTCCCACTACATTAATGTGTCGTTTCACAGGGGAATTTCTACATGTCAAAAAAAACACCATGGTTTCACGATTGCCTATTAAGACAATGCATGGTTATTAGAGGTGGGAGGGGGGGCCGGGGGGAGTTGACTTATTTTTCAAAGAAAACGTAGTGCGAGGTAAATGCGGGTCAAAGGTCAAGTGTCAAAGGTAAAAATGTGAAAGCCAGGTGGGTTCGCTATAAAACCGTAGGAATCTGTTGCGAAGAAAGGCGTTGTATTGCAAGGTACTACTCACGGCTGTCTTACACTGGAAACTTGTCCAATCAGTTCAGTGTCTGAAAATAATGGTTGAAAAATTCACAAGATATTAAACTAAGTAAAGAGAGAATTCGAATAACTACATGTATATGGTTTTAAACATATCGAGCCAAAGGCGAGAAGCATTAACAATGTACAGGCTCATGAGCCGGTTTTAAACATACATGTACTTGTTCAACATGTACCGGCCAACCACATTTGTATTCCCATTTCTAAATTCCTTTCAGTCAAAAAGTCAAAACAAGTACTAAAACAAATTTCAACGGTTTTGTTCAACAATTTTACCTTGTGTTTTTGAGGAACACCTCTCCAGCTATTTTATTGGTATGCTCCTCACACAGGTGCCCTTATATATATGAAGATTGACGAGCGTGTTCCACCTGCTGCTTGATATGACGTGATGAGTGTTGCAGAGTGATTTGGGACTACTATTATACAAACTCATTGGTACATTGTAGTATTGCGCATGCCGTGTTAAGTTTCAACCAATGAAAGGGTCATGTACCAGTCTTCATAGAAGTCCAAATTTAATGCGACACCGGAAAAATGTTTAAACCTGTCTCGGCAATGTTTTATCAGCCGTTTAAATATACCCCTGTAGTGGGCTCTCAACCAATAGGAATGGCTATAAGTGACCAAACCCAAACAATGCAAATCTGTGATGCAACTTGACGGGAAAATCCTTCACGTAATGAAAAAGTTTTATCTTATTTTTCAAAATCTCTCACATTGTGGTCCGTGGACGCTATCCTACCCATTATTTCTCGATACACCTCACAAAATACTCACTTGACAGAAGAGTAATATAAGGCACTATACGCACAGCCTGCGGCTGCTTGATCATCACGACGTGGCTTTGGTGGCGTCTGGCTGTTTGTACGCCATGCACAACGCGTGATCCCTGACATCACCCCACCCACCGTTGGGCTTGGGCATCTTCACAAATAACAATAATAAATACAAAGTTGTGAATGATACTCTAAAGCGCTTTACATAAATTTAAAAAAATCCAAACAAGAAGTACAAATACCATATGTCTGTTGTATAAATTGGAATTATTTGATTCTAATGTTGTAGCACATGGGCCAGCTGTCTAAATGCGAACAAATTAAAATGATGTAAAAACGATGCAACAATTCAAATTGAAGGGCCTAACAAAACTCTCATTTGCTTTAAATAGTATTTTGTCTGGTGATTTTTGCCAATGCGAGCTTCAATTTTATGCAAACTAAAAAAAAAGAATCTGGATCGATATGGGTAAATTATTTTGCTAACATTGTTTTCCTTACAACCACTTAACTCACGGAAATACTAGAAAATCGCGAACGTTAACGATAATACCGGACCATCAATAAAACGTTTTCAAAAACGAGCAGCTTTCTGCGTTTTTTTGGTCACGTGACATTGGTGGCTACCGGCCCCTCATAATTCATCAGGAATAGTCAGACTTATTTGGTCTGGGAACCTGACTAGGGTTTACCTTGCGATACGAGGCCCGGGTCAGCGGGGTCATAGTGAGACTCTCTGGGAAGAGATAGTCACTGCTTGAGGCTACCACGCTGTCCAACTGCTTGACCAGCTCAGCTGCGTTGCACTTGCCTTTGTGGTGAATACCGCTGTAGGTGTAGACAGTGGACAACAAAAGCCAAAATGCATCAACAACATGGAGGACCTTGAACTATCTTCTAGATTGCTGGGGCCAATTTCATAGAGCTGCTAAGCACAACAATGGTTAAAAACCAAGGTTACAGACCAAATTTTTACGTGATCTTTATTGTTTTGGATTGATAATCAGCTGTTTTTTTGCTTAGCATTAAAAACACGTATAATTTTGGCTGGTAACCTGTTTTTAATAAGCAAGACTTTTTGTGCTAAGCAAATTTTTGTGCTTAGCAGCTCTATGAAATTGGCTCCTGGACTGGGGGTCCAGTGATTTCAGCATGGGTCTCACTAGACTCGGCTTGGGTTTTTGGCATTTCAAAAGGTGGTAGCGATTATCTGGAGCGGTTATGTCCAAGCAGAAAAAATAATCTACATTGGAATACACAATCTGAGAAACGTCACTGCAGCAGTAACGCTTCTCAGATTCAAATTTTCGGGGATAAAAAGTGATATCTTTTTCCATAACCGCAGTACTTCAAAGTGAAAAGTTTCTAAAAATGCATTATACTATCCAAAGCTGCTGTACTTCTTACCAAGTAAGTTTTTTATTGCCATTAATTTTTGAAGTAATTACCAAACGTATACGATCCCTTTAAACATGAAGCTCATTGCATGTACTCACCATTCACCGATATGAAAGATTCTGGGTGCTTTTGGAAGGACAACTGTCAGGCTGGGCTTTAGACAGGTCAGGCCGACATGCTGTAATGTCCAGTCCCAGTTGTAGTCATCGTATTTACAAAATTCCTAAACATAAAAAAATGAAAAATTTAAAAATTTAAAAACATTAAATTTGTGTGAAATCTACCAGAGAAAACAGTGAAGGTAAGAAATGCATTTAATACAATCGTATTTTTCAATAATGGGTTTTGTCCTTAACCGATGTATTCTTTACAAACAAACTGTACAGGAAAAAAACATGAGATCATTAAAAGAATCACTTGGGTGTGACTCGAACCCATAACCTCCCGCTTAACCCCAACCCTACCAAATCCTCCAAAATTTGATTTTGCACACACCATAGGGAGTTAGGGTAAGATGTTTGACAGAAGAACAACATTGGAGAAAGGTAAAATAGGACTTACAGATTAAGGTATATGAAAAACAAAATCGACCACCCCTTCACATTTTTCTTTTTGCACTCTTTTGCAAAATAGCAATTACTGACTTTAAAATCCAAAATTAAGTATGGATTTGGATGATTTGGGTAAAACCTATTCTCAAAAATCAGTTTTACCACTTAAAAGTAAGTTGGTGGCCCATATTTCTGTTTTTTAACCCAGTACCCCTTAATGTTGTACACCATTGGAACGCTCTCGTTTTGCAGAATCCAGAAATTCAAATACATGAATGTTAATTAATGTATTAATTTTATGTCACAAATTTGCGGGTGCCCCGAGTACGAAGCGGTCTTTACCTTGACACATGGCTGAAGTCTCTCCCATGTGCTCCTATCCAAAGCCATGCCCATATTGTGTTTTGATGAATACCAATGTAGGACGTCTACCTGCAAGTTGAACAAAAAAACGAGCCCACGTGATAGCTTAGAATCCAAGGATGACTGTCCGCGGCAATTCTATGGCAACTCGCGTTACATTTGTGACCTGTTCCAACGAAACCCGGACAAAGTCGCACAATGTGTTTTGTCACAATGTACTCCTGAAGTCATTTCGGGATGGATTTTACCATTTTAAGGTTTTAGGTTTTCCCAAGTCACTAACTATTAATCTACAATCTCCTCAAATTTGAACAAAATCCGTCTACCAGAAGTGTGTTTTTTTGTCAATTTTGTGAAACATTTGTGTATAGAAATAATACGCTTTTCTGAACTTCAAAGCTGTTTATCTCATGATTAGGTTGTCAGGGTTTTATCACTAAATCTAAACCCCAGGGAAGATAGGGTGGGGGTACATATGGAAATGATACATCATTTTAAAGCTGAGAACCTAGAGAATTTGAAAAAAGCAAAATCTGAAAAACTATAAAGTCGACTTTGTCCGGGTTTCGTTGGAACAGGTCACATTTAGAGCGAGTCTTACGCCACCTGTGTACTGCAAATCTATAAGCCAAGTGTGTGACCAAGAGAGGGCGCAATTAGCCTGGTAACGGGTAACCTGCTTTGGTGGGACAAGCACTTGTTATTGGCCAGTTCAAACACGGTCACGAACGTCTGTAGATTGTCGTACCAGTACGGTCGCGAAGCCAGATGGCATCGATTGGAACAGATAATATCAACGGGGACTCTTCCGCCTCATTCTTTTCAACACAAGGTAGATACAAGAACAGTCAGCTTTCATTTTCTCCATTGTTTTCATGGAATTACTCTCAGAATAGAATAAATAAAATGGTTGCCCAAACTGACCTGTGTTGAAATAATTACATGTACATGCTCTTCTTCATGACCAAGCACCAACGCGACTACTAATGTACCCCGTAAACGACTTGTTCTCAATTCTTAAATCCTTACCGTATTTCCCCTATCCTTGTACCTCCTACTCTTCTCGTAGGTGCCTAACGTAAAAATATCGCACTCCGGACATTTGCTGTAGAAAGAAGAGCAGAATACAGGATTAAAACCTGTGACGTATAACTCTACTTACATAATGGCCCGTTCCGGGAATCGAACCCAGCCCACATTGGTAAGAGGCTAATGCTTTACGCACAAGCCACCCATGCCCCTTGATACACATGTACTTGATACATGGAGTTACTGTCCACCACTAACCTGCTTTTTAGCTCGTACATCTTTTGCAGCATGTAGTAGGCATCAGGGGTAAGGTAGTGGTCCTCTTCAATAAGCAAGACAAGACCTTTGTGGTTCCTGGTGGCAGCAAGACCGCCAAATACGTGCTGAAGCTGTAGAGAGACATGAACAGTATCATGTAAAATGTCAGTTTCTTTTAGAGGGTGCATTGTGTGTCGGCTGGGCATTGTTTATGTTCAGCCATGCTCAATACCGAGGCCTCCATCTGCCATCATGCTCGACATCTCCCGAAACCTCTTCTTAATGTCATCGGCACTGCCTCAACCCATCGGAATACAATGAGAGTGACAGGTGGACGATTATGGAGGATTCATCAGGCAATGGTGACCCCTCAACTGAACCAATTCAAGAAATAACAGATCCATGAATGGGGGGATTGAGGCCAAATCAAATATTTTCACGGTGGCTAATGGAGGATTTTGCAGGATTGAGGATGGTTTCTAAACAAATTGACCCAGTGGGAGAGGGTTAACCAGTTCAGCAGCGAGCAAGACCGGAAATGCGTGGGTGTGCTTCCCAGTAACATCGGCCTGAACACGCCTCGGATCGAGTTGCGTTAAAAATAATCTCGCGCGTCGGCTCGGTGATGTTAAAATAATCCCAGTGCGAACTGGTTAAAGGGTAAATTAAAATACAACCTTTGAGCGCACAATTAATTTACAAAACACTTTTTGAATGAAATGATGTTAATCGGAAAGAGCATTTTAAAGTAAGATATAAACATCCACACAACCGGACCATCTTTAAAAACTTTGCATTTTGTGTTATTCTTGTATAGAACGAGTTTCGGGGTCCACTTTTACGACCCCAAAAACTTGTACTGTTTGGGTGTAGTTGTGATTCCAGCCGTCAAGTGTGCGCCTTCTGCAGACGCAAGAAACAACATTTGTGCATGGGTGCTGTGTGTAATTTATGCAACACACACAACGTGTATTGTACACGTGTATAATTTTTGTTTTCTCGGGGACGGTAAGACATTAGGTCGTTTTTTTTCAACCAGAGATATTTGAAATAGTTTAAATTATAAACAATCCAAAACATACAATTTTCGAGGATTTCAGGGCATGAGGAATTATCTTGCTACCGTTGCATTTTCACTAAAGCAAGACATTCTCTAGCCTATATTTCTTCTTTCTACCTACCTTCCAGAACCAGTGATGTTTGGTCATGACAAACCGCACCTCACGGTAATGGCCGTACTTGTCTGGATGCTCCCAATTGTTACACTTCTTCTCTTTGGCTCTGGTTAAAAACAAAAACAAGAGCACCAAACAAATAAAATAAAAAACAGTAAGCACATTAGTTTACAGCTATTTAAAAAATACCAACCAAATTATTGTAGAAAATGTTCCTTCTTAAAATTTTTTTTTACAGAATACAATAAAAAAAAGATGTGTGTAGATACACCACCCCAATTCCTCCAAAATCCTCTTTGCAAATTGCAGGATTTTGCAGGATTGAGGTCACTTGGAAGTTGATGCATCAGAGAAATTTGCAGGGTTAAGGACGTTTGGGATTTTTGCCACTGGAGGAAAATGCAGGATCCAGGTCATAAGGCTAAATGCTAGATGATTTTGCAGGACTGAGGTTACTTGGAAGTTGATGCATCAGAGGAATTTGGAGGGTCCGGTTAAGGGCGTTTGGGGTTTTTGCCACTGGAGGATAATGCAGGATCCAGGTCATAATGCTAATGCTGGATGATTTTACAGGATTGAGGTTACTTGGATATTTATTTAAATGAGGATTTTGGAGGATTGAGGTTATTTGTTACTTTGTACTTTTACAATGCTCATGCTCTATGCACATTCTCCATAGAGCTTCAGTCAAGGTGTAAGTTATGTGTCAAAGATAGAAAACATTTGCATACCAATCATGTGTGCAGACCCTTGTTGTAATAGGTCACTTAGCAGATGTTTGTTCCATATTTGGCTGCTTTATAGCTCAATTTGTCGGTTCAGTGCACAACATCGCATATTATGTGTGCAAGTACATACAGGTACATGTACGTACATGTATATGTAGCTACAACTGGCTGAATGAGAACTTACTTGTCTCTTTTCGCGTCTCGTGGGCAGTCCCCGGGATCCTCTCCTGGAAACTCTTTCTCGTAGATTTGCAATAAATAAGGATAAAAAATTTGCATAGTCTGCAATACAAGCCACAAAAGAAAAACCGATTCAAGATTATTTCAGGATTTCGAGCAGACCCAGGGTGAAAAATAATTTAATGGTAATTGCTTGAATTATCAGAAATGGATGGATTTGGGGGTTGTATTTTATAGTAAATATCGTTTTAACTGACCTGTCCAAGTTTTACAATCATGGATGCCGAGAACAAAAAAGCAGTATATTAAGCGCAATCATTTTGCTAGATGCATAGAATCATTATTTACTTTCAAATAAGTACATTATTTCTTAATAATTCGGTAGTAACAACTTTTAAAAAGTGGGATCAAAAAACTATTTAAAAAAGGCAAAAGTAGGACTTCCGCAGGCTTTCAGGAATAATTTTCGCTGATATTCGCCCATGTCCACAGCACATGCATGTTCACACTCACAACACTTGTGCTCCATCCTCAACTAAGCGCTCAGTACAGTACAGTTGCAGTACTGCACTGAAGTCCTTCATTGTGTACTTTCCATGACAATGTGCAACACTATTATGACAAATATTCAATGAGGTTGCATTTTTGGAGTTGTGAAACAAAAAGTAGGAAATACCAGTAGTTTTTCTACCAGTAGAAATTTCTATTTAAAATTTGAAAAATTAATTAAAAATCCACAATCTTGGGAGTAGGGTTTTCTTCAAAGTAACAAGAAACTAAACACTCCTCAGTTGTTTTCACTTCGCCTAATTTTAAAAGCTGTTTGAAGTAACTCGCTTTGAAAGTAAATTTGTAAATGATGAAATATTTCCTGGGTACGAAGAATTGTCCATATTTACCCATACATGTATCGCATACCTGGCAAAAGTCAACAGTTCGGACCAGTGCGTTGATTTCCTCGGAATAATAGTCATGGCTGAATATCAGCAAGGCATCCCCGATATCTCGCACCTGTCGCAGGGAGTGGATCAGGTACCGCAGGTACTCCAGTCTCTTGTGGACCATGACCAGAATGACCACGCTGGTGTTTGATCGCGTCGGAAACCCGGCCAAATTGCGGATCTCCTCTTTGCTGTTGACGTCAAGTATGGCCTGCCGGATTCGCTCCGCTTCCCCAGTCCTGTTAGTCCCGACTTTTACGATGTTAGAGAGCAGCACCTCTGAACCCAAATTCTTGACCCCTTCATCTCTTTGGGATTGACCTCTTTGAGGTTGAACCACGACGACCGCTGCGTCTTGTTTCTTCACCCTTGGGTGCTGATCGTTTGTGCCCTTGTTCAGTTTAACCGGCTGGACAGGGTTCACCACGACATTCGGACCTTGCTTCACATTGTCATTTCTACCACGACCACCACCCTCACCACCATGCTGGTTCTTGTCACCAGCATCATTGGTGACCCTGTACATTGTGTACATTAGGAGGCAGGTGATGGCAATCGCCAGTTTGTGGATCCGCCGTAGCTTCATTTTATATTTAGTTTTTGCTTTAGCGCTTCTTGTGTGTCCTGCCGAAAACACACCCTTCCAACATCAAACCGGCTTCAAATGGAAATGTGGGTTACCTCTGAAATGCAAAAAAACAAAAATAGCTTAGGAAAACCCATGGATTACAATATGCAACAAAATAAACTCGCAGACAAAAGCAAACTTTTGATGTTACAGTTTCTTTCATTTAAAGGTAGGATACACCATTGGTAATTGCTTGAATTGTCAGGAATGGGTGTTTTTGGGAGTTGTATTTTATAGTAAAGTATTTTATTTATTTTTTGTAAAATTTAATTTTTTGGAACAATTACATGATATCTAGCGCAATCATTTGTAAGTCAAACGGAATGGTGCCTTATACATTTTTGGAAGTACATGTAGGTCTGACCATGGAAGAGAAATTCCACCACAGTCTGATTTCACAGAAAAGTGACTGGGGGTCGTTGTGGTGTAGACATGGAAAACCACTGGAATGTCTACAGGCACACTACAGGTACATACAGTACATGTACATATATGACTCAATATTAATACAAGTCAAGTTGTTTGTATCTCAGTTGGTCTCCCTTGATCATGTGCATGACAGTTGTAACCACAAATATGAGGAAACAAAGTCCCAACAGTGATTGTACATGGATGTATGTACAGAACAAAACTAAGTATTGAAAAAGCACTGTTCTCATCATTGCAGGATCCAAACAATTAAACAAACAAAAATACATGCAGGCAATTGTTACCAAATTATCCAGAGAACTTGGGAAGAAATAGCGAGTATCTAAGAACCTTATCGCTATTTTAAGGGGGAACTCAAGGGGTATTATTTGTCTTCGTTTTTTGTTGTTTTTGTGGCAGAGTATAGATTAAATAATAAATAAAAAAAAGTTTGGTAAATTAAGTTAAAAATACGGTTTTTTAGAGGCATTTTCTTTCTGCGTCTGCACAGCCAGAAATCTGAAAAGCGCGAGGTCAAATCTCCGTCTGTATGTAAACATACTTAACTATGACGACAAAATTACGTCATTCTAGGAGACAGTGGCACTGCATACAAACTTAAAGGTAGTATACACCATTGGTAATTGCTTGAATTATCATGAATGGGTAGATTTGGGGGGTTGTATTTCATAGTAAATATCGTTTAACTGACTTTTCCGAAGTTTTACAATCATGGATGCCAAGAAAAGCACAAAAAACAGCGTTTGTTTTCAACCGGCGTCGAGCAGTTATTCTTATGTTATCTTTGTTTTTTCGCTCTCGCCGTCCGGCGAGAGCGAATTTTTCTTTATAAAATTCAATTTTTTTGAATAATTACAGGATATCTAGCGCAATCCTTTTGCTGAATGCCTAGAATCATTATTTTCTTTCAATTGAGTACGGTATTTCTTAATAATTCAGTAGTAAATATTTTCGATATCTGCAAATGGTGTATACTACATGTACTACCTTTAAACAAAACAAATCCCTGTCGCAGTTTTTAAAATTTGTTCAAGCAATTTAAAAAAAATGCTCGTCTTTAAAAAAATTGTTACTTGTTTAATGTTTTTGTTAGCTGTAGAACGGGTAGATTAATTAGTTCCCTAGCTAGGTCTAGGAAAACGTCTGTAGTACGACTCACTCCGACCATGGAGAAATAAGATGCTCCGACCGTATACGGAGTGAGTCCTGTGATGGCCACAGAATAAATGACAAACATGGTTTGAGAATGTCGAAAAACGTACCAATGAGTGAGGAATGTACGGCGACGTTAAACTTTCCATTGGACAGGACACATCAGTGGCTTAAAGAAAACCCAGCCGTGATGATGAACTTCATGCCACCCTCTTGTTTGGAAATGGAAGCAATGATTCATTGAATGATTTTGCTCACTACGCGCGCACGGCGGAACTGTGACCGTGTCATTCCGAATACACACGTATATTAAAAAGGTACCAGACTTTACCAGCCATTAACCGATAAACTAGTCTTCATTCAAGACTGGATTGGGCGTTTCCCTAATAAAAAGAATAGGCCGTTTGTCAGTGTGGTTGCGCTTCATCGGCCAACACACGCAGGTTGAAATTTGTATTGAACGTACAGGGCGCTAGACGGCATTTGATGGTGGATAATCACGTCAGTTTACACATTACTAGTATACTACTGCTAAAGAAAAAAATTATGTTCAATATTTTGAGATTAAAGGGCACTATGGCTTTGGCTTTAATTTATAGTAGGTGTGTCCGTGCTTTTTTTAAACTTAGATTTTCCTTTCCAAACGAACTTTGAAGAAGTATAATATATTAACCAACTTTAATAATTGCCCTTATTGAAAAAGTCAAACAAAAAAGCGCCCACAACTATACCGAGTGCCGGTAAGCATAAACAACATTAATTGCCATTGTCATGGCCGAGGTTCATTACTTTTTAGCACTGAGTACTTTTATTCACCTTTCTACTGTGATAATAATGTTGGCTAGGGTATTTTAGTTTACCTTTTTTTGTGTAATCTACATGTCTACCTAATCATGGTCAGCTACACACACTTGTTTATCAGATATCGTTCAGTCAAGTGCGTCATAGAAATTACCAGAACAAGTAAAAGGCCATTGTGTTCTTTGTATTGCCAGCAACGGTTCATTCGACAGTTTTGGTGAACAATTCAGAATTGATGATTGGATTTGTAAACGTGAAACCTTTCCCCAAAAGAATGGTTGCAGTGCCTGTACCAGTACCGGTGTGGCGGTCTCACTTCTCCGGGGTGCTCACTTCTCCGAAAGGAAAATCTCGCTTCAATACGCATGCGCAAAATTGCGCAGTGGCTTACATTTTCGCTGACTTTATTCTGTGTGCTGAGTTCTTTGGTAATGTACTGGTGCGCGTGCACGTAAGATTGTAGGATGATGTCTACGTTACATACAGCTAGGGTACCAGTAGAATTCAGAATTTCCGCGGCGACGGGGCCGTGCGGCAAAATTGTACATGGCATCGTACAACTACTGCTGTACTCAAACCAACATATCGATTGGATTGTAGATTTATTATACTTATTCATGATGACAGAAATAGGGTCAAATAAAATGTGTTTAAAAAAGTGTAGTTGCCAGTTGCATTTATTTACAATACATGTAATAATAACGAATATACGTAATGCGGTGGTATGCCTCCATCAAAAAGATTTATGCCTCATGGATGTGAGTGCTCAGAGATATAATTAAAAATTCCCCTCGGTTCAGTCAATCATTCCTATCTGATGAAAACAACTTGCTACAATCTTCAAAATAAGATATTTTCCAATCTTTGTTGATCCTGTTGCCCAATTCGGTCGTCTTTTCCCTATATAGTTATCGAAAATTGGTCTTGAAATCAGCCACATTTTGCGATGAAAAATATGGTGATAGCGCCCTCTGTCGGTAGCTCGGCATCAGGAGAAGTGAGCACAGCGGATAAATGAGTATGTGATTGTAACGTGCTGACTTATCCGCTCAATCTGCCCGGAGAAGCTAGCACGCCGGAGAAGTGAGACCGCCACACCGGCATCAGCCCACACAGGAAATTATGAACATGCGTCTGTAAAGCACGCGCATGCGCGAGTGGGGTTTGTTTTGAAATGTCATGGCAGGGCCGGTTCTTAAACGATTCATTGGCCGATCTTACGCGCAGCGCAGCTTCCTCTCCATACTAGTACAGGCGTAAATAACTTCTCCGTTGTGCTAACTTTGGGACTTTTTGTTTGATTCAATACAAATGCGGCGGATACACGAGTACGTGCTTTTAACGTGCTCAATTTCCCACTGAACACGTTACAAGCACGTACTTATTTATACTTATTAATCACCGGTGTGCTAACTTCTCAGGTGATCACCAGATAAGTTAGCACACCGGACCAGAGATTAGTGACCACAGATGCGTTAATATCCATAACCAGTCTTGAACAAAGACTAACCGAAGCCTGGTGCCATTCGCGAGAAAAGTTTACACTAGACTTGATACCAGTCGGCGTTACACAGTACCTACAAAAAAAGCATTGAAGTACGCGTGTCATTTGGTTATAGGCTAGAGTATATAGTACTACATGTAGTAGCCTCAATGTAGTCATTTTTCGTGAACATCAGGAACTTCTGAAATCTCATCATCTTCTTTAAAACCATTAATACAAACATCTGACAAGTGGTTTTTTTCTGAAATGGCTATTAGTATTAAGATTGTTTGAGGGGAAGAAGAGCAGAAATGGTTTCTTTAATAAAAAAACCCGTCAATCCTAAACTCGTATCATTCGATTGCTTCCCCATATAAATTGAAATCCGTGGTGGTTATGATATATTTTGGGGTCTATCGGCGAATTTAAAGATAATTCAAACGAGTTAACACGTACATCCCTACTGCTCAAAGCATTTTTTTGTATTGTTTAGTTTTTAGATAAAAGTACAGTTTCTATACTACTTCAATAAACGTGACGTAGCTAGTTGGTGCCCAGAAAATAGCGTCGTTTATACAACGGTTTATTGATCGTACCCAATGAACAAGACTGTGATAGGACATAGCGCCCTCCATACCTGAGAAATTGATGAAGACATGCGCCCGGCAAGCGGGGTCGGCATCAGTCCATCCGTCGGTCCTTCCCGCTTCCGGTTCCTTGACATTCGCCATCGAGTGTCTTAGTCCAGAATGACATCTCACGTTGAAAAATACATCTCATGTTGTAAAATTCTCTAATGTGATGCATGCGGGTATCCGTTTTGTCGAAGTATAACGATCCAGATCCAGAAACCCCTTCTCTGCCAGAAGAAACGCAGTAAAGAAAACTAGAAATGTGTTTGTGGACAAACACAGAGCTGTTTCGGGTGTCTAATTTTTATTTATTTATTAATTTGTTTTGTAAGAAGTGGGTGGTGGTCTAAGTGTGTCGCAAATCTGAAGTCAATCCGATTTACCCAAGTGCCAAAGATATATTGGTTGAAAAAAAACGTGGACAAATCCTTTGGGGAAAACTACACCTTTAATGTGACGTAACATGACCCACGATGATGTCATAATTACGTCATCTTAATTTTCGTCTATAACACATCCCCGATTACTTGCATACCAAGTATGACCCCAATCGGACATGTACTTCCAGAGATAGAGGGTCCTAAAAACTACACCTTTGATGTGACGTCATGTGACACCCGATGACGTCATTGTGATATCATCTTAATTGTTGTCTATAACACATCCCGGAATACCTGAATACCAAGTTTGACCCTAATCGGACATGTACTTCCAGAGATAGAGGGTCCTAAAAACTACACCTTTAATGTGACGTCACATGACACCCGATGACGTCATCATGATGACATTTTAATTTTCGTCTATAACTCATCCTGGAATACCTGAATACTAAGTTTGACCCCAATCGGACATGTACTTCCAGAGGTAGAGGGTCTTAAAAACTGAACCTTTAATGTGACGTCACATGACCCCCGATGACGTCATCATGACAATTTTCCTCTTGGCCCTACTGAGGAAGGTGGTTGGGGTGTGTACTAAGTTTTGAGTCAATCGGATTTAACAAAGTGTCAAAGTCAATAGTCTGAAGAAAAACGTGTACAAAACCTATGGGGGAAAATTACACCTTTAACGTGACGTCACGTGATCATGAATGACGTAATCGCGACGAATTTCTTCTAGGACCGTCCTTGGGTGGTTGTCTAAATGTATGCCAAGTCTAAAGTCGATCGGATTTACCAAAGTGTCAAAGTGTATTGGCTGAAGAAAACTGTGTACAAACTATATGGAGAAAAGTCTGAAACTGAGGAAAAAAACAAACAAAAAACTAGACATGTGTTTGTGGACAAACACAGAGCTGTTTCGGCTGCCTAAGATGACTTTCATTATGTGTGTGCCAAGTCTGAAATCGATTGGATTTGCCAATTTTCCAAAGATATATAAGTTGAAAAATACGTGTACAAATCCTATGGGAAAAACTGAACCTTTAATGTGACGTCACATGACCCACGATGAAGTCATCGTGACATTACCCCGATTTTTGTCTATAACACATCTCGGAATACCTGTATACTAAGTTTGGCCCCAATCGGACATGTACTTTCAGAGATAGAGGGTCCTAAAAACTGCACATTTAATGTGACGTCACATGACAACCGATGACGTCATCGTGATTAATTTCCTCTTGGTCATTCTGGGGATGGGGGTCGAGGTGTGTGCCAAGTCTCAAGTCGATCAGATTTACCAAAGTGTCAATGTTAATAGTCTAAATAGAACGTGTACAAAACCTATGGGGGGAAATTTGAACCTTTAACGTGACGTCACGTGACCTTGAAAGACGCAATCGTGCTGAATTTCTTTCAGGAACATCTGGTGGTGGTGTTCTGAGTATATGGCAAGTTTCAAGTCGGTCGGATTTACCAAAGTGTCAAATTCAATAGTCTGAGGAAAAACGTGTACAAAACCTATGGGGAAAATTTCACCTTTAACGCGAAGTCACGTGACCTTGAATGACGTAATCGCGACGAATTTCTTCTAGGACCGTCCTTGGGTGGTTGTCTAAGTGTATGCCAAGTCTCAAGTCGATCGGATTTACCAAAGTGTCAAAGTGTATTGGCTGAATAAACGTGTACAAATCCTATGGGAAAAAGTCTGAAAGTGGAAAAAAAAAAGAAAAAAAAAAAAAACTTTAACGAAAACAAAAGCTGTTTCGGTGAAAAACCGAAACAGCTAAAAAAAACTAGACATGTGTTTGTGGACAAACACAGAGCTGTTTCGAGTGTCCAAAGTTACTTTCAATGTGTATGTGGTGGTCTTTTGTGTGTGCCAAGTCTCAAGTCGATCAGATTTACTAGTGTCAAAGTCAATAGTCTAAAGAAAAACGTGTACAAAACCTATGGGGGAAAATTGAACCTTTAACGTGACGCCCCGTCACCTTGAATGACGTAATCGTGCCAACTTTCTCCTACGACCGTCTGTGGATGGTGGTCTATGTGTGTGCCAAGTCTCAAGTCGATCGGATTTACTAAGTGTCAAAGTCAAGAGTCTAAAGAAAAACGTGTACAAAATCTATGGGGGACAAATTAAACCTTTAACTTGACGTCACGTGACCTTGAATGATGCAATCGTGCTGAATTTCTTTCAGAAACATCTGGTGGTGGTGTTCTGAGTATATGGCAAGTTTCAAGTCGGTCGGATTTACCAAAGTGTCAAATTCAATAGTCTGAGGAAAAACGTGTACAAAACCTATGGGGAAAAATTGCACCTTTAACGTGACGTCACGTGACCATGAATGACGTAATCGCGACGAATTTCTTCTAGGACCGTCCTTGCGTGGTTGTCTAAATGTATGCCAAGTCTAAAGTCGATCGGATCTACCAAAGTGTCAAAGTGTATTGGCTGAACGAAACGTGTACAAATCCTATGAGAAAAAGTCTGAAAGTGGAAAAAAAAAAAAAAAAAAAATATATATCGGGTGAAAAAACGTGTACAAATCTTATGGGGAAAACTACACCTTTAATGTGACGTCACACGACGTCGTTATGACGTCATTATGACGTCACCTTAATTTTCGTATATAACACATCCCGGAATACCTGTATACCAAGTTTGACACTAATCGGACTTGTACTTCCAGAGATAGAGGGTCCTAAAAACTGACCTTTAATGTGACGTCACATGACCCCCGATGACGTCATCATGGCAATTTTCATATTGGCCCTTCTGAGGATGGTGGTTGAGGTGTGCGCTAACTTTTAGGTCAATCGGATTTACTAAAGTGTCGAAGTCAATAGTCTTGATGAAAACGTGTACAAAACCTAAGGGGGAAAACTTAACCTTTAACGTGACGTCACGTGACCATGAATGACGTAATCGTGACGAATTTCTTCTAGAATCATCCGTGGGTAGTATGCTAAGAGTAGCTAGCCAAGTCTGAAGTCGATCGGATTTACCAAAGTGCCAAATATATATCGGGTGAAAAAACGTGTACAAATCGTATGGGGAAAACTACACCTTTAATGTGACGTCACATGACGTCGTTATGACGTCATTATGACGTCACCTTAATTTTCGTATATAACACATCCCGGAATACCTGTATACCAAGTTTGACACTAATCGGACTTGTACTTCCAGAGTTAGAGGCTCCTAAAAACTGAACCTTTAATGTGACGTCACATGACCCCCGATGACGTCATCATGGCGATTTTCATATTGGCCCTTCTGAGGATGGTGGTTGAGGTGTGTGCTAACTTTTAGGTCAATCGGATTTACTAAAGTGTCAAAGTCAATAGTCTGGATGAAAACGTGTACAAAACCTATGGGGAAAAATTGCACCTTTAACGTGACGTCACGTGACCATGAATGACGTAATCGCGACGAATTTCTTCTAGGACCGTCCTTGTGTGGTTGTCTAAATGTATGCCAAGTCTAAAGTCGATCGGATCTACCAAAGTGTCAAAGTGTATTGGCTGAACGAAACGTGTACAAATCCTATGAGAAAAAGTCTGAAAGTGGAAAAAAAAAAAAAAAAAAAAAAAACTAGACATGTGTTTGTGGACAAACACAGAGCTGTTTCGAGTGTCTTACATTATTTTCAATATGTGTGTGTGGTGGTCTATGTGTGTGCCAAGTCTCAAGTCGATCAAATTTACGAAAGTGTCAAAGTCAATAGTCTAAAGAAAAACGTGTACAAAACCTATGGGGGACAAATTAAACCTTTAACGTGACGTCACGTGACCTTGAATGACGCAATCGTGCCGAATTTCTTCCAAGACCATCTGTGGGTGATGTTCTAAGTGTATGCCAAGTTTTAAGTCGGTCGGATGTACCAAAGTGTCAAAGTCAATAGTGTGAAGAAAAACGTGTACAAAACCTATGGGGAAAATTTAACCTTTAACGCAAAGTCACGTGACCTTGAGTGACATAATCGTGCCGAATTTCTTCTAGGACCGTCTAGGGGTGGTGTTTTAAGTGTATGCTAAGTTTCAAGTCGGTCGCATTTACCAAAGTGTCAAAGACAATAGTCTTAAGAAAAACGTGTACAAAACCTATGGGAAAAATTTCACCTTTAACGCGAAGTCACGTGACCTTGAGTGACGTAATCACGGCGAATTTCTTCTAGGACCGTCCTTGTGTGGTTGTCTAAATGTATGCCAAGTTTCAAGTCGATCGGATGGACCAAAGTACCTAAGTGACCTGTCTGAACAAACGTGTACAAATCCTATGGAGAAAATTCTGAAAAACAAAAAAAAAAAAAAGACTAGACATGTGTTTGTGGACAAACACAGAGCTGTTTCGGGTTTTCAAAATTGACTTTCAATATTTGTGTGATGGTCTAAGTGTGTGCCAAGTCTGAAGTCGATCGCATTTACCAAGTGCCAAAAATATTGTTGGTTGAAAAAAACATGTACAAATCCTATAGTAAAAAATGCACCTTTAATGTGATGTCACATGATACCCGATGATGTCATCATGATCTCATCTTAATTTTCGTCTGTAACACATCCTGGAATGCTTGCATACCAAGTTTAACCCCAATCGGGCCTGTACTTCCAGAGATAGAGGGTCCTAAAAATTGCACCTTTAATGTGACGTCACATGACACCCGATGACGTCATCATAATGTCATCTTAATTTGTGTCTATAACTCATCCTGGAATACATGAATACCAAGTTTGACCCCAATCGGACCTGTACTTCCAGAGATAGAGGGTCCTACAAACTGCACCTTTAATGTGACGTCACATGACACCCGATGACGTCATCATAATGTCATCTAATTTTTGTCTATAACTCATCCTGGAATACATGAATACTAAGTTTGACCCCAATCGGACCTGTACTTCCAGAGATAGAGGGTCCTAAAATCTGCCCCTTTAATGTGACGTCACATGACCCACGATGACGTTATCCTGACGATTTTCCCCTTGGCCCTCCTGGGTATGGTGGTCGAGGTGTGTGCTAAGTCTGAAGTCGATCGGATTTACCAAATTGTCAAATTCAATAGTCTGAAGAAAAACGTGTACAAAACCTATGGAGAAAATTGAACCTTTAATGTGACGTCACATGACACCCGATGATGTCATAATTACGTCATCTTAATTTTCGTCTATAACACATCCTCGAATACTTGCAAACCAAGTTTGACCCCAACCGGACTTGTACTTTTAGAGTTAGAGGGTCTTAAAAACTACACCTTTAATGTGACGTCACATGACCCGCGATGATGTCATATTGATTATTTTTCTCTTGGCCCTCCTAAGGATGGCGGTCGAGGTCTGTGCTAAGTCTCAAGTCGATCAAGTCTACGAAAGTGTCAAAGTCAATAGTCTGAAGAAAAACGTGTACAAACCCTATGGGAAAAAAAATTGCACCTTTAACGTCACGTCACGTGACCTTGAATGACGCAATCGTACCGAATTTCTTCAAGAGCCATCTGTGGGTAGTGTTCTAAGTGTATACCAAGTTTCAAGTCGGTCGGATATACCAAAGTGTCAAAGTCAAGAGTCTAAAGAAAAACGTGTACAAAACCTATGGGAAAAATTTTACCTTTAACATGACGTCACGTGACCTTGAATGACGTAATCGCGACGAATTTCTTCTAGGACCGTCCTTGGGTGGTTGTCTAAATGTATGCCAAGTCTCAAGTCGATTGGATTTAGCAAAGTGCCAAAGTGTATTGGCAGAACAAACGTGTGTAAATCCTATGGGTAAAAACACTGAAAGTGGAAAAAAAAAAAAAAAAAAAAAAAAAAAAAAAAAACTTTAACGAAAACAAAAGCTGTTTCGGTGAAAAACCGAAACAGCTAAAAAAAAAAAACTTTAACGATTACAAAAGCTGTTTCGGTGAAAAACCGAAACAGCTAAAAAAAAAGAATAAAAAAAACTTTAACGAAAACAATAGCTGTTTCGGCTGAAATGCCGAAACAGCTAAAAAAAAGAAAACTAGAAATGTGTTTGTGGACAAACACAGAGCTGTTTCGGATGCCTAATTTGTTTTGTAATAAGTGGGTGGTGGTCTAAGTGTGTCGCAAATCTGAAGTCAATCTGATTTACCCAAGTGCCAAAGATATATTGGTTGAACAAAAACCGTGTACAAATCCTTTGGGGAAAACTACACCTTTAATATGACGTTCCGTGACCCACGATGACGTCATAATTACTTCATCTTAATTTTCGTCTATAACACATACTCGATTACTTGCATACCAAGTATGACCCCAATCGGACCTGTACTTCTAGAGATAGAGGGTCTTATCAACTGAACCTTTAATGTGACGTCACATGTCCAACGATGACGTCATCCTGACAAAGTTCCCCTTGGCCATCCTGGGGATGGTGGTCGAGGTGTGTACTAAGTCTCGAGGCGATCAGATTGACCAAAGTGTCAAATTCAATAGTCTGAATAAAAACGTGTACAAAACCAATGGGGAAAATTGAACCTTTAATGTGACGTCACATGACACCCGAAGATGTCATAATTACGTCATCTTAATTTTCGTCTATAACACATCCTCGAATACTTGCAAACCAAGTTTGACCCCAACCGGACTTGTACTTTCAGAGTTAGAGGGTCTTAAAAACTACACCTTTAATGTGACGTCACATGACCCGCAATGACGTTATCTTGATTATTTTTTTCTTGGCCCTCCTAAGGATGGTGGTCGAGGTCTGTGCTAAGTCTCAAGTCGATCGAATTTACAGAAGTGTCAAATTCAATATTTTGAAGAAAAACGTGTACAAAACCTATGGAGAAAATTGAACCTTTAATGTGACGTCACATGACACCCGATGATGTCATAATTACGTCATCTTAATTTTCGTCTATAACACATCCTCGAATACTTGCAAACCAAGTTTGACCCCAACCGGACTTGTACTTTCAGAGTTAGAGGGTCTTAACAACTACACCTTTAATATGACGTCACATGACCCGCGATGACGTCATCTTGATTATTTTTTTCTTGGCCCTCCTAAGGATTGTGGTCGAGGTCTGTGCTAAGTCTCAAGTCGATCGAATTTACAGAAGTGTCAAATTCAATAGTCTGAAGAAAAACGTGTACAAATCCTATGGGGAAAAATTGCACCTTTAACGTGACGTCACGTGACCACGAATGACGTAATCGCGACGAATTTCTTCTAGGACCGTCCTTGGGTGGTTGTCTAAATGTATGCCAAGTCTCAAGTCGATCGGATTTACCAAAGTGTCAAAGTGTATTGGCTGAAGAAAAAACGTGTACAAACCCTATGGAGAGGAGTCTGAAACAGAAGAAAACTAGACATGTGTTTGTGGACAAACACAGAGCTGTTTCGGGTTTCGAAAATGACTTTCAATATGTGGGTGGTGGTCTTAGTGTTTGTCAAGTCTGAAGTCGATTAAATTTACCCCAGTGCCAAAGATATATTGGTTGAAAAAAAACGTGTACGAATCCTATGGGGAAAACTACACCTTTAATGTGACGTTACATTACCCACGATGACGTCATCCCGACATCATCCTAATTTTCGCCTATAACTCATCCTGGAATACTTGCATACCAAGTTTGACTCTAATCGGACCTGTACTTCCGGTGACAGAGGTTCTTAAAAACTACACCTTTAATGTGACGTCACATGACCCAGGATGATGTCATCATGCCTTCACCTTAATTTTCGTCTATATCACATCCCGGAATACATGTATACCAAGTTTGACCCCAATCGGACCTGTACTTTCAGAGATAGAGGGTCCTAAAAACTGAACTTTTAATGTGACGTCACATGACCCCGGATGACGTAATCATGACGATTTTCCTCTTGGCCCTCCTGAGGATGGTGGTTGAGGTTTGTATTAAGTCTGAAGTGAATCGGATTGACCAAAGTGTCAAAGTCAATAGTCTGAAGGAAAACGTGTACAAAACCTATGGGAAAAAATTGAACCTTTAAAGTGACGTCACGTGACCATGAGTGACGAAATCGTGACGATTTGTTTCAAGGACCATCTGTGGGTGGTAGTCTAAGAGTATACAAAGTCTTGAATTGATCGGGTTTACCAAAGTGTCAAAGTGTATTGGCTGAAGAAAAAACGTGTACAAACCCTATGGAGAGGAGTCTGAAACGGAAGAAAAAAAAGAAAAAAAGGAAAAAAAAAAAAAACTAGACATGTGTTTGTGGACAAACACAGAGCTGTTTCGATTGTCTAACGTTACTTTCAATATATGTGTGTGTGGTGGTCTATGTGTGTGCCAAGTCTGAAGTCGATTGGATTTACACAAGTGCCAAATATATATTAGTTGAAAAAACGTGTACAAATCCTATGGGGAAATTTGAACCTTTAATGTGACGTCACATGATACCCGATGATGTCATCATGATGTCATCTTAATTTTCGTCTGTAACACATCCTGGAATACTTGCATACCAAGTTTGACCCCAATCGGACATGTACTTCTAGAGATAGAGGGTCCTAAAAACTGGACCTTTAATGTGACGTCACATGACCCACGATGACGTCATCATGATGTCATTTTATTTTTCGTCTATAACACACCCTGGAAAACTTGCATACCAAGTTTGACCCCAATCGGACCTGTACTTCCAGAGATAGCGGGTCCTAAAAACTGAACCTTTAATCCCTTTAATGTGACGTCACATGACCCACGATGACGTCATCATGATGTAATTTTATTTTTCGTCTATAAAACATCCTGGAATACTTGCATACCAAGTTTGACCCCAATCGCACCTGTACTTCCAGAGATAGCGGGTCCTAAAAACTGAACCTTTAATCCCTTTAATGTGACGTCACATGACCCACGATGACGTCATCATGATGTCATTTTATTTTTCGTCTATAACACACCCTGGAATACTTGCATACCAAGTTTGACCCCAATCAGACCTGTACTTCCAGAGATAGCGGGTCCTAAAAACTGAACCTTTAATGTGACGTGCCGTGACCCCCCGATGACGTCATCATGAAGATTTTACCCTTGGCCCTCCTGGAGATGGTGGTCGAGGTGTGTGCTAAGTCTCAAGTCGATCAAGTCTACGAAAGTGTCAAAGTCAATAGTCTGAAGAAAAACGTGTACAAACCCTATGGGGAAAATATTTGCACCTTTAACGTCATGTCACGTGACCTTGAATGATGCAATCGTACCGAATTTCTTCAAGAGCCATCTGTGGGTGGTGTTCTAAGTATATACCAAGTTTCAAGTCGGTCGGATATACCAAAGTGTCAAAGTCAAGAGTCTGAAGAAAAACGTGTACAAAACCTATGGGGAAAATTTTACCTTTAACATGACGTCACGTGACCTTGAATGACGTAATCGCGACGAATTTCTTCTAGGACCGTCCTTGGGTGGTTGTCTAAGTGTATGCCAAGTCTCAAGTCTATCGGATTTACCAAAGTGTCAAAGTGTATTGTCTGAACAAACGTGTGCAAATCCTATGGAGAAAATGCTGAAAAAGAAAAAAAAAAAAAAAAAAAAGAAAAAAAAAAACTTTAACGATTACAAGAGCTGTTTCGGTGAAAAACCGAAACAGCTAAAAAAAACTTTAACGAAAACAATAGCTGTTTCGGCTGAATTGCCGAAACAGCTAAAAAGGAAACTAGACATGTGTTTGTGGACAAACACAGAGCTGTTTCGAGTGTCCAAAGTTACTTTCAATGTGTATGTGGTGGTCTTTTGTGTGTGCCAAGTCTCAAGTCGATCAGATTTACTAGTGTCAAAGTCAATAGCCTAAAGAAAAACGTGTACAAAACCTATGGGGGAAAATTGAACCTTTAAAGTGACGCCCCGTGACCTTGAATGACGTAATCGTGCCAAGTTTCTCCTACGACCGTCTGTAGATAGTGGTCTATGTGTGTGCCAAGTATCAAGTCGATCGGATTTACTAAGTGTCAAAGTCAATAGACTAAAGAAAAACGTGTACAAAACCTATGGGGGGAAAATTAAACCTTTAACTTGACGTCACGTGACCTTGAATGACGCAATCGTGCTGAATTTCTTTCAGAAACATTTGGTGGTGGTGTTCTGAGTATAT
The DNA here is from genome assembly GCA_037893245.1 of Crossaster papposus. Taxonomy (NCBI): domain Eukaryota; kingdom Metazoa; phylum Echinodermata; class Asteroidea; order Velatida; family Solasteridae; genus Crossaster; species Crossaster papposus. The sequence continues at coordinate 497,638 of JBAIAA010000875.1, forward strand.
GGCAAGTTTCAAGTCGGTCGGATTTACCAAAGTGTCAAATTCAATAGTCTGAAGAAAAACGTGTACAAAACCTATGGGAAAAATTTCACCTTTAACGCGAAGTCACGTGACCTTGAATGACGTAATCGCGACGAATTTCTTCTAGGACCGTCCTTGGGTGGTTGTCTAAGTGTATGCCAAGTCTCAAGTCGATCGGATTTACCAAAGTGTCAAAGTGTATTGGCTGAAAAAACGTGTACAAATCCTATGGGAAAAAGTCTGAAAGTGGAAAAAAAAAAGAAAAAAAAAAAAAACTTTAACGAATACAAAAGCTGTTTCGGTGAAAAACCGAAACAGCTAAAAAAAAACTTTAACGATTACAATAGCTGTTTCGGCTGAATTGCCGAAACAGCTAATTAGTTATGAACAGCGGCATAACTATAGGGTTGAACTATAGGGTCGAGTTACGCCACTGGTTTGTATTCTTATGATGTTCTTCAGTTTGTTTATTTTTGAAGGTCTATTTGTGTTTTTTTCTTTAAACTAATTAAACTACCAGTTAGCGCAGACCCACTTAAGACAACTTAAGAACATTCAAAGGCAAAGTAACATTAATGTTTTACCTGAAGGATCAGTATTGGATGCCCGGTTATCAGGGTCATCGGTCACCCGTCGTTCCTCCTCCTTAATTGCTTTCGGTTCCACCACTTCATAACGAGTACCGTACGTCAAACATCTAATGAGACTGATGTGATAGTCCTTTGTCTCTGACTAAAGCTAGCTCACCTTAATTATTAGAAGTCTACCATGAGGTAATTTTGACGAAGTACAATCTATGCTGATTAAACACCTAATTGATATTATGGCTCTTTGTAAAACCCGTCTTGATGTTATTATCTCTGATGATAAGGTAAAAGTGTTCACAATTTCCATACTTACAGGAAAGATCGTAACAGAAACGGTGGTAGTATTTTAATGTATAATATTAACAATTTTAATGTCACTCATTAGGAAAGACCTTATGATCGATCAACTTGAAATGTTGGCAATTTAAATATAACAAGAGAAGTCAAATCAGAACAACCAATCATTGTTCTAATATGGCACAGGCCTCCTAACTCTAACATAGATTTGTTTGAACATGACTTTGTGAAGCGCATTTTAGACATCATCGAAAACGAAAAGGAAGTTATTTTTTCCTTGGTGATTTTAACTGTGATATCACCAGCAGTAACGCTTTTTGTCACACGAAAAGGCTTGTCGAACTTACTGAAAATGTCCACTTATTACAGGTAATCGACGAGCCTACTGGAATAGTCCAGCATTTTGTGACACTAATTGATGTTCTGTGCATATCAAACTGAAAAGCATAAGTAGTGGAGTCATACATGTACTAGACTAAGTGATAATTCTATGATATATGCTATATTTGGGGTAAAACTATAGTGTTTAAGCTAATATGGTCACACTGTTATGACACGCATATCTTACAGTAAGTTGAATGATGAAGATTTTATTAAGAACCTGTCCGATATCGACTGCATTGTATTTATTGTCACCATGATGTTGATGCTGCACTTGATTAAAAAACAACTCTTCTTCAAGTTTGTGAGAAACATGCCTTTTGTAAAGCAAGACGATCGAGTCAGGCAAAATCCTGCTCCTTGGCTGAATCAGGAAATCTATGATATCATGCATAACATGGATCGCCTAAAGAAAATTGCCATTATGTCCGGGAAAAACCCGGCTGCTGGAAAAAAATATAAACAGTTACGTAACTAAGTTACTTCCAAAATAAAACGAAGCAAGAAAGGTTATTTTCAGGAGGTCATCAAGTCTAGCCAAAACGACAGTGAAAAGGTATGAAAACAACTCAAGCAAGTAATTCCCAGTAAAGCAAGAACAGCGACTTCATCAACAAGATATATGTGCAGATGGTGAGGAAATATCAGAGCCTGTGAGTATTGCCAATGTACTCATAATGATTACTTCGCTAACATTTGGCCAAAACTTGCTGCCAATAATACCCAGTGACAGCAATGCTTTCAATTGTAACATTGACAATGAAGACATAAATGACAATAGTACGATATTTCATCTCAAACCAATTTGTCATGATTTTGTTTTCAAACAAAAATAAGGGTCTCGCAACCACAAAAGCTACAGGTTGGGATTACTGCCCAGCCTTTCCGACTAAATTAGCTGCTACTGTTATTGTTAACCAACTTAGACCTACTTATTTTGATTAACATCTCCATCGCAACAGGCAAATTCCCCTAAAAGTCATTGGAAGAAGGCCAAAGTGACGCCAATTTACAACGGAGGTGACGTAAGTGAACCTAGTAATTACAGGCCCACATCTGTCTATACCCAGCACGATATGTGGCAGAGGGGTACCCCCCCCCCCTCTTACCCCTATACTTTATACACACTCAACACTATTGTAACCTAACCCACCCCCCCCCCCCCCCCCCCCCACCCCACCCCCTTGAAACCTAAAAGGAATTCCCGAGATTCCGGAAACACAATGGTCAACACAAAAGAGGGGGGTTTTCTCTGCCACATATCGTGCTTCATATGTATCTGTCTTGCCCATTATTTTTTTCTAAAATCCACGAAAGAGCAGGGGCCAATTTCATAGAGCTGCTAAGCAAAAACAATTGCTTAGCACAAAAAGTCTTGCTCATTAAAAACAGGTTACCAGCCAAAATTATACGTGTTTTTCATGCTAAGCAAAAAACAGCTGATTATCAATCCAGAACAGTAAAGATCAGGTAAAAAATTGGTCTGTAACCTTGTTTTTTCCAAGGACAAATTGGCATGCTAAGCAAATTTTTGTGCTTAGCAGCTCTATGAAATTGGCCCCAGTCTTCGATCAGCAGTCTATGGGTATATGAATCTCAATAAATTCCTCAATAAATATCAATTAGGATTAAGTCCGCTACACTCCACCTCCACAGCCTTGATCAACATCACTGATGACTGATGGCTCAACAGTTTTGATAATGGCGAAATAACAGGTGTTGTTATGCTTGATCTAAAAGAAAAATCTTCGACACGGTTGATTTGGATATTCTAATCTGCAAACTCAAGTTATAAGGTGTTGACAGGATCAAAAATGGTACAAGATGGTTCACCGGTTACAGGATCGTTCTCACTTTAGGCTACATCAATTATTTATGGGAACAGTTCAAGCCCTGTCCTAATACACTGTGGATACCACAGGGGTCAATTATTTTTCCACATCCGTTTATTATATACATTAATTACCTTCATAACTGTGTTTCCAACTGTAAGGTCAGTATGCATTCGAATAGTCTAGCCCTACATAATGCAAGCAAAGATACCAACGATCTTGTCAAGGTGATCAATAATGATCTTATCAAACTAAAGTCTAATGTTAACAAAACGGAATTCATTCTGCTGTGTACCAAAGCGAGACTTCGTAATAATTTGCCAGACAATGGTATAAACGTTTGCATTAATGGATGTCACTAAATAGAGTAAAGGAATGTAAACATCTCGGAGTCATTCCAGACGAAAATCTTCAAAGAGTGTATAAGTATGGGGGACTGCGAGTCCCTCGGTCTCATATCGTGCTGGGTTTAGGCCGATACTACACACCACTCGGATTTGATGTGCTTTTACAGGATAAGTCATTATTTTGTCGCAGAGCTTGACAACTTAAATCCCGGGCCCGGTCGGCGCTGGGACAACCACACGCCAGAGCTATCCGGGCAACCAGAGTTTCCCGTGCTATACTGTATTGCGCAGGCTTCTTTATTTAGCCCCTCGTTGGCGTGTCTTTGAAGGTTTAGCAAAGCCGTTGCACCTGGCCGCATACCACGCGCGCGGCCTTTCAACTTTTCGACCAATAAGAATCTCCGAAATCGATGAACACGCCCACTGCGCCCACCACGTATACCGTCTGCCTCGCTTTCATATCATGACCACGCGTACGTTAATGTGCAATGCACCAAATGGCACAGAATTTTGACAAACAAAATACTATGGGTATTGATATGCAAATTACTCTAAATCAAAAGGGCGTTTGACCGCAGTTAGGAGTAGGTAAACCACGTACTTGCCATTTTGTTTGGCAAGTACGTGTATATTTAAAGCAGGCGGTTTACAGGGAATTATTACAAAACATTATTCAGCAAAGCAATAAACAACCTCGTGTACAAAATGCAACATGAACGACTTGTGTTTTTAAAAATACTAGCTGTACCGTCTACTTTCCAGCAAAAATCAAGGAACAAATATATCCTCCGAATTTTAAGACGCAAATTGAGACATTCCTTGCAGCTTTCTGTCCTCATTTAAAATGCGAGGCTAGAGGGGAAGACAAATGTTCACTCACCTCGATTGGTCCACATTTTAAAGTTGGACTTACCACCGACGAACTCCACAAGCTTGACTTCAGTATTTTCCAAAACCTTCATTCAGATCATTCGACAAAATTCACACACACAATTCCACGTAGAATGGCGTTCAATTCAGTTCAGTTGATGAGCACCGTTAAAAAGAATGTCCTATTATGTCAACGATGAAAGTTGCAGTGGCCCCGTAAAGGAGGCCGGTTTTCTGTCCAATTTGCATACTCCACTCGTCCAATTTCAACATTTTTCGCCACAACAAGCTGAGGTTGTATGACGGCCGACACAGAGATAAACATCTCAAGCTTTCCCCGTGAAGTTTGAGGCAATTTTAGCTGACAAAATTAATCAGCGTGAAGACATCGTTATCGGGCGTTGCATCTGTTGACCTGCTCTGTAATTTCCATGGTGTGTTGGTGAAACTGAAAGGTAGTCTGGTACGTGCAGCTGGCCGGTAGGCCATGTCCGAATCTCTGCACTCCGTGACGAAGCACGCGTGGCTCCCATGATCTGATTGACATTGTTCGGAAATAGGGGCCGGGAGAGAATGTCGCAACCTGACGCGGTTTCTGATTCTTCATTATGTCAACTCAATGATTGTCAATCAGTGCAACAAATGCTGAAAAGACATGAATCTGGGGACTCTAGCGAGAAACATTTTCAATTTTGTTAGGAAACACTCTCCGTAGACTTTGTACACAACCGCATAAGTGGCGTCGGGGTACTATATTATTTCCGTATAATGGCGCCTTCTCGTCAATCTAGCCAATTTGATTGGACGAAAGTCAGGTTGAAAAAAAACCCGGCAGACGAAAAGTTATAAACATTCGATTAGAGAGTCCTATTATATGCTGAGCGCGACTGCTCGCAAAATAAAATATGAAATTGATATTAAAACGTCAATAGACATGCAACAACTTATGGATCGTGTTAAAATGGATAGAAGGGGCCGGGGCAATCTACCCCCCCCCCCCCCCCCCCACAAATGAAATAGCAGAATTGACAAACTGTTAACTACAGTGTACATGTACACATACGCATTATTATTGGTATACTACATGTATAATAATTACGCTGCGCGGCCCAAACTACACGTACGCCCCTAGTGTTGGGCCGTTTAGCTAAGTAAATGATCACACAAATGCCACGGGACCAGTTCAATGGAGTTATCGTTTTTAATAGTTCTTTATATGCCAAAATACAAAAGAACTTCCATGGCTATAGTCTTTGCCAAAGACCACTGTATTCGATAATACTATATTCGTGTCGTTTGCGAAGGGCGGGCGCGCTACGTGAACAGAATACGCGACGTGCGCAATCAAATATTGAATGCATTCGTCTTTGGCAAAGACTACGATATAGTTATACTGCATGTCAAAATGTTCAAAATAAAAATTTAAACAAAATGCAAATTGCAGCGAATTATTGATTAAGCATCATTATTTATAATAGCTGAAACATGTCAAAACTTTACAAAACAGTAATCCCGATTATTGCCTGAATATCTTAACTTTGGCCTGTGAAAAGTGATGCACCAATAATTTGACTCGCATGATGTTTTGGGTATCCTTTTTAAACTGTAGAAGGCGATCAGTGTGATTCGAGTAAAAATCCTTCATATGGACATCACACCTTCAATTTTGGTCCGATTACACTGAATCTTGAGTATATAATGCAAAGCTATAAAAGTACACAAACAAAAGTTGTACAGAATTAACAAATTGTAATGAAAATACAATTTGGTATCGAATTATTATCGACTATTAAAATGTAACTGCTCTGGACTCTAATTACAGGAGCTAATTGTTTTAAAAAAACCATGACTTCCCAAGAATGTAAAAATCATCCATGTCGATTGTCCATGTTCCCTTTTGTATTTAAAAGTAATATACCTTTTCGAACATCCAAAAAAAACAATTACTAAATTATTATGAAATACCTTACCTAACAGTAAGTTAATAACAGTCTCAAGCATCATGTGAAATAAAATGGCACCTGGTGTAATGTCATTTTCAAGAAAAGCGTAATTTTCATATCAATTTCCAATGATGGTCAGCTGACCATCGTTGGATAAACCTGACTACTTTGAAATACTGCCCCCGCTTTATCAAATTTAGTTAGTCCACGTTTTGTTTAAAATTGGTTTTACACATTTGTAAATAGTACAAGCCAGCCGAGTCTGGTTCCTTAACGTGATATTTCCCCGACGTCTATAAATTGCCCTGTTCTGTCTTTAGTGGGGTCAGGTAACCAGACTACCGTAACTTGTTCTATTGTTTTTTCCAGCATCTCTAAACTCAAAACTCTTTAATGGGCATGTGTAGCAATACTTTTTTTTAACTCAAAGTAAATAGTACCTTTAATTACAACAACCAACGTTATTTTTCTTCGAATGCTCAAAGCAAAATATGTGATTCATACTGTTTTCCATAATATTTGTGTATGTCCCATCATCAATTCTCACTTCAAATCAGAAACATTAATCTACATAAAAATATTCATTTAACTAATTATAATTTTCAATGCAATTTCTCACAACTTGTGTACGGTATATCATATTTATATTTAAAACTCTTTACTTTACTCATTTTAACTTTACTCATCCAGTTGGTCAAACATATCAATGGAATGGTTCAAGTATATATAGACTATATGCATAGCAGCCATCTTGGAGGGCAATGCCTTTGCAGGTCATTGAAGCTACTGTGCATTTATTGAACACAATATGCCCTCTAAGATGGCCACTACGCTTAAGGTCTAATCATTCTTATCAACTTATGGAATATGAAATATTTATTCAAGCGGTCATAATTTTATATCAAAGATACTTTAATAATGCCTTGTACGTAGAAAAGACAGCGTAAAGACCAGGGCCAATTTCATAAAACATGTAAGCACAAACATTTGCTTAACTCAGCAATCTGATGAAGAATGGTGTCTTCCCACCTAAGGGTCACTGCATCCAAGTTTCATCAAAATCATCAAAAATTATTCTTCTGGAGAGAACTTCTTTTTGACTCGCCCTGTATAATATAGAATTTACTTACGCGCAATTTAATTATCAAATGCTTTTATTTACATTGAAAAAGAGACAAACGTTTTTTTCGCGCTTCATGCCTTGACACGAGTCATCCTCATGAGAAAAATCTTATTATTACAGAATGAACAATATAGTTGTTCAGATTACGAAAGTCTTAGTAATTCTGCACCCACTTTATTGCCGATTTTGTTTTATTTTGACTATGAGATATAAACACGACATATAAAGCTTGGGGTGGTCATCTTAATTCAAGTCAAGTCACAAGCTAATCGAATGAACGACATGCCTTTTTTAACAATAACTCGAACCATACATATACGTACGACTACGTACAGAAATATTGATTGCATAGTCTTTCCGACTTTGTTCAGTCAAGGCAAAAATTCACTGTTCCCCGGTTTTATTTTGTAACCTAACTTGTGATTTAAACTTGTGATCGACTTGTGATAGCAACTCCATCTACATCTCAGACTAGGAAATTGCAAGGCACGTGGTCGACATTAAAAAAATTATCTAATTGATGAGCTCCACGTAGTTGGCTGGAAAGAGTCCAAAGGAACCGTCAGGCGCCGTCCCCCGCCACCAGCCTGGGTCCACCTGTTCAATATTCGTGATGATGTCGTCGGGGTCAAAGGTGATCTCCGTGTCATCGCCTGAAAGAATAGAAGGTGAACAATATAGTATCCGACATAATCAAGCTGAAACCACGACAGATGTGCAACAATTGATGTAAACGTCTGTTTGGCCTTGGTGTATTGGACCTTCAAAACCAGAGCATGATCTATTCTGCGATAAGGAATCTTGCCAATTCAGAGACAGTGTGGCTCAAGAAATTATTAATTTATTCCATTTCTTTACCCAAGGTGTGCCTAAACAGTTTAAAAACTTATTTTCATTGGGGCCCTGCAATACATCATTAAATAAAATAACAGTACATTTGAAGGTACATGTAGTATACACCATTTGCAGATATCGAAAATATTTACTACCGAATTATTAAGAAATATTTTACTCATTTGAAAGTAAATAATGATTCTAGGCATCCAGCAAAATGATTGCGCTAGATATCCTGTAATTATTCCGAAAAATAAAATTTTATAAAAAAACAATTCGCGATCGCCGGACGGCGATGGCGAAAAAACAAAGATAACATAAGAATAACTGCCCAATGCCAGTTGAAAACAAACGCTGTTTTTCGAGCTTTTCTCGGCATCCATGATTGTAAAACTTCAGACAGGTCAGTTAAATGATATTTACTATGAAATACAACCCCCAAATCTACCCATTAATGATAATTCAAGCAATTACCAATGGTGTATTTTACCTTTAAATACAACAACATTTACACAAAATTAGAAACAGAATATTTACAGACGTACAAGGATATTAACAGGAATTCAAAACATGGATACTGATTCTGATTTACGAGATAAGCAAGTTTATGATAAGTTTCTGATTACCTGCTTGGTAATCATAAACTGCTTTCGCGTTGAGTCCGCTAGCCCCCTCCACTGCAGGTTCTTCAAAGTCATCCATTGGTGGGGGCTCTACAAAAGAAAAGAAGACGAAAATTGAAAGAAAATTAATGGTAATATACCTTCCCCCCCAAAAAAAAATGTTCGGGAAAAATGGGACGGAACTGGACACAGGGCATAGTGGAGAAAACAGCAAAAATAATGAATAATGGGTGATTTTTGTTTTTTTGAGATTTAAATGAGATTTAAAGCTTTGCATGGTGGAGACTAGACTTGGAAAGATTTGCGGTAACACCATGTGAAAGGATCTCTTTTTTTGAAGAGGTAGGGTGGGTCTGATAAGAACCAGTAGTTCTTTGGTATGCCTACATGTACTAACTATATTCCGTTAAGAAATAGTATGGACGTAGTGGAATAAAAGTGTTTTCAGGAAAAACAATTGGCATTTTCCCATATCACATGTAAAACTCAAAACTTTTTCTCAACATTTTACTTTTGACATGTTGATAAATGCGAACTTTAAACAGCCGTAACTTGTTAACGCAATGTCTGTTTGAAGTGAAAGAAATAGCATTGTAAAGAAAATGTTATTCTCTTTTCTAGTGAAGATTCTATAAAAAAATATGCGAAAAGAATGCTATTTACCATGTTGAACATCTTGCTCGTACATTGGTTCCGGTTCTGGTTCTGGTTGCGGCTCATACTCTGGTTCTGGTTCCGGTTGTGGCTCATACTCTGGTTCTGGTTCCGGTTGCGGCTCATACTCTGGTTCTGGTTCCGGTTGCGGTTCCGACTGATAAATAGGCTCCGGCTCATACTGTTGCTCCGGTTCCGGTTCATCCTGAGGTTCCGGTTCATACTGAGGTTCCGGCTCTGGTTCCGGTTCATACTGTGGTTCTGGTTCCTGCTCCGGTTCTGGTTCCGGTTCCGGCTGCTTGACCGGTAGGCGTGCCGGGGCTTTTGAGGGGCGGGCCATCGGTGGCGGAGGCCCAGACGGTCCTCTCTGCTCAAAAGTGGCACGGGGGTTTTCTCCCCGCTGGGCGACCATTTTCGCTGCCTCCTGTTAAAAAATTGCAAATAGTCAGCATTTTACAAGAATTGCCGGCCAGCATTGATACAAAATTCCCTAAAAAATTCCTGTGCCATAATTTCACAGGATGCTTGAGACTGTTATTCACTTACAGTCACATTTTTGTTGTATTTCTTTGTGGCCATTAAATAATGTATACACCATGTGCCTTTCGTGTAATTGACAGATTTGGGGGTTAGAATTTGATAGCAAATATTGTCACACTGAAAAAAATCATGGGAAATCATGGAATTGCTTGGCTACGTGTCTATGGTTCATTGTGAAAAATGGCTATGGCTACTTCCATATGTGACCTGTTCCAACGAAACCCGGACAAAGTCGCACAATGTGTTTTGTCACAATGTACTCCTGAAGTCATTTCTGGATGGATTTTACCATTTTGAGGTTTTAGGTTTTCCTAAGTCACTCACTATTAATCTACAATTTCCTTAAATTTGAACAAAATCCGTCTACTAGAAGTGTGTTTTTTGTCAATTTTGTGAAACATTTGTGTATAGAAATAATACGCTTTTCTGAACTTCAAAGCTGTTTATCTCATAATTAGGTTGTCAGGGTTTTATCACTAAATCCAGACCCCAGGGAAGATAGGGTGGGGTACATATGTAAATGATACATCATTTTAAAGCCGAGAACCAAGAGAATTTGAAAAAATCAAAATCTGAAAAACTAAAAAGTCGACTTTGTCCGGGTTTCGTTGGAACAGGTCACATATTATGTGCATTCGTAATAGTAAGTCATAGCCAAGTATGTAAATCAGACATAGGTTAATTCACCTTGGTACGGTCATCGCCTGGCCGTCTTGTTGGGGAACTTTCAGATTCCATCTGTTTCTGCTTACCCTCCTAAAAAGAAACAAATACAAACAGGAATGGTTCTTAAACCACGAGTCCTGCCTACCCTTGCGATTACCCTACTTTACAACCTAACCTCAAATGACCTTTGACATTAGTATGTGACCTTTCACCATCACATGCAAGTTTCAATATAGCATCTGTGAACAAAGTTTTCAAATGAAAACATTGTACAATTCCAGCCTCTTTTACAACTTGACCTCAGATGACCTTGAACTCAGTACTTGACCTTTGACATGACCATCATATAAAGGTTACAATATTGCATCTATGACCCAAGTTTGATTGGAATTTTCCTAAATTGGGATTAGGAGGAGGGGGAAGAGGAGGGGAAAGAGGAGGGGAAAGGGGAGGGAAAAGAGGAGGGGATCTTTTGACACTTTTTGGTAATTCAACCTTACCCATCTAGACTGCTCATCCAGCCTCGACTGTTCAAGAGCTCTTTTTTCCTGGGCCCTGCAAAAGTAGTAAATTCACAACTAAATTATTTGATCTAAAACAGTTAAACTCAACTTTTTTAGATTCACTATTCGGTTTTGCCCTCAAGAGATTAATGAAGAAACAATTTTCAGAAAGGTCGCCATTGGTGCATGCACATTGTGTCGCAAATTCTTGCGACCTGACTAGACATTTGACATGGGTTGTACGGTTTCTACGTACTTCTGCTGATCGACTGTCCTCATCTTGTCGGCCAATTTCTGTTCTCTTCCTTGGGCCTCGTGCTCCTCTCTTTCTCTCCTGTCTTTATCAAACTTCTGGCTCTCGGAAGTTTTTCTTGCCCTCTCCCCAGCTTGTCTCTGCTTCTCTGATTGCTATAATAAACACAAAATTACATTTTTGGTTCTATATTTTCTTTCTGAAACATACTGTAGGGTCCTGTAGATATTGCGCAGATTTTTAGGATCCACTATTTGTGACCTGCTCCAACAAAACCCGGACAAAGTTGACAATTTTTTTTTTTCGATTTTGCTTTCGTCAAATTCTCTAGGTTCTCAGCTTTAGAATTATGTATCATTTACATATGAACCACCACCCTATCTCCCCTGGGGGAAAGATTTAGCGATAAAACCCTGACAACCTAATTATGAAATAAACAGATTTGAAGTTCAGAAAAACATACTATTTCTATACACAATTGTTTCACAAAATCGACAAAAAACACACTTCTGAGTGACAGATTATGTTCAAATTTGGGGAGATTGTAGATTAATAATTTGGGATTCATGAAAACCCAAAACCTCAAAATTGTAAAATCCACCAGGAAATGATCTTCACGAGTACATTGTAATAAAACACATTGTGCGACTTTGTCCGGGTTTCGTTTGAACAGGTCACATTTGTTCTAATGGAAAGTTTTATGTTCAAAGTAGTCGTTGCCAAAGACGACAGTAATCGATATCGTGCACGATGTGTAAAATCTTTTCACGCAGTGCGCCCGCAAATGACATGATTATACACAAACTCATAATGTCTTCTTTGCAATCCTACATACATATAATCCGGTGCAGTAAGGGATTAATACCAGCATTAAGGGGTTAACTATCGCAAAAATTAGTTATTTTATTGGTGAATACAAAAGCAGCCGGCATCGCACATTCTTTCCTAACTTAACCCGCCTGTGGCTAGATGCAATTTTCAAATGTTTTCTGTTGACAGTGCTTCAAAAGTAAGGTCATTATTTCTTATAATGACATCACTAAAACTGGGGGGCTTTTATGTTTTTATGTTCGAATTTGATTCTGAGAGGAATTTCGATTCCGAGTGGGATTGCGATTCCGAGTGGGTTTGCGATTCCGAGTGGGATTGCGATTCCGACTTTCCGAGTGCGATTCCGAGTGGGATTGCGATTCCGAGTGGGATTGCGATTCCGAGTGGGATCGCGATTCCGAGTGGGATCGCGATTCCGAGTGGGATCGCGATTCCGAGTGGGATCGCGATTCCGAGTGGGATCGCATTCCAAGTGGAATCGCGATTCCGATTAAAACCGCGATTCCGAGTGGAATCGCGATTTTGAGTGGAATCGCGTTTCCAAGTGGAGTCCATAATCGCGATTCCCAGACAGAATCGGAATCGATTCCAAGCCTCGTACGCATACCTCAGACTCTGACCAAAACTTGTCGCTTCTCTTGGACTTAATTTCAGCCGCTGCGTTGGTCCTCTTGTAGACCGAGCCCACTGGAACAATCTCTGGTTCGGGGGCAGCCTTCTCCTTGTGGAAGCTGTAGTTGGAGCCCGAGGCCTTGGCCACTTTCTTCAGAATGTCTTCGGGATCCACGTCGTCTTCTGTGCGAGCGTTGATGGTCACGTGGGCCCCCTGGAAAAGAAGAAAAACATTTTTGTTTTTTTGCAAACATAAAAAACAAAGCTACCGAATAACAGAGTTGTAACGAGTCACTGATTTGGATGACTTGAGTCATTTAAAAAAAGTGACTCACGTCGGGTTGAGTCATTAGGTCAAGAAGGTCGAGTCGAGTCGAGTCGAGTCAGTGTGTAGTCGAGTTGAGTCATGTATTTAGCTCGATTCAATTTGAGTCACAAATATTTAAATACTACACAATGAATAAACACGTTACAGAAAAGGTGGAAGTCCACGACACGGTCAGGTGTATGTTTGTTGCATCATAGAGAAAGGCCAGTCGCTGTATATGTTTACCATGTATGTACTTATGTACATAATTATTCGCAAACATAAAGATGACAGGAACATAAACCGGCACTGGCGTAAGTTATTGCAAATATATTTGTCGCAAAGTTTTACTCTTATTTTGGAGATTCCAGTCTTATTTGCCTTCACTTAAGTCGAGTCGAGTCATTCTGATGAGGGACTCCAGTCGAGTCGAGTCATTTGCCTGCATTGACTCGAGTCGAGTCGAGTCGAGTCGAGTCGAGTCATCTACCCATCGGGACTCGAGTCGAGTCGAGTCATTTCGCCAATTTGTTTTACGGAATCATTATTATCCCGGTCATTGTGCTCACAAAACATTCCGAATACATCATCAGCTCCATGGAGAGTATACAGCTCGATGCTGCCATTTCGGCGCAAAGCAGCTAAATCGACCACAATAACCATCTCTGCCCTCACAGGTACCGGAAGCAAGGAGTGACAAAGTCCCAGGCCGGACATGAATCCACAACCTGCAGCTTTACGTACAGATTACAAAATTCAATGTTCCAGGCCATGAGGCTTTCGTCTGCAATTTTGTTCCAATGCCGTTACTCCATCTACCAACACTGCCATTATATGGATATCTTGAGAAACCTACCCTGAACTGCTTGGCAATATCGGGAGTATGTCTAGCACAGTTTCCCTTCATTTGGGTTTGAGCACCTTCTCCTTGCTGTGGTGTTGAGGGAGAAAGAAACATCAGAGAGACCTTTTTTTTTTAGCTTTACGAAAGGCGAGTGATAAGTTAGTGGCCTTAGGTAGAAGGAGATGAGCTATACAGTTTTCACTGAATTTGCATGCAGTTCAACTTGTTGAACGATTACACTGAAAGTTTGAGAAAGGGCGACACTATCACTGGTGCCTACTACGCTAATCTCCTGAAACAGCTAAGAGAGAAAAATATAACAGATTTGGTTATGGGAAGCTGACAAGAGAGGTGCTCTTCCGCCACCAGGACAATGCTCTGGTCTGACTTTACTCAACTACTTGACTGAAAGACTCGCCTTGACTTGAGTCACTCATTTTAAATGCCTTGGTGGTTCAAACCCACCCTCCACCCAAATGTTTACCCTCAATCTACTGATGGGGGATATACATGGTGGCTCACAAAAGACAAACAAGCAAACTTCTACTACATGTACCACTATTCCCAAAAGCAAAAACTACCAATACCAATGATATCTCAATTGATATCTCAATTGATATCTCAATTTAGGCTAGCAGTTTTAGCTCCAGACCCTATGTTGTAAAGAACAGTCAGAGGTCCTTCCAAACCGAGAAATAACTAAACCGCGCCCGTGAATTTAACACGACATGGTTCAGCTATTTCTCGGTACGAAAGGACCTCTGACTTCGCTCGGCAAAATAGGATCTGAAGCTAACTAAGCCTATAAGTCCAAATCGAGATTTCCTGGGATCGTTTTTCTTCTAGAAAGATTCTCCATCCATTGGTATAGGTAAATGTAGTTAATGTTTTGCCTCATCAGTAGTGGAAGTATATGCTTGTCTGTTCGGGTATGCCTGTCTAGGTTGATTTTGGGCCATCTTGTAATGGCTGCCAGTTTCCGGTTATTAACTTAACCGTGTAACTGTTGTTTTGCGGTTACGGTTAACGGTTAACCGTAACCAACATTTAAAAAAATAAATTAAAAAAACAAATTTTTAAAAACAAAATTTTTAAATTTAAATAAAAAAATGCATGGGCTTCATTAAGAAATTTAGTGTGACGTGCGTGTAGTACGTGTTGATAATCGCAGATCTGCGATTACTAATTGTCTGCATCAAATTTTATAGGCCGATTGGCTAATGTTAGATAAGCTATTAGAAATGTCCATACAAAATTTATTTGTGACCTGCTCCAACGAAACCCACTCAAAGTTAACAATTGGTGGGGTTTTCTTTTATTTATAAAAAAAGAAAAAAAAAGAAAAAAGGTTAACTGAACAGAAAAAATTTAACCGTGTAACCGTTTGAACGGTCGGTTAACCGTGTAACCGTTGCAGGCTATATGATAATGAAAGCTGTCTCAGAGCTGCTAGTTACCCAATTAATGAGGACAAATTTAGGCAGGTTGGTGTTTGGGTCCAACACACGGCAGTAGGCATACATGATCTTGCTGCCACTCAATGCATCTGCCATCTCCTCCAGCCCATCCTCTAAATAAAAAAAGAGAAGCATTTGGGGAAAATTAGACATGTTCTATCTTTTATGTACAGTAAACTCTTGTTAACCAGTTCTCGCCGGACGACGTAATTGTAAACGCAAAGTTTTCTCCAGATTCAAAACTGATGACGCATAAACACGCCATGAGCAAGGCCGGAAATGTCTGTCGTCAGCGAGCAAGCCCGGAAGTTCGCGCCAGGATTACTTTTTTAACATCACCGAGCCGAGGGGCGGGATTATTTTTAACGAAACTCGATCCGAAGCAGGTTCAGGCCGATAGTGCCGGAAAGCACACCTACGCATTTCAGGCCTTGCTCGCTGCTGACAGACATTTCTGAATTTGGGGGAATTTGGGGAAAAATTTGCGTTTATATACGTCATCTGGCGCGAACTGGTTAAGATGAAACGGAGCAATTTCTAAACGTCGGAGAATTGTACAGTCAGGCTGGTACCTGTTCATTAAATGATAGAGGAGAGAATCTGCCATTACTTATTTGAATTTCTACATTGAATTTGATAATATTCTTACCGCCTGTGTCCACCACTTTCAACTCATAACTTTTCCCTTCATATCCAAACACTGCCCTGTTAGAAAAAAAGGAGAACATTGGTGTGTGAATTGTCTAATTTTAAGTGGCGTAACTGCAGAGAAGGGAGAGGACACGTGTCACAGGTAATTAAGAGACATGAATTGAGAAAAATGGATTGAAAAAGATGTGAAAGATAGATAGAGGAAAGATATAAGATAGAGAACAAGATCGAGTCAGATCTTTGGAGAGGAAAAAGGAAGAAAAAAAGGGAATCGGACAAAAAAATGGCATTCGTGTACGGTAATCTTTCCAGGTTTGTTTATCATCATCAGGGAGTTGGCGCATGCACACGTAAAACATCAAATTAGCTCATTATACTGCCAACAGTGTTTTAGTTGTAGTTGTAGGTCATGTAGGTAGAGGAAAACCTCGGTCAAACTAAATAAAAATTAACATGCTAAAAGATTTTGTTTATTTTTTATAGTAAAAAAAATGAGTAAAGTTGAGCTTTTACAAGGCCAAGGGTTCTTTCAGAGAGGCGATTTCTTTTTATAATGATTTGTTTGGGGGATAAATAAAGATATTTTTGCAAGGGCTGAAACGGCATGCGGGCGGTGGGCGGAAAATTTGGTTATTCACTTCCGGGTTCTTAATACCCGGAAGTCAATGTTGAAGTTTGCAATATAACACAGGCCAGGGAATATGATGAGTAAAATAAACTACCAGAATATCCAAATCCTTACCAGTCAGTTGAAGATTTTTCATCGGACACATCCTTCCATGCTTTCACCAAGGCATCCTTGTGTTTTAGAAAGCTAACAGACATGTTTACAGCCCGATTTCAGCTTCAATCCGAGGGCAGAACACGCAACAAACGGACGTGTGAGTCTCCGTTATGTAGTGGTCTGGTATCTCAAGCTTTAATGTGTATTTCCAATACGTAAAGAAAGTTTTGCGCGGGGACACACTTAATGTTGATGGTGCACCCAGGGGCCTTTTCAATTTCCTGGCTTCGTTTTGTTTTAGTCTTAATGCGATATTAGATTTCCAACTGCAAGCTCTCTAGCCACATTCTGATGTCTGATATGCTTCAGAAACATTCAATCAATTGATGTAAACCCAAAAGTTTGACAATTTTTTGCCTCCATTTGTATTTGCTTCTCATCAGGGATTTGGAATTCGGAGAAGCCGAATCCGAAGACGAAGTAACGGTTTTGAAAAGGCATTATGGGGAACTAGCCGGACTACGGCTATTGTCAGCATTTCTGCACAATACTACATGTACATGTACTAGTTATAATGGGCGCGCATGGCATAGCCCTAACCATGAGACAAAAGTGAAGAAAATGACAAAAAACATAATTGGTGGGACCTTTTTTCTTTGCTTTTCAGTTTTATTTATATTGTAACATTTGACACGTCTACTACACGTAATTAAACCGAAAACTAACACAACTACAAAACAAAACTTTGAAGGCGCACTAAAAACTAAAATCTTTGAAGGCTCACCCTTTTATCAATATTTTACTTTTTAGACATGTCGATTAATGTGAATTTTGAAATGCCATAACAGGTCCAAAAACCATGAAGCAATATTTCTAAGAATGTAACCCTTTATAGTTCCCCCTGAGACTAAAATACCAGTCTCAGGTTTCCCCCATACCCATAAAGCCTTTCCTTAACGAGGCCGACCTGCTTGGGTCAATTTCATGAAGCTGCTTAGCACAAAAATGTGCTTAGCATTAACATTATTTCTTGGCAACAGGGTCACAAACCAATTTTCAGGTGATCTATTGTTTGTGATTGTATAGACCATGCGCCCTCTGACGTCACGTGTTTACATTTGCATTCAAATGTGCCCGGCAGTGATGCGCACCCATCGTGTTTTACATCAAATTTGCTTAAAGAGTGACCTCGCAGGTCAGACCCACTGACCTCTACACCTGGACGGATCATTGCCCATTTATTTTGAAGTCGGCGGGAACTGGAAGTGCAACATGGCGGACCCACGACGTCACTCTGTGAGCCAATGAAATGTCCAGTTGTAAGGTTCAGTGGGTACGGTACGTATGACGTAATGTTTATAAATAAAAAATGTATAGAGTAAATCCACTGACCGCTACACCTGAACATTTCATTGGCTCACAGAAGTGACGTCTTGGGTCCGCCATGTTGCACTTCCAGTTCGCGCCGACTTCAAGCGTTAGCACAGCAGAATATGGACAATGGTCCGTCCAGGTGTAGAGGTCAGTGGTCAGACCGCCTTTGAATTATGTGACCGACCTCTTAGTCTTATGTCATCTCTTAACCAAATTTATGTAAAACATGATGCGTGCGCATATTGACGGGCACATTTGAATACAGATGTAAACAGATAAGAGGGCACATCGTCTATAGCGGCTGCAGCCACATCTCATAGACTCGTGCGTAATTTTAAGCCGCAGCCAAGTACATGTAGTAAGAACACGGCCATGTTCGGCTGGTGGATAGATGGAGTACTTTTAGCAAGTCCCATGTTTAACCATGGAGAAATAAGATTTCTCCATGGTTTAATTACTTAGCAAGACTTTATTGTGCTAATCAATATTGCATGCTCAGCAGCTCTATGAATTGGCGCGTGATGTCGACTTTTCCCTCAAATTATGTAAATATGGCGGAACCCTTATAGTAAACTTGTTTAGGTGTAATTTTAATCCGAAGTCAAGGTCATGTCTGGAAAATAGGAACACTCATAAAACCAGTACACAAGAAACGTAGCCGGTCTGCTTGACTAACATTAATTGTTCAACAGAGGGCGCTATTTGACAACACCATCATGGCGGATCGATGGAAGAAAGTTTCCTTGGCCGTCTCATTTACAGGAATCGTGAAGGAAGGGGCAGCCGAATCTCATGCTGAAAACCTCGTGTTAGAAATCGAGACATCCGAGGAACCTGTGGCCCCCACTTTGAGGTATGTCCTCGGTGATCCCGGTTCCAAAATTCCATATTTGCCGTTTACTACTACTAGTACTAGTTTGTTTTTCTGAGGGGTCAAAGAAAGGATGATCACTCGCCCTCTCTCTGATTTACAATATAATTACAAACAATACAATTAACATAAATATTCACACTTTGCGACCACTCATCATGCATTTGCATGTTTGACAAGCATATTTATTATACATGTAATAACATTTTTATTATTATACAGGCGATTTTTAGCAACAAAATCACTATTAAACGAAACCTTCTTATTCCTCGACGTCTATGGTTATGGTAAGCTAAACCCTGCCCCTGGCTATTTAGGGACAGAATCCAAAAATTGAAAGTTGCTCACATTAAGCTAGGCCCATTTGAAGCAGATAGGAGTGAAATGACACCCCAATCATCAAGATCGGTCAACCGAAACTTGAGATATTGATTTTTAAGTATTTTTATTTTACCAGATCGAAGCAAATATTTTCAAATGGGAAACATCGTCCATTTAATTATACAAACACTAATAAACACACAAACAAACAGGTAAACAATTTAAACTAACAATTAGAATTCAGCTATATACATTATGGTTTTTTTTTAAATTACACTCAACTAAGCTGAGGCATGTACGATCCAGATAATATCTTTTAATATTGTGATTTTATAAACGAAACAACTTTAAAAAAAAATCGCACTGATTGACCTTCAT
Source organism: Crossaster papposus (assembly GCA_037893245.1). NCBI lineage: Eukaryota > Metazoa > Echinodermata > Asteroidea > Velatida > Solasteridae > Crossaster > Crossaster papposus. Next base: position 517,479 of record JBAIAA010000875.1, read on the forward strand.
TCATAGGCCTAATGGAGTAATGAACAAAAATTGGCGTCGGGATGCAGCAAATTGATTTTAAAAAATGGGGGAAAATGTACAACAAGTAAACCCGATGCTATTTCAGCGGTCGTGTACAGAAAGTATGTATCTAAAGTCAATAAAATTGTATTTTCTAACAAAATTTGAAATTATGTTTCTCAGTCCCAGATTCGTGTCTTTTTAACATTTTTGCACTGATTGACCTTCATTGAGATGATTTATAAAGAAAAAAAGTGGCGTCAGGTTGCAACATTTTTGTTCCTAAAATCTTACTCGGTGCTGTACAGGATCTGTTGTTAATTTCATTTGTTGTTTTAATACGGAAACTGCTACTAGTTGCGTTGGATTTTAGCACGTACCGGTATAAATATTATTACTAGGGCTTAGGCCTACTACAATTTCATGGTAATGTGCCAATTTTTGATGACGAACTCTTCAGTTTCATTGACCAGTTGACAGTCATCAGTTGCATAAGGATCTCCCTTCCCTTCTCCCTCTTTCCCCTAAAAAAAATAAATACAAAATGTTGACAATGGCATTGCCTGGTGTAGTGAAGGAAAGGCCATAGACCTACATGTACATCTTGTGAGTCTGACCAGCCAGACAGCAATGCCACACGAATGATCATTAAATATAATCAAATTATATATGATCATGGCATGATCAAGAATCCCAAGGCCGTAGGATCCGACTACAGTACACTCCATTGAACTTGTTGCTGTAGGATATACCAGTATATGCTGGCTGTTTATGAGCAGGGAGATGATGAGCAGGTGACATACATGACCCTCACACATACGCGCACGGCGCTGACCATGTGAACTGTGGGCACACACTAGGAGCTTCCTCGAAGCATAGAGAAAGGAACATCTGCCTGCTACTAACTGCGTACTGAGTAAAAAAACCTGGCTTCACAGAACATAACACAGGATCTGCATGCTGATGATGATATACACAATGTAATGTGTGTTGCTGTCAATCAAATCTTTTGTGCACTGGAGAACTGTGCAGCTAGCTCTCGATGAGGAAGTATATGCAAACACAAGCAATCCCCTGTGTGTAGTGTAACGGTACTAATTAGTGCACGGAATAGCCCTACATGTACGTGGATGACGCACATATTTAATAGTCAGTCAGTGCAAGCTGGATTCTACTACGGTAAATTTTGAGTGTGCCTCGCTTTTGCTATCATCAGATAAGCATTTTCACAGATCTGGACAATTTTGGAACTTTGGTCGGAGATCAAAGCTTTGGTGTGATGTCTTCATATGGGAACTTGGTGCCATAGTTCCATAAATTCTTGCTAATAATAGACATTTATCATATAGTGAACCACTGAACTGTGCCTACGAAACTGTGTCTAGCAGTCATTTGCAGTGTCTTATTTTGTACGTGCACGTGTGTGTACATGTATTGGATGGTCTATGGGCGGATCATACACGGTAATTAACTGCTGCACAGTATTGTACACATGTACATTGTGCAGTGTATCAAATCATCCTGCAAGAATAGACTGGATCAATAATATGGTGTTTTTCTGGAATATACATAGTGTACATGTACATGTACAGTGAGGCATTTCAGTACTACTGTATTCCTTTGTGGATAACGAATTGGGAATACGTGGAAGTATATAGTTTGCAGATTTGAGGTATATGCGGCAATAGTGAAACTTGCAAGGTAATAAATGTGAGACTGCTATCATGTCGGACGCCAAGTTCCCTATAATCCAGCCGCTAGACAAAACCAATGACCATGAACGGCTCGTTAGCGTCATTGAGGAGTCGGACTCGACATCCGTCTGCCAAATATTCAGGTAGGTTAAAAACGGAATGTCGGCATTAGAAGGGTAAATTGTGGTGAGGCTTTACTTTATGTATGTGACATGTGTGTGTACAGTATCGGTCGATGTGCGCGATCGGTCGATGTGCGCGATCGGTCGATGTGCGCGATCGGTCGATGTGCGCGATCGGTCGATGTGCGCGTTCGGTCGATGTGCGCGTTCGGTCGATGTGCGCGTACGGTCGATGTGCGCGTTCGGTCGATGTGCGCGTTCGGTCGATGTGCGCGTACGGTCGATGTGCGCATTCGGTCGATGTGCGCGATCGGTCGATGTGCGCGATCGGTCGATCGGTCGATGTGTACAGTATCGGTCGATGTGTACAGTATCGGTCGATGTGCGCGATTGGTCGATGTGCGCGATTGGTCGATGTGCGCGATCGGCTATCTGTCAATCTTGACAGATATCTCGGACTTCAATTACCTTTTTTGAAATAAACCTCTACAACTGCGAGTTACAAAGAAAAGGTGTTTGACTGGTTGCAGCGCAATCGACCAATAGTGCAAACGCGATGGACCGATAACGCACATCGATCGACTGATAACGCACATCTTACAATTGGGTAGTGTGTCACTGAGATTGAATATGAATTTGTTTTTTCCCATACTGCTATAGTAACCGATACTGCTACATCAGTACAGTACATGTACCGTACATCGTGTACACATGTTTGTTTCCTGTTTTGATAGTAGGAGGAAGTTTGCCAGGGTTAGATTGGGTTTTTGGTGTGATACACAACTTGGTACTGATCCATTTATACAAATACTTCCTGCTGTCCTGAAAGTGCCCTTTTTTGTCATCTCTAAACATTAACTACCGGTACATACATACATCATGTATACATGTAACATGTACATGTACATACAGTAAAAGTAGAGAGGAGCTTATCATACATGTACATAAACAGTACAAACTACATAGTTTATTTTCTAAAAAGTCAAATAATTATGTACCGGTATTATATATACAGTGTGTACATTAGGGACAAATTGTGGTTTTTGGTGATTAGGCATAAACAAAATAAAAATGTTACATGTATGTTGGCGTAACCCGACCGACCCTTAAAATACGGCCGACCCTGGATATTTTTTTTTTCAAGGGACGAAATTTAATGATTAAAATCTATATAAATCTAGTTATAAATTCGTTTGAAACCATTTCTGACCGTTTCTCATTGTTGTGTGTGTGGATTGTGTATATACCTGGACACGCTATCGTGTATCACTACCGGCTTGAACAATTAGAAAACATATCATTTTAATGATGAGAGGAAAAAAAAAAAAAAAAAAAAAAAGAATCCCTACCTACCTTCCCTATTTTTTTGGGCCCGTTATGCTAACATAACATTTTTTTGGTTTATGCCTTACATATGTACGTTTCAGGAAAACACCCATTAGCAGTTACGGTAGCAGTTTCAAAAGCATAGTTGACTCAGGCCATCAATTATTGAGTCATCAAATATCCGGCCTTAGGCTGGGATTTTACTAATTTATCAAGCATATTTAGTCAAATAATCTCCCAGGTCATCACTGATCCTTAACCCTAACTCCCTCACCATTGTTATTAAACAATACAATTCCTTCAAAATCCTCCAACTTCCTTTGTTGTGTAGGGAGTTAGGGTTAATAAAATTACTCTGTAAAATGTGACCTGCTCTGCAAAAATGAGTCTGATGTCAGAAATACCATTTTATTTAAAGGGCCGTTTATTGTCTCAGAGGTAATTTTTTTGTTCAACAAATATATATTTTTTAAAAGGCATTTAGGTTTCTCCGACACCTATATTTTTTAGATCTGATCGATTGAAAAGATTATTTTGATCCCTAAATTAAATTTAATACAGGTTTTGTCATTCTCTTTTCATAGCATCTTATGAAGCACTACAATTGTAAATCTTCATTCCTTTTCAAAGACATTTCGAATATAACTGAGAAAAAAAAAAATCCAAAAATTGTAAAAGACCAATGCATTACACTACAGAGTTGTGCCATATCAAATGAAAGCTTATTTCCTGCTTTTTCTGACCAACTGTAAAATTAAAAAAACAAACATTTTTAACACATCAGACTCAAATGTCATTTAGTTATTTTTTTTTGTTTTTTGTTTCTTTTTCTTTTGTAGGCTTTAAAATGTCTGACATTGATAATTGTCCTACATTAAATGCTGATTACAAATTTACAATACAATTTAAAGACATCAATCGGACTGAGTCTTTCTGTTGAGATTTACTGATTTATCATCAATTGCAAAGAACACAGAACACAGAACAAAGAACACTGTCCCGCTGGAGGATTCCCTGGAATAAAGTCCCAATAAGCTAAAGAAAAATTTAAGTTTGAACTTTTAAATACAGGACGTTAATTTTTTGTTTAACTTGAACTTGACCAGTTCACGCCGGGATTATTTTAACATTACCGAGCCGACGCAAGAAATAATTTTTATCAAAACTCGATCCGAAGCAGGTTCAGGCCGCCAGTACCGGAAAGCACACCCACGTATTTCTGGCCTTGCTCGCTGCTGACAGACATTTCCGGCCTTGCTCGTGACGTGTTTATGCGTCATCCGTTTTGAGCCTGGGGAAAACTTTGCATTTATATTCGTCTTCCGGCGCGAACGTGGCAGCCATCTTTTAGTATGGCCTTATCGGATACTTCCCCAAGTAACCGGCTCGTCAGGTCCGTTACTCGCGCCAAGCCCGAGTAAGCGCGAGAAGTTACGCGAGCGTCAAATCGAACGGTGTCGAGCTTACCTGAGTAAGCACGGGGGTAGTAATCAAACACAAGCTATTGAAGTATTGCCAATCTCTCTTGGATTTTGTTTTCCCCAGAGCCATCCAAGATGGCAACGACCACGAGCGCTTCATGGAGCATCTTAAGGGGCGCATCCAGGAACACGACCGAGACATTGAGAGGATGTGCAACTTTCACTACCAGGGCTTTGTGGACAGCATCGGACAGCTGCTTAAGGTTCGGGCCATCGCCGAAAGGCTCAAGGTGGGTCAAAGTTTGAAGGTCAAGGCTGGTCATAATTACATCTAATTACTTTTGTGCCAGCTTTTGTGCCAGCTTTTGTGCCCGCTTTCGTGCCCGCTTCTGTGCCCGCTTTCGCACCAACTATGAACCAGCTTTCATTGAAATTATTCACTTGTTCCTTTCTAATCCTTATTTAGGAGGAGGTCCTGTCCACGAATCAGTCTCTCCAGCGTTCCGGCTTGACCGTCATGCAGCACGCGGAAGATCTGGAGAGAACGCGGAAAACCCACCGAAATATTGTGGCGACGGTGGAATACTTACAGCTCTGCTTGCCTGGTAAGAATGTATCATTGGGCCGTGAGAGGTAGATATTAGCTGGAAAAAGAATGTAGAAAACCCACTGGAATATCGTAGTGACGATGGAACACTTATGCTGCGTTCCAATCGCGTCGTGTTTATCGTGTTCACAAGTTCACAAGTCGTATAATGGCGTTCTAATCGCCTGGTAACTCGTGTTCACCAGTGGTGAACTCGAGGTGAATTTTTTTTTCTCCATGTTCACAACTTCATAACAAAAATAAAATACTCGCGCATGCGTGTTGGTTCACGTACGAGTTCTTGCGCGATAAAGAATGTCCTTACCGCACGACTAACTCAACTGTGCACGTGCGTCTTGGTGAGTAGCGTTTGGAATGCAACCTACTCGTGAACATGGAGAAATTCACGGTGAACACGATAAACTCGACGCGATTGGACCGCAGCATTAGACTCCATGGGCCATGATCATCGGGGTAGAATTCATTAGCTCACCGAATTTAGTTGGGTATACATGGTGTAAAGCATATCGTTCCAGGATATGTAAACTTTATCAGGATTCAGGAAACCAAATGTTGGAATGGTACAAAACTAGCTCAAATCTGTCCAACATCTAAGACAAGCATCAGGAATAAATAGTCGATAGATGTGATGTAACTAGAAATACGCCGAAACGTAACACTTTGTGGTTTAACTTCATGGAATGACCGAAATAATGAGACAACATTATTACAAAGTCACCCGGCAAAGTAAACATACGGTATTTAGTATGAAATGAAAACGGAGAGCTTTGTTGATGGTAACTGCATATAAACCGTGGCTGAGTACCGCAGGCAGGATCCTTTAGCTGAGGACAGCTTGACATTTAGGCAAGGCAGTTTATGCTATGATTTCAGGGAAGAGATTTTCACCGGTAATCATCACAGTGACATCTTTAGGGCAGGCTGATGGCCCCCGGGTATGCTGGGACCTAAAGCGTCAGGATTGCATTACTAACAGAGTATTTTACACATTTCCATGCCTTGGGCGCCGGTGCATATATCATCATGTTTGTAATAAGACGGTACTATATGCAAGTCTTGTGTAAATTCAGACAGTAGTGTTATGATTATAAAACATCTTGAAATTTATCATTTTGAAACTGATGACATGTAATTTTTCATAATGTAACGTAACTTGGTGAACAAGATTAGACTTAGCATGTTAAAGAAAGCATGTTGTAATATCCACTGTGCTGATGTTTCAGCATCACACTTTCAAGAACATACGTACACGTGAACCAGATAATAATGACCGTGGATAGCACCTCGTGTTTCCTTTATTTTTTGTACTGTAATCTATAATATGATTCACCTTATGTTACCTGAGCAACCAAGGACAAATTTTGACCAAAAAAACGTCGTTCGTGAATTCTTTCTCCCTGTCATATTATATTTTGTTCTCTTTTGTGTCATGATCCTTGGTCGTAATACAAGGTAAGAGCAATTGTACATTTACAACCATGATGTACGGTAAATATACGTATAAATGTACATGTACACGTAAATGTGCATGTACACGTAAATGTACCGGTACATGTACATAAATGTACAGTACTGTGTATACTGTACACGAAGGGTAGGTCCCTATTATTTGATGAGCATACATGTATGCCCACGGCAGACTTGCATTACACTAATTGGCCTTTGCATCTTGTACATGTTGGTTGGGCTTAGCACAACAAATCTAGCTTACCAAAACCTGCCAAACCTCCATGTTCTTTTCATGCTAAGCAAAAACCAGCTTATACACCAGTCACAAATAATAAACATCACCTGAAATTTTTGGTTTATAACCCTGTTTTTGCCAAGGAAGAATTTTCATGCTCAAAAAATCTTACAGCTTTCATGTTTTATAGTACTGGGATAGCATTGTTATTTACCCATACACGTAGATCATGTGCGCAAGTCTACATTTTAACGACAGTACAGTATGCAGTGTAATGTAGGGCATTGTAGGACATGTTATTATTAATTAGAAGCTTGGGGCTGAAGGCTGAGCTGCCTATCGAATGTTCAAACTGCATCCATAGATGTATCCAAGTGTAGCACTAAATAAAACCAAATATTTTTTTTTAGCTGCAAGTTGTCTGACATGTCTGGTGAGATGACGAAAAATGTCCATGAAATTATTAATTTATTCATGTGATTTACCGTAAGATTACTTTCGTGAGGGGAAATATTAGCCCGGTTCCCTTTTTCAAATCTGTCAAATATCAGTTCGAAATGGACAAACAGTCAATCACGTTCTACATAATGGTTACACATCTTGATGAATTGTATTAAGCGATTGAACACTTGGCACAACTGTAACCTACCGGCATATACACAATTTTTGTTGTTATTTTCACCGGTGAAAAAAAGGAATTGATTCCGAGTGGAATCGCGATTCCTGAATGAAATCGGAATCGATATTGAAAATGCCAGAGTCGCCCACCACAACACAGCACTAAAATATTATTTACCCACATGAACATGTATTCTATTTGTGTATATATAGTCAACTCGTTGCTTTCGTTTCGGATGCAGCATATATAATTATCTACCAACTACATGTACCGGTGTTTTAAGTCCTTTTTGCATTCTGGGTTAATGAATACATGCAGCGACACTAAACAAACTTTGATCCAATTTGAGTGATTACTTGTTGACACATGCTACTCTGACAATTGTAACCTAGTAGAAAATTAACCAGAGCTACGGGTATTTTGTATCACTTGATAAGCTTATTGTTTTTTGGTTTTTTTCCTTTACTTTGTGGCCTGTTGCATACATGTACTGGTACATGTACAGTATATGTACATGTTTTAGGTTTCATATTGACATTACACTGAGGACTTTGAGACATTTGTTAATGTTTAGGATGTGAATTTGCACAAGAGGTGGGAAATCCAAGTTACCAGCAAGGACCTCGATGCACTCACTCATCACTGACGCTATGATGTACTTTGTCAAATTTGTCTGAACAACATACACGTACACGCCCATTCACATTTTTGTATCACTGTGGAGACATGGCTTTGTTCTCGTGTACAAAAAGGTTAGAAAGTCAAGCACGTTTTTCAAAAAGCTCCTATTTTAACCACAATTATTTTCCTGGGTTGAAATTTCGACCCAATACCCTAACCCAAACACTAACTCTAACTCTAACCCACATCCTATTTAACCCTAGTTTTGGAGTAATTTAAGTAAAATCCAAAAATCTAATTCGTGAAATTCCTAGTAGAGACCTATTCACCTAGATAGAAATTAATCTCTGGAGACCTTTTCACTCCCATTTCCCCCATTGTGTTCACGTCTCCAGAGGGTACCGTATTTAACACCACGTACATGTACACGTACATGTACACGTACATGTATCGATTAATTGTTCACCCTTTTCACCATTTTGTGTAATGAAAGCTCATGTGACCCAAACTACAAACGTACACACATAAATATACAAGTGGATGAACAAAATTAAGTGTTCTTGTGTTTAATTTGTAGCCTACCGGAATGATGGGCATCGTTGGTGTACATGCGCTTCAAGTACATGTACTGGCCGGTACACATCCTGAAATAAATAGCACAGAGCCTAAAATTTAACATGATCGATGCAGCAAGAGGCCAGAAGGCTGTGCATAAAGTATTGATTTTTCTGGCTTATATTACCGAGCTGATGTCTTTATTTCTCATTTTTTTCTTCTTATTTGTCCTCTTGTCTACAGTTCTGCAGATGTACTGCAAGTTGAATGAGCAAATGGAAAATAAAAGGTACACAGATGTAAACACTTGTAAGATTGAGAGGTGGGGATGAACTAGGGGAGTCGAGATGACACAGTAGTGCTGATGAGGTCACCCCGAACAATTGAGCTTACAGATTGTTGATATCCCCCACATGAGTGTGGCATGGCCCCCTAGTTATGGCGTGGTGCACTTTAATTTGGTTGCCTCTTGAGCAAAATCATTTACCTTAAAGGGATCATTATACGTTTGGTAATTACTCCAAAAATGAATGGCAATAAAACTTTACTTGGTAAGAAGTACAGCAGCTTTGGATAGTATAATGCATTTTTAGAAACTGTTCACTTCGTGGTACTGCGGTTATGGAAAAAATATATCACTTTTTATCCCCCAAAATTTGAATCTGAGAAGTGTTACTGCAGTGACGATTCTTAGATTGTGTATTCCAATGCAGATTATTTTTCCTGCGTGGACATAACTGCTCTAGATTTTAAGCAATATCTCAAAATCGCTACCACCTTTTGAAATAAAATTTGTACAGGTTAGTGTTATGGTATATTTCTATAACTGTATAGGATTGAAACAAACAGTGGGTTTCAATTACCAAACGTATACGATCCCTTTAATTCTAACTACCCCAAACCCATCAAACTCCAACTGCAGGTTCTGCTAGGTTTTGGCAAACAAATAGCAGCTAGGACCTGATGGTAAATGGGCCAGTGATAATTCGGCTCTCGATCATTAGTATTGAGGTATATATAGTACAGTAATACATAATTCAGCACTTGTGTATGTGTCCATATTGTTTGCTCCATCCTTATTCCTGCTTGTGTGCCATGCTCAGATATTACACAGCGCTGAAGACTCTAGAACAGCTTGAGCACACACAGCTGCCGCGGGTTCAGCGCTACCGGTTCTGTGAGAACATGGCCAAGAACATCCCCAAGCTACGAGAGAGCATCATGGATGCCTCCATGTGCGACTTGAAGGACTTTTTAGAGAGCATCCGGAAGCACTCGGACTGGATAGGGGAGGAAGCCATGAAACAGGTACCTAGACTCGTCTCCGACTGCTCAAGATTCTGAAGACTGTTGGCGGGTGCTTTTGTTTAGCTCACCCGGGTCGACACGGGTTAGTTTAACTTTGATGCCATACTCGGGGCTCACAAGAGTCGGTCATCATAGACTCACAGAGTCAATAATGTACGTTTATTTCAAGCAACGGACAAAATGGTGGCTGGACAGTGGATACGAACACCAGAACTGGAGCCACTGGACCTCAGCGCTCCACTTGTACACTGAATGTCCCTCATTTTTGTGTCTTTCAGGTGCAGAGGCGAAGCAACATGGAGTCGTCGGTGTTTGTCAAGGGCAGCTCTGGGCCCAAGAAGGAATCTCCACTGGCGGAGGCAGACAGCACAAACCCCTTCAGTGAGGACCTCATTGAAGAAGATGAGGTTTGGAAATGGTTCTTTTTTTCCTTCTCCCCTGTCCATATACCTTAGGGACCGTGGATTAACCGTTTCGGACCTCTATGAGAGTTCTTTATTGCAGGTCACTTTCTCTGGGAGTATATCTCGGTACAAACACTGACTAGTTCAGTCACAGACTTCCGTGTTTGAATTTACCCAACCGTTATAGGTCTGCGTATATGATTTAACAGAGGTTAACAAATTTAATTTTATAATAGTCGTAAATTAGCAGTTTTTTTGTTTATAAATGTTGTACATTGGAATGCCTTATCATTTTTCACATTGCTTTATTGTCTTTGATCAGATAGGCCTAGTCATGATGCAAAAGAAATGCCCAAAATAAGATTGTCGACACGTTGTAGAGATCGTCATTGTGCCCGAATATGGTGCATTCTCGTAAAATCTCGCTAGATTTTAAGGTCAACTTACACGCTCTATGATTACACAATTTCTGTTTGGGACAGGAGATCAGTCCCTTAGACAAGGTGGACTTTTCCCCGGTCTACCGGTGCCTGCACATCTACTCGGTGCTTGGCATGAGAGACGCGTTTGAGAGTTACTATCGGAAGCAGCGAGGCAAGCAATCCAAGCTGGCCATCCAGCCTCACGGCAACATGGTAAGGTGGCGGCCGGCTTGATTTCACTATATCGTAACTAGTACATATATGTGACCTGTCACCACAATATGAGAGTAAAGTCGGAAAATTGAAAATTGAGATATTGGTATTTTCAATTTCTTGAGAAAGAGAGCTTTCCAATGGTATATAACACTTGGGGGTTTTACAGCACTCCAGAAAGTCACGGGTTTCACAAAACGTGTTTGTGAGAAAACTTACTTATAAACATCCTAAAGAAAACACACAAAAGATTGCCAAACAGGACAAGTAAGGTTCGGTTGAGCATAGCAACTGCTATGTTCTAATCATTATTTCTTCTTGAAACTTCCCACACATACACACTATTGTATAATCAACATAATATCAAAATTTCGAAAACGTGGGATAGTTACGAAGACCTAATTTGCATATTTAATTACCGTGTTAATTAGACCACTGATGGACTTTAATCCAAACACTAACTATGCAAACACTACTCAAAATCATGTAATTTAAGAGGTTTTCGATCATCTGATTGCACCCCAAAATTAGGAATATGTAGAGGAGGACTTAGGCTTTCCAAATTACGCAAAATCTCAAAATTGACCACCCCTTCATATTTTGACTTTGGATGGCCATATCTCTGAATCACATTGTGCGACTTTACTCTCATTTTGTGGTGACAGGTCACATATAAGAGTTTGACTTGCAACTGGTCATTCCATGCGGTTGGGACACAAAGTGTCACATTTTGCTGCATTTCTAGTTACATGCCATCTATCGACTAAATTATTTGAAATTTTTATTTCATCACTCAGTATGAAAAACTGGAGCATTACAAGAACTACTTCTATCAAATTTTGGGGTAAGTTGTAACGTTAAACCTACTTGAACAATTGTTCTAGCTAGGACCTTTTTTAGTGCCGGGTAAATTATCAGATTGCGAAGCGTTGCGAGCGCAGCGAGCGGAGCTCTCTGTCCAGTTTATTTTTGCATGTTTCTGTGAAAGTCTAGCTAAGGTAATAAAATAAATTACTACATGAACATGATTAACGTGACTTTGTATCTCCTCTCTTTCTTTTGTGCCAATAATTTGATTAACAAAAAAACAAAAAAAAGTAAGAAAAAAAAAAAGTAAGGAAACAAAAAAAACAAAAAAATTGTGCCAGGCGGCACAGCCAATTTGAACCCAAGAGCGCTGTCCAATACATGCGACAGTTTAGCTATTCCTAAATATCGGTTGTTTAAAATATCGGTTGTTTAAAAACGGCCGATATAACATTGATAAGTTTTAAACATTTAACACATTAAAATTTGAAATCTTATGAGGTCTTGTCCGTTTTGCCCTTTCATTAATTGAACTCTTATGCGGCATTCGCACAGCCTCGTTACTATGGCTACAATCTTGCTACGCCATGTTTTCCCACCATGCCTTGCGCGATCTTAACCCCTGGAATTTAAATTAGGACTGCATTCGATGCGTTAAACGCGCGATGCCATTTTGTAATTGTTATTTTGTAGAATGAATATTTCCAAACATGACAATTAGGGTTAGGGCCAATTATAAGCCAGTTGCCTATTCCTAACATTTTAAATTTTTGTTACCCTGTTTTTTTTGTAACTTTTTTTTTTTTTTTTTCTCTTTAATTTCTGTGCAGGTTCTTTGTAGTAGAGGATCACATCTTAAATACGACAGAGGGGCTGGTAACGAGACAGTACCTGGACGACTTATGGAACACTGCCCTCTCCAAGATGGCAGTCACGCTACGAAACAACTCGGTGAGTAGATCACATCTATACTGAGCCAACTGAAACAGATAGACATTTTAACTTGCACATAGTACAGTTGGTTTTATAACGTGTTGATTGGCTGAGAGTGAGTCACATGGCATTGCACGTTTGTGAGGCACTCTGGCAAAATGAGACATAACTAGGCAGAGATCGAATGAGGGTTTGCGGGTATTAAGTAAGAGAATAAGGTTCTCCTTTTAATGCCGTTTGTTGCCTTTCAATAGGAAGTTATGGCTGTTTAAAAAAAATTGATTTCTCGACATTTCAACATTTATAGAATATAATTTTCTAGATACTAGCGCTATACAAGTTTTTATTATTTAATTATTATGTTACCTCCAAATAGGCACTTCGGGAGACAATCCCATAGAGATGTACACAAACTTAAAACAGTCCTAACTTGTTTACCCTTATTATTATTATTATTAAAATACTGAGGAAAGGGTCTTTAAAGTTTTAATCTCTGTATTCGTGAAAAGCAAAGGATGCGAATTGTTTTTCCTTACAAAACTCTTTTCTTTCATGATTTTCATACCATTTCTTTAAAATATGTATAGTAGACATATCAAAAATTACAAATATGAATAAATCTGAAAAATAAAATAACAAATCACCCCCATTTGTTTGTGTGCAGTTTTCTCCACTGTTGCCTTTGCCCAGTTCCGTCCCATTTGGCCAGAATGCCTCACGTTTCTTTTAATTATTTGTCTGACTTGTTGACATTGTTTTTTTTTGTTCAGGCCTACTGCACCGACGCCACCTTGCTACTTCAGATCAAAGATCAGGTTGTACTCTTCACGCACACTTTAAATGTAAGCTTCCCAGCGTTATAGTGGACACATTAGGCTTTGCATGGTTCTTTAGCCAAAATGGCCTGGGGGTTAGGGTTAAAGTACATAACCTCAACATCCAATTTGTGACATTCTATAATATTAAGATTTTCCTGCTTAGGATGACTTGTATCATAACAATTGAATAAGAATGATGGTGTCATATTTTGTTTGCAGAGTTACGGTTTCAACTCGATACCGATTGTCGAGCTCCTGCTCGACCTGAAAGACCAGTACAACGAAATCCTGATGAACACGTGGGTGCAGGTATTTAGGTAGGTCAGAGGTTGATGGCCACATACTGAGGTCAAAGGTCATTTGAGGTCAAAGGTCATAGGTCATTTGATGTCAAAGGTCATTTGATGTCAACGGTCATTTGACGTCAAAGGTCATTTGAGGTCAATGGTCATTTGAGGTCAAGGGTCATTTGAGGTCAAACGTCATTTAAGTCAAACGTCATTTGAGGTCAAGTTGTAAAAAAGGGTAATCGCGAAAGTAGGCAAGACTCATGGTTTTTAAAACCCACCCAAATTCCCACTAAAAATGCAAATTGTGGTCTTTTTTTTTAATGGTTCAATTATTTGTTCTACCTAAAGTGAATCAAATTATTTTTGTCGTCGTATTTTGCCAATCAGTGAGATTTTTGATAGTGACAACTACACGGCTATCATCGTGGAGACGGAACAAGAGTACAACGCTATCACCAGAACCATTCCATTCAGCAGTACCGAGCTGGAAAAGGTACAGTAATAATAATAATAATAATAATAATAATAATAATGAGATTTGTAAAGCGCACATATCCACCCTGCAGGGTGCTCAATGCGCTGTTGACAACAAGTAATTAATTCTTGAAAATTTGCGACATCAAGTAAGTCTTAAGAAGCGATTTGAACCTAGTTGTACAATGGCATGATCTGAGTTCAAGTGGCAATGAATTCCAAAGTCGAGGAGCTGCAACAGAAAAAGATATGGCGCCCCATGTTCGTTTAGCAATTGGTTCCTTGAGAAGTTGCTGGTTATTACTTGATCTAAGAGTTCTTGCTGGAGAATATTCATGTAGTAGTTCCTTAATGTAGTAGGGATCCTTGTTGTTGAAAGCTTTGTGGACCAGAAGCATGAGTTTGAAAACAATCCTTTGGGAGACAGGAAGCCAGTGTAGTTCCTTCAAAATGGGGGTTATGTGACAGTTCCTCCTAGATAAGGTGATGATGCGGGCAGCAGTATTCTGAAGACGTTGAAGACTGTATATTTGATTCTGAGGGAGTCCGTAGAGTAGTGAATTGCCGTTGTCTACTGTAGTGGTTGTAACCCTTAACAGTGTTGAATCCATCAATTCCAATACGAATGTCCACACACCCTAGGGGGTTAGTGCTAATCTTATCACACGGGACCAGTCTGTCATTGCAGATTCAAAAGTTGAAGGGGGTGAGAAGCTGGTTTCCTTTAAACCAGATGTTTTAAATAGGATAAGTAAACAATCTAAAACATTAAATTTCCCTGGATTTTAGGACTTAGTGCCCTTTTAAAATCTGTAAGTTATAAGTTTTGGAAATCACTTGATACCTTTTGATTATACATGTATGGTCATTGGTTTCATTTTGGCACCGTATTATGAGCGTTTCTCTTCATTGTATCCCTCTCCCCCCCCCCTCCCACTGTCTACCCAGCAACCTTACCCAAAGTGGTTGCCCTTCTCCGAGTTTGTCCCCAAGGTCTACCAGCAGATCAAGGAGTTCATCTACGCCTGCCACAAGTTCTCGCAGGACCTGCACCTGACGCAGACGGAGCGGGACGACATGATCCGCAAGTCTACCAACATCCTGCTCATGCGTACGCTGAGCGGCTGCCTGACGGCGCTCATACGCAAACACAGTCTGGGGCTGACGGAGGTAAAAACACGCATGATACGGCACGTAGTGTATCCTGGCACTGAGTGTTGTGGTGGAGTCGATCATGGGGAGGAGGAGGTCTAATTGTGCACCCAAGCCCTCAATCTACCCTCCCCTTTAACTAGTACCATCGGTCTGAACCCGCCTCGGATCGAGTTTTGTTAAAACTAATCTTGCGTCTTAGCTCGGTAATGTTCAAGTTATCCCGGCGAGATTTTTTACAAAAAAAACAATACACTGATCAAGTAGACCACGCCCACCATAACAACTACCTAGCAATGTGACACATGCCTGGCAAACACGTCCACAGTGTTTTACGTCCCAATGTAATTACATACAAGTACTTAATATCATTCGCTTAGAAAATGGCAAAAATAAGTACCTTTCCCCCTTTTTCGGTGTACCAGGTGTTGGATTTACAATATCACAACACTGCTTAAAACCGCAACTTTATTAAAAACCAGGTTGATAATAGAATCGGAGTTACGTTTGCAGTAAACAATACTTGTTCTGAAAGTACAGAATTTACTTTGTGCCGAAGGGTACAAACATCATGTTCCTGTGTCCCAACACGTTAGCCACTGACTGGACCATGGTATTCAAGTACATGTATGTTATACACTGTGTTTTGCCTTCCCTTGCAGCTCGTGCAGGTGACAGTCAACACTATACATTTGGAGAACGCATGCAAGTACCTGGAGGATTTCATCTCAAACATTACGGGGTGAGTTTTGCGAGTATAAACAGGAAAAGAATGTCTCAGATTCTAGCATTCTGCAGAAAAAACAAGTAGCGAGTGGTACAGTTTACAGTGGGTAATGCGTTAACCTGGGTTACGGCATTAGGAGATTCTCAGCTCGCGCGCGAATCCCATGTGCTCTCGTATACGGCCACCGGCCTGACACGAGAAGCTTTTGGCCTGCGACTTGTTCAGTTCAAGTTTTCTGAAGCACTATATAATTTGCTGCTTTCTTACCTTTGTATATCAATTAGAAAAGTGTTGCAGCCATTTTTTGCTTAGCCTTTATAACACTTAAAGGCCATGCAGTCTGTGTACAAGGATATATCTGAACAAAAAAATGGGTCCCAAGTCACTAAAAAAAAATCCACACAAACAAAATTTATATTTGTTTCTCCCCTGAGCAGGACAACGGGCGACAACATTCACGCGGCCGGCCTGCAGAGCACCAATATCTTCCGGGACGCCCGCAGCGAAGCCGAGCTGGAGATCTACAAGAGACTCAATGCCAAGGTGGACGAGTTTCTAGAGTTGGCGTCCTACGATTGGACCCTGGACGAGCCCAGGGGCCACGCTAGCGGGTACATCATGGACATCATCAGGTTCCTAGAGGGTAGCTTCAAGGCCTTTGTACACTTACCGGTAAATGGAGCACTCCCTAAAAACCTAAAAACCTACAAATAATTCCTGGGAAACCACACTAATTCACAAGCACAATGACCACCACATATCTTGCGTTATATGAAACTCGCTACGAAAAATTATTCTTTCCGACATTGTCATGCATGAGATGTTTTAGATTCTTATCTGAATTCAGAATTTTTTTATTTTAGAGAAAGACACTATTATAATAGAAAGATATGCATTTTGTTGACAAAAAAAATAACTTTCTTGGCAAAAACAGGGTTTTGACAGTGTGTCAATTAAGGGCTGGACTTGATTAGCAAATGTGCTATTTCTTAGCCCTTTTACCCATTGAAGATTGTTGTGAATATTCTATGAGTTTTATTGTGTATGATATTTCTTTACATCTTTCAATTGGGTAATAAACTAAAACAAACCGAACCAAAACAGGGTTTACATGATGTTTAGTGTTTGAAAAGCACATTGAGTTTTGCAGGTAACCTGTTTTTACTTAGCAAGACTTGTTTGTGTGTGCTAAGCCATTTGTTGTGCTTAGCAGCTCCATGAATTGGTCTATACCCTTTGCTATTGCAGGGTAAAGTAGCCCAGACTGCCTGCATGTCAGCATGCAAGCACCTATCCCAAGCACTGATGGATTTCCTACTGGATAATAGCATCCGAATGATGACCATGGGTGCTATTCAGCAGTTCAGCTTTGACATCATACAGTGCGAATGTAAGATTTGCCTTTTTTTTTTTGTGTGGATGTGGTGATGAACAATGTGTGGATGAACAGTGTGTGGATGAACAAGGTGTGGATGAACAAGGTGTGGATGAACAAGGTGTGGATGAACAAGGTGTGGATGAACAAGGTGTGGATGAACAAGGTGTGGATGAACAAGGTGTGGATGAACAAGGTGTGGATGAACAAGGTGTGGATGAACAAGGTGTGGATTTGAAAGTCCCCACACCTCTTCTTCCATTAAAAAAAATTAAAATGCCCCTTTGTATTTTGTTTTGCAATTCCAAACAGTGTTTGCCAACTCGGAGCCCGTGCCCGGCTTCCACGAGGGCGCCCTTCAGATGACCTTTGTGCAGCTACGGCAGGTGCTAGACCTGGTCATGGGATGGGATTGGTCCACGTATCTGGCCGACTACAACCAGCCCACCAGCAAGTACAGTCGGGTAGACCCCCACACTGCCATCACCATATTGGAGAAGTAAGTTGCGTGAGACCAGGAAACATGAACATTGGGTGATGTCCCTTTTATTCGATTGGCAACTTTCTAAATTCCCACACGGGTATAAAGCGGCATTTTAATTACCCCAGAAACATGGGTTTGGACAATGACAGGCTTAGTGATAACCATTATGAGTTTGTCAAAATAGCCCATTAACTCCAACCTAAAATATCTGTGTGACGTACACCATTATTTGTTGCTAAAGTGGCGACTCTCAAGCATTTCATAATGCGTAAGTATTGGACACTGTTGCATAAAGTTTTAACAATTCTACTTGTTGTATCTGTAATATAACTCGCACCGTTTGCTTTTTTTTTCTTCGCTAGGATAAGGGACTCTGAGAAGAAAAAGAGCAACCTTTTCACCAACTTCAAGAAGAACGACCGGGACCGCAAGAAACTCATGGACTTGGTCCTGAAGCAGCTCAGGGCTCTCGTTGGCAGTGGGCCGCCAAGGGGCTAGAAGATGGGGTGGGGGACGGGTGAAACGAACCCTTTCCTCTGACCCTCCACCCTGCCAGCCACCAATACCTTCCCGGCCCCTGCCTCTCCTCCCTAATTGACCTATTGCCGTTAACGACCATTATCCAATCGTGTAGCGTCTGCTGAACATCACGTGATATTCCAAATCTTGGACAAACAAACAAACATTTCAAACAGACTAATTATTCGACCGCATGTGCGCTTTGTTTGTTGAAACGTAATACGCAAATGCTCAAACGGCCCGTTATTACGTGTTGATATACTAATCGTGTTTGCAACACATTGGCCAAGCTCGTTCTAGTGTAGCTTGTTCTGTTTATATTTCTTAAGTTTTTCCTATTCTCGGATGGTGAAAATATGTGAGACGGGTACGGGGGGTCTGCATTATTCAGATACGCTTTATGACGAGCGACTGGAAGCAAGAAAGTCCGCGTGTATGCAATGATTCCACGTAAGACACTGCTGCAAATGTGTAAACTTGTCTAAGAGGCGTGGGTAACTCACCAACAGCGAGGGTAACTCACCAACGGCGATAGGTCAATTCTGCCTCCCTCACCCTCCAACGTTCCCAACCATCCACTTCCTCCCTCCTAATGCTTGGACGTACTTCTTGAGGGCAAGCGGAATCGTGATGAAGGCCAGTCTTGCCGGAGTCGGCTCCTCGTCCTAGAATAAGGGAAATGATCTTTCCGGATGGCATACACTGTTAAGCGGCAAGTTTGTGGAGTGGCCATCCATTGTTGGCCTTTTGGCTGAAGTGCCAAGTCTTAAGTGTGATCCCTAAATGATTAAAGAAAAACTTTGGACACACTGTGGACACTCTAGTGGCCAGAAAGTGATATTGAAGAAAAAAAAAAAAATCATGAAAAAAATGATTCTGGTGAAAAGTTGTATTAATATTTTTGGAATAATGATCTCATCTACTTTACTTGGTGTAACATGTCGGTACTGGAATTCTGCAGATATTGAAGTTGTAGCTATGATTACGGAGTATAATGTCCGTAAGACACAATGGCAGTTGGGAAAAATGGGTGGGAGATTGGAAGAGATACAGTTCCGGCCACAGTATGACATGATAATTATCTCAGGCTGTGGTAACAGCACACAGTGATCACGTGAATTCACATCAACCATCTGCAGCGATTGAAATGCTTTTTTTATGATTTCTTCATTATTTTTTTATCGCATGTACAGATATGCATGTTTTATTGTATGCACGGCTACGGTTGTACAAGTGTACAAAGAGACAGAGAACTTTACAGTTTATATTTTGGATTGCAGTAAACTGCGATATGAGTGATTTGTTTTTCTTTTTTCTTCTGTGAAGAGGCATAGATTATGTAGAAAACCATGCATGTGTGTAATTTGCAAATGATATCATTGTTGGAAATGTATGTGTACATTATGGACATGTATGACAATAACGGGCTTTTACTTGTGTTTTTTTTGTGGGGTACTCGTTAAATATACACTGTCGTATGTAAATAAACACACAGTTTTGTACTTCCACAAGTGTTGCGAGTACAGAACATGCCAAATGAGGTTCATGATGCTGTGGACATGGGGTGAGTATCAACGAAAACTACTCCTGATGAACACATGCTGAAAGCCTACACAAGACAAGAGGTTTTTTTTCTTTTGAAAAGCTAGATCCTACTTGTTTTGCCTTGGTCTGATTGGAAGCCTGGGTTGTTTTACAAATTCCATTTTCAGGCTGCTACTCCATCACCATTAACAAACTGCATGAAAGAAGCCAAAGACGGAGTTTGAAAAGCGGCCCCAATCTCAGTTCACAAGGCGTACTACTGCTGTAGATTATAAAACCCTATGGGATCACTCGTAGAAACTTTTCTCGAAGTAAAAAGAGAAGACTGAGAAATTTGAAAGAAACAAATATGGTTTCAAAGGAGGGGCAAACCTTTCACTCGACAGCAATGGAATCCAGTTGTGATAACTCGAAAAAAGGTGAAGTATCCATCAAACAGGAACTTAAACATGTTAGTTGTAACAATATGTACCCTACGTTTTGTTGCTTCATACATAAATAAAACCTTAAAAGCCAAATGCTCCTTTGTACATGACACTAATAAACATACACAATAATGCAGATGCTACAAGTAAACAAACATACTCAAAAAAGAAATATTAAGAAAGAGTTGGTAATTTTGAACCATACTTGAAGAAAAAAAAACTTGTAAAAGTGAAATCTCTGGGCATTATCTTAGACTGCCTTCTCTCTGACACCATTATCGTAAATATCAAAACATGCTTAACAAGTATTAAAACAACTATCTAAATGTACTGACCATGCATAAACTTAAATGTCATAAAAAAGACTTTGAAAAACTTGTGCCTGTAATTATTCTGTTTCATCCTTCATACATACCCAATAGACCATATGCTACTTAATCCCTTTAATTAGGCATACAGAAAAAAAATGTTATGTTGGCGTAACCCGACCGACCCTAAAAATACGGCCGACCCTGGATATTTTTTTTTTCAAGGGACGAAATTTAATGATTAAAATCTATATAAATCTAGTTATAAATTCGTTTGAAACTATTTCTGATTGTTGTGTGTGTGGATTGTGTATATATTGAACCTGGACACGCTATCGTGTATCACTACCGGCTTAAACAATTAGAAAACATCATTTTCATTGCTGGGAGGAAAAAAAAAAAAAAAAATCCCTACCTACCTACCCTATTTTTTTGGGCCCGTTACGCCAACATAACATTTTTTTTTGTATGCCTTATGATAGTGGCTTTATTCACATACACTATGTGCAGCAGGATCACTTTAATTAATACAATTAAAAAGCAAAATTGTCTACTTGCAAATGATGAATATCCATGAATGGTAATTTACTACGGTTTTATGGGTGAACATTGTGTCAACCTAATGTTTATATATAATGTCAGATTTTGGGTTTTTTCAAGAGCCAGTAGCTTTAGGATGGGTAATGGACTGCAGTGCAGAAGGTCCTGGTTTCTATCCCAGGTGGCACCACCTCAAAAATTGAAAAGGGAAAATAATCTGGCAGTAGTATGAGCACAGAAGGTCCTGGGTTCAAGCGCAAGGGTCCGAGGAGGGTTTTTTAACTTTGGTTGAAATATAGACTCCAATATCTCCAAATTTGTAATTAAAAAGAAAATTGAGCATGGGACCTGGGACTTTTTAACTTGCTGGGGAAATTATTAGCTGGATACTTATTCCTTATCTCAGCTTTTAGACTGTCACCTAGATGCGCATAACACCAGGCACATGGTCTATACTCTTTTCTTAAATCATCTGAGGTTTTGTGTATTTTTATCGAGATAGTATACAGTCTCGACAAAAGAACCCCACTAACGTCGACAGTGTCGTCTTTGTCCGTGCAGGCACCACCAAAATGAACCAGCGCTGAGCCACCATCCCCGGAAGCGCCTACACGGATAAAGACTACAGTGTCTAACGACTTGATTGCAAGTCTCCAAACAAAATTGAAAAATTTGGTCCCATGTTCAATTTGACCTCTCTTGGGAAATTACTCGTAACTCTTTCAAACATTAGATTTGGGTATTTGATGTTTCATTTTAAAGTGGAAGGGTGTATCTTTCAAACCATACCTATATTCTCTATGTTGGATACACATTATACGTGTTGCATTTTCCTTCGAGAGACGCTCTATATCTATCTTTCAATGCCTTCAATCTATCTTTGAATGTCACTCTCCCAGTGTACACCATTCCCACACTGCTCGTGACGACTTCCTCTTTACAAAAACTTGCTTAATTACATGTACAAGTAGATTATTTTCAGCGTGTTTGATTACTCACCCGCGCTTGTACATGCAGAGCAAACGAAAGATCTCGCTCATACGTAAATACGCGCCCACATACAATAGTGATAACTTAGTTTTCCTTCCTTGTAAACTCTCAAAATGGTTTCATGTCGCCGCATCATCCAGACGAATTTTTATAATTTCCCATCGCTGGACGTGGCAGCCGTGTTTTCGCATGGCCTTATAGGATACTTCCCCAAGTAACCGGATCGGCTGGTCAGTTACTCGCGCCAGGGCTGAGTAAGTGTGAAAAGTCACGGGTGCGTCAAATCGAACGGTGTTGCGGCTACCTGAGTAAGCGCAGGGAAAGTAATCGAACACGGCAGTAGATCAGCTCCATAAATGTACGTACCAGTGCCCAATGAAATTGGGCCTTGATACATTTAGCCTCCTTTCAATATTACCTAGATGTACTGAATGTGTTCACTCTAAACTTACAATAGCCCAACTGCTTTTTCAAAACCTTTTTTTTGAGAGAAAGAGAGGCGAACTATTGTGCTTTGATTTTAATCTTCAGCACTACATGTAAATACAAAGAATAAATTAATAAAACCAAAAAGTTAAAGAAAGATATTCCTCTTCTTGACTATTATTTGTCTCAAAAAAAAAACCTAAAGAAATGAATAATTAAGGAAACTCTGGCAACGATAGTTGGCTGTGTTTAACAGTAAAGCCAGGTGCCCACTTTGCAACATCTGCAGGTCTCAACGTTCCGATCTACTGTGGAACTAAAAAAGGCAGCCAATTTATTGCGTTCTATTATGCTAGAAGCTTTGCAGATCGTTGCAAAAAACGCATGCGATTATTATATAAATATGTCATCCGAGGCAAATGAAGCTGGTGTGATATGCCCATCGGCAGTTTCTTTTTACAGAGTCAACCAAAGAGAAAGAAAGCCGATCTGATTTGGAGGACACAAGACAGGAGAAAGAATTCAATGGACTTCTGTTAAAGTCCGCAAGCTTCTGCAGCAACACAGGTATATCTGCAAGAGGTCGCAGTCAATGGCATTCCTTGTGAAAACCACATACATTTTGTACTAGTTCGAAATCCTGTACTTTCGAAATTTTGTACTAGGTGCGATTCCACAAGAACCGCAAGTAGATATCAGTGTTCTGAAAACCTGCAAACTGCGGAAATCACAAAGTGGACACCTGGCTTTAGACAAACTCTACGTATATTCTCACTTAAAACTTCCCAATGAAGTACTACATATCACAGGTATATATATAGCAACCTAACGAGTGGTAGCCTTGACCAAGGCTATCAAGCTTGTTCCCTGAACGAGCGAGTGGCTGTTATAGCATAGCGCCCATGCCCAGCACGCTAGCCTCAACAGCCTACGCGCATGTACGCCCTACATGTAGTCAAGGCGAATGATAGCCTGGACTCAACAAATTACCTCCGAGTTTTGGTGTGGTGATTTTCAGCCCATCTTTTAATTAGGGTCATGGTCAGAGGGTGGTCAGAGGGTGATCAGAGGGGGGTCAGAGGGTGATCAGAGGGGGGTCACTGCAACAAATCCAGCTGCTTTGCCCAGCAATTGAGTGTGCAGAAACAGTAGATGGTGATTTGTAGCCCCACTTGGAAGAACGCATTCTGAATGTGAGCAAACTTGTAATGTCTGGAAAGTCTCTTTCAGTAGTCTCCCCCAAACTCATCTTTTGTAATCGCTGATGGAAATACTTGTGCCCACCCATCATTTATGTGCGAGATGTATCACGGAGATGGGAACTACTTGAAGAGATTAAAGTTCCCCCGGACTTGGCAATCATACGTCAAGTGACCCTTCTGACCGCATTTGCTGCAAAAGATTGTCTGCCCGAATCTGGATTCCATCTTTGGTATCTCGGGGATCTCCGGCTCCTGCTCTGGTTCTGGTTCCCTGTCCGAGTTCTTGGCCTGCGGAGCGTACATCTTGAACTCATCACACTGACGGGTCCGGTGTTTGTCACTGCCACACAGGAGGCACTTCGTTGATTGCTTTGCAGGCTCTGGGGACTGGCTTCCTGTTTCCAAGAGCTGCTCTTCCTCACATTCCGGAGGTGATGTTTGAGCGGTTACTCCTGGCACTTTTTCCTCAGCCACTTCTTTGTTGATGGCTTCTTGACTTTCCTTGCCCAGATCATTGTCTGGATTGTCTTCAAGAGTTGGGCTTTCTCTTTCATCTAAAGTTTTATCTGTTTCCTCTGCAGCAAACTCTGGTGCCCTGACTGCCGTCTTCTTAAAGATATCTTGAATGTGCTGTCCATTTTGTGAACCTTTTTCACCAAAGTAATCCGTGGCGACATCAAGGGTGGGTTGGAGGATGTCGCGGACATTGCTTCCATTGGGTCGAGGAGACAAGCCCTGGACAGTCACCTTTGATAGAGCATTTGCATCGCCTGACAGAGTCTGTGGTGCTTCTATGTCATCATTTCTTTGCAGGGCCTCCATGTTTTGGGTCTGGCCGAGTCCCGAGTTCAGTGACCCACCCGCCTGGCTCTTTTTGGCTTCTGCAGCAATCCTTGTCTGCTCAACAGCAGCTTGCTGATCTCCATTTTTGGGAGCAGCACTCCTCATTGGTGCAGTAGTTGCCTGAATGAAAGCCAGCGGGGAGGTCATTAAGCCTGTGGCTGGGGATGACCTCTGACCATCTTCATCGAGCCTCATCATGCCTCTTCCCAAGACGTTACATGTAGAACCGCATCTCGGAGATCCAGCAGCCACAGCTAAGAGGCTAGATGTCCCCTTCTCTCTATGTCCGTGGAAAGGCTCTTGAATCTGTGCCATTTGGGAATCTAAGTTACTAGAGGTAGGTTGGCCCATGTCAATTTTGTTGTCTCCTAGTTGATGTGACAGCTCCTGCTGTGGCGTGAAAACTTGGGGAGGTCCGTAATCTCCCGATGATGCTGCAGGTTGCTGCTCCAAATCGCTTGTGCTGTCCGACGACTCTTCCCAAAAGTTCTCTCTCCTCCGTGGCAAACCTGTATGTCCAGTGCTCGTCTTTCGTTTATTTGGTTGCGGATGTTCATCTTCACCCGACTGCAGTCTGCGAAAACGAAATGAGACTGCTGTCCATAAAAAAAGGTACGTACGAAATTTACGAGTTAGCAATGCGAAAGGTTTTTACGGTCATGTGTTTTACAGTCATGTGTTCTGTGGGTGGATATTTAATAGCGAGTTTACAAGAAACATGCCAGGATTATTCATTTACACAATGATTATATAATCACCACTTTATGGATAGGGTTTTAGGGGGAAATTATCCTCCGTTTGAGTTTCTCTCTTGGGGTATGAGCAGATGAAGCCCCACTTGTGAGGTATGTACTACTGTTCTCTCTGTGTAAGCATCCTAAAAGTACATGTATGTGGAAGCTAAACAACAACACTCAGAGCCATAGGCATATCAAATGATAATTTCTATACTAACAAATAAAATTAAGGCTCTGCTTGGCAGGTGCATCGTTATGTTTACTTGGCTTTCTTAATTCCAAGAGGTCAGTATGATGACACCTTTTCGTTACAAGTTTCATTCTTGAGTATCGTACATGTACCGACTTAAATTGGCAGTAATGCACCACAAACGATGTGTGTCGGATTCTCACCTACTATCGTGATCCACTGCGTCGTTTTCCTGACCTTCTGAATTACACGATTCACCCAAACAGTTATTGTTGTTGGCAGAGAGCTGGTTGGACACTATAGGGCCTTCCGTCTTTGGTTTGGTGTCCATGGTGCAAGACAGTTCAGCGGAATCTACAGCCGCCAGGCCCGGGACGTCAACTCGGCATGGGGATTTGTTAGCTAGACCAAAGGTGGTTTGGATGGGCTTTGTCTGAGATGGTAGAGCGCATAAATTGCCAACTGAGCCATTGGGTGCTTCGTTTGCCGTCCCGAACTGGGAGTCTGGTGGGGTTTCTGCCCCTTTGGAAGCATCTGTATGTTCTGGCTGGCCGGCTTTGGCAAGTTTGTGTCTGCTCGAGGAGCCTCTCTGACCTGAAGCCTTTGTTTCTCGCGGCCGGTTTAGGTAAACTGGAGACCAAACATTGAGACTGGCAGTTGGCACTCCCGGAGCAAACTCTTGTTGGGTGGTTTGGAGTGGTGCCATCAAACTGTTGCCAATGGTCAATGCTGGAATGTAAGGCACTTGGGATGGCATTTGAGTGAGAAAAAAAGCTCCTCGCTCGGCAGTCTCTTTATCTGGCAGCTTAAATTTGGCTGTTGAGTCTACATGTAAAAGAAAAGCATGACAATCAAATCTTACGTTTGGTCAAGAGACACTAGTAAGAGAGCTATAAACCAAACATAATGGGGGAGGAAGGCGAAATAGAAGTAAATAGCTCAAATAGTAGAGGTCGGAAAGGCAATCTAGAGGTTGAAGGTTTCAACCCTGCTCCAGTCAACTTATGAAATGCACATACTAACCATTTCTGGTGCACATGCCTTACATTCAAAACAAATTTGAGCCTTACACAATGATAATACTCACCACCATCTAAATTGAAGGCGTGTCGTTCTTTTGCATCAGCAGCACTAGCATCTGGACATTCACCTGCATTCTGTCCCAGAGAAGAGCCGTTCATTGGTGGGACAGCGACAGACACATCACTGGCAAAGGATGGGGAATGTGTCTTGCCCTTGTCCAAACTCAACACATCTGAAGTCACAGATTGACTCGGGCCTTCAGTGGCTGCAGTCGCATTAACGTCTTTTGCAGGTGCTCCAGAAGGTACACACGTGGAGGCATCTCCCCGACCGCTGACAGAGTTTGAATCTTCTGCGTTGCGTATGATACCGGTCTGGCCATCTTGGGGGCTGTTTTCAGGCACTTTGTCACAATCTGCCGTGCTCCGACTCTCGCTAGTTTCTGGTCTGCTGTCCGGATCATCGACTGTCTCTCTCTTAGATTCTAACACGGACTCCGTCTTGAACTCTAGCGACCCTTTCCAGCCTACTGCTCTCAAAAGGAGAAGGTCCAACAAGCCCTCTTTTGCATATCTGTGCCAAAAAAGATCAAACAGATATCGTCTAAAGTACTTATACAACTGTTCAATTCTTTTCTCAAACCTCTTTGATTGATCAGTTGGGCCAGAACCTATTTGTATGTAGGTAGTGGTAGTTTCTCTTCACGGCCCCTCAGGTACGCTTTGGCAAACGTTGCAAGGCTACGATTAACCTACTGAAAACTGCACAGAATTGTCATTTTAAGACGATACAAAATTACAAGGTTTTTTCCTACTTCACAGGTCGACTTGAAATTATTTGAGCTATTTTGTTATCTAAAATTAATCTTATGAGTCTGAAGCATTACAAGTTTAAACATGGAATCACCTGATAAGATCAATCTGACACAAAGTGTCTATTTCCCTCACAAATTATTTAATTGAATGCTCTTATGTAGTTATTTCAATTTCTAAGTCCGTCCTAATTTGGAATTCATATCAATTTTTTCCGCAAATTGATCTTTAATAAATGAATGAGAAAAATTCAGTGTTCCCCCGTTTTGAGATCCTTGGGTATTCATACTGAATCAGAATGTCTTCTTGACAGGCCTTAATTCTTTTCCCAGACAGTTAAAAAAAAAAAAAAAAACTTCTCAAAGGATATTTGTTTAAATAGCAACAAGCTACAGTAGTGATTGTGCCAAACAGAAAATATATTAACGATAATTTAAGATGGATCGGGCTGGCAACCTAAACCCACCTTGGTTGGTTCCCAAGCACCTGGTCCCTCAGCAGCTTGTTGTACTGATGGTCTTTCTCTTCGTCCAGCTGGGGACCGATGATGATGAAGAAAGCCCTCAGACAAAAGGTGTAGACCTCAGCAAGCATAGAGGGCTCCTCCGCAGTACCCTGATAGAAAATTGCAATTCCAAGTTTGGATATCGTTTAAACTGTGTGGGTGCCACAGTAGGAACACGAGGCACATACCGTAAACATAGCAATGGTATAGAAGTGTTTCACAAAACTTGAAGGAAAACTGTTGAACAAAATCAATGGAAATGTATATTTTGTACTTGTTTTGACTTTTTTGACAAATGTGTTTATTTAGGAATGGTAATAAATATGAGCTTGGTCGGTATTAAATAAGTACCAGCTATATGAAACTGTTGGCGATAGGGGCCAGGTTGGTGATAGGGGCCAGGTTGTCGATAATGGCCTTCATCTTTGGCTCGATCTTGCCATTTTCCATGTGCAGGCACAGAGCTGATGTTAAACATACTCATTTAAAACCCGCTAATCACATATAATTATTCCCTTAGTACTCCAAAATTTAAATCACCATCACCTCCACCTACAGCTCCCCCCCCCCTAACCTCCTAAATCATCAAACATCCCTCCCATCTAACCCTCCAACCCCCAACCAACAAACAAATCTAATCTTACCTGCACGTCACACATGATCCATTTATTCACAATCATATCCACCAACTTGTCCACGTTCTCACCGAAGTCACTCTTTAGAGGGCGGGACATGACAAACATGTGCGCCACCAGACCGCTAAATGTGGCATACATCTTCTCCTTATTTGTTGCTGTAGAGACCTTCAAACAACAACAAACCAACAAGACAAGATGGTGATTTCGATTCGTGGCTGCAAACACGCAGGGGCAGACTTTGGCAGATTTAAAACCCTCATGTTGCAGTATAAACACTATTGCATCAATGTACAGAGTTGGACGTGCATGTTTCAAAGTGCCTGTGTTCAGATATTCCATCTGCAAGACTAACTAAAACAGAAGCTTCCAACTGCTTCCAACAAAGCGGTACCACTACTATCAGGATGCAGTAGGAGAATCCTCAATTACTGAAAGGAATGTTAACCCTCCCAAATCCTCAAAAATCAATATGATTTTGCACACACCCTCGGGAGTTAGGGTTAATAGGATGCAGAGAATGTTCATGTTTTTGCTTCCACAAACAGTAACAGCAAAAAGCCCCCAAACAACGAAGGTACAAGATATGTTAGTTCTGGTGTGGTGCCTGCCACCAGATGTTTAAACCATTTTGTCAATGGCGATTCTTACAACTGGAGAATGTCAGGCATTCTATCCGCTTTACTTAGCTTTACTCAAATCATCCATTCAAAGATATCACTCTAAATTGATGAGAATCGATGCTTTCCTTCACAGTCGATAAACAGTGACACATCATGCCACTCCAGGTCGGACTGCACTGAGCTGGAAGGGGTCCTCAGAATTCAAGACGGAGTCCCGAGGATCCAAAGAAGGGGCCTTCTCACTGCAAGAAGACGTCAGACGCAGAAAGACGTCAGATGTCAGATATCAGATGTCAGCGCAGAAAGATGTCAGACGCAGAAAGACGTCAGACGCAGGAAGACGTCAGACGCAGGAAGACGCAAGCGCAGAAAGACGTCAGCGCAGAAAGATGTCAGACGCAGAAAGACGTCAGACGCAGAAAGACGCCAGCCGCAAAAAGACGTGGGCACATCATGCTTCTCCAGGTCAGATCTGCGCCGAGCTGGAAAGGGTCCTCAGAGTTCAAGACGGAGTCCCAAGAATCAAAAGAAGGGGCCTTATTAGATAACAAAACCGCTCACTGCAAGAAGACTTTTGAAGCAGTTAGTCAGAAGGATTATCTTCTTGCAGCATCTCACCGAACCACCTACCACGATGGTAGATTTTCACAGACAATTGTTGAACTTTCTCAACTTATCAAAAAACTTGATGAAAGAGGTTCTGAAGAGGTACAAATACTGCTTCCAGTATTGGAAGGGCAATAGACACTTCCACTAACATTAGCCAAATCTATAGCCGGCTCTCTAGTTAGCAACTCAAATTCTAGATATAGTACTCAATTTCTTCTGCTTCCCAGATGACTCGAGAGGAGTAAGACATTACTGCTGATATCTGTAACAGCTCTATCATTGTTTCACTGCACATCTTATACTTCAATCTTGCCGAAAATCTTTGATATTGTGTGGATATCAACTGATCGGTATCGCAGAGTCATCAACTAGTCCCAAAGGCTTGCTTGTTCGCCTTCTCCGAAGACATCTACACTACGTGTACATATTTTTATTGATGAGAATCAATGCTTTCTTTCATAGTCCATTTGCAACAATGTGGTCAAGCTCTGTTTAGCCCAAGTTTAAAGGTTCGAACTACTCAACAGGGGCACACTATTCTTCTCCAGGTCGTATCTGCGCCAAGCTGGAAGGGGTCCTCAGAATTCAAGACGGAGTCCC
Organism: Crossaster papposus; assembly: GCA_037893245.1. Classification (NCBI taxonomy): domain Eukaryota; kingdom Metazoa; phylum Echinodermata; class Asteroidea; order Velatida; family Solasteridae; genus Crossaster; species Crossaster papposus. The sequence continues at coordinate 548,067 of JBAIAA010000875.1, forward strand.
GAGGATCCAAGGAAGGGGCCTTCTCAATGAAAAAAAGACGTCAGAGGCAAGAAGACGTTAAACGTAAGAAGACATCATATGAAGGAAGAAGGCCAAAGAAAGCTTATCGTCTTGCAGCATCTCGCCAAACCACCTACCACGATGTCGTATTCTCACAGACAAAAGTTGAACTTTCCCTACTTATCAAAAAGCTCACTGGTACATGGCATTGTGAAAGGTCTCAAGAGGTCTGAAGGAAGAAAGGTCTGAAGGGCAATCCAGTCCCGGGAACTAAACATTAAATTATATTAACTGAAAATAGGACCACACTTGCCCTGTATTGTGTTTAACAGCCAATCGTAATCAGCAAGATAGCTCTTACCTTTACGTACTGCCTGTGCCTCTTCATTACGCTGTTTGTCAGATCTTCGGCGAAGCTCTCTGGGTGCTGACCTACAAGCAATGATGGGTAGAAAACTTTCATTTACAATTTAATATCCCCACACAATCCTCAGACCATCTTATCAGCACCCTCCAAAGAGCACAACGAAAGCACTGGCATGTACTCTGTGAACAATTACCCCTTCAACGATTATGGAGGGGCAGTTGGAGGAGACCAGTTAGAAGAACATTAAAAAAACATTAAAATGCACTGCTAGCGCCCTAAAACCCTGCTAACGCCACCTCAAAATTTGTACACCAACACGCCAAAGAACCAAAAAAGTCAGCGGGTGTGTATAGCATGTGATGATAACTGCACTAATGTTCGTTGTTACAGCTCCATGGGTGAACACAGTACATGTACTCTCACACACACATTGAAACTGACATGAATTCCCCGAATCCTGACCCGACAAAAATTCAAGGAAAACCAACCCGAATTGAACCCCCAAAAACATAAAAATCTAACAAGGACCAACCATTCTATTTCGCAAACGCTGTGTCCACTTTGTTGCCTTTTGTGCCTTGACTTACTGGCAACAAGTGGTTTGTTGAAGGTTCAGTGAAAAATCTTACCGTAGGATAGCATGAACATGCATACTATGTAACCCACCGGTTAAGTCTACACGGTACAGACTACAGACTGTGCGTGTCGGCCAAAAACCACATGTTCAATCGTGCGGTGGGCACGATACTACACACACAGTACCAGGCACGGTGGCTCCGCAATATTATTGCTCTATGAGGATTTTGGTACAGATTTGTCCAACGAGCTCATTATTTTTCAATATAGCACAATCTCACCGTGAAGCTCTTGTATCAGCTGGCAGACGATCTCTACTATCTCAGGTCGTTCCATCGCACAGCCCAGAATCTCGTCCAGGGCAACAAACTGCTCCTTGGGCCAGGGAAAGCAGGCCAGACGGCCAGACTCTGCACAAAAAAACAGTGAAAACAGTCAGCACGGTAATCAATTCAAACTAAAAACATTAACTGCAGCCTAAAACAATACAGTTGTAATCGTAATAATTTCTTAAAGATTCAACATATTCTTCGGTTTATGAGAAATATTGTCTTTGAGTCTACCACAAGTCCCGACACAAATAACAGGGGTGACAATGACAACGGTATACCTCCGTTCACAAAATCCACCGCAAAACAGGAGATGGTGATCAATCAAAGAAATATGCTTCTGTTGTGGTTCATTAGACTACGGCGTGTTTGAGTTGTACGCACGTGAGATGATCTTGAATGACCTACCAGCCTTCATAATTTTGTTGATCTCAGCGGCAGTCTTTGCGACATCCTGTTCATCCTTCAGATCTACCAGCACCTTCCTGACCTTACGGACGACCTTGTAGCTCTGCCACTCGTACTCGTTCTTGGCCTGTTCCTGTGACAGCGCTTGCGGGGTTTCCTGATGAGGTTGTTTGGTGGGGTTAGGGGCACTGTAGGCCCCACCCGGTTTGCAGGCTGGGGACACTCCTGCACCCTGGCCATCTTTCTTAGCTATCCCACGCCTATTTGTAGACACAAATAATTATCAGACACACAACGTACAGTCTGAAAAAAAGAGTCCAAAACACACCAAGCAAGTAGAAAATATTGGGTTTTTTTGTGCAATTTCTAATGACGTAGAAAGAAAGAACAAGTAGAAATATATAATATATATTCTTTCCTGAAATCGTGACTAGCACAATGTTTTGTAGATTAATATAACTATGTTTTAGGCCCCATGCAATACAAAGGGTTAACTACATACTGAACAGTTCCAAAACGATAGCTTCGCCAACCACTCCAGAATGATGTGCCAAATGGCACTCCAGAATTTACCCTTTCGCCTTGTCTTTCCTGGCCCATGGTTTCTGTGGTTGGACACCGTCTCTCTTCTGTTTGATAGATCCCTTGGACTTGTGCAGATCTGTCTTACCAGGGCTTTCCTGGCTCGCTGCTTGAGAAAGTATATCGCTTGCTCTAGGAAGGAATGCTTGTGGAGAAGTCTTGGCACCTGTTGCAACAGACACAAACGTAAGATTTCCTAATCGGAGGAAACACTTTATACTTAATTCCTTCTTGCACTTGAAATCAAGGATTTCTAAAAAGCACCCGAAACAAGCCTGAACAAACCAGTAGAGAATAGAATACTCGAAAGCCTGTGCTTTGCCAAGTCTGTGTCATTCACAGATACAAATTTTGAGAGATTATCCATGTCTAGAATCACTGGACGGGGTAGTGGATGCAAGTAAAACACTCGGCTGTGGTACTTACTGCCGTCAAGTGGAGTATACCCTCCACCTAATGGAATGTTGTCCCACACAGAGTCTGGCACGGTGGTAAAGGCGGAGCTGTCACCTCCCATGTAGGTAGTTGCCTTGGACTTCTCAGGGTAGTGTCTATATGATGGTGTTGGCCGGGGATTTGGAGGAGTATGGAGCTGGGATGGGAGTGGGGGTTGAAGGACACTCTGCTGTCTTAGTGAAGGCCAAGTAGTCGCATTAGGAGGGCTGAAGGGGACAGGAGGAGGTCCAGGAAGGGAGAATGGCAGACTTTGGAGAGGGACCCCAATCGTGGGTGGGGGTTTGGAAGTATCGATAGGCAGTAGAGAGAGTAGATCTACCGGTAGCATACATGTAGGAGAAACATTTTGTGGTAGATAAGGAGAAGTGAATGCAGAAGGAAATATTTGCTGCCGTGTCTGATCTTGCCGTTGCTGTTGCAGATCTCGTGATGGCAGCGGCGGCGAGAGTTGCTGCTGTTGCTGCATCTGCTGCCGTGGATAACGCCCCTGTTGATACGGTGGCTGGATGGATTGTGTGGGCTGCGATGAGCGCTGAAGAATTTGCACCTGCGGGGTACGTTGCTTCTGAGGCGACACTGCAGGTGAAGATACATGTGCTTTCTGTTGCAATGGCTGCTGTTTAGGGGGTGCTGCCATGGCCATGGAAGGTACATGTACATGCAAAGGCACATCCGGTTGCTGCTGTTTCATCTGCTGCTCTTGCTTCTGTTGATGATGATGATGATGATGATGCTGCTGATGCTGATGCTGCTGATGCTGCTGCTGCTGATGCTGATGCTGCTGCTGCTGATGCTGCTGCTGCTGCTGCTGCTGCTGCTGCTGATGCTGCTGATGCTGCTGCTGCTGCTGATGCTGCTGATGCTGCTGATGATGATGCTGATGCTCCTGCTGACGATCAAAATCAAAGCTTACATGCCACTGCTTCTCTCCATCCATTGAAGGCAATGAGGGTTGCCTCTGTCTAGGACCTGAGTCAAAATCGTTCAGTGTAGGCCCCCCTGCTGCTTCACACTGCTGAAATTGCTTCTGGAGCTCTAGAAGCATATGTCGGCGTTGGACCTCCTGGAACAAGGAGGCCGGACTCTCCATTGCATTTGATCTGATCTGATACTGTTCATTGCCTGTAAAAGCTGCCATGTCAGAAGATGTCAAAGTTGATCCTGTGAACGTAACAAATAATTCAGGATTGATTTAAACAGTTTAAACTTTGTGTCCAGTGAGCAAATAGACATAAAATGGAAACTACATGTACTAAAAAATAAAAGGCCCATACATCAATGCAATATTAAAATTAATTAATTTAATTCCATACTATGCAGTTACATGTACATGCAGTTAGACAGTCAAAGAATTAAAACTAAATTTTATTTTAAGTCTTGAATTTAATGCCTCTTTTCAATACATATAATTCTTCTATTACAAATCTAATTCCGTAGGGAAATGACCTAAAAATATGGAATTTCTTTTTTTCTCTATTTGAAAAAAAAAATTGTTAGATTTCCAGTCTTATTTTCAATTAAACAGAAAAACACAAAACGAAAATGCATTTCAAACAGAATCAAATCCAAATATTTGTATTTTATAATTTAAAGGTAGTATACACAATTTGGTTTTTATTGTATAGATGGGTTAGGGGGTTCGTCAATATTGTGATGCTGACCTGTTTTGTGTTCATAGAAGCTGGAAAAACCAAGAGAAAATGGCTGTTCTTGCAGTCTGGTTACTAGACTTCTTTCATACGAATTCAATAAAATTAAGGGCAGTGCTTGCAAATTATCAGGTTTTTACCACGATTGCCAGCCGGCAATCATTTTAAAAATTGATACAAAATTCACTTTTCTAGAAAACCTCATCACATCAGGTACCGTGATTTCACAGGATGCTTGAGACAGTTACAAATAACAAATAAGTAACAAGTAACCTCAATCCTCCAAAATTGAGGCAACGACTGCGCTCTTCACCCATTCACAGATCTGCCCAATTACATGTACGTAGTATACTAGAAACGGAAATTCCCCAAAATATAGACCTTGACATATTCAGAAATGACTTTTTTGTTTGTTTTGTATTGCTATCTTCGAAATGACAGCGTACATGTACCAGTAGAAATAATTTGATAGAATGTATACCCTGATAATAAGATACATCTACATGTATTGTATGTATGTACAGTGTAGCTTGAGAATTTCAGGCCTACAGATGAAAATATTTGCCATTACATGTAGAAATGGAGGCAACGAGCCGACAAAGTTTGGGTTCTCCGGCGCGAACTAGTTAACCGAATACAAGTGGCGCGCATTACCGCAAATTAACGTCAGCTAGGGAGGTTTGACAGCTTCAAACTGTCGCCACGATTCAACTGCCTTTGTTTTGTACACAGGTCATCCATTGACTGTACACATTCACAGCTGTACACGCTCCCAGAAACTCTGGAGAAAACCTTGTTTTATCTATTTCAACTTGATCATATCGTAATTTTGAAGGGATATTTTGATGTTTAAAGAATTACTGCCATCGTACAAGTTTGTGGCGAGGGTTCTTGCCAAGTTTAATAGAAACGGGAAATCCAGAGAACACGATTTCTATGTCGGCTCGTTGCCTCCAATTTCTAAAAGGCGAATCTTCTCATGTCATGACCTTTAGCTTAGGACTTGAATTTCCAAGGTAATAATAAGTGCACTGTTAATACAACATCCTGCTTATAACAAGGAATAATACAAAATACCTGTCATCGAAATTGTCCTAAGGACAATGCTGTCATCAATATCTATAACACATGTAAACTTTCCAACAATTTGGTTGGTTACTTTTTGGATTGCTGCAAATGGTCTACTCTACCACATAACAGAATGTGTAGATTCAACATTATGAGATGACAACATCTGTTAAATGATTACATAAGCCTTATCGCAATGTATAGCTGTTCGAGTGAATTTGCACAATGGATAACAAGAATTGTAGGAAGAGAAAAAGAGCAAATACTGCTCCCTTTTCCTTCCCACAGTGCTTTGCATCTACATGTATTGTGCGATTTCATTCAAGCGGTATTTGCGATAAGGTTCATGCATAGTATACAAGTTTATGCAAAAAGAGAGTAAAAATTGACATTACTTGTTTTTTGATTGGGTGGCGAGGCTACTGATTGGCTGCTTGTACATTGAGAGGAAGGACCCTGTTCGTCATCACCGTAATCTATAGTCATCCCACGCCCAACTCCAGGTGTGCCTTGCATCATGCACAGACCTGAAACAAAAGAAGCGTATGTAATTGTCCCTTAATTTCCGTTAAGCCATTCATAATAAACCCTCCCATCATAGGTACATGTACCTCTGCATAAGCCTTAATGCAAATAGGCCTTAATGCAAATAGGCCTACTATAGCTGCTTGAGTGAATTTGCACAATGGGTAACAAGAATTGTGGGAAGAGGAAAAAGAGCAGATACTGCTCCCTTTTTCTTCCCACAGTGCTTTGTATCTATCTAAGTTCCCCAAATTCAAAACGGATAACGCATAAACACGCCACAAGCAAGGCCGGAAATGTCTGTCAGCAGCGAGCAAGGCCGGAAATGCGTGGGTGTGCTTCCCGGTACTATCGGCCTGAACCCGCCTCGGATCAAGTTTCGGTAAAAATAATACCACGTGTCGGCTCGGTGATGTAATCCTGGCGTAAACTGGTTAAAGAGGGGTTATAAACGTAAACATATCTCTGGCCCCAGTGCACCAGTCGCAACAGGCTAGCACAATGTTATTGTACGCAGGTTGTCGGAACGAGTATTCTCGCGGTCGGACATCCGGGAACTTCGTTTATCTTCCCATTGTTTATGCACTTAGCGCAAAGGGGAAAATTTGAGGTTTAACGCATGTTGTTATGGACGGCTCGCCCCTTCGTGACGTCATGCCGACCGCGAAAATGGGGGGGGGGGGGGGGGGGGGGGGGGGGTGGGGGGGGGGTGGGGGGGGGTGGGGGGGGGTGGGGGGGGGGGGGGTCTGAATATAGGGCTGCCAAAAACATAGGTTAAGCAGTTGGAACATAGGACTAGGAGAATCGAGTGTCAGAACATTTGCTGAGCAGTGCCAGAATCTGGGCCCAATTTCATAGAGCTGCGTATACAAATTGCTTAAGCTGTTAAGCACAAAACATTAATAGTAAAACAGCTTCCACAACTCCGTATGATGTGCGGTATATTATTTGTGATTGGTATTTAGCTGTTGTTAATGTTAGCTTAGCATAACGATATCATGGAATTTTGGCTCCTTACCTGATTTATTAAGCAAGGTTTTTTGTGCTTAAGCAACTATATGATGAATTGTGGTACATTGATAAATAATAAGGAATTCTTCCATCATGTAATTAACAACATAACATAAATGTCATTATTGTGTTAATTTGTATCACAGAAATTATAGTTCAGCTCATCATCATGACGATTTCATGAGCTTTAGAAATTTAAAGCTGGAATTTAATGCAGTCAAAAATATTTTCTATAATATTTGATTTCTAATCAGTACGTGTACATTGGCATTGCAGTTCGAACTTCAAACTAAATTCAGACAAGAGAGGAAATAAATAGTCCCAGTTACTGGACCCTAGTTATCGCTTTTTTAACATTTGGACATGATCTGGCAATACTCACCATGTCCAAATGTTTAAAAAAAAACCGATAACTAGGGTCCAGTAAAATAAACGTTACAAAGTACAGACAGTGTTTACCACGTTGCCACCTTTGATGACTTGTTGCAACTTGTTGCAGGCAAGTTAAAAAGTACTGCAGAACGTACGTACGCGCAGGCGCGAGCACGCAATAACATGCGCGTAGACTGCAAACTGCTCACAAGGTGCTTGCTCAGCACGTGGGGAAGACTAGGAATCAACTAGTCTTGACCCAAGACTGAGTTTATCGTTTGTTCCGACCCAAGTGTTCCTTGTGCACAAATAAAGTACACCCAGAGGCCAGATCAGAGCGTCGTCGGGGTGTTCGCGATCCTTGTTTTACATTTACATGTAGTTGCAAAAAGTACACCAATACCTGCAATAGGATACTGTTCCCGCATTTCCTCACAGCAACACAAGCACATGAGGGCGCCAAATCCGAAAATTCGGTCCCTGGTGATTTATTTATCTACCAGATACGGGGGATCGGCGGAGGAGCAAGACTAGAGTTATCCAGTCGATGTCTTAGGGTACGGTGGCCCACAACTGCCACGGCAAAAGCAACAGTCCCACGGCAAAAGCAAAAAGGTCACGGCAAAAGCAAAAACGGTCACGGCAAAAGTAAAAGCGCAACGACAAAAACAAAAGCGCCACGACCAACGCGCCATGAAAGCAAAAGCCATTCTGGTATGCAACGCCAGAGATACTCCGACAAACGCAGCGATCACTCGACAGGCACTTGTTGTTATGTTTGTACTATAACTACGACATCTGGGCTAATTCCACTGAAACGTCTACCGCTTGAGCACCAAAGTGCAACGGTGTGATTTTTTCGTCCGTGCCTCCGAGGATTAATGTGATCATCAAATCGGTTTTTGTTTCCTATAGGAGGGTTAATACGATGGGCCTAAATAGACCACACTGCACTGAGTGGAAGACACTTACTCTATCATCTCTATTTTATTTCTCGGGAAACATCAACAAATGCACAGACCAAATTTACAAAGAATACAAAACATAATAACAAGACAATGACAAAATACCATTCAGCTCCCGAAGGATTACCCAAAAGAAACATATATTGTTCCTGTCGGGGGGTTCTCCAAGCTGAATGGGGTACAAGAAACAATAACATAACAAGATCGTAATTATAATTATAAAAATAACTTTTTATAATTATAACAAGAAAGTTCCTGTGGTCTTGCTTTCCCTAAAATTAAACTCATCCCGACAATAAACTTTGAGCAAAATATTATTTGAACCCAGATCTTACGATCTATAACTCAACCCACTGCTCTGAGAGGTCGACACAATCTGCTATGCATGCACGTAACTATATCTAGTTGACTGGGTAGTAACAATAAGCGTTATTGTTAAAGATATAATGGTGCTACAGCCACGATATCTTACTATGAGCAAATTAATAATTGCATCGTCCTTACTCGCGGCCGGGATGCTGAATTGCGAAAGTCGTGGCGACACGTAAGTCGAGTCGATGGCACGTTAAGGCGCCGGCCTATGGCGGGCCGCGAATTTTTTTTTCCCAAACAGGTTTGCACAATTTTCATGAATTATTCAGTAGTTGCGTTGATCGCTGTACAACACTTAGGTTCTAGGTCTCCTTTTCCCCTTAAATTAAAAATACTCTAAAGATATCAATTTGACTAGGGAAAAACGAGGTGACCTACTACAGCAGGATTCGAACCCGGGATCTTTGATCCATAGCCAATCCCACTATCCACTACACTACGTATAGCAGCTCGACAACAGCTGTTCTTTAAAGTGATTTATTGTAAATAGGTAACTAATAACCAACAATGCTGTGACGTCCATGTTTTATTCCGATGAATAAACATAACTTCTCATCCAAACTACTGCAATAATTCATGAAATTTTGCAAACCTGTTTGGGAAAAAAAAAAATCGCTGGCGGGCCGACCACTCATACGTTAAAGAGGAAGGAAAACTGGAGGACCCGAAGAAACACCATAATGGCACAGAGAAATCAACGAGTAACTCTACTCCCCGTGTCTGAGCCAGGAATCGAATCCAGGCCACATTGGTACGGTGAGAGAGTCAGAGGGGATAGTGCAGCTAGCACACCTGCCACCCATGCCACCCATAAACGAATTCATCGCAAACATTATGCAGCTTCAACGGTACAAGAGATGCCTTCGATTGCATAATAAATTAGCCCCTATATTTCACAATTGTCCAGGGCATTTCGTGTGTGAAAGGTACCCCCCCCCCCCCCCCCCCCCCCAATGAAAAGCTTGATTCGCCCCTGGTATACTGTACGCTTTGTAGTTATAGGACAAGGCAGATCGAATTTATCAGTTGAATTTGTAACACAATGTATGTGTAGCGTTATAACTTTAATACGAGGCATGTCTTGTCGAATTGAAACTCCAAATCATATTATGTGTGTACAGTTGTGTGTACAGCCAAGCTCATCAAACATAAAAGTGCGAGTACAAAAAGTGATTTTTTTTTTTTCATGTGAATTGAATTGACGAATAGTAACTGTAATCCACTCCGTTGAGGAGTAAATATTTGATATCGTGCGCGTGTAAATCGTTTTCGTGTCGACGGTTGTGAGATATTCCACACGGACCAATGTACACGACCTAAAATATCGCCTGTGTTGCCATCATATTACATATGGGCATAGAATTTCAAACTGGCTCGTTTAGAGCAATGCAGCTCGTCATTTTTTTTGTTAAAAAAAAAAGCATTCGAGCCTCGCTGCTGCGCTGCTGTATTGAGGTCAACGTTCCATTTTTAGAGCGCGATCCTAGTAATAATGTATAAGGTTGTTTTCTGATAGGGGATTGAATACCATTCTTTAGTTCATAAGGTGTACATTCGGAACACACGCCAATACCAGCGATTAACTGGTTGACATTGGCGTGTTCCTCAGCCTCATAACCCTATGTTTAAATCCATATACCCAGCAAGATATGGGATCGAAGGGATTCCCCCTTATAGTCCCCCATACATATTGTTACCGACCCCCCCCCCCCCCCCCCCCCGTCCTAAAAACCTTTAAAATAATTATGAGAAACCGCAACATTCAGCCAGCACAATGACCACCACAAAGGACACAAAGGAGAACATATACCCAGCACGATATGTGGCAGAGGGGTACCCCCCTCTTATCCCTATACCTTATACACACTCAACACTATTGTAACATAACCCATCCCCCCTTGAAACCTAAAAGGAATTCCTGAGATTCCGGGAACACAATGGTCAACACAAAAGAGGGGGGGGTTTCTCTGCCACATATCGTGCTTCATATGTAATGCAGGGGCCCACAAAACAAAACAAAACAGGCTGTGAACTAAAAAAGGCCGAGTACAATGAGGCTACAGTGTAATATGTGCACGGCCAGTGTGGCTTATTGCCGCAGTGTAAACTCTATAGAGTCCATTATCTGACATGAATTCTCTTCCATTGGGCTATTTTGATTGACACAGTAATACAGTACTGTTGTTGGTTTACTTGTTGTGTTCAATGTCATTGTTTTGGAAATGGTGAGTTTTGGTGTTAGCAATGAAGAGTTATTATATTGGTAATGCTGAGTTATTGCATTGGTGGTAACGATGAGTTACTTGCGTTGAGTTATGCTGGTAATGGTAAGTTTCAGTCTAACAAGCCATTACCGGCTAGTATTATCGTGCATGAACATTATGAATACGTCACGGCTGGATTTTACGAAATAGTTAACGATAGTTAATGCTAAAAGAGATGCCGATAGTAATAACCAAGACAGATGCAATGAATATTATATAGGCCTACTGCAGTATCTTAATGATCTAGTGCAATGCCTGTTCAAAATGTGCCTGTTCGGAACGGGCGGATTACAGTGATCCATTCAGGCATTTCTGACAAACACCTTAATCTCCTCATTCAGACGATATCCGTTTCCTTGAGCTGGATCTCGACGAAGCGTTCGGTTGATGCGTCATGCTTACGTCATACCTCAACATGCCTGTGTCAGAGATTAGTGTGTGCGGGGCAGGGCGCCTTGCGGCGCTCTACAATCTTGCGAGAAAAGGTGTCATATTGATCAACAGAGAGGGCGCCACAAGGTTGATTCAAGGTAGGTTTTCTTTTACACACCCCGTTAATGAAGTCTCGTTGTTGCAACAAAACTAGTAATACACCGAAACATGAGAATGACGTCAGCTCACAAGATTCATCTAGCGGCGAGCCCATTCAACATTTTATTAGTTATGCGACAATATTTTAGAGTTATTGAGAGATATCTCTATTGAATAAGATATTTAATTATTGGTACAAATCTCTAATTATTTAGAGATTTTTTTCCATTATTTAGATGTATCTCTAATTAGTTTAGAGATCTCTGAATAACCGTCTAAAATATCATTGCATATATTTGCTATATCTGCCAGATTTTTAGGGAGAAACAGTAAAAGCTTTTATAGCAAAATTTTCATCTGGTCACCCTGATGCTTTTAGTTTTAGGGCATACAGACTTTAATACAGTACTATATCTTTACTTGCAGAAGTGTTTTTGGCATTTAAACTTAGGGACTTCATATAGGGGCTTTTCCGAAGACAAACGGGACAAATCCTGGACCTAATTTCATAGAGCTGCTAAGCAAAAAAAATTGCTTAGCACAAAAAGTCTTGCTCATTAAAAACAGGGTACCAGCCAAAATTATACCTGTTTTTCATGCTAAGCAAAAAACAGCTGATTATCAATCCAGAACAATAAAGACCAGGTGAAAATTTGGTCTGTAACCTTGTTTTTGTCAAGGACAATGCTAAGCAAATTTGTGTGCTTAGCAGCTCTATGAAATTGGCCCCAGGAGAAATTGAGAGAACATGACAAAACCGTTTGGACCACTGTACATTTCCAATGAGCCGATTTCGCTTCTTGCCTACGGGCCTGTTTATGCGCATGCGTGCATGAATTAGAATTAGAAACTGGTCTATTGAAAAGACATGTGTTATTTGATTAATGATAATTAGCGTCTTGCGAAGTTTAAATATGTCCATGAATTATTGAATCCAAGACCACGCTTCTGCCCCGAATCATCACACCCCAAAACAGCTAGCTGAGAGTATATGTTTAAAACGTGAAGTTGCTTATTGGGGATGCGAGTTGTTAGGGTCTTGCTCATTCAATGCGCCGTATTTTTGGCCGCATGGGGGCGCTGTAAGACGCCATTTGCTGGGTACCCAACACAGGCAATTTATTTTTAAAGGCAAAGTAGTTTTAGTAACTTTACTTTTATCTAAAAATTGAATATTAGAACAAAATATATTTTGGAGCTGTAAGTATGTTTAAACTGACGTGAATTATATCCTAATAACTTTTAATTATACCCCCAAATACCGTGAGCACAGCGCCATCTACGTTCAATAATACGGCCTATTTGTTTTGTGCGGGGACCAAAAAAACACAAACTCTTGTCGGACTGTCACCCCCGGAAACGTTGAAATAACCGTGTAGTACAAAGTATACATCGGTACGGTATGTATGGGTCGTATTTATTTGCAAGACTCATGTGCTTGCGTCCCGGACTCTCATACTCATAGCAAGAGAGCGGGCCTATACTGGCAGCGGCGTTTTATGTTCGGGGAAAACAAGAAATCGAAATTGCGTCAAAATCGAGTTGTCGCTATATAATTGCAATAAATCTCATTTGTTTTCGCCGTCCCGGAGGGGTCCACACGGAATATACCGAGGAACAAAAGTGCGTTTGCGTGTAACTAGATATTCCTACACCTTTGTGATAACCTTCCCCCGATGGCAAATTATTCAGAGAGTTAATTTCCAGAGACTCGAAACAGAGGGCAAACGTATCAACTGACTGTACTATGAGATGTTTGGGAATTGCCTGACCTATGTCGGTTTTTTTCTCTTCAAGTCTTACTTCATGACTATCTTATTCAAGAATGTTATTCTAATCGCCGCTTCTTCTCTGCACGGAGGTATATAAGGCATATTTCTTGTAAGGCCTGTATCTTGTATGTTTTAAACTCGTACAATGTTGCATAGTTGTGCACAATGCTGTACACAATAATCCATTAACCACGAGTACGTGAAAGAGCACTTCACCGTGAATACAAGTACAATTGCCATAAACACGCCAGAGCCGGCCCACGTAGTATACGCCATTTGGTAAATGCTTGAATTATTACGAATGAGTGGATTCGACCCGTCCGAAGTTTTACAATCATGGATGCTGAGAAAAGCAAGAAAAAAAAACGGTGTTCGTTTTTAACCGGTGTCGGGCAGTGGTTTTGATGCTGTTTGTGTATTATTTTCCCAATCGCCGTCTGGCGATCGCGATTTTTATTTTTTTTATTAATTTTTTTGGAACAGTAACAGGATATCTAGCGTAATCATTTTGATGGATGCCTACAAACATTATTTACTTTCAAATAAGTAAGATATTTCTTAATAATTTGATAGTAAAATTGTTCGATATCTGCAAATGGTGTATCTTACATTTAATCATCAAAACATTTCCAAGAGGACATTCAAAGTAAAAATTCAAATACGAGTATTTTTCCACGAGTTAATTCGAGCGCATTTAAATTGCTACACTGTCACCAAATATTATTCAAAATAACGTAAATTTGTCAAAATGGAGCCTCATATGACTAATTAACGTTATTTTGACTATTATATGTTGACAGTGTACTTATCGTGACTAATTAGTCAAACGTGCAATTTAGCCCAGAGCAGTTTAACAAAATTCGTTCTTTTAACGTATTCTCCTCCAACAATACAAGTAAAGGCTATATTCTCGCGAGGCCGGTACAAGCACGGAAAGATGTATACATGTAAACGAGCACGAGAATACATTTGCTATACCTTTGAGACCGATAGACAATAACTATAGGTCAAAATAATACACAGATTCAACAAGGAATTTTACAGGGGGCGTGCAGTACAGCAGAGAAATTATATGTTATGTCTCCACAGGGATATAAATGTTGGTTTCTTTGTGTGTAATAGCACGATGTAGTTCTGTTGCCCTGTTCAGCTTTAGGTCAACTATAGTGGCTCTATACCCTTTGTGTCGTCGTTGCAAAATAATTTGTGAAATTCGTACTATAATGTTGTTAATCTATAAAATATATCGATATTAAAATCGATCACATTTTTGGGGGACTCGACCCAGTTGCATGACATCGCCACGCACTGGTTGATTGTAAGTGGCTCAGATCTATAATTGGAAATCGAAGATGCAATTTGCAAGTTCATTGTTACTACCCTGGCTAGTGTTTCGGAGAGTTGAAGTTGAAGACCTATACCGGTTAATAATAAAACCCAGTGCGCGGTCGGGCAATCTCGCTGAATAACACCGCACAATATAACTCATCTGTTTTCCCACTCACGACCGCAAGTGTGCAGCGGAATCACTCGGACGTATATGCACTATTTACTATTTCGGATTCATGACAGACACGATTCTTCCCCGACCGTTTACCTCCAAATTGAATTTTTTTTCGAAGAAAACGGAGCGAGTTCTAAAGCGTGGAACATCCATTACCCAACGTCCGCTTAAGCAATGCAGTTATCTTGGTCGTTGAATTTGTCCTGGAAGTGAAATTGCGAATACGTCGTGTTGCGATTAATATCGTCTTCAGCCACTTAAAGAGATTGCCAAACGATTAAGATAATATTATATTAACATAAAACTATATATGCATCGCATTTATTCCACAATAAATTATGGAAAACATTGGAAAACGCCTGCAATTGAAGACGCGACAATAACAGATGGCCATGTGATAATGAAAATGCAACGATTCAGCAGTATCCCTTTACGTATATAGTCCAGGAGCTAGCAGACTTTTATCGGTATTGTTGAGTACGAAAGGTTTGACACCTGAAATGAGTAGGACTATGTGTGGGAACCCCAAAATGTGGATTCTTAAGTTTGGCACTCTTGCACTGCCCCCTGGGGGCACTCTCAAAATGACCCCCCAAATTTTTTTATCGGTATTGTGGCGTACGAGGACCATTTTTTTTTATATGTACTTCAAGGGAGTCTAATTTCAAAAAGCCAATTCTTAAGTTTTCAACTAATGCACTAAGCCACTTAAGAATGGCCTAATTAACGCTAATTAGCACTTTTATCGGTATTGTCACGTACGAGGACACATTTTGGCTCAAAATGTACTCTAAGATATCCTGATTCCGAATATCTAATTCTTAAGTTTCAACTCCATGCACTAATCCACTTAAGAATGGGTCAAAGATCGATAATTGACCTAATTACGTTTGGAATAATGTGACCCGCTCCATCGAAATAAGGAATAAGTCTCAAAAGAGTTATGGTCTGATGAAGATGACAGGTGTATATTTATTTGCCGAATCCACATTCCGAGAAAAACAGCTCTGAAATAAACAAAATTGACCAAAATCATACGGACAGCACAAACAAATACTTGGTCACGATTTTCACCCATGCATTCACTTCAACGGCCGATTGCGTAAAACGGCCTCCGCGACTTATTCCTGATTACGATGGAGCGGGTCACATATGCCATTTCTCCGGAACCACATGGGGTAGAGGATTGAAATAAGGTTTAATGTGAAGGTCTAAACATTGTGGACAAGGACCAGTTGTTAAAGTAGTATTTTGTTGGTGTCTTCATGGCTTAAACATGCAATTAAGCCTAAAAGTGTACCCTTTTGACCCACCACGTGTTTATAATTGTATCGGTATGATCGAGTACGTTCACAAAACGTATGTCAACATGTTCATCTGGCAACCCAGAATACGAAAAACTCGTTCTTAAGTGTCCATCTGATGCACAAATCCGCTTAAGAATAAGAAATCGGTCAACTTATGAAAGCATGTTTAAGCTATTATTGAGTTATTCCTCATGAAAAGGAGGCCTTCATCAAAAGTTTAATTTACCAAGAGCTTTTCGGAGTTTTCATGTGTACTTTAAGAATTGCTCGCATCCAATGATTAAGCTGGATAGTATGTCTGTGTCTAGGTCAATAAGACTATATATATGCCCTATTGTTCATTGTACCTTATAAAATAAGCACGAGCTCTCGTGATAGATGAGGGCACTTGACAGAAGATATTGATTGAAATAAACTTTAATTAACAATCAAATCAAAATTACGTGTAACACTTAATATGTATTATAGTCATGTTCTCAGTTTGCGATTTGAATGGTTACAAATTATTGAAGTGGTGTATTTCCACCTTGTTTCAAATTGAATCACTCAGCTGTTATTTAGTTCTCTTCGGAAAGTCCTTCCTCTTCGTCAGATGGTGCGACCTCTTGCCTTTCCTCACTCCCGTCAGTCTTCATTTCATCTTCTTCTACCAGGGTTTGCGGTAGTTGATGTCCTTCAAGTTCAAACCAGATTGAAGTGTATATCCATACCCTGACCATCATGCTTATTGATGTTTTGCATAGCTAAGAGTATAACATTTACAAAATCTTCTAAACTACAAGCATCACAACAAATTAAAGGAGACGGAGAGATATTTCATTGTGGCGGTGTGCCAATAAAATGTAACTCGCAATTATACGGCCAGGCCTACTCACAATGAATATTTACATACCTTTACCGTAAACAATACGGAAACCTTTTACAGGTTATTTCCACACTTTTTTTGATAATCTTTTGCTTAATAAGCTGTGGTTGATGATGAATGTTGCTTACCAAGAATCAGTATTAACCTCGTCATCCTCTCCATGACGCTAGGAACATTTGTGTAGAACAGAAACCTAACTGATCCCTTATCCAAGGGGAGACCCCCTGAACTACATGTAGTTTCTAGATGCTCTATTTTCCAAAGACTGCAGCCAACCACGATTCTTCGTTCGCAGGGCAAATAGTCGGCTTCTGCCAATTCAGTATGATTTTTAAAACGCTAAGTTTCTGGATTATGAATCATGATGTACACAAAATTGTAGCGATTTATGATACAGGCTATTCCTTACTTTACTAACTCACATTAATCTTGTCCTTATATTGAAGTCATCTATACAAGTTGCTATAAATGCAACTTGAGTTTATTCATGTCCATGGTACTTTAGCTACCAGTAGATTTTGACATGATAATAGTCTGCCAGTTAAAATGCATATATATTTTTAAAAAATATTATAACTTACACCCGGGAACTTACATCCATGTAAGCAAGGCGCTGCAGCTTTGTTCATGGATAACATGTTTGGGAAATGTAAATCACCAAGATTAAGATATAATAATAATAATATACAGTAACTGCAATATTGCACCGTACTTCAAAGAAGTATTTGCATGTTTAGGCATGGGCTGGCTTGTTCGAGATGAATACGCAGATCATTATTGTATCATAGGTCAATATTTGCAATTTGTCACACTAAAGCAGATCCTTATAGTTCTTGTATTAACATAGATTCATTCTAATTCAAGTGCAGTGCAGTGCAATATTGTAATTAATGTGTTTAGTATTGTGACAGTGTTACACGTAATTTTGATTTGATTTTTAATTAAAGTTTATTTCAATCAATATCTTCTGTCACGAGAGCTCGTGCTTATTTTACAATAAACAATTGAACAGGTACAATGAACAATAGGGCATATAGTCTTATTGTCCTAGACACAGACACATGGTTACTGTACTATCCAGCTTAATAATTGGATGCGAGCAATTCTTAAAATACACATGAAAACTCCGAAAAGCTTTTGGTAAATTAAACTTTTGATGAAGGCCTTCTTTTCATGAGGAATAACTCAATAATAGCTTAAACATGCTTTCATAAGTTGACCGATTTCTTATTCTTAAGCGGATTTGTGCATCAGATGGACACTTAAGAACGAGTTTTTCGTATTCTGGGTTGCCAGATGAACATGTTGACATAAGTTTTGTGGATCATACCGATACAATTATAAACACGTGGTGGGTCAAAAGGGTACACTTTTAGGCTTAATTGCATGTTTAAGCCATGAAGAGACCAACAAAATACTACTTTAACAACTGGTCCTTGTCCACAATGTTTAGACCTTCACATTAAACCTTATTTCAATCCTCTACCCCATGTGGTTCCGGAAAAATCCGTATGATTTTGGTCAATTTTGTTTATTTCAGAGCTGTTTTTCTCGGAATGTGGATTCGGCAAATAAATATACACCTGTCATCTTCATCAGACCATAACTTTTTTGAGACTTATTCCTTATTTCGATGGAGCGGGTCACATTATTCCAAACGTAATTAGGTCAATTATCGATCTTTGACCCATTCTTAAGTGGATTAGTGCATGGAGTTGAAACTTAAGAATTAGATATTCGGAATCAGGATATCTTGGAGTATATTTTGAGCCAAAATGTGTCCTCGTACGTGACAATACCGATAAAAGTGCTAATTAGCGTTAATTAGGCCATTCTTAAGTGGCTTAGTGCATTAGTTGAAAACTTAAGAATTGGCTTTTTGAAATTAGACTCCCTTGAAGTACATATGAAAAAAAATTGGTCCTCGTACGCCACAATACCGATACAATTTTTTGGGGGGTCATTGTGAGAGTGCCCCCAGGGGGCAGTGCAATTAGTGCAAAACTTAAGAATCCACATTTTGGGGTTCCCACACATAGTCCTACTCATTTCAGGTGTCAAACCTTTCGTACTCAACAATACCGATAAAAGTCTGCTAGCTCCTGGACTAATACGATGGATTGTATATCCGCCGCAAAATACAAAAGTAGTGTTGTGTATTATTTTATACACATAGCCAGGTGGGCCTAGACGCGCAGCATGCACTGGCGACATTGGATAACGGAATTACATATGTCAACTTCTGGGGCCAATTTCATAGAGCTGCTAAGCAAAAACAATTGCTTAGCACAAAAAAAGTCTTGCTCATTAAAAACAGGTTACCAGCCAAAATTATACGTGTTTTTCATGCTAAGCAAAAAAACAGTTGATTATCAATCCAGAACAATAAAGATCAGGTGACAATTTGGTCTGTAACCTTGTTTTTGCCAAGGACAAATTGTCATGCTAAGCAAATTTTTGTGCTTAGCAGCTCTATGAAATTGGCCCCTGACCAATGATTTCATCTCAATCGCTTTTCTCTTTGTATATAAGGCCATGAATTGTTGACTCTGGCTGTGACTTCGGCCGTTGCTACCTCATCAGATGCATTTAGCCAATATACCGTGTAAGTCTCGCCAGTTCACGTTCACTTGTACTGGGAGTATCTTGGTTACCAAACACTGACTAGTCTAGTCACAGACTCCCGTGTTTGAATGTATTTCAACTGTTATCTGTGTGTCCGAGTAATTTTATAATAAGCCCCATGTCATAAATTTGCAGCATTCTCAATATGTTGTAAATTAGAATACCGTAATTTTATGTTCTTTCAAAATACTCTTTAATCGGACGGGCCCAATCATTATGCAAAGAAAATGCCAAAATATAAAGCTTGACAACGTTGTCATAGATATACATGGTGTCCGGACGTGGTGTATTCTCGTAAAATCTCGAGGTCAACTTACACGCTTTTAAAATACGTCTTTCTTCAAACCTTTTTTTAGATCGGCAATAATTAAGCCGGAAACGGCTTTAAAGTTACCATTCACTCACTATACCTCGCTCATAGTATGGGAGCCTAGTCACCGCGGGGAATTGCGGGTCAATGCACGTATAGATCAATTAAAAACTATACGTGGCATTAGTAGAGTGATCAGACTCTCGGAAACAATCGTCCAATCCACTTATCTCATTAACCGATGATGATGATATATAAACCGAATAAATGAGCAATTATACGGTTAATCGTGAAAATACAACTTGATGCATGGGAAAGCGAAGTGTCTTGGAAATGAGATGGCACGTGCAGTCAATTACAGAAATTTAACTCATTCACTTGAACGATTTCGCTCCGTTTGTTTCTGATCCCACGCCACGACAGTGAATGTACGTTGGGAGTAGACATGCTTATACAGTGTAACAAGTAAATGCAACATTTTACAAACACAACAAACAAAACAGATTGGTACAATGTAGATGTGTCCAACCAATACAATTGGTCAATTTTAACCGAAATAGTGGTCGAAATAACCAATGATAATATTTTTACAAACCTATTGGTCAAAATAACCAATATTGTTTTGTAAACATTTACCAATATAATTGGTTGGACACATAATTAACTACCAATCAATTGTTATTTTCAACCAATCTGTTTTTAGGGTGTAAGAAGTTAAGCGCCTCGTACGACGTAAAATACTAGGGTCTTCTTTTGTTTCCATGGGAACAATTAGACATTAGGTTGTTTCCTTTAAACCAGGCCTTTAAAAAAGGCTAAGTAAACGATCCCAAAAATGAAATCTTCGCGTAATTCAAGGCGGAATTCCCCGTTAATTCATCGCAAGTTAATCCCCAGTTGATATGATGCCCGTTCCAAATTAGAGAACATGTTTTGGTGTCATATTTGTAGGAATTCTACCTCCCTTGCCGTCGATTTAAAATATCTACGTTTACAGAGACATGCTAAATTGTCAAATGGTGTGCGTTTCGTGCAGTTCAAATTCCCCACGACACCATTCCAATTTGAGAACAACGGCGACGTGATCTATAATCCTCAGCTTTGCCAACTTCCGGAGTATAGTCTTTGAAAACAACTCGAATCATGTCACCTTGTCGGGGCCGCTCGATGAAACAGTTGTCCTATGAAAATCCGACTCCTGTGGAAATCGGTTCCCTTTCCCCCTATTACATGTATTGGTTAAACCCTCTAATGTGACCGACCACTCTCCTGATTATCTTCACTTAGGCATGCGCAATACTACCAACGAGTCCGTACTTCATAGAGGCTCTACTTCATGCTACACCGTCAGTCCACCGTCAATCATGCAGAGTTGACCCGGCCACGAAGACTCAACCGGAGACGCCAGGTTTAAGATGATTGGCATTTTTTTCTCCCTCCCTTGAAGTTCCCGTGTGTTGTGGCCAAGGGCCACCTCCCGGTTTATATCATTAAGGATTAATCTTCCAACAATAATTTCATTGGGGTCTTCTTTTTTTAGGGGGTTTGAGGCGGGGAGCTGATTTCCAGAGACAGCCCGTGTAAACAGACGGACGTCCCCGTAGAAATAGGATTTGTTAGTCGTGCGAATTCCACCGCCGGCTGCCCGCGTGCGTGACACGGTTTCCAGAAAGCAGAGCGGTCAACGCCCCCGTTGAAAAAAGTTTGTACAACCCTAGTACTAGTAGTACAATCAGTCACAGCAGCAGAAAACCCTGCACATAGATAATGTGAGACGCATGCACTCTGAGCGATTAGAAAGTTCCATAGGCCTACTTCCAAAGACTGTCAGTTTGAAATTATCTAGAGAGTAAAGTCGTGTTTCCTACCTATTAAGGTTGATAAAGAAGAACAGATATCTTGATTAAAATATCTTGATTATGTAAATATCGGCTCTACCGGCTTACAAAAAAAGTTTATCAATCGATTTCAACAATTCTAATATTAAAATACTTCCACTGCAGCAGCATCAATTTAGTACATTTTCAATGTTTAATTTCTTCTTTTGTCAGATAATTTGTAATTTAGTTTAAAAACATTGAGCGCATCACGTTCTTGCTGAGTCAACGCCAGACCTTGTTATTCAGCAATCATGTTCGTCTATGCCACACATCATTTATGTTCAATTTTGTCATACTTCATTGTAATATCGTTAGTAGGAGGGATAAATCTGGTTATCTCAACCAGTTCGCACCGGGATTATTTTAAAGATGGACTACAACGAAAACTCACACATTAAATTTATTATCAGACCTTGTTTATGTTGTGTTCAGGTAACACTTTATTGTTACGGTCATGTTTTTCTCTAAATAATTTTGTTGCAATTTGACCGAAAAAAATTAGACCTCGATTCTTCGATTTTGAAATTTCCCGCCCTGTACTGGTTCCCGGCAAAGATCCACTGAAAACCACAATGAAATCCACGATATAGTACCAGCGGACTTGTAAACCAACGAAAAGTGATGACGTACTACCCATGAAAACGCATACATGGTGGCCCTGAAGGGACTCCGCAGATCGCGAATATCGACGTCAAATTTGACGTCAATATTCACGACTTTCCAAAAAAGTCGCGAATATTGACGTCAAATTTGACGTCGATATTCACGACTTTCCCCAAAAAGTCGCGAATATTGACGTCAAATTTGACGTCAATATTCGCGATCTGCGGAGTCCCTTCAGAGCCACCATATGTATGCGTTTTCATGGGTAGTACGTCACACACAAAGTATGAATTATTCATGAGTTAAGGGCTTTTGCTGAAACTGAGTTTATCTGGGTCGTAGAACGCCGATAAATGTTGTTGGTTTTTGCATGAAGGAACAAGATTTATTGAATACTAATGATATATTAGTAATCATTATACATTTCTCGAACAAAAAACAGCAACACAGCCTTTATCATTATTCCGTTGTAGTCCATCTTTAACATCACCGAGCCGAGGCGCGGGATTATTTTTAACGAAACTCGATCCGAGGCGGGTTCAGGCCGATGGTACCGGAACGCACACCCACGCATTTCCGGCCTTGCTCGCTGCTGACTTAGACATTTCCGGCCTTGCCCGTGACGTGTTTAAGCGTCATCCGTTTTAAATCTGGGAAAAACTGCGCGTGTATATATCCGGTGCGAACTGGTTAATCGGGATGCATCTCCACATTTCCTTTCCTCGTTTCTTCATAACGTAATTTGTTTGATTACTTAATTTGTTTGGGTGTTACCTTTTTAAAATATGTAAAATTAAATGTTTAGGTACACTAATCGGGAATTTAAGCTTATCTTTTTGTGACTTTACTTAAACAGGTTTATTCATAAATTATTTGGACTCGACCTGCGTTTCACAAGTCTCCTTCATTCGAGTTGTGCCTGTGTAATTAATCCCGGTACGGTGTCTCAATAAACGACACAACAAAAATACCTACTTCTTAATCTTGGACCAATTCTTCCGATAAGTCGTAAATGTTCACCTGAATTAACTAACAATGTGGTAAAGTAATGACAATGTTGGGTGAATAACAGTTTCCCAGTAAATTGTGGTTAGCCCCACCTTTTTTGTTTACAGTGAATTCATACACTGTTTGTAGTTTGTACGTCCTCGGGCCTAATGCGTCATGAAATAGCTGCAGCTCAACATTAAGCCGTCGACCACCTGAAAAGCATAGAATTACACAAACGCGGAACATGCCGCGTTCATTTCCCTTCCTTTGCTGCTCCAGCATTTTTTAATCTGCAATAATTACTCGTGGGGTGTCATATTTGTAGACACAATTCGTGAACACTTTGGCGACGGAGCTCAAGTGCATGTGCTGCAAGCTACGAAAGCACTTAGGTTGGTCCCTCGGCAGGGATTGTGGCATTTGTGTTAAGCAACATGGGAGCCCATTATTGCGGTCTGAGATTTACCTCGGTTTACCCTCGGGCGCAACACGCATCAAAAAAGAAAGAAAAAAAGAACCACTTTTAAAATATGTGCATCGTGGCGTGTAATTACCATGGCGTACATTACAAACTAAGTACTTGAGTAAATTGCCACATATTTCAATCGGTTAAAATTGTTCCATTGTCATTATGAAGATTAATCCCCTGAAGCTTAACCAGTGGCGTAAATCATGTGTCGGCGAGTGGAGGGGGTAGATTGGCACTAGGGGGCGCTATTCATGAAATAAATTTGAGGCGTTCTGGCAAATAAAAATGAGACAGAACTTAGCAGAGGTAAAAACGAGAGCTTGCGGGTATTACATGAACACATTGTACTACCGTTTGTTACACTTCAATCAGACATTCTGTTGACAAGTTTTTTGCCCTTTGAGTTTCGACTTTTGAATTTTGTAGCCATGAAAATGAAAGATGCCAAAGATGTTATTATATCTATAATTTCTCAAAGGTCAATTCTGCGATGGCCCTATATAGCCAAACATATTTCTTCGACTGTGTTTCAAATTCCACGCTGTTATCATTTTGATTGACCTTTTAGTTTCACCAATCTGCGAGTTTTGAAAAGTTACAAAATAGTTATTATCGCCACACAAGTCTGAAGGGAAGGATGATTAATTCAATGACCCCCCCCCCCCCCCCCCCTCTCCCCTGCATTTACGCCCTTGATTTTAAACTTCGTTTTTCAAGTAGTGCCGATGACATAAAGTTTCCAGTGAATAAACAAGGGTTGATCATCGCTAAAATACGAGAGTTAACTTCGCTCACTTGTTCTATCCATCAATTTATACACCAGTCGGTCTTAATGTCAGCGGCATAATGCCGCTGATTTCTCGGGATGAGGCTAGCGATTGCAGGCACTGATGTGTGTAGTTAGTGCGTGGTCCCATATGATGACGCGTGGCGAGTGCATTATTGTGGTGACCAAGTCGCGACATCTATATGTGCTTGGTCTTCATTCGAAGATTAATAAAAGATCGAATGTATCAGCATACATCAGTGGGAGTAATTGTCATGAAGCCGTTCTGCAAATTGCTGGCGACATTTTTATATCGGTAGGGGAGAAGTCATCGAATGTTGCCTTTGAACTTTGAACACTAATGAATTTTCTCGTCCAATTCCGGCCCAGTTATGATGCGGAGTGCACGACTATTTTTTTATGAAGTTGGGTAAGGGTGAACTTGGTTGGCACCGTACGTTGTATACAGGGTGCCCCCCATCCCCCCTTCCAAAGACCGGTTCAGCCCGGCATCTGTGGGTAGCACACCCTGATATTTCTGGCATCGCTCGCTGCGAGCTGGTCGCTGACAGATATTTCCGGCCTTGCTCATGACGTGTCTATCTGTCATCCTGTTATTAGATTTGATTTTAGTCTATACATGTATATATGTATACATGTAAAATGTTGGATTCTAGATGCTCTGTGTAGTGCAATCTGAGGTGATTCCTGGCCACTTTCCTTACAAATTATGTAATACATGTACATCGATTGATTTTGGAGGGTTCCGGGTTGTTTTTGCAATGAAATAAACTTTGCTCAGCATTACAACCCCCTGACTGTCGACATATTCATCTTAAAGGTAGGATACACCATTTGAAGATATCAAAAATATTTACTACCGAATTATTAAGAAATATCTTACTCATTTGAAAGTAAATAATGAGTCTAGGCATCCAGCAAAATGATTGCGCTAGATATATAATCCTGTAATTATTTCGAATTTTATAAAGACGGCGATCGCAAAAAAAAATAATAACATAAGAATAACTGCTCGACGCCGGTTGAAAACAAACGCTGTGTTCGTGCTTTTCTCGGCATCAATGACTGTACAATTTTGGACAGGTCAGGTAAACGGTATTTACTATAAAATACAACCCCCCCCCAAAAAAAAATCTACCCATTCATGATACTTCAAGCAATTACCAATGGTGTATCCTACCTTTAATGCATAATGGGTCAAACGATGATTATGGTATTTAACCTTTTACCTGTTGACAAATATTACATTTGCAACACAACCGAAGTGTAGAGTGAGAAATTAAACCTTCTTAAAAATAAGGGGGGTAGACTGGCATTATTGGTTGACTTGTCCAGCCGTCTGCCACTATATCAAGGGACGTCCGTACGTGCCGTCTTTTAGACCGCGATCACGTCTCGATCCTATACCGCGCCGCCATACTTCTGGCCTAGCCCCGCAACGGCAGCGTATTGTTTCAATGTAAACACGCCGTGTGCTACGGCTCTCTGCTTTCAACGTGACCGCAGTACCAAAGCATACAACATATTAGACGCGGGTCACGGTCTATAGTCCCGTCACGTGGCCCGCTATCTGCCCACCTACTAGCGCTTTGCGCTTGTTGAATGCTGAAACCCATACCGCCCTGGCGTTATTGAATACCATAGCTTAAGGACGTCATAGTAATCGAAAACACTCCCATTTATCTGAAACCGACGGTCTCATTTTATTTTACAGTGCAGTTTGCCGCCATTATTATGTTCTTCGATTTTCAATGAAATTTGAACCTACGCGTGCGCTGCTTGTCTCGCTCAAAAAAAAGGCGGTGGTAAAAGTCGGAGGAGAAAGAAGATACGCCACTTCCTTTGTTCACCGTTCCAAATACAATATCCAACAGCGGGGACAACTCACTAATGCTAGATTCCCACTATCACGATTCGCGCCACGATTAAAATCGTGGTCCTAATCGTATAGAGTAATCGTGGTGATCCTAACAGACTCTTATCAGATCTTGAGGTCAGTCGTGGCAATCGTGTTGATCGTAGACATTTTTTGGACGGTTCAAACATTTTCTATGATCAACACGATAAATTTTCAATCGTGATCATCGCCATCAGATCGTAATGGATCGTAACAAAGCGCGACAGATCGCATCTATAATCGTGCTTCCAAATCGTGGTGATCGGGATCAACCTTGGACAAGACAAACACCACCTCTGTTGAGATGTACTGCGATCTGATTGTGGGTTGTAGTCTTCACTCTGTAGAAGTTCAAAGAAACAATGAAGTCCATGGTCAGTCGGGCTGTATATATACTCGTCGGGGTCCAATCGTGGCTCAAATCGTTATCACTCTCGAAGGAAAGCAAAATGTATAATATTAATAAATAAAACATATTTTTAAAAAGAAGACTTTGATCACATACATTGTTCTTGTGAAATGTTTTTTTTTTTAAATGTTCCGTCCTCGATTTTGCTTGGGACCTACAATAAACAGGAAAATGTAACCAAAAAAACCCCACAGTGGTAGCAATATACCGTCAGAAAGGGTGAATGATACTTTTATATATTCCGTTGTTAATGTTTTGCTCTTATGACGTATGCGGCTCCAAGGACCTACGGGGCTCAATTTAAATCAATAATTCCCAAAGTATTTGCAATTATTGTCTATATCAACCATAAGCCCCGCGGGCTTTGTAGAACCATCAATACCTTACATCTAGGACTATATATAGGACAAAGAACTATTTATATAGTACATAGTGGCTGCAGAGTTGTTAAAGCGAGGTCGTGCTGTTGTGAACGGGAGGGAAGCTTTTTAGCAGAAGTTGTTCAACTTAATAGCCGGGGGTCCTCGGAATGAGTGTTGGACAATTTGTGGTGCCCACCCCTCACGTATAGTACTGTTTCCCAAGGGCTTGTTTTCTCAGATGCACTTTGATGGATCGATAATAGGACGGCGACACATGCCGAAATGTTTTAGCTTAGCTTCACCCGCTGGCCTAAGCCATTTTACGGCGGGTGCTATACCCCTTGTTCTCCTATAAATGGCCCACTCATGGTTGGGGAGGGTTAAGGAACTGAATTGTTTGGAGGGGAACCTTGGGGAAACAGAATTAGTGTAACGTCATCGCTAAGTGAAGTTCAACTGATTCTTAGGCTGACACTGACAGGGAATTAAAAGAGAGAAACCTTAATTGTCTTTGTTTGTTTTTTAAGAAATAAGTGCCGTCAGTAAATGGTCCCCGATGGCGTCAATGCATACCTAATTGTTGGACTAAACTCGATTTAAAAGTGCTTACTTTTTAGGGGCAATAACCTCAAAGGTGTATTATAGGCTTTGAGATGTTGCGTCACTTTACGTGTACAGTGCCCTCTTTGCGTATACGATCGCAACGTACAGGCGTGCTGCTGTGCCGATTATTAGAAGGCGCTGTTTTAGACCCAGCACGTTATGGAACCGAGGGACTCCCCCTCAGTCCCCCAATACATACCCTCTCTAGACTCATTGTTACCTATAACGCACAAACACAATTAGGTTTACCTCACATACGTACTGTGTACATTCCTTTGTCTTCTTGTAGTTAAAAAATGTTGACTAAATACTCATTTTTCTCGCTTCCCCAAAACAAATTTAACCTCAAATGTTGATTCTGGGCCTCTCAGCTGTTCCTCTTGCCTTTTCTATATATAACCCTAACCCGTTTTTCCTCTAGCGCTCTTTTTCAGAGACGGCAAAACGGACTGTGGACCTGGCCAAGTCCACAAACCGTAACCTCTTCCCGCATCGTGTGGACCTTTATTGTTCGGAGGTCCACAGTGCGTATGCAAGACTAACAACTAGCAATAACTAGCCGTAGCCTTTGCCGTAGCCGCGTTCGAATACCATTTGCCTTAGCCCCTACGTAGACGTAGCTGTAGACGTAGACCGCCCTAGGCACTAGTTTCGAACGTGGCCTAACACTCCCATTCCAAGAACAATGTGGTTCACCAAACGTTTGCCTACTAGAAGACTATATTCAAAGCTAAATCCCCAGGAACTCCAGGTGATTAATGAATAGAGTATACGTTTTGAAACGCGGCTATACATGTCAACCGACACAGAGGCCTATCTTCATGTTGCGGCTATAGCCGTCAGCCGGCTGCAAGGGGTTATTTGTCAACAACTGTTTTGCTTGAAGTCAAAACAAATGTTAAGTCATGCGTATGAGGAAGATTCAGCTTTTACAAAGCTGCTACGGAAACAATAGGCATTGTGATAAGTTCAAAGACGTTCAGTTCACAAAAGCATATTTTGTTTCGAGCTGACTCCATGGCACTCGCTTTATGCATGTGTATAGCGGTGGTCACATCTTACGGTCTTGAACGTAGTTGGTGTGACCGTAGTTGACCGTAGTAGACCCTAGTAGTCGTATTTAGTCGTAGTAGGGAGATTGCAAAACTACTACGGACGGATACGTAGGTTACGTACCCGATAAGGTATGTGCATGCTGATTGGATGGCGCTTACCGGGCTCTAACAAAGGGTTTATATACGTGCGTGCGTGTGTGGGTGTGTCTTACTTGTTTAACGCCCTTTCCGTTTCACAGCATTACAGACAACGTCCTCCGACAATTAACCACTGCTGTTGACTGCATTTGTTGCAAAATGGACATGCTGCAAAAAGTTGCTGCTGTTTGTACGGCCGAAATGAGTACTTTGCCGCCGCATCTGCTCACTGTGATTCTACCGCATCCGACTTTTTTTGTCATTGTATTTTAAATAAATGGTGCTCCTTTACAGTCTGGCTTCCTCGGACACACCAACGATGCCACCCAGTTTCGCCTGCTACCGGATATTGGACACCAGAGGACGCTGCATCTTCCCCGAGGCGCCTACCTCCTGGCTGATGGAATCTATCCACACGAAGATCCACTGCTGACTCCTTGGAAGGCACACCAACTTCGTGGAGATGAAGATGAGAGGGGCAGACGGATGGTTTTTAATAAGTAACATGCATCTTATCGAGTTTCCATCGAGCACACTATCCGGCACCTGAAGACTTACAGAATTTTGCAAGGGAGGTACAGAAACAGTCGGGATATGTTTTCCTTAATTGCTGATGTGTGCGTTTGTCTGGCTCAGCGCCATATTACATTTTACAGCCAACTTCGTTAAGATGGTACAGCCTCTTTTAAGTCCCGGTAGCTTAAATGGATACAGTATTGCCAAGATTAATTTGTGTTTATTAATGAAAAATTGCCTTCTTGTTTTTTTACGGTGTTTCACATTAGCCATTGTACCTTTAACCCGAATTTCAAAACCTAGGCGGCTGGTTATCTGGATAAATTATTCTAAAGAATTACAAGGGTTGTCTACTTGTCTATGAAAAATGTAACGGCATAAATAGATTCAGTGGATTTGTATACAAACAAGACCTTTATTGCTTTCTCCTGATCTTGAAAATATTATATTATGATAAGAATTTCGCAACGACATACATGGTTAATTTATAGCACCTTGGCCAAGGTCGGTCAAGGATTTTTTCTAGTTGTGTTCGAAAAACGTTTGACAATAAAACAGGATAATGCTGTACGGAGCTGGAAAGTAAAAAAAACCCAGTAACCATGTTCGTTTTTTCTTCTTTAATATCACAATAGCTGAAAATAAAAACAAACAACATATGCATATCCAACGATATACTTTTAAAACCCTATAAAGCATGCTCAATTGCATCAAGGATGCGCTCCACCCTTTCCATACGCCTCTCATGTGCGTTCAACAAGTCTGCGTAGCGCTCCTGATTTCGCCTTGCTAGTTGCCAAAGAGGTATCCGCCTTCGGACACCTACTTCTACATCACCGTCATTGTCAACTTGAGGTTCTTCGGGCAGAGGGATGGGTGGGGCGACCAATAACTCATTCTCAAGAGGGGGTGAGGGCGGTCTAGGAGCCGGTAAATTGTCCGGTGGATCTTCCACTTGTTCTTCCGGTGGTGGGGCGGGATTAAGTTCGTCGTCCAGAGGTGGGACAGCATTTGGTGCCTCATCAACACGTCGCCACGGTGCTACTGGCCTCCCCGCGTGTCGCCTCTCCTGGGCCCTTTCTTCAACTGCGCTAAAATTGTAATGCAGAATATTATTAATATCCAAAACTGCAGTGGCAACTTCCCAGACGAATTTGTGTGTCCCGTATGCGATTTTTTTTTCCGTACCGCTAACGCGTCAATTTTCCCGGTTCATTCGAATGGGGCGACTTGAATGGAGACCAAAGCGCGCGCTTCAATACGAATCGATTTGGATACGGGCGGAACGTATGAAGACCAACGACGTTGACAGCCATAATTCACCAAAATTAATGGATACAGTCTCTAGTTAATTGTATACAGTCCCTAGTTTTTCGTATACACGACTTTTATACCTTTTTCTATTAACCCAAATTATTGGTTAATAATCTCATCTAGATAGGGTCTTATAGTAAAAGTTATAAAAGTCTCCATTCAAGTCGCCCCATTCCAATGAAACGGGCAAATTGACGCGTTAGTGGTACGGAAAGAAAAAGCGCGTCCCGTATAAGGCTATAAAACTTACTCCTGTAATTCACGTGTAGCAAAATCACGTATTCGTCGACGAAGGGCTGCGTCTCTTCTCCCAGCATAATGTGCTGCAGGTGCTGTGGTGTGTGCTCCCTAACATAAGCCAACAAGCGGACATAGTTATTTCTGTGTACCAGCCATCCTCTACGAATTACTCTCTTTTCTTGGTCACTCATTACAAAGCGACCCCTCGCAACTGCTCTGTCTGCCATCGTGGCGATACAGTCAAAGTTTACTGTACTAGGCGATACTCAATCACATCTGGCTTGTAAAAGATTAAAAGGAATAGGCGCGGTGAAAACCATTTCCAGCGATAACAATGATGAAGCTATTATTATGGAAATTTCCAGGTGGCTAGCGAGAGTTGGGGGCTTCTCTATCTTTATTTTCTTTTGTATCATTATGGTAATTGCCAAGCGCTCCTATTTGTCAAAGGCTGGACCATCACTGGCCAATTGCATACTCGGATACGCTACCGATAGCTAATAATTATTCATTACAGTGATTTTGGGAGGATACGTAGTTCTGTAGGTCATTTACGTATCCGTCCGTAATAGTTTTGCAATCGACCTAGTTAAACGTAGTTAGATGTAGTTAAACGTAGTAGGCCGTAGTTCTGAACGTACTTAGACCTTGAGGAAAGCAATGATTTGGCCGTAGTTAGCCCAACAATTTTCAACATGTTGAAAAGTTTTTCTACATGTTGAACAATATTTCTACGGTCACCTTGGATGCCTGTACCGTACTGTGAGCCTAGTATATACGTACTTGTAGTTAACCCTAGTTGATCCTAGTTGACCCTAGTTGACCCTACTTGATCGTAGTTGACCGTAGTAACCACGACACTACGGTTGAAGTACAGTCAACTACGTTCAACTACATTCATGACCGTAAGATGTGACCACCGCCTTAAGTTCACATCAGAAAGTGAAACTGCATGCATGAAGATCATAACAACGGCCGGGAAGCTCGGCAAAATTGGTCTGCTCAGAGAAAGAAAAACCCCCTCTCTGAAATGTCACTCAGCGAGATGATGTCGAATCACAAGACATCGAGAACGGGAGGGATCGGGACTGCCACGAAGGATTTCATATCCATCCAGACAAAATATATCTACCGTTACACTATTTCCTAGTCCCTGGATATAACCTAGTGTTACGTGATTGGTGCCACGGTCGGGATATTAGACGGTGACGAGGATGAATTTCGGTTTTCCGGAAAAAGGTTCAACGTCCGAAAAGATCGTTTTCTTAGACATCCCCCCCCCCCGCCCCCCCCCCCCCCCCCCGCCCGCCTGCCCAAGTAATCATCATCGCAAAGCGTCAGTATGACTGGGAAAACAACAGAGACACTCCTCTGGGAAATAAAAGGTAGACCCTCTGCATAGGGGTGAACTATATAGGCCTATATTATTTGAAATTAAATGGGCAAACGTTGCATTCTTGTGAATAGACTGTCTGCAGAGCACACCTACTTCTGCTATTAAAAACAAACTAAATGATTTTCGAAGAATATGAAATCTTCCAGAGCTGCCGAAGATGTGACTTGTTTCGTTTCAATTGAAAATTCTCCCCAAGTCCCTCAAGATTGAAAATTCGAAACAAATTCATACCGGGACTGTTGGCAATCAGTTGAAACGCTGGGCACTAACTTGAACCCTTTGAGACTGCTCTGGAAAATCTGTAGTCTGTTCTCCCTTAAATTCTACGTTTCATGACATGTTATCAATTTCTGATGGCTTATACTAGTTCACTGCAGGGACAAATTAGTGATGTCCGTGTATATCCTCAAAACACTCGTTATGGCCCTGTCACACCAGATCATTTTAGGCCAACGCGTGAGTAACGTGTTGTAATTTTGGCAACACGCTGGCAAACGCTGATCAACGCTTGGCCAGCGTTAGCAACACGCTGAGCGCGTTACTCACGCGCTGGGACATGCTGTCACACGCTGAGGAAAACATATTTTTTTTAACATACATACAATTTCCAGCGTTAGCCAGCGTGTGGCTACACACGCTGGCGGAGCGTTGGAGGTTTGTTACTCACGCGTCGAACACGCTAGACGATCGTTATCAACCCGCTACTCACACGCTGGCGCACGCTGGCGTACGCTGGCGTACTCTGGCGACACGCTGGTTATGGCCCTGTCACCCCAGAACGTTTTAGGCCAATGCATGAGTAGCGCGTTAAAAATAGTTGATACGCTGGCAATCGCTGAACTTTCACAGAAAAAGTCAAGTGGAACCGTGATTTCAGCCTGTCCATACAGATTGATAACGGGTTCATAGCGTATGCCAGCGCGTGAGTATCGTGTGAGGAACGCGCTCAGCGTGTGAGGAACGTATCACTGATTTATAGTAAAAATACGACAGCGGGTCGCCAGCGTGTGAGTAGTGGGTTGGTAACGATCGTCTAGCGCGTTCGACGCGTGAGTAACGACCATCCTGCGCGCCGCCAGCGTGTGCAGTCACACGCTGGCAAACGCTGAAAATTTTAGGTATGTTGAAAAATGTATTTTTGCCTCAGCGTGTTCCAGCGT
Source organism: Crossaster papposus (assembly GCA_037893245.1). NCBI lineage: Eukaryota > Metazoa > Echinodermata > Asteroidea > Velatida > Solasteridae > Crossaster > Crossaster papposus. The sequence goes on from JBAIAA010000875.1 coordinate 581,744, forward strand.
GTTCCAGCGTGTGGGTAACGCGCTTAGCGTGTTGCGAACGCTGGCCTAGCGTTGGTCAACGTTTACCCGCGTGTTACCGAAATTCCAACACGTTGGCCTAAAACGTTCTGGGGCCAATTTCACGGAGCTGCTAAGCACAAACATTTGCTTAGCACAAAAAGTCTTTCTCATTAAAAACAAGTTCTCAGCCAAAATTCTACGTGTTTTTCATGCTGAGCAAAAAAACAGCTGATTATCAATCAAAAACAATAAAGAAATTGGCCCCTGGTGTGACAGGGCCATTAGTGTAGTAGCGCGTCGGCTTTTTATACAACTAACCATGTGGTCGTTGCAGTACGCTGGCGTGCGTTGAAACGCGCTACTCACACGCTGGGCAGTCGTTCATCAGTCGTCGAGCGCGTTACTAACGCGTTTCTCACGCGCTGGCGAACGCATTGAACCCGTTAACAACGCGTTATGGACACGCTGAAATCACGGTTCCACTTGACTTTTTCTGTGGAAGTTCAGCGTTTGCCAGCGTATCAACTATTTTTAACGCGCTACTCACGCGTTGGCCTAAAACGTTCTAGTGTGACAGGGCCATTAACGACACATTGTAAAACACAATGCAACACACACAATTAGTGTGTAAACACAACATGACACAATGTAATGCATCAGGACACAATGTATTACAACCGGACACAGTGTATTACAACCTGACACGGTGTAATACAACCTGACACGGTGTAATACAACCCGACACGGTGTAATACAACCTGACACGGTGTAATACAACCTGACACAGTGTAATACAACCTGACACGGTGTAATATAACCTGACACGGTGTAATACAACCTGACACAGTGTAATACAACCTGACACAGTGTAATACAACCGGACACAGTGTAATACAACCTGACACCGTGTAATACAACCTGACACAGTGTAATACAACCCGACACAGTGTAATACAACCGGACACAGTGTAATACAACCGGACACGGTGTAATACAACCTGACACGGTGTAATACAACCGGACACAGTGTAATACAACCCGACACAGTGTAATACAGCCCGACACAGTTTAATACAGCCTGACACAATGTAATACAACCGGACACAGTGTAATACAACCTGACACAGTGTAATACAACCTGACACAAGGTAATGCAATTGGACACAAGGTAATACATGTACAACAAAAACAATTTAACAAAAGCTATAGATTGGCACTGGATTGTTCTTTTATCTAATGTGCATTTTTGTTAAGCATACACAAATTAATTAATGTAAAAAGCCTAGCAACGGTTATACAATAAACAGCGAGAAATTATTTAATTAGAACCCGTTTTTTCAAAGTCATTTCTTCCCAGTATACCTCGGACGCTGCGGTATTTCAGATGCTCAAAGAAAGCAATTATACGAAAAAGAATGTAAATATTGGTGTCCAATATCGTTGTCGGAGAGTTCTGCCTTGATCTTGATTCTGCCTTGTTTTTATGTGGTATAAATGTATATGCGTGTTCTGAAGCTATTGACCTATGTAAAATCCAAGCTCCCCCCCCCCCCCACTGATAATGTGAATGTTAACAAAAAAGACCAAGTACAACGAAGCCACAATGTAAGTGCACTGCCAGAGTATCTACTCTTTAATTCATTACTGTTGTGTTTGTTTAGTTGATAACAGACAGCAATTGTGTTCAATATCATTGTGTTGGTGAGGCGAGTTATTATGTTGGTAGTGATAATAAATTATATTGGTAATGCTGAGTTATTGTGTTGGTACTGATAAGTTATTGCGTTGAGTTATGGTGCTGGTAATGATGAGTTATTGTGCTGGTAATGATGAGTTATTGTGTCGGTAACGATGAGTTATTGTGTTGGTAATGATGAGTTATTGTGCTGGTAATGGTGAGTTATTGTGTCGGTAACGATGAGTTATTGTGCTGGTAATGGTGAGTTATTGTGTCGGTAACGATGAGTTATTGTATTGGTAATGATGAGTTATTGTATTGGTAACGATGAGTTATTGTATTGGTAATGATGAGTTATTGTGTTGGTAATGATGAGTTATTGTATTGGTAATGATGAGTTATTGTATTGGTAATGATGAGTTATTGTGCTGGTAGTGGTGAGTTTCAGTCTAACAAGCCATTACCGGCTACAGTATTATCGTGCAGGAACAATATGAATACGTCACGCCTGGATTTTACCAATACATATTGTCCTACGTCATATGAGCCAAAGAAAGGAAAGTGTTGACACTTTTTCCGCCTTGAGGTGAAAATAGACTTGTTTACATCGCCTCGTTTTAGTTCATGCCCGTTGGCGTGTACAATCGGTTTTCCTTCTTTTTTTCGTACTTAATACAATAAACCTTTCGTGATTCCTACATTCACCTAATTCCGCGTGGACGTGTTAAACCATCTGGCCATGCGAACTGTGTGTTCCTTCCTTCATGGGTTTATTATATGCCCGAGTTCTGCGAACCACACCAGGTTGCCCGAAATAAACGGATCACAAGTTAACGCTATTACGCGACGGAACGATCGAGGACCCTTAAACATTTCCACTTGCTCGCTCGGGTGACCGGTCGATCGACCAGATGAGGATTTTGTTGACAAAGCTGAGACTTAAGATGCCCGGGTGGGCGCGGCGGATAAAGCTGTAGATTAGGGAATCACGGTTGGTCTATAATTAAGCGGAAAGGGCAAACTCTCGGAGTCGCGTGCAGGTGGTCCGGGCCTCGGTAGCAGAATCTGGGTCGGCCGCGGCACTCATCAGCCGCGTGGATCCGCGAGATCAAGCGTACACGATCAGAGCTGATTGAGGAATTACAGGGAATTGATTTACTTAGTTATTTTTAGAAAGAGAGTAGCAAGTGTCCTACTTTCGGTAGATTTTATTTTTAAAGAATCGACTACATTAATTGCCAATAATGAAGTACGCGTAGACAATCTGTAATTATGGTCGCTGCAATAATTAATAGTCCAGTGACCACAAATTTAAGAATAATTTCCACTTTTTATCAATTCAAATTGTAAGGTCAACATAAGTCGATAACAAGGTGTTGTTTCATTTTAAGAAAGAAAACTTAGTATTAAATTTAAAGTGCACCATTTACAATGAGCAAATCGTATCAAGTATGGATTTCACAATATAATATGGTGTTGTAAGTCTATCACACATGTGCACAACATATATGGTAGATGTAATAACAAAAACATGCAAAGGGTATTGAAGACTATAAATGCAGGAAATGAGCTATATACAAATGCGGTATCATGATGTCTTTTTAACGTCCATTTTCGGTCAAATATTCTTTATTAAAAACCACGATATTTTATATTTGTTACATTTACATTTATTTCAATGTTGACCCATAATGAACAACTGATATAAATTGATATAAATTGACATTAAATTAAACATTATCAATAAATACAGTTATAACGTTTTTACAAATACAAGTGTAAAAGGTGGGACAACAATGAGGTATACGGTGAAGCCGAGGCCTTTGTTCCCTAACCTATGGACAGACGACAAAGATACAGGACTAAACTGGACAAGAACAATAGTTACTTACAAAACATACACAGTTATAGGGAAGACCAACCATCATCAGTTACAGGTATGTATTTAGTAATTGCGTTTTAAATGTTCGGGTAAAATTTGGTATAGAGCGAGATGCTTTTAAAGATTCACTAAGACCATTCCATAATGCAGTTCCAGGTTGAACAATACTATTTTTGAACAACGACGTCCTGTTAAAACGGACAAAGAGGTTTTTCCTTGCAGTACTTCGGGTATTATATGAATGAATATTTGAAGTAGGTTTATTGACGAGGGCTAATTGTCTATACTTGAACCAGGGGGAACAGGTTGGCGCTATACCAACGTTGGGAGTTATCTCGTTCCCTTTGTGGACAGAAACGAGAACACACATCGCTGGCACAAGCCGCGGCGATACAAAATGTATACTTGTAGGCTGTGTAGCGTACGTGGCGATCGATAAACTGCGTCGGCCCCAAATCGTGAACGTCGTCGCGTTCCTAGTTAGACACAATGATAGGTTATGGCCAAGTCATTGATGAGCACCAGACTGTAATACAACGTTTTAATGCCGTTTCGCATTGTGCTCATAATAAGTGTGGCAATAAAAACACGGTCATGATGAACAGACTGATTTCCTTTAAATGGTTACAATTTAATAAAAACACCCTACAATTTAAAATGAAAGCGTTTAAAAAATACTAATAGCGGGGCTAGTCCGCCCACCACGTGATTTTCCACCACTATACAGCCATGGAGGAAGTTATGATGGTGTAATTAGATTACACAGGACATGCTAAAACTCCTATAGCTGAACGAGAAGGCTCAACAAGCTCAACAAGCTCATAAAGTTATATCATCAAAACACCGTTTACATATCATGTAAGTAAACGTTTCTTGCATCAATAATATTGTATAAACCCCAAGACATAAACAAAGATGGTTTTATAGTGGTTGTCATTTAGAAGATAATAGACTTGCCAAAATAATTATGCAGTTATGAAATCGTTTTACTGTGTTAATGACACATATGACCGTGGTAAAACACAAGATGAGCCCTTGGGGCACGTTCGCCCGGTATACAGTGGGGCAGGTTCGCCCTGTGGCGGACTCGCCGCATGGTGATGGGCGGGCTTGCCCCATCAAATGTATATGCCTATTATTTATTTAAGAAGAAAAAAAACACAAGCTATTATTTACATCTAGGATAAAGAGTCTCAAATAAACACTTCCAAAAACAGTTATATGCAATATATGATAGTTTGTGCATTGTTTTGACTTATTTTTGAATATGGCGAACTTGCCCCACCATGGGTGAAAAATGTCCTGTGGTATTACCACAGGGCAGAATATTACCACACAAATTCTTGTGTTTTTTTGGGGGACATTACCACAGGGCCTGTGGTAATGTCCCAAAAAAACCACAGGATTCTGTGTGGTAATATCCCGTGGTGTACTGTCCTGTGGTACATGTAATACCACAGGACGTCGAACCTGCCCCAACAGGATGGGTGTGAGGTAAGTTCGCCCAATTGTCTTTATGTGTTACTCTTGTTGTTACTGCAAGACCTGTCGTTCCAAAAAAATGTGGTGTTACTTAACCAATTAAGACATAGTGCTTTCACATGTAAAAGTATGGCTTTCTAGCCTGCAAATTTACATTTCTATAGGCTAGTGAGAAAGAACTTGGGGCGGACTAGCCCCGCTCTCCCATATATACCATTTGAGCGCAACTTACACTATAGGGGTCATATTGAAGTTTTTAAACTAATAACACTTTATTCAAGTACGTGGTTGCAGCATGCATGACAAAACGGGGCAATTACAGATTGTTTTTGTTGAATTTCTTTACATAACCGACCAATGTATACATTAAGTAAAGCTTAATTAACGTTGGAAGAAACCCCAAAACATTAAACAAATAAGACTTTCAAAAACGAATACTTGTTTCCCCATTATTTCGATAGCCCCAATTATTTTTAATGAAAGAGGTACATAGACGGCCGTTCGCACTAGGCTCACCCCCCCCCCCCCCCCCCTCCCCCTCCCTCCCCCTCCCCCGTATCCCCCTGACCTAAACAGTGATTTGCCTAACTGTTCAATGTGCGTGCCGAGGACATTATTCGGCCACACTGACGTATCATGATGAATGGAACATTTGTAATTAATGTAGATTTACCCACCTGTACTTTTTGAAGTATGATCATGAAATTATGAAAAATTTCCCAGATCCAAGGCATTTTCATTACAATCTGTTTACCTCGTGTCAGTTTTAATTGATGACACAACCCCAAATGCCTGACAGTGAGGGCACTATAGTATTATGGAGAAGGTGTTGGACAATATTTTAATCAAATACTCCAATTAAATAATCATTTTTGGTTTCTCGTTTCTTCGAAATTAACATCAATTTTGTGCATCATTCAAAGTATTTTTTCTATAAATTTGCTGCTGTGTCAGGTTGCACAATTTCTGGAGGATGTAACGTTTACTCTGCTGTATAAATAACACCGGTTCGTCCAACTATTGCTGTGAAACACTTGAAATTTTGATATACGAGATGTGGAGTGCCCTGGCCTCGTGGCCTGGAGCGTTAAATCTGTAATCTGTAGGTAAAGCTACATGTTGTGGGTTCGAATCCGGCCTGGAACTACGATGCATGTGCCCTTGTACAAGGCACTTTGTCATTCATTGCTTCTCTCCACCCAGTATACCCAGCACGATATGTGGCAGAGGGGTACCCCCCTCTTATCCCTATACTTTATACGCACTCAACACTATTGTAACCTAACCCATCCCCCCTTGAAACCTAAAAGGAATTCCTGAGATTCTGGGAACACAATGGTCAACACAAAAGAGAGAGGGGGGGGGGGGGGGGGGGGGGGGGGGGGGGGGGGGGGGGTTTCTGGCACATATCGTGCTTCATATGCCACCCAGGAGTACGGTACCTGTGAGGGCAGAGATGGTTATTGTGGTTGATTTAGTGGCTTTGTGCCGAAATGGCAGCATCGAGCTGTATACTCCCCAGAGAGCTGAAATGGTATTTGGAATGTTTCATGGGCCCAATGACCGGGGTAATAATGTGAGAGCGCCTCGAGTACTAGTCTTGGTAGATACGTGTGCTATAAGAACTGTATTAAGATACTGAATCATAATATGAAATACCTTACCTTACCTTACACTCTAAAAACTCCTTGGTCAGATTCACCCCGAAACGCATTCAAATATGCATGATTCATTTTCCAGGTTGAAAATGACAATTTGTTTGGTCGAAATTGGCACTTTTCCGGGGCAAATTGACTTTTTTTCTAGTTAATTTTGATCTCCCAAAGTGTCCTTTTCAACCCGCAAAAAGAATCATGCAGATTCGGATGCGTTTCGGGGTCTATTTTAACCCAGGAGTTGTTAGAGTGTACTTGACTGTGAAATTATCATGGCAACTTGGCAAGTGCTGTCATTTTCAAGAAAAGGATTTTCTTGGTTTCAATTACCAACGATGGTCGACCTACCGTTGTTTTAAATTTACCAAACCTCATAATTATTCATGAGCAAATTGGAGTGCGTCAGTTGGCCGATTCCGCCGCGCGTCCGTAATCCGGGAAGTAACTTTAATCATCGCTGGTGTTACGCGCGCGCCGCGCTACGTTCATTTAATATCGTATACCAGTGGGATTGCTTTGTCTGTTTGCTGACTCTCTTTACTATGAATATCATAGCGGAAACCAGACACTTAAATCGAAGTCAGGTAAGATGGCGTCGACATTGAGACCCCAACTCGTCTTTCCGCTGAAGGAGTACTTGTGTACGGAGCCCGTAGGACTCACTGTTCGTCGGTGCATCGTGTTGATTATCATGCAGCTAATAACTAAGCAGATAATAACTAACTTTCGCTTAATTTTTTCTACATATGTTATCAATTTACGGTATTTTATGTCCAACCTGGCGACTAACAAACATTATTTTGAGAGAGAGTTTTTTCTTCGTCGACTAATTAGGTCACATTGGCCGCCAAATTCCAAACCGTTTAGTCGCTGCGGTTGCGCGGTCGCAAGTGAACGCCCGTTTGGTCGTTAGGTCGACCCACAAAGCAACGCGGGAACTTCAGCTTAACGAGATCCCTAGTGAATAGAGCACGTGCTAACGACTGAAATGAAGAAGATCGGGGCAGAATCCCCGCCCCTATATAAAGGCGCTTCGGCGAGCTGGCGGCATGAAATTCCAATTTAAATTCTTCATCCGCTAACTCGTTACTTCGAAGCTCGTTACCATGCAATGTCCCTCCGTCAACGTTATAAGACTAGACAAAGAATATCAGAATTGATTCAGAGACGGCGGCCCGTCCCTGCACAATGCCGAACGATATCAAATCTGGCATGATTTGGGGTGTTGATAAAACTTTGTTGTTGAGTTATATTGACGTGAAGGGCAAGTAGTAGATTGTAAACTGCTTAAAGGGATAGTATACGTTTGGTAATTGGAACCCACTGTTTGTTTCAATCCTATATATAGTTATAGATATATACCATAAAACTAACCTGTAAAAATTTCATTTCAAAAGGTGTTAGCGATTTTGATATATTGCCGAAAATCTGGAGCGGTTATGTCCACGCAGGAAGAAATATCTGCATTGGAATACACAATCTGAGAAACGTCACTGCAGTAACGCTTCTCAGGTTCGAATTTTGGGGAATTTTATTGCCATCAATTTTTGGAGTAATTACAAAACGTATACGATCCCTTTAAAGGTATAGTATACACCATTTGCTTTTTTGCGAAAATGGATTAATATTTAGCAGTTTCGGAGTACGCTCCGAAACACCTCTTACTTTTCGTCAATTGTTTCCCCCCTTTTATTTCCTTTGCTTTCCCATTAATTTTTTTCAGACTGTTTTCTTCTACTTATACACTTCAACACTTTCGTAAATCCGATCGACTTCAGACTTGGCATACGTAATACGTATGGGCAACCATACTGACACGTATGCCGAAGGTTTTCGTCGCGATTCCATAACCGGGTGTCAAGTTACATCACATTAACAGTTTCACTTTAACTTCTCTGTATATTAAGGACCTTTTTTTGTATAATTGCCATAATCAAAAATGTGTGACGCTGTGGAAATAAAATGAACAATGAACAACAATGGAGAATTGAAGGTGATAATTTGCAAATTGTGTGATACCTTTAAAATAAAGTCGGTCTCTAGACTTGTCTCCGTGGGCCACTTGCCTATATAGAGCTTGAAATACCATTCGTGAAAGTTAATCTATTTCTGTGACGTCATACTATTGTTGAAACTGTGGATTCGTGACGAATCTACAGCCAACTGTAGATTCGTCACGAATCTTGTGAAGCGAGGTGCCGCCTCAGGGAGACACGGACCGAACTATTCGTTGTACATGTATACATCACTGACCTCTACACATGGACAGATCATCATTGTTTCATACTTGAAGTCGGCGCGAACTGGAAGTGCAACATGGCGGACCCACGACGTCACTCTGTGAGCCAATCAAATGCCCAGGTGTAGAGTTCAGTGGGTACGGTACGTATGACATAATGTTTATAAATACAAAATGTATAGAGTAAATCCACTGACCTCTACACCTGGACATTTCATTGGCTCACAGAAGTGACGTCTTAGGTCCGCCATGTTGCACTTCCAGTTCGCGCCGACTTCAACTGCGTTAGCACAGCAGAATATAGACAATGGTCCGACCAGGTGTAGAGGTCAGTGGTATACATCGACTAAATATACATGTACGCATTGGTAACTTTACAAATCCACACTTATTCCCAAAGTGTGGATCGGCGGCAAGCCAGGAATCTTATTTGAACAAACATTTGTTGTTAAAACAAAAAATAGATTAAGTCGGAGAATAGACTCGGAACTGTAGATTCGTGCAACAATGGACTCGGCTTCACCTTGTTCATTATTTCCACGCCCCTACAGTTCCTCGTCCATTCTCCTTGACGTATTGTACAGATCGTATGCAGGCAATTGCCTGTACGTTGTACTTTACATCTGTTGACCGTCTGTGTCCCACAAAAAAAGCCACGCCACTCTTTGTATTGAAGCCTGTAGGCTATAGTCTTTTCAGGGAATTATTTATTGCCGGCCCTAAGCTTTATAAATATGTTATACGCATGTCTTGGCTATTGCATGTGCTATTGTAACACACAATTTGCAAGAAATCATTGCAAAATCATTGATTAAATTACATCTTAAATTACAACATCATTCCATCCTTTCTTCACCTTGATATTGATCGATATATGGTACATGAAATATTTGTTGATTTCACTCACAGTGACAGTTTTGTTGGTACAAAAAATAATTCTAAAAACTAACTTCAGCAGGCCAGCTCGAAACATCATGTTTACAATTTCCTTAGAAATTTGTCATAACAACGCCGCGGATATATATTTTCTACAGTATTTCTATGGCATTTCGCACATATGCTATTTGCCTTTGGCGTTTGGACAGAAATGCATTCATTCCGAGTGGAAACGGAATCCAGCTCCCCTCTCTCTAAGGACGCCACCTTTCATTGGCAACTCGTGTGCCAAATATCGAGTTTCGCCTTTCCGCCGTTCGTAACAATACGGCGTTCTGTATATACATCAGCTACAGCTGTATCGGAAGCAGTATTGAACTTGTGCACGTCGAGCCCACACGGCTCGCTAAACTAACCTAGTAACACAGTTATCAGAGAGCCTCTCATCGCGCATAAACGGGCTGTTATCCTTCCCGAGCTCACCAAGAGATCTGTGTAAGAGAGGGGCCGTGAGTGCCCCCAACATAGGTCCCCCGTTAAGAGGCCGAGAGTCGCTGCACTTGTCCCTGTCGTTCAGACGAACTCATCTTCCCGCTCGATCTTGAGAATCAGTCATCGGATACTCGTTTAGCGCGGCAAGCGCCACGCTAGTACCGAAAGATCGGCGCTTGATGAGCTGTAGTAAGGCTTTCAGCCTGTAGGCAATGAACTGCAGAATGGGATGATGCCTTGTAGTACATGTATTAACATTTACCCATAAGCTAACGATTTATGTTGAGAAATAACATGTTTGTATGTATAAACAGGAGCTTTGTTTACCCATTTGCCGCATGTGTCGTCCGGGATGAGTCTTTATTAATTGCCTTTGGGTCGGCCGCCAATCCCGACAGACACCAGGCGATAAAAAACGAGTAGATTGACAGAGCTCTCGCAAACACTGTCCTTTCGGGAAATTTGGCTACCAAGAAGTAACGGCGATTAGTCTGTGTCTGTTTTATTATTCTTTCGAAGGTAGTTCATTAAAAAACCATCAATCAGTAGATATATTATGTCAATACTGTCCTCACTGCAATAATCGTCTTGGTTTGACTGCTTTTCTCAATGATTATAAAACTTCTAGGCTGCTTGTATCGTGTACAACTATACGACCAGCCATGGAATACTGCAGTACATGTATATAAAATGGATGATGCTCCAGATTGCAAGCTGTCTCTTTTTGAAGGAATCTCACAGCGGGTTGTTAATTTGATAAGATTGAACTTGGCATCATCTCTAACCTCTTTCAGTTAGACGCTCTGTTGGTTCTCTCAGTCTGTTCTATTGATATTATCGCGGTATGTGCTCAAAAGGTCTCTCACTTGGTGTTCCTTCTTTTCGCACTTTTACTCGCAGCGATTGTTTTTGCAATTTCCTCTCATCCGTTTACTGTATCTGTTCCAAAGACCAACACTGTGAGATATTCGTCTAGATATTCGTCTTCGCATTGCCGCACTTTGGAACTCCCTGCCTGTATCTTACTTTCCACAAACTTACAACCTATAACAATGTTCAAGAGAAATGTGACCACAAATTTTGTTCGGCCTTGTGATGGACGATTTCCATATATTTGTTTTCATGAATCTGTTGTTTACAATAACGTTCTTTATACAAGTGCCTTGAAATGTTTTCTTGATTCGTAAGTTTCTTTGCTTTAAAAAAAAAGGGCAACTTCCCCAGCTTCTGTTCAACTATGTAGGCCATACTGAACTTTCTTTGGAAATCCGCGGCTCAACACCGCAGGGCACATCATGTGTCACGATACCCCGGTTGTACCTAAGCCAATTTAGGTCAATGTGTTTTCTTACCGTGCACGACCGGTGTGATGTTGCCTGTTGTGTCGCCTCGCGCGTCATTGATATTGCCGCAAAAATGTCGACCAACAAATGGCAGCGGACAGCGAGGCGCGGGCTTTTATTGTAACTCCGCTGGCCTCATTTTTCTGGCCCGGGGCCCTTTTTCTTGTCAGTTGTCAAAGACGCGGCTGATATCTTGCTCCTTCGGTATATTATAGGGAGCGTAACGTGAGCAATGATGGTGTATTAGTAGGTCGTGGCCAGATTGCACCGCGGTATGTTACAAGCGATCCGCCATCTCGCTTATAGGCACCCTCGATGAAAGGACATGGTGGATTGGAAAGTTATACTTCCGACGCTACATACAGCGTCTATCCCCCAATCAAGCTTTTCATTCTAGTCCAGCGCTCGTAGACTACATCGATGGGGAAATCCTCTCAATAGATATTCGCACTTCAGCGGCAAGTGTCGGGTGACAAGGAAAAGGATCGGGCTTCTATATACCGGCCATACCATTATCAAGGTTGGTGTCAGGAAATGACAAGCCGTGTGCCACCGGAATCGTTATTACGCGATATCGATAGCGGGGCGGCAGGACGTTCGGGGCTTTCAGCCCGAAATAAATAACGTAATTCCATCCGTTGCACGTCTTCAATCACCGCGGTGCCTTGTACATTATTATATTGAAACACAGTTCTTCATTTCACTTTTACCAATCGGTATTGCATGTTTGGTTCCAGCGAATCGTCACTGCACTTTCGTCATTTCAATTCGGGCGATTCACAATGCAGTGCGCCACCAAGCGTTTGACTCAAAAGAGCCACTTTTAAACTTTACGGTCGACTTCTTCCGTATATCATACTGTAGTGAAATATCTATTCTTCATTGTTCACGCGAGTTACAACAAAAACATCAATGTATCCGGAAGCGTCGTTGATTAAAACATTGTTATTTGCAGAACAAAATTGGAGCTTTAATCGTGCGCGTCCAAAAAGACGTAAAAACTGATGAGTTCATGCAAAATGAATACAGTTTTTCAAACTGATGCCGACTTTTTCCCAAGATGCACTGCGGGTATAGCAGGATTTGCGCCTCCAACGGCAGCTTCTAGGTATTGTGAATCGCTCGAATTATGTGTTTCCAGGCCCACCATACTCTTTTATTTTATTGGGATGCTATATGTTTTGAGTAAAGGTAGACAATTTATATGAAGACATCCCCTATTGACTTTAGCACATGTCTTCAGCACTCGATTTTACTATGCCCATTGTCGTTAACAAGCGAGGGTTTCGTTACGACAAAGCGCCACGTTAAGCGTATAGGCCTACCAGTAATATAGTTATACACAAATAAACCACAAGGAAAACCGACTAGGTAAATTTGCATACATTTCAAAGTAAACAAAGCAATCAGCAAGGCGGGACTTGAACCTGCGACCTCCGGAATAAATAAACCACAAGGAAAACTGACTAGGTAAATTTGCATACATTTCAAAGTAAACAAAGCAATCGGCAAGGCGGGACTTGAACCTGCGACCTCCGGAATAAATAAACCACAAAGAAAACTGACTATGCGAATTGGCATACATTTCAAAGTAAATAAAGAAATCGGCAAGGCGGGACTTGAACCTGCGACCTCTGGAATAAATAAACCACAAGGAAAATTGACTAGGTAAATTTGCATACATTTCAAAGTAAATAAAGAAATCGGCAAGGCGGGACTTAAACCTGCGACCTCCGGAATAAATAAACCACAAGGAAAACTGACTAGGTAAATTTGCAATAAATGCAAAGTAAATAAAGAAATCGGCAAGGCGGGACTTGAACCTGCGACCTCCGGAATAAATAAACCACAAGGAAATCTGACTAGATAAATTTGCAATAAATGCAAAGTAAATAAAGAAATCGGCAAGGCGGGACTTGAACCTGCGACCTCCGGAATAAATAAACCACAAGGAAATCTGACTAGATAAATTTGCAATAAATGTCAAAGTAAATAAAGAAATCGGCAAGGCGGGACTTGAACCTGCGACCTCCGGAATAAATAAACCACAAGGAAAATTGACTAGGTAAATTTGCATACATTTCAAAGTAAATAAAGAAATCTACGGAAGCCCGTTAGGGCCAGGTACCTCTTTCTCTTTCACAGAGGTTCGTTTCTCTTTCACAGAGGTTCGTTTCTCTTTCGCGGTAGTGCGTTTCTCTTTCAGAACGTGTGTCTCTCTCTCTTTCAAGGGGCAAGTCCATTTTTCACAGGGGTGCATTTATCATGTATTGCGATTAAGTCGCGGCCGCGAGTTAGTATGTCGCGGCCGCGACTTATTATGTCGCGGCCGCGACTTAATTATGTCGCGGCCGCGACTTAATTATGTCGCGGCCGCGACTTAATTATGTCGCGGCCGCGACTTACTAACTCGCGTCCGCGACTTAATTATGTCGCGGCCGCGACTTACTAACTCGCGGCCGCGACTTAATTATGTCGCGGCCGCGAGTTAGTAAGTCGCGGCCGCGACATAATTAAGTCGCGGACGCGAGTTAGTAAGTCGCGGCCGCGACATAATTAAGTCGCGGCCGCGAGTTAGTAAGTCGCGGCCGCGACATAATTAAGTCGCGGCCGCGACATAATTAAGTCGCGGCCGCGAGTTAGTAAGTCGCGGCCGCGACATAATTAAGTCGCGGCCGCGACATAATAAGTCGCGGCCGCGACATAATAAGTCGCGGCCGCGACATACTAACTCGCGGCCGCGACTTAATCGCAATACATGATAAATGCACCCCTGTGAAAAATGGACTTGCCCCTTGAAAGAGAGAGACACACCGTTCTGAAAGAGAAACGCATCACCGCGAAAGAGAAACGAACCTCTGTGAAAGAGAAACGAACCTCTGTGAAAGAGAAAGAGGTACCTGGCCCTAACGGGCTTCCGTAGAAATCGGCAAGGCGGGACTTGAACCTGCGACCTCCGGAATAAATAAACCACAAGGAAAACTGACTAGGTAAATTTGCAATAAATGCAAAGTAAATAAAGAAATCGGCAAGGCGGGACTTGAACCTGCGACCTCCGGAATAAATAAACCACAAGGAAATCTGACTAGATAAATTTGCAATAAATGTCAAAGTAAATAAAGAAATCGGCAAGGCGGGACTTGAACCTGCGACCTCCGGAATAAACAAACCATATATTATGGTAGCACGTGTTATAATTGCCAGGCAATAAGCGGGGGGTTGTATTTTATATAGTAATTACTGACCTGTCCGAAGTTTTACCATCATGGATGCTGAGAAAAGCACGAAAAACAGCGGGTTTTTTTCAACCGGCGTCGAGCAGTTATGTTATCTTTATTTTTTCGCAATCGCCGTCCGGCGATCGCGAATTTTCTTTATAAAATATTATTTTCCGGATTAATTACTAGATATCTAGCGCAATCATTTTGCTTGGATGCCTAGAATCAACATTTACTTTCAAATGAGTAAGATATTTTCTTAATAATTCGGCAGTAAATATTTGTGATATCTGCAAATGGTGTATCCTACCTAAGTTAAGAGTAGAGGGTCTCTGAAAGTATGCTTGCCTGTCCTAAACCGGTAAGTTTGGATATGTAATAGCTTCATGCGTCTGTTTATCAGAGTCAGATTTTATGCACACTTTCCACACACAAAATATATTTTCTACGGATTTATTTATTTTTTATTTATTTATTTCTCATATTTATCCAGGGTATAACCTATTCACCCTAAGGTGGTCTCCCATAGGGCCCTGACTTATAAACAATGAAAAGTATACAATAACATTATAATTAAAAGGTGAAGTAAAAGGTAAAAACGTACAAATACCTAAAAACATGATTTAAAAGACAATTTAAAAGGTATAAGTTAAAAGGTTACGTAAGAAGTAAAGACGTACAAGAAAAAAGAAAAAAAAGAAAAAACAAGATTAAAGAAAAATAACACCACCAACATATGAAACTAAAATAATGAATTTTAAAATACATTTTTAAAAATATGTAAATTAAAAAACATACAAATACCAAAACAAGAATAGAACAAAAATAAAAGACATCAAAATACAAAACACAAGACAATGCCAAAAAAAGCATAAGAAAATAACAACACACTCCAAACGTACTAAGACCCTTGGAGGAACACTTTCATGGACGATTTAAAGATGTCAAGTGACGGAGCCAGTTTTACAGACTGGTCCAGGTTATTCCACACAGAAATCCCCGTGAAAAAAGGGCTTAGTCTTAGACATTCAGTCCTAAACTTAGGAACCACCAGTGAATTCGAAGCATGCCGAGTGTTGTAATTGTGAACCTGATTAGTTTGAATTAAATCATCCATCAGATAAACTGGTGCCAAATTATTCATGCATTTATACATTAATACAGCACGGTGGTAAACAAAACGTTGTCTTAAGGGCATCCATTTGAGTTCACAAAATAATTAACCTTTACGGATTTAATTCGATGAGATGCGTCATATTTACGATCACACGTTCACAGTTTGTAATTTCTTTGATTTGGTCACTTTTTTTTTAAATAAAGTGTGAATGAACCGACTTCGACTATCGTGCGAACATGCACTTCAACGCTGCTGAGAAAAAAACCGAGTCTGTCGTCTACAAGTGACACTTTTAAGGACCGTGACATGGGGCTTCTAAATCCCCAACACTTCACTGGAGACCCGTTGTTGTGTCACCTATATACTTGTTACCTGGGCAAACACGAAGGCGTGCCTACCTATCGGCAATGAACGCGCTGACCACACAAATAGAGCGATTTAGTGCGTCACGCCGTTCTTTTTTTGGCAACGGGATATAAGGCCGGCTGGGATTCGTGAAAGTGCTCCTCTTGGTACAGGTTCGTGCTCAATTGGGATTTCTTGAGGGTCTAGTCTCTGCCCAAGCTTTCTAGTCTGCCAGATGAACTCCGGGTATGTCAAGCGTAAAGTGGCTAAATTCTCCGGGCGGGACGGGAAAGTCAATATTGAAACGGTCGACAGATAACGTGAGCGTCTGTCGATCGATTCTATTATGCCTTTCAGTTAAACGAAAAGTTGTTGATGGACGCTACAGTTGTTAAGAATGATATAATTATGAAAAGTATCCGGTCGCTTGACTTCACAGTAAAATACATTTACAGATCAATGCGTGGTTACAATGAATAACAATAATACAATTTAATCTTCAGAGTATTTATCGCGCAGTTTTGTCTTCCATAATCAATGGATAACTGACGCCAAACTGTTGGAAATAATAAGAGGCAGGAAACGGAAACGGAAAGGTTACATTGTCAGCATTCTCACTAATGGGTTTTACGACAAAGCGTGTTGGGGTGTTATGGTATCGACCTGATTGTAACACAGTTTATGTCAGTGGACATTGCCTTGAAAACAGGGACGTTGTCAAAAGAAATTCAATAATGCATCAAAACTTAATCGTCTCCGATACCTGTCGTTCGCGAGACGTGCGGTCCGTTAAAACAAAAACACCGGTGATTGACGTTGTAAACGGACGCCGGGAGAACGCTCCCAAACGCCCCATGTGTTTAATAATAATTGCAGAAATGATTTTTTTTTCTTCTTTTTTTAACAGCCGAGGTTTGTTTTACCAAATCAATACCGTATACGCCTAGTTATGCTGAACCATGCATGCGAAAGTCTTACGGGGATTCTGTTCGCATCGCCTCGGTCTACTTATTACCACACCTGTCATTACGATCGGCTGACTGTATACCACCGTTATGTACAAAAACAAAACAAAAAGGATAGGAGAAAGGAAGTGTTTACACTGCAATCGATTTCAATCAGGGCCGGGCGTCTCGGATTCTTAACTGTCAACGTCGGGGAGACATCAGGCGAAGGACGCTAACACGCCGTGTCGTTTAGGAGTCTGGTTTCCAGGCGGTGCGATAGTGAGCGTTGGACACGGCGGTTGGATAATGGCGGTGCGCGCATAGTGTCTGAGATGAGACCAGTTTAAGCATAGAAGCTTTTATCTAGAGCATATGTTCTTAGGCGTATCGGATGGGACATGATTCTGTTGGCAAAGTACCTCAAGCATGCAAACTACAACGGTGGAACGTTTAGGCTACACGAGAAAATACGTACTCGTTAATTTTGTATTTTTTGAGGCGATTTATGTTTACCGATAGTTTATGGAAATGGAATGGCAAAATGCACACAGACTTATATGGTTCACGCATAAAAGTACATGCATTGGTAATACAGTAGAAAAGCGATTACCTTAAATGAACTGTATGATGTAAAGAACTATTAACACTATTAAGTAGAATGGATTTTAACATTTTCCGTTTGACTTGTAAAAGAAAAATAAATATTGTCTGACTCGGCATTTTAAAACCATACCCCACAATGTCTGCCGTTGGCCACTCTGCAACACGTCAGTGTGGTTTTCATTTTGTTTTTTTTAATGCTAAAATATTGTAGTTAAAAATAATACATTAATTAATCTAAATAACCGTGAACTGAATAACGAAGATGAACACGTTTATTTTTATTTGGACTTTATTTTTATTTGGATTGTATTATGTTCAATTGTATATTTTTTTAGCAATTTCGAGAATGGTGTGCAGCTGCTGCACATCAATTTAACCCAATTGGATAGATGCCCGTCAACGTATAAAACCACAGGCGAATGTCGTGTAACGTTCTGAGCAGTTGTGCTTGGTCTGAACATTGAGAATGGTCCTGAAACAACACCTCGCCCGGAGGAAAGTAGCGCCGTCCAAGGTTGTGATAAGGTATTTTAAAGTCAATTTATGCGCGCACTCGTCCTGTGCCCAGAGGTTGGTTGAGACAGAAATCGGAAATAGTGGACCAAAGATATACCCTACAAAGAGAAACTCCGTCGAAGAGTCTAAAACGAGAGTACCCGAGAGAGAGAGGGTCTCGAGGCAAAACAGTGTGACTTGTGTGCGTATATCGCATCGGAATTGCATTGTTTTGCCTTGAGAGACAGTGTGTGACTTGAACGTGAACTATAGTCTACACACCGCGCGCATATTTTATGAGCGTCTGACAGGTGGATTGGGCCAGTCCACTCCACCGCCACTTTGAATTTAGGCGGTGAGCGAGGGACGACGACGCGCTCTGTTTGACGGTAAACTTTACTTCCGTAGTCCATCAACGTTGGATCTCGCCCCCACTCCAGGCGGAAGAAACCTCTTATCCCATTAACAAAACACGCCAGGAGAGCACTGGGCGTGCGGTGGTCCGTGGTGAACTGCCGTGCATGCGTTGACCGGGATCTTGAGTAATGCGAATTACCCTTGTATACGAGAAAAAACAAACCCATTTGCAAGGGTAACTATATACGTCGAGAGGTCGGACCACATTAAAGACAAATTCGTCTTGTAAAGGTCGGGGACAAACCTCTTTGGGCGAGCTGTTGGCGACAGGCCCGATCAGAGAGACGAGAAAACTCTCAAAGGGCTTTATTTACGAGTCGGCCATATTGAATTGAAGTGAGGTAAAATGTTCATTTGTATAGAACATGCGGATAGAATTACAAATTAATACCAACCTTCTCTGATAAATAATTAAGAATTCGTGACTAAACATACCTTAATATTTTTAGCCTCATAACAAAATTGAAAGTGAGGCCAGAATAGTCTGGCGCCATCCCATTCAACAGTTCACAATTTATATAATACATTCAGGGAACACGACCAAAATGACTTCCTCGTGAATAAGTTTAATGTGTATACACACACAAAAATGTAATACCCGTACGTCGGTGTGTTTTTTAACAATCGCATCAAATTTATTCCAGGTTTAAGGCGCGAAATATGCAAATTGTCCATATGGAAGATTGGTGAAAAACGCCTCGTCCAAGAAGGCGACTTGTATTTGGCGGGAAATACATATATGCCAAAAAACATATTCTCCGAGATATAAACAATCGGTTTTCCCTGTCTTTTCTCGAAACAGCCCGACATTACGTTAGTTTCATTTCAATCGGACACAGTAACCGATCTTGAACATAAACAAACATTTCGTTGGGCACATTCGGAGCACATTTTATTCAATCACGCGCAGATGTGTTTCGTCGGGGCAATTAACAACTGCACTGGAAAATGTTTCCACAATATTGTACGTTAAATAAGATTAAGAAGAAGGGGGGGGGGGGGGGTGGGGCGAAGCACCGAGAATGGATTACCAGAGGCAGTGCAAACAGAATATATAAACGCGTGACTGTAGTAGACTGTGTGCGTAAGCCTGGTTTCACGAGCGGTCAACACGAGTGAAAATACCGAAATATTGTCGGCGTGACTTCGGTGCTCCAACACGGCTTTACCACCATCACGAACCATGCCCATTTCAATTTGCCTCCCCCTCCAACTACAAATTACAGTTGACGTAGCCAGCCCAGGCGTCCTGATGTAGAAATTTCCCTTTCTGTGTTTTCTATATAATCAATTTCTGATCCAATGATGGAGTTGCGATGGCGCGATTACTTCGGCTCATTTTTTTTCGGGACGTGCGCGAATGACAGACTCTGGGATTCCGCGTCGTGGCTCTAGGGGAGTCAGGTTGGCGTACCGGCCGGTTTTTTCCTCGCCTTCCATCGCTATGACGCGGGTTCGAACCCCGCCTGCGGTTCAATATGTGGTTTGGGATTTCAGTTCTTGCTTGATAATTGCGTTGGTTTTCCCCAGGATATTTTTTTCTAGGGTTTTCCTTCCACCTCTAAAACTGTACCTTCTTCTCATTGTCTTCTCTCTACACGTTTCTTCAGGCTTGCGAGCTAGATAGAGCGCTTTTGAGGGATCCTTGGTTTCATTACCAGAAAAAAATAAAATAATAAAGAAAAAATAAGCTCCATACGGCGAGACAGATTTCAATTTTGTTTAAGGTCCCAAAGGCGCTGTTACGGCCTGTAATGAAATAATCGGCCAGTACTGTATTACCAACCAGTAATGGAATATAAATCGACCAGTAAGGTAATATCTATACCAGCAAAGTGATAATAATTGCCCGTAATATAATATAATGCGGCGGCGAAACTGGAGCCATGCAACCTGGACTAATGATAAGATACTACCATTATCACATTTCACTGGTTTTTCAGAGACCCTATTAGTTGCCAATACGTAAGCAAATCCGATGCAAAATACTACTCTTAACATGAAAAGCAGTAAAATGGTTCAGCACCTGGCTACCATAGGGCCTTTTCGAAACCTTCGCTTCGTCTTCGGTTTCGGCTTCGGCTTCGGCTTTACCTACAAATTCCGAATCACTGAGTAGCAAATAGAAATAGAGGCAAATGGAAATATGTTGGTTAACATCAATCGATGGAATGTTTCTGAAGCACACAGAATATCAGGCATCAGAATATTGCTATAGAAAGCTTGCGGTTTGGAATCTAAAATCGCCTTATTGAGCCAGATACAAAGACGAAGCCAGGGATTCGAAAAGGCCCTTAATAAACACATCACATTATACATTCCTCAACGCCGGCACAACAAAAACAAAACCAATAGCGACGACATTTGTGTGTAAATGTTCGTATGTTGCCCGTTCGTGCTTCGTTTCCTGCAGTCAGTAATGTATCACACTTGAACATACATGCGCACGGGGCACGTTTGTGAGAAACCCTTTTATTTAATTACGACAGCCCCACAGCGCGGCATGTGTGAGCGTACATTTCGGATTGTCGCTTGTTCCTGAATGCGACAGCAGTGTTATGCTGAAAAGGCGCGCATGTAATAGTAATAGTAATTAAAGGGATCGTATACGTTTGGTAATTGGAACCCACTGTTTGTTTCAATCCTTCATAGTTATAGATATATACCATAAAACTAACCTGTAAACATTTCATTTCAAAAGGTAGTAGCGATTTTGAGATATTGCCGAAAATCTGGAGCGGTTATGTCCACGCAGGAAGAATAATCTGCATTGGAATACACAATCTAAGAAAACGTCACTGCAGTAACGCTTCTCAGATTCAAATTGTTGGGGATAAAAAGTGATATCTTTTTCCATAACCGCAGTACTTCGAAGTGAAAAGTTTATAAAAATGCATTATACTATATCCAAAGCTGCTGTACTTCTTACCAAGTAAGTATTTATTGCCATACATTTTTGGAGTAATTACCAAACGTATACGATCCCTTTAATATCCATTATTTAAGTTCAGAGGCATTTAAAATTGTAGTGTTCACGTTGAAGGTACTGCAAACATCAAGAAACCAGACTACTTAATTATTATGAAATACCTTACCGTGGACTAAGTGTATAATACTAGCCTTAAGCAGGCGGTGAAATCATGGCACCTGGTGTAATTTACAATGAAAGTGGAATTTTGGTATCAATTTCCAAAACCCTGAATGTTTTTCAAATACTTCCTCCAATTTATCAAACTGAGTTAGTCCATTATGTTTGCAATCGGTTCATATGAAGCACGATATGTGGCAGTGAAAACCCCCCCTCTTTTGTGTTGACCATTGTGTTCCCGGAATTTTAGGAATTCTTTTTAGGTTTCAAGGGGGGATGGGTTAGGTTACAATAGTGTGTATAAGGTATAGGGATAAGAGGGGGGTACCCCTCTGCCACATATCGTGCTGGGTATAAATCGGTTACATGTAAGCCCAGCTGGTCTGGTTCCCTAACCTGACGTCTATAAATCGTTCAGTTTCGTCTGAAGTAGAGTCTGGGAACCATTTTGGAAATAAAGAATGTCCACCTTTTGAGTCGTTTCTCCGACTTGAACTACGTCTTTTTTTACACCCATTGTCAATAATTTCAAAGGATCAAATATTTCAATTCTTACTAATGCTTTTAGGTATAAGATGAATTAAGTCCATTGTTCAGTGGTACGAGCGCTACTAACTACGGGTGTGTGGAAGCTTTGCCCTGTCTGGTCTCCATGTTGCGTATAACCAAACAATATAATAAAGGTTGGGTTAAATAAGTGTTTCAAATGCCCAGTACGTTGGACATCGAAGTCATTTGATGGTATACATTTGTGTGCGTCGGGTGTGTCTACGCCAACTCCGCTAAAATGTCTTCCAGTGACGATCCGTACATATTTTTGAGTAGGAATAGTGTTTGGAGATATGTTGTGTCACCCTAAAAAAATTGACTCGCCAATTTATTTCGATGGCGATTCAAACCAGTATTTGGAGACCTATCCGATGAGGATTTATACACCAATGATGATTTATACTCCATTGAGGATTTATATACTAAAGCGGCAGATTCAGGGGTCTGTACATTCTTAAAAAAGAATGTACAGTAAACTCTACATTCTTTAAAATAATCGAAACTTTTCTGAATAGAGTGACGTCACAAGAGTAGTTTAACTTATTAGTGCGGCTTTCCGCATAACTGTTTGCCGGTGTGAAAGGTAATTCTGTCCCCCCTGGTAAATGTGTCCCCCCCGGACAGACTTACCAGGCCGTGACCCGGTAAATCTGTCCGGGGGGACACATTTACCTAGGTATTCCTGTCCCCCTCCAGGTAATTCTGTCTCCCTGCCCAACGTTAAACGTGTCCCCCTGGTAAAATTGTCCCGTGCAACGTCACAAGTCTAGCACCCACTACACGCAACAACCAGTGTAGTACAGGTTCACCCCTTCATGGTGCATCATTTGTGGCAGACTGTAGGATGTGTAGCGTACTACAAATTACTGGCGGTCAAAAGAGCTGCCACATTCGTTCTGAGTATACAGAATTTGTACGCGTGCAAGAAGGCTGAAAATACTGATTACCGCTAATTTCCCTTTCGCGCAGAAACGTAGATCGGTTGATTTAGTTAATACAGTTATTTATATTTTTATTTTTATTTTGATGAATCGATAAAGGGAACAGAAGTCCAAATAATAAATACCATGTGGGCTTTTCATTGAAATAACATCAAAATAACCACTTATGTGTGGAACATTGGGGGACAAAATTACCTAGAGAGGGGACAGAATAAGCTGGAGGGGGACGGAATTAACGGCTCTAGGGGGACACTTTTACCTAGGTAATTCTGTCCCCCCGGACAAATTTACCGGGGGACAGAATTACCGTCCACACCGGCATGGCTCTGCTTATTGCGACTGTGATTCACGATCTCCACGGCACAGCCGCCCCGCTCCCTGTGCGCCCATGCACGACTAAACCAAATCGGACTTCTCTCCCAATTAATCCGGTTAATGCATCCAAATAATCCTATCGCTCAGGCAATTTTACCGTGGCACGCGCAATTAATATATAATATTAGAGTATATATATATATAATAGGGTCAGGCGTTGGACTAATTACTCGACCGCCATGGACGAGAAAATGCATGCAGACGAATTAAACACGTCTCGGCGAGCACAAATTATGATGTACATAATTAATAGGCCAATTACGTCGGGCAATGTAGAAACGCCCAGATTTTTTGTATGAGCATCATGACATATCCTATATCGCCTGCAATGCTCAGATTTCCAACTAGATAACATTAAACATAATATACAAATAATTGTCCTGTTTGGTATAACTCTTTCAAGAACGTTACATAGGAGAGGATAAATATACATAAATTAAATATTTGAAATTATAACAGTTTTTGCCTATCCTCTGCAAAAAAAGTCTTATTGATCCCAGACGCTATGTAGGTTTTGAGACCTACATTGTATATTTGCCCGTTTTCTTTTCCTTATATTGTTGACCTTGTTATAAATGTTACCATGAAGTGTTTAATTCACGAAGTACGTTGCCAAAAAATATATAAACCTTATACATGTATAGGTTTTTTTCCAGTTATTTTAACACCTATATACACAATTTCTTATAACGACATTTTATTTTCATTCAGAACATCGTCGAGCTTAATTCTTAATTTCAATTTCAGAATGTTACTAATGTATTTCATTTTAGGTGCAGTATAATTCAGATCTGTCGCTTTCTGATTCGTCCGAAATTCGTGGCATTCGTCTCATGTTAAAATAACTAAGATAACCTATACTACAGATTTTGAACACCGATAGTCCTGCTTTTAGGAGTACGAAATAATTGAAAACCAAGATAATGAAACAAGACTACAACACGCAGAGTATGTCAAAAATAAACGTCCAAGTCTTCTTCATAATAATAGCGGATATTAAAAGTTATCGTGGCGCAGCCAAGCTCAAACGACATTCACCAATTATGTGGATTCAGGCGCACCATTCACCGGGCAATTCTCCTACGTTGTATTAAGACACCACGGCTTTAAATTACGCCTTGAGTTCAAGTTCTCCCTCCCTTTGGAGATTTGTCTTCAAGGGGAACATCAATATTTCCACTTCAAACCTGCAATTCTACCCGCCCATCCCCACAATATCACAGCTGGGGGAGAAAGGAGGCGCTGTGTGTTCTCCCGGAGATGTGAATTGTGGCTGGAGGGCCGATGCGCATTACATGATTTAATGAACAGTTACTCGAAAGAAAAATCAGAAGGGAGATTGCGACCAAACACGGGAGGCGAGGTTTGTCTTATCATAGGAGCCCGTGTCCAACAGGGCATTAACTGCTGTGGTCGCTTTGAATAAGACGAAGCATTGCATTAGTATCGATACGTGCATAATAGCTATGCATGCCTCGTGGTCATTTGGAGAAATTGGCGCCAAAATCTGACGAATATTACCCGCGCAGTTGTGTATACTATTCATTTGCAGACGATCACGAGCACTCCACAGGCTAAAGACAAATTATTTTCAATTCAATTTACTAGATTCGCCATGCAAGCCAAGTTATTTTTCGGTTCGAAAGGACCATTGGCTTCACTTCACAAAATAGGGTATAGGGCTGAAACCGTCAGGCGCGTTCGTAAAGTTTGTGTGCACGTTCAATGTCAAACGTTGTCAAACGTTGTCAAACGTTGGCAAACGTTGGCAAACGTTGGCAAACGTTGGCAAACGTTGGCAAACGTTGGCAAACGTGGTCACGTTAGTAAAACATTCAACACAGTCGCCCTGGTTTATTTTG
This sequence comes from Crossaster papposus, assembly GCA_037893245.1. NCBI lineage: Eukaryota > Metazoa > Echinodermata > Asteroidea > Velatida > Solasteridae > Crossaster > Crossaster papposus. The sequence goes on from JBAIAA010000875.1 coordinate 607,348, forward strand.
ACTTAGCACAATAAGCCATTTGCGCGTGACCCCGAGTTAAATTTAAATAATATCTGGTACACTGACTTGTTAACGTTGCTTGGCACAGTTTAACTTTAAATTCCCCAGACCTACAATCGACCGTGGCAGTATTCAACAGTTTAATAAAGTAACAAGAGTTTAATTGGTTTGCTCAAAACTAAATGTGAAACACAAAAGAAAACAAAGGGAACAAAAGATCCTCGAAGGACGGTTTCTCTGTCCTCGATCGCTCCGGTAAGCGCTAGGCAATGGGGTTAGGTTACAGTACAGGAATAAAGGAAAACACAATAGGGGATCCTCGGTCGTAATGGCAATTCACGAACTATGGGTCTGATTATTTCTCGTCTTCTTCAATACAGGCATCTGAATCCACAGGAGTCTGGTATAGGCAGACGTCAAACGAAACAAGGTACGCGACAGGGAATCCCCCCGCCCACACTTTTTGTGTTGGTCATCGTGTTCCCGGAATCTCTGGGATTCCTTTCAGATATCTAGGGGGGGGGGGGGGGGTGTAAGGTAAGCCTGTAGTGTGTATAGAGGGTAACCCTCTTCCACATACCGTGCTAGGTATAGCAGGCGTAAGGTGAAAAGAGTCGATTGGTTGCGTCCAACTGGCCGAACCATGTAAATATATAGGATGTCCTTACCTTTATATCAATTTACATTACATTTAACGGAGAGGTATATCTAGTTTAAATCTATTTTAGAAGCGTTATTTTTCTATCTCTCAGTGTGCACACTTTATCTTGCAATCCCTATAAAGAAATATATTTAAATTGTTGAAATAGAGATTCTCTATCAAAAATAAGCATATATTTCGAGATTGAAATACTTAAGACAATTTTGAACAAACCCAGTTACTGTAGTTGTCAAAATAAAACAAACGCAAAACAGACCACAATCGAAATAAACAAAAGCCTACGACACTTGGTATTCCCAGGCGATCTCCCATCCAAGTACTAACGAAGCCCGACGCTGCTTAATACCCCCGTCACACCGGACTGGCGTCCTTACTGCGTTCCTACGGCGACCCAGGACGCGGTAGGGACGCCATGGACGCCGCGGGGTCGTGGTGAGAACGCAGAAGGACGCCGTGGGGACCCCAAGGACGCCGAAGGTCGCAGAGCGACGGCGTTTACTTCGGACATGTTCAAAGTAAACGCCGAGGTTTGGCGTTCTGGCTCAGGACGCGGTGGGATCGCCCTGGGGTCGCCATGGTCGCCGTAGCAACACAGTAGGAACTCGAAGGACGCCCTAGGGACGCAGTATGGACGTGGTAGGGTCGCCGTGGAGACGCGAATAAATGGATCGTGGACCCCGCGGCGACCTTACTGCGTCCTTACCACGTCTATGGGGTTCTTACCACGACCCCACCACGCGGTAAGGTCGTGGTAGAAACGCCAAAAACGCCGTGAGGTCGCCGATGATCGCCGTGGGGACGCCGTGCAAACTCAATAGAAACGCCAAGGACGCGGTAAGGTCGTGGTGAGAACGCCGTGGGGACGCCGAGTAGACGTACAGATCGCGGAGCACAGGACCCCGGTGTGACGGGTGACCGAAATCTTGATATTTTAAAGAAAAAGGCTGGGGTTCTCACGGCGACCATCGACGTCCTCCATTTTAGGACGCAGTAAGGACGCCAGTCCGGTGTGACGGGGGTATTAACACTACGGTGTATAAATAATGGAAATGTCGAAACCACTTGCCGACTATACTGATCGCATGCAAACATCAGTATGATTTTAACAATCATTATTGATGCCGATGACAGATTCACAAAGTCGAATTTCTTACATTAACGCAAAAATCACAATTGCAATTCAATTATATGCAAGTTATATTTCCTCACGACAAACAAAATTGTCATGTGTCGATCTGATGTGTTGTTATTACCGTTTTCATTCGCTTTCTGTGTGAACACCTGTGTAGGCCTATATGTTAATATGCGCCATTTTCAAATTAAAACAATTTACATTATACTCTCAAGCCATTGTATCAAGCATTTGTAAATTGTTGATATAGAGACATCAATCGTTACGCTGCTGATGCGCTAGCAGGCGTGTCTAATCTGCGAGGCAGCTGTGTTCGACGTATCAAAGTGTGTCCAGTCGATAGAACGGCCATCGATCAGTCCAGTTCTGTATCTGTACGACTGTTTGCAGTGGTTTGTGATGGGTATTGCAGCTTAAGCCTAAAGTGTGTCTTACAATCAGGGGCCAATTTCATAAATCTGCTAAGCACACAAATTTGCTTAACACACAAAGTCTTGCCCATTAAAAACAGGTTACCAGCAACAATTCTACGTGTTTTTCATGCTAAGCAAAATAACAGCTAATTATCAATCAAAACAATACAAATCACGTGAAAATTTGGTCTGTAACCTTGTTTTTGCCAAGGACAAATTTTCATGCTAAGCAAATTTTGGTGCTTCGCAGCTCTATGAAATTGGCCCCAGAGGTCGTCGACGTTAGCTGATATGACGGCGCCAAAATACCGCTGTGTCCAATGTAGAAGGTAGTACGCATCAAGACCTTGTAAACCCCTTACCCTATGTTAATCTCAAAGCTGGTCATTAACGTTAATTACGTCTTTGCATAGAAACACGTGTGACGCTTAAAAAAACAAGTTCCACCAATATGAGCTTCAATCGCCGTACAAGTGAATCATGTTACCAGCAGCAAATCGATTTGTTGTAGTACATGTATAAAAAAGAAGAAGTGCTCAGCCACATCGATTTTTGTTGTGGTGTTCTGGAACACGTAGGATATGTTATAGAAGTAGGTTTTGTAGGATTGATAACGCCAACGAAGTGTATGAACGTATCGACGGAGTCCGCTGAGTTGGTGTACGGTTCCCTGACGCAATGCACGAAGTGAGTAAAGGGAAAACATGTACAAGAAAATGCTGATAAAACACAATGGAGTATTTTGAGCATTTAACCTTATAATCCTCGCTATTTCTGTTTGTACTATGCAGTTGTATCTTAACTAATGCAAGTCCAATTTGTTTATATCAATTACTTGTTTTCAGGGGGTGGGGCAAACAGTACCAAACGAAAACAAAATTCGGAACAAAGTACCCGTTCTCGTACGATTTACTGTACCAGAAGTCTCGATTTAATTGACTCGCAAACAGCACAGACACAACACCCCGGGCTACAGAGAACAAATCAGAAACCCAGTAAAAAATTCCCGACAAACGGATCTCGTTTCTCACACTGAAAAAAACCAGTTGTCCAAAAAAAAAAGCCCAAAGGACTGGAAACGGTATACGTGTATATACCTTTTCCCGAAAACGACCGTCCAAGAGTAAAGGTAAGACAGGAGTGTTGTTTGAAGACACAATGAAGCGGTAGCTATCATCGGCGCGATGATGGAGTTACCAACGCCTGTAGGAGGCGCTCGGCCATCAGTAGGGTTGTGTTTAGAGAAAACACGGGAAGATTGTAGGGTTTGTTTTTCTCTCGGCTCACGTGAGAACTCTTGTTTTTTTGAGCTTCCGAAACGTGTTTGGCTCCCGGGACCACGGCGGTGCAAATACCTCGTAGCGTTTTCTGCACGTTACGACTTTGTGCGTGGTATATACAAGCATTGCATTCACTGTGTGGACATCCGAACAAAAGATGTCCGCACAGTGCAGGTAGTGAAGACGCTGTGAGGACTTGCCTACATCCACACAAGGTTTTCCTTTCTCTGTAAAAAAAAAAGGCTTTACATGTATTGGCAAAACGGGGTTAGGGTTATTTGTAGACAAATGAAAAGGGAACACTCAAGGAAACCACGAACAAAAATAGATTAAAGAAATGTTCACGGTGTGAGTAAAATGAGCATTGTTCGTGTTGTTTTGTTTTACTGCACAAATACAAAATAATGTTTGGAAGGGACGTTGAACAATAGGGTCACCGAGAGACAATAGGGCTAGGGTCCCCGATTGAGCGTGTTTACACACTTGTGTGTGAAACAAGAGTTGATTTCGCTGTGTGGACCAAAATATGTCCACACAGTGCAGTGCATGTATTTTTCCGTATACATGACGTTATGGGGACACTCCATAGGGTTCATGTGCTAACCCAATTCTACCTCTAGACCTCTTTACTAGAGACTCAAAATGTTATGCGGACACGAAAATGTCCTCACGACTCGGTCCGCTTTTTCCAAACAAAAGAACATGTCCCCACAACTATAGGTGTATGCTAGAACGAAATTGCCCACGTCTACACACAAGGTTCCCCTCTGTAAGAGACAAAACGGCGTTAGTGTCATTTGGGCAATTGGGGAGACAATCTCATAGAGATGTACACAAACTTAAAACAGTCCCAACTTGTTTACCCTAACCCTTTTTCTCTAAGATCTCCTACATTAAATTTACTTCCAGTAGATACAAATCACATGCTTTTACCAAACCAATTTAGTCATTTATCATTAAATTTTGACCTTTGTTCACTCTATTTAAACAGTGTCTCGGGAATGTTCGTCATGTACAGACCAACTTTTGCCAAAAGGCAGCATTCATAGATCAAATTCGTCTTTATATCAATCAATTTCAAACTTATGTTCAATAAATTAGTCTGATGTGTGCTCGACTCAAGCAAACAACATACTAATTTATTGAACACAAGTTTGGAATTAATTGACATGAGGCAGAGATTCGATCTCTGAATGCTGCCTTTTGGCAACAGCTTAGAAGAATAGTAATTGTAATGGCGAATATTCTCAACCCGGTGCTTAAAGGTAGAATACACCATTCGAATTCCTTGAATTATCAGGATGGATTTGGGGGGTTGTATTTTATATAGTAAATGTCGTTTAAAGGTAGGATACACCATTTGCAGATATCGAAAATATTTACTACCGAACTATTAAGAAATATCTTACTCATTTAAAAGTAAATAATGATTCTAGGCATCTAGCAAAATAACTGCGCTAGATATCCTCTAATTATTCCGAAAAATTTAATGTTATAAAGACAAATTCGCCGGACGGCGATCGCGAAAAAACAAAGATAACATAAGAATAGCTGCTCGACGCCGGTTGAAAACAATCGCTGTTTTTCGTGCTTTTCTCGGCATCCAGGCATGGTTGTAAAACGTCGGACAGGTCAGTTAAACGATATTTACTATAAGATACAACCCCCCCCCTCCCCCCCCCCCCCCCCCAAAATCTACCCATTCATGATAATTCAAGCAATTACCAATGGTGTATCCTACCTTTGACTGACCTGTCCGAAGTTTAACAATCATGAATGCCAGGAAAATAAAGCAAGAAAACGGCGTTCGTTTTCAACTGGCGTCGGGCAGTTGGTTGTGCAGTTCTTGTTTGTTTTTGTGATTTTAGATTAGTTTTTTTGTGTATTTTTTACAGGATATCTAGCGCAATCATCTTGCTGGATGTATATCCAGCACGATATGTGGCAGAGGGGTACCCCCCTCTTATCCCTATACCTTATACACACTCAACACTATTGTTACCTAACACATCCCCCCTTGAAACCTAAAAAGAATTCCTAAGATTCCGGGAACACAATGGTCAACACAAAAGAGGGGGGGGGGGGAATTCTCTGCCACATATCACGCTTCATATGGCTGGATGCCTAAAATCACACACGACATTCTGGTGTTTATGACTTCTGACTAGCGCCCCCGAGCAGAGATATTGAAATATGTGCAGACCGCCAACATACAGAGCAAGATAGCTATACGTTAGTAGAGCGCCAGTCCGGTATTCCGGAAGTCGCGGGTTCAAGTCCCTCCTTGCCGATTTTGTTGTTCAATTTGAAGTAATTATTTTCTCAATAATTTGGTAGTAAAACTTTTCTCTATCTGCAAATGGTGTATATCCTACCTTTGAAAAAAGGTCACCAAACGTTGAAATGGAATATGACTAAATTTGTTTAGTAAAATTGAATGTGGGAGTTGGTGAATTTGAACGAAAAATTGTAATGTTAAATTAAAATAGCCAGACAAACTTTACTCTAACTATTCCTAAATTTGGAATAAGTGCAAAATTTAGCAGCCCCCAAACAAATTTTTATAGTAAATAAGATATATATATTATTATATTATTATGTAGGAGCAGTACATTATATCACATGATATCAGGTGTCCATGTAATATAGCTTGTGCTTTTGAAAGCACAACTGTTTATTTTTAGGCCGTTCCCTCTGATGATAACGTCTATTAGAAACTCAGCCCTTGCACTCTGTAATGGGACACTGTGCTATAATGATATACTAATGGCTCAATCTAAAACGTTTGGCTCATAAATGTACCATCGAGAGACTTTTATGTTGTGCATTTCTGTTTGAGATTCTATTTCCATGACAAATTGGAGTCAAATTCCGCGCAATTGACCGCTTTCTGGTCATCTTCATTTAACCATTTAACGAACAGCACTGTGGCCCGAACGGATATACCGTGACAATTTATCGTACATTATGTGAAATCAATGGCAGGCTAAATCATACTTCCCTTTTGTCGGTTTCTTTTGTATCGAACAATATTCTTGAGTTCGAGTTCAGATCCAGGTATAACGGAATGGAATAATGTTTCATTTGGTCCAGTCATCTTGCCGATACTGTTCGTGTGTAAACAAATTTATAACCCCCTTGGTTCAACCACAGAGAAAGGAACAGACTTCTCTATGGTTCGACGATCAATTACATTTGTTTTTTCATCCTGATTTCGGTGAGTTTATGTTCACAGTAACCGGTTAGTGTTGTGGGTGCATGATTCCAAAGAAGACTCGCTTAACAACGAAGAGTATGGTAGTGGTATTTTGACTTCATCCCACATATACAAACATAATGTAAAGAAGACATGTACTTCAAGCATAGACCACACATGAAATGAAATACAAGCAATACACTCGATACTTTATTGCTTTCCCACAGTTACTATTTTATTAAAGCACATACAAGTACATGTATAGCTACGGTTATATCAACGTATAAGTATCCTTGAAGCTAATCGGGTCAGTGTTGCCAAAAGAATTATATATAACAAGTAGGGCAATTAACATACGATTCATTGCATTGACGGCGGCATGAACAAGACACGGTAATTACTTTACGTCCCTCGCGAAGAGACTGTGTGTTTTATCATTGAAAAGACTCTCTCAGTAACGGAAAAGACAAACAGTGTGTTAATGATTAAACAAAATACAGGGCATAAGTACACACAGCAAATCTACGATGGTTTTGTTTTAATTGAAGAGATAGATATTTGGTCACGGTTTATCGGTCTACTATTAACCAGAAAAGCCTAGAATATAATGTTTCTTAAAAGAAAACTATACATCGTGCGCCGAATTTGTCTCTTAGGAAAAAAACCTAAAACATACGGAGTCAAGGGTTGGCGAAAAGTACACTGACGGGATGACTGCATAAAGCCCAGGAAAATTGGATTTACAAAGAGAGAAATGCATTTTTTTTCCTTAACCTGACGGCCTTTTGGCTCTTTGCCATAAGGCAAGATCGGATAAATGAATTGTGAAGCGGCATCGCTAAATTTAGAAGACTGGCGTCGATATACAGTGTATTGTCAATTGAAATGGAAACTTAGCGAGCTTTGTGATCGTACACCTTTCGGGAGACAGTCCTAAGCCAAGCTTAGATACAGCAATTGTATCGCAACGTTAGGTGTGAATTCCACCTTTTCAACGTTAGTATACACGCGTGTACCTATAATACTACTATTCAATCCGTACTCGTGAACAATTGTGCCGATACAAATCTCTGCATTTAAAGGGATTTCGTATACCATTTCGTAAGCTGTGCATTTTTTTTATCGTTTCAAGCATCTCAGGAAAGGTGCTTAACAACCGACCGATGAAGTTCCAACTCTGGAATTGCTGTGTATATTACGAGAATTTTTTTTTATTATTCAGAGATTTATATTTCAGTCCAAATTTCAATTACAACGACAATCGGCATTCGGGGCGCGTTCTAATTCAACTGATTGCATCCACGCGCGTTTTACGCACTGAACCGCATAGCGTATGCGTCGTTCCAATGCATGCTTGTGCGCATTATTCGCCCGGATTACAAACCAAAAAATAATTTACCTCAAATTTTGATTCTGGGCCATTCAGAATCTTTTCTATATATAAATCTAACCCGTTTTTCCTCTAAAGCTTTTTTTTGTGAGGTCAAAACGGACTGTGGACCTGTCCAAGTTCACAAACCGTAACCTTTTCTTGCATCCTGTGGACGTCAATAATTGTTCCGAGGTCCACAGTGCATATGAAATACTAACTCATCGTCTTTTGCATACTTTTGTGCGTCGTTCCAATGCATGCTTGTGCGCATAGTTCGCCCGGATTACAAACCAACTAATACTAGCCAGAATGTCCAAAAGTAAATCTCTGAGACGCAATCTCGGGAAGTGGCATTCTATCATTATTTTCTTTTGAAAAAAACAAAAAAAAACAACCAAGCATGTTGGAAGGAATAATTCCACAGGGAGTTTATATTCTAATGTCGTCACATCAATTAAGTAAGTAAACTAATTGGGTTAGTTAGATTTTGGATAGCTGGATACAATTTTACACTTTCCCTTTAAAGGTATAGAATACATCATTGGTAATTGCTTAAATGATCATGATTGGGTGGATTTGAGGGTTGTGTTCTATAGTAAATATTGTTTAACTGACCTGTCCGAAGTTTTACAATCATGGATGCCGAGAAAAGCAAGAAAAACAGCGTTCGTTTTCAACTGGCGTCGGGCACTGCATGGTTCTTATGTTGTTCTTATTTTCGTCGCGATCGCCACCTGGCGATCATGATTTAAAAAAATAAAATTCAATTTTTCGGAACAAATACAGGATATCTAGCGCAACCATTTTGCTGGATGCCTACAATCGTTATTTACTTTTAAATAAGTAATATATTTTGTAATAATTCGATAGTAAGAAAAAATCGATATCTGCAAATGGTGCATCCTATCTTTAATGCTGTCCCTTCACAATTAAATGCCCGGCGCAGTAAAACAAACATTTCTTCTGTAATCGACCGAGTGACATTTTGGCAAATCCTATTCCCTATAATAACCAAGCCTCGTCTTCCAAACATTCCTAATCCGCGCGAGTCTTTTGCCCAAAGCTTTACCTTAAGCCCGAAGATTACTTTGCCGAACGGCTACTCTTAGCTTGAGTGCACCGACAAATGCCATTTAATGCGTTGTGCATTCTATAGAGTATAACGTGCAAAACAAAGTCCCGGGCAGCGATATTTTTTTTCTGCGGGTAGGTTGGTACATAGTGTACATTTATTAGCCAATCAGAACACAGATGGTGTTGACGTCATCGATGATGCTCAAGTTGTCTGGGCTCTGACAGGGGTAAGGGGTTAGGGGGTTAGGGTTAGGGTTAGGGTTAGAGTAAGGTAAGGGTTAGGGTTAGGGTTAGGAGTTAGGGTTAGGGTTGTCCCAGATGACTCTAACATCATCGATGACGTCAACACCATCTGTGTTCTGATTGGCTAATGTACCAACCTACCTGCAGAACAAATTATCGCTCCCGGGCATTGCGCGTTGAAGCACAAGCCGACTCTAAATTAAAACACTGAGACAAATCGTGTAACACGCTATGTATTGGTACTACACAGAATTGATGACATCCAGACAGGCATTATAGACATCTACAAATCACACACGTACTCGCTCTAATGCCCGCGATGCCCTCTGTTTACATTTGTATTCAATGTGCCCTCTGTTTACATTTGTATTCAATGTGCCTGGCGGTAGGCGCACGCAATTACCTTCCCTTCCCTACGTACTGTGGACATTCCTTTTTCTTCGTGTAGTTTAGAAAAGGTTGGGTAAATACTCATTTTTCTCGATTCCCCTCCCCCCCCCCCTTTATCTTGTCTATATATAAATTTAACCCGTTTTTCCTCTAAAGGTTTTTTTTCCAGAGAGGTCAAAACGGACTGTGGACCTGTCCAAGTCCACGAACCGTAACCTTTTCTTGCATCCTGCGGACGTCAATTGTTCGGAGGTCCACAGTGCATTATGAAATACTAACTCATCGTGTTTTGCATAATTTGGGTTTAAAGAGGTGACATCAGAGGTCACATCATTCAAAGGCGATCTGACCTCGGAGGTCACTCAACCAAATTATATGCAAAACACGATGAGTGCGCATACCGCCGGGCATTATAGATGTACACAAAATTGCATAACGTCTGAGAAAGAAAAAAAAACGCTGCACAGTATATTCAGCATTGTCAGTCTGCCGAGGTAATGTTAGCGTCCACGTGACTAGTGACAGGGGTAACCCACTTTACACCGTCTTTGATGGAAAACTACTCGTACGTCGGCATTTCGCACGTATGCATAGCGAGCGTCAAGCGGTGACCCCCAATGAAACCTGCAATGTTTATTAACATCGTCCTAAATACATGGTTGATGTGACTTTGTCCGAGTGAACATGTGTGCAATGTATACACCAATCTGCCTTTAGTTCAAACTTTAAATTAAAATAATAATTGGAATAATAAATCCATGAGATATATACATAATTACAGTAATAAATATATTATACGGGAGTTAATATCACTCCACTTTACGAACAGTTCATATTAATGCATCAACATTGCATTCCGGTAACAAAGGAAAATCTTGGTAACAATCAATCAATGTGGCAGTGAAATGGAACACAATTATTGTTAGCAAGTTTAAAAATAAATTTCTTTATAGAACTGCATAAAACTTATAAGGACTGCAACCATTCCTCAACTGTGTATCTATTGTTTCAGTAACAATCAGATAGGATAACAATAATATTTGGGTAATTACCCCTCGGAGGCACCGACCCAAAATAATGACACGCGGTACTTTCGGTGCTCACGCGGGAGGCATAGTATAGAACTGTGTTTGGGTGTGAGCATATCAATAGACCTTCCCTGACACGCACACCAAATATTAAAGCATCTGGCATATCAACACCCACGGTTGCACTTAGGTGCTCACGCGAGAGGCATATGTGTAATTCGTATAGAACTGAGTTCACAGGGCTAGATTGAAGGGTGAACGAACTCTGTTTCAAACATGCTTTTACAGCCTATACAGGTGGAGTACAAGGATAGTTAAAGAGAAAAAATCAGCGGAATTGGCCCAAAGATGTCGTAGTAATACACACACAAACAATTCTGAGGGCTGGATTAAAGGGTGAACGAACTCTGTGTCCAACATGCTTTTACAGCCTTTACGGATGGGGTACAGGGATAGTTACAAAAACAAATTCAGCGAAATAGGCCCAATTTTGTTTTAGTAATACACATAAGTATCAAAACTTGCCTCCCGAGGGAGCCCCTTGGTTTGACGGAAGGTAGCGTGTACCATTTGCAACCACCAACCATTAGTTACCAACTGAATTACGCATACTAGCTGCAATCGGCCGAATGAGAACATGCCCCAAAAGCAATTATTCAAAATAATAATAAAGACTCGGCAAGTTTTGAATGGACTCTAGACCTAATGGCGTCGTGGCTTTGTTTACATATATGCGCTTTCCTATACATGAAGCGAAGTCGGGACGCCAGACGAAGCAGGGACAGGCTCGCTCATAAGAAAACGCACAAGAGAACAAAGCGTGACGTCATTAGGTCTTAAGCCTATTGGAATTGCGATCTTAGAATATTGTTTTCTCAGAATATACGGCATTCACACGGGTAACCACCTGCAAAACAGTGTCTTACACCTGTCTTTAGATTTTGAGCAATTTTAATGCACAAATTGCAAAAGGTATACTCTACCTTTAAATATACATGAATAAGAATAAAACTGCTGCAAACTGCGTACTGCTTGGCTGGAATGACCAAATATAAACAAATGTTTAAATATACATGTATATTTAAGCTAATATTATATAAGCCAATTTACAAGTCATTTGTTGTCTTCTGTATCGTACAGCAGACAATTGCGACCTATTAACTTAAAGGTATGAAACACCATTGGTTATTGCTTGAATTGTCGTGAATCGGTGGATTTGGGGGTTGTATTTTATAGTAAATATCGTTTAACTGGCCTGTCCGAAGTTTTACAATCATGGATGCTGAAAAAAGCAGGAAAAACGGCGTTCGTTTTCAACGGGCGTCAGGCTGTGGTTCTTATATTGTTCTTAGCTGTTTTTTTTCGCGATCGCTGTTAATTTGTTTTTCATAAATTCAATTTTTTGAAAAATTACATGATATCTAGCGCAATCCTTTTGCTGAATGCCTATCACTTATTATTTACTTTCGAATAAGTAAGATATTTCCTAATAATTCGGTAGTAAATTGTTTCGATATCTGCAAATGATGTATCCTATACCTTTAAAAAGAGTCGACTGATCGCACCAGGTCCAAGCAACTGAACATCAGACGAGGATATTTATTTTGTTCAGTTTGTTCACCTCGTTCTAATCGGTTGCTCCCCGATTGAGCAACATGTGTGCGTGTGTTGAACAGTCGGGAGAGCTGGCATTTCAACGGGGCAAAAAGTTAATAAATTATACCCCGTGTCGCCAAGCGCGGGTTTTGGTCAATCCGTAAAGAAAACATAAGAATTTGTCGGGATTTTTTCTTTGGCGCCGTGCTTCTATTATTTTCTTGTTGAATTCGCCAATCCGTTGTTGCATTTTGAGTCAGGTCAGAAATAACAATGTCCATGTTCGTTTGGTCTGTCTGGTCATGGAGAAATAATGGTCTTGTCTACCGCGTAACTTTTTGTGAGCAACGAGGTTATAGTTTGCGATTAAAAATTACAAAAAAATATCAAAACAACAGAGCTAATAAGACAACATAAATCATTAAGGTTGAAAAGGTGCAGTGAACACAATTTGTCACTAAGTTTAATGGTTTAATGTAAACTTGTATTAGGAATGCCTACATCCACTCAGGCTAAAGATTTCAATATGAAAGTCGATCGGCACGGAATTTCAGGAATTGGAGCAAAGCATGATTACATTTCATTGGAAACTATACAAAGGGCACTCGAGCAAAGACCTCCGCCCTAACTGTACACTGCAAAAAGCCATTTCTCCCAATGTAAAAATAAATAAAAAATCAATCATTCAAAGTAATCCGGATTCCTGATCTGCATCCAGATCAATCTGAACATCCTTGACCCATAAGCTTTCTACACACCGATGGTTTGTTAAAATAATTCCAGTAGTTTTTTTCCCGCAACCCTATACTAACGTACAAACAAACACAGACAAACGGACATACAAGGGTGCATGGGTAAATCTGCCATTGGAGATGGACGGAAGTAATTACATAATAAAATGACAGAGCTTCGTTCTGTATATTGCCACCCCGTGATGTATTTGAAGAATCAATTTGGTTTGTTTTTGTATCTTTGACAGATCGTCGTCATACCACACGGGGTTGAGCTGTGACGGTTCGTGTACGTCATCTGTGTTGTGCGTTTGTTTGTCGGAGTCTTAGATCGTCACCAGTCCGTACGTCTGTCTGCCGACTGCTAGAGGTAAAACGCCCACCAGAACGGATTAGGTGAGCACACGACCCGTTTGAATCAATTCTGGATGTCACTTGCATTCAGCAAATCACCCAGTAAACACACAAATCATTTATCTTCCACACTTCACCGAAGAAACTAAGTGGTTAGGAGTGATCAACCCGATTATATATCACACGATAACACCCACAATTAATTTAAACACATCGAGGCGAGCCACCGAATTAAGGATTTGAAGAGCATGCTCACCAAAAAATTGCCGGACCTTTTTAGTCAATATTGGACCGCCCTCCCAGAAGAATGGCTCTCTACGTTGATGTGTGTCGCGCACACTCACGTGAAAGCTTTTAGACGTGTTTGCCTATAAATGTGATCGATCAGCGAGAAAGTTTCCTTCGGTTTTCTTTGGGGGGTGGGGGGGGGGGGGGGGGGGGGTGTCAGTGGCGGCTAACTACCATGAAATACACGTATAGATCATAACCTTATCATCGGTGGATGTTTGGGTATTGACGGTGTGTTGATGTGTTTGTGTATAGAAACGTGCTGCCGTCATAAAAATTACAACAAGCTGTAAAATGAAAAGTTCGTACATTAACAATCTCTACAGATAACATTCTGACGCTGGCAATTGTTGAGTAACGGAGAATAGAAAACATTAAGCATCGCACCAGTCATTAGCAATGAACCACAATTTGTGTATCCGAACCGGGCGGCCAGCGATCTAATCTGTAAACCGTTGGATACATAAAAATAGTCAATAATAGAAGATGTTCCAACGCATGTCATCGAAAACTTGAAATTCAACAAATTGGACATGGACGTTAAAAGGCAAAGCAATTGCAAACCAGGGTCGGTGCAACGTGTGCTCTGTTATCGTTGCGTCTCCGTCGTCAGTATTTGCCAGATCCTTACAAACTCACCGCCGATGAATAACTAGCGGCGCACGCTCGAGGGTATATTTGTAACCACTTGAGCCTTGTCTCTTATGTTTAAACCCGCTCGGGCGATTAGGTCAACGGTTGTTGTTAACATGTTACACCGTCTTCGAGACGAGAGCGCACGGCAGACTAAATACGAGCGCAAACATCGAGGACCTCGATGGATCAAAACGCCAGACGGGTACGCACGTCGGTCGCGGTGACCAAACTACAAGCTTATTTTATGCAAGTCACGACTTTTCTTCCACATTACCAATGACTGCCCCATATTCAACAGCCTTACTGGCTGCTCTTCCTTGAATATTATAGCGTAATTGTGTTGAACTAAACTGGGCTTTATTCAGACCTTTCTTTCCCACGCCGAGTGACCTAAACAAAAAACAGCCAATATACACTTCCAAAGTGGGGCAACTTAAGTTAATGTTTATGTTTTGTTTTTTTTGTATTTGCGAGGAAAGTAGAATCGAAGAAAAGTCAATTAACGCTTGGTGTACCGTACTGGACAGGCGAGGAGATGTAACAAATATGTTTTTCTTTCGACAGACTATAGGTATAGGCCTATACGGGGCGCTGGGTGCGTCACTGTAGTCATTGGCTCCGTGACTAATAACTGGGAATTGTACGCAGCGTTGACCTATAGCTTGTGTAGAATAAACTAAGTATATCTTTTTCCCGCAATTAATTGGGGCAGTGTGGGAGACTGCGACCTAAATGCCACAATCAATCAAAGTTGAGTTAATTTACTATTGATTAGTTTACATCAACTGGACGTTTTTGTGTGTTTTTTTTTCGAGTTATACTTCTAACAAAATTACCGAATTGGATTATTTCTGAAATGATATCAAAACGTGCGTATAGGAATAATCAAGCGGATTATGAAATAGCGGATACATTTTGAATCATTTCAAACGAGAACAAAATAAATCACATGCTTTAACAGCTTCTCGTAAGCACTACCAGAACAAAGTTATCGCCCAAAGTGAACTTGATAAATTGGGTATAAAATTGGTTCAAGAACAGATAAGTAACAGGTGATGGGTACCATGGAACTTTCCTCGCCACCCTGGGATTAAGGAACGCCCCAGAACTTTTAAATACCAGACTGCAAATTCTTCGGGGCAGTTTTGCAAGTGGAAGGATCATCGCGCGTGCACTAATCTTCCACTAAATGTGATTAAGGTGTTACTTATATGCAAGACCACGCAACCGATTGGTAAACATTTCACGGCCCTTGTGGCAACGCTTGACTTATATAGCAAGTTATATCAACACTTTGGGCACCCATTGGAGGTTGCTGGCCTAAAAGGCTTGTTCGGGCACGATCTCTAACTTCTACATCCAGGGCGCGTGTATACGCATTATGCATGGAAGGGGTATGGATACTCGACTCGATCGGTCCAGTATAGCCTCACGCGTCCGCTAGTCCCAGACAATCTCATTCCCCGATCAGTCCAACTTGCCTTAAGACAACGTCCGTGGATTGCGGGTGACATCAAAAGATGATCCCATCAACCACGACCGCCCAGAGTCTATTTTCCCTTCCGCCATGTGATCAACAATCTCCCCAATTTTGGAGCGACTCGTGCCAAATGGGCTAGGTCGTCACACGCGGGGGTGTTTTGCTAAAGGACTGAAGCTAAACAGGCCTAGAGAAACCCGCCTGTTTGTTTTAAATAACCACTCTTGTTTTCCGTTACCTATAAAACAGTCGGCAATTTATAAGTCGCTGTCAACGTCCGTGATAACTTGTTTAATCCGTCAAGAAGATGAAAGTGTATCCCCAGGATCTTATTTTGTTTAGTTTGCTATGTGTAAGGGATATATATATACATGCGCAAGAACGTACCAATTCGTACATTAGACTGCGCTCATGCGAGGGTTATAAAGTGACGTTCAACTATATAGTTGCAATCAGTGAGGTGACGACAGTAGCAGTTTAAGTGCGTAAAAGCAATTACACATGTACCATAAATACATATCCCCATGGGCGGCAAGTATAGTATCCAACGCTATGGCACGTTGGCAAGCTGCAACACATTAGTTCGGCGCTGAAATACGCGTGCGCATGACGTTTCATTTTGATGTTCTGTTTTTATATAGCAGAAACACAATTTATAGATAACTTGACAGAACATATACTTGTTATGCTCCATCTTCAGTCTGTGAGAACTCTATTTGCATAGTTTTTTGTTGATATTTGCGTTCATTAACTGTTCCGTTTATCCTGATGTGAAATCGTCTTGATGGAGATCATTTGTCATTCAGTTGGAATACCAAATTGTCAACTAATTTTTGGGAGTAAAAAACTTAATCTTAAAACACAAGGAAGCGTAAAGGTAGGAAACAACATTGGTAATTGCTTGAATTATCATGGATGGGTAGATTTGGGGGGTTGTATTTTATAGTAAATACCGTTTTACTGAGCTGTCCGAAGTTTTACAGTTATTGATGCCGAGAGAAGCACGAAAAACAGCGTTTGTTTTCAACCGGCGTCGAGCAGTTATTCTTATGTTATTTCTGTTTTTTCGCGATCGCCGTCCGACGATCGCGAATTTCTCTTTGTAAAATTTTTTTTCAGAATAATTACAGGATATCTAGCGCAATCGTTTTGCTGGATACCTAAAATCATTATTTACTTTCAGATGAGTAAGATATTTCTTAATAATTTGGTAAATATTTTCGATATCTGCAGATATCTGTCATCTTATCATCACGCACGCAAAATGCACTAAAGTAAAATAAAGTGAAAAGTAAACACTACTCGAATGTACCTTTTCAAACCATTTAGCTTGAAACAACACATTTTTAATGGGCAGTCATCAGGTCAATTCGCTATTTTTTTAGGGAATGGTAATTTTACAATAATAAGTGAGGTTGCTGCAACTGATAACGTAGTAACCAACGGATAATGTATAACCAACCGAAAATATCACACATTATTGACCGATACCGTATCAATATAAGCCGATAATGTAACCAAACAATTGTGGGATTGTGTAGTAAAATGTACTATCGGTCAGTGGTTATTACATTATCGGTCCTATCCGATAATATAACAGAAATTGACCGCGAGTTTAGTAACAGTTACTAGACTCTCGGTCATTTGTTGTTGCATTATCGGTTAGTGATACAGTATCGGTCAATATGTGTGACTTTTCGGTTGGTGATACATTACCAGTATCCGTTGGTTACTACATTATTAGCTTTAACCGACGACTATTCTCTCTCTCGTTAAAGGTAGAATACACCATTTGCAGATATCGAAATTTTTTACCGAATTATTAAAAAAATATCTTACTCATTTGAAACTAAATAATGATTCTAGGCATCCAGCAAAATGATTGCGCTAGATGTCCTGTAATTATAATGAAAAATATAAATTTATAAAAAAAAATTCGCGGTCGCCGGACGGCGATCGCGAAAAAAACAAAGATAACATAAGAATAACTGCTCGACGCCGGTTGAAAACAAACGCTGTTTTTCGTGCTTTTCTCGGCATCCATGATATCATTGTAAAACTTCGGACAGGTCAGTTAAACGATATTTACTATAAAATACAACTCCCTGAATCTACCCATTCATGATGACTCAAGCAATTACCAATGGTGTATCCTACCTTTAAAACACATGTGTAGCAAAGGTTTCGCCTTAACATCTCGTTAATAGCAGAAACATGCACATAAGTATTTATTTTTTTCCCAGCTGCCACAGCAGGCAGACAAACCTTTGACATTCGCAATCATGCTTTTAATTACGAATTTGATATTTTTCTCTTGTTTGGTTTTAATTCCGACACTCCCGCGTAACCCAGCGCGGCTCTGGCAAATAAACGGCCGCTTCTCTTTCACAATTTACTCCCGGGGCCGTCGCTCGAGTGCACACGGCCGCCCCCCAAATCAATAACGACTTTAAGTATAGGGGGAAGTGCTCCTCGTTATATGTCACGCTTTTGTACACCGAAGGCTAATATTGACGTTTCAATATCACGAGCAGTATTCAGAATCTCACTGTTCTAGCTCGATTCTACTCGCGATCCTTTCCTCCAGAAATTTGCTGTTCATAAAGTTGCTTAAACAAAGGCAATGTTTGTGATTTTAAAAGGTAGTATACACCATTTGATTTAGCTTTAATTTTCAGGAAATGGATGGATTAGAAGATTCATATTTTGATAGTACATATAAACGCTGACCTTTTTAAAGTTTTGTGTTCATAAAATGCAGGGAGAAAAAACAAGAAAAAAAAGCTGTTCTCGCAGTCTGGTTCCTCGACTTCCTTCATACGAAATTCAGAAGTCGGGGAAATTATCGTTTTAGGAAACCAGACTAGTTGGCCTTCACACATTCACGGATGTGTATAACTGTAGGCCTATTGCAAAATAATTGCGGACTCAATCGCAAACTGGGGGTTATGTTTGAAAATATTCAGATTTAAAAAAAATTGATACAAAATCACAGTTCCTTGAAAACCACAGCAGGTGCCGTGATTTCACAGGATGTTTGAGACTGTTATTCACTTAAAGGGATCGTATACGTTTGGTAATTACTCCAAAAATTAATGGCAATAAAAACTTACTTGGTAGGAAGTACAGCAGCTTTGGATAGTATAATGCATTTTTAAGAAACTTTTCACTTCGAAGTACTGCGGTTATGGAAAAAGATATCACTTTTTATCTCCACAAATTTGAATCTGAGAAGCGTTACTGCAGTGACGTTTCTCAGATTGTGTATTCCAATGCAGATTATTTATCCTGCGTGGACATAACCGATCCAGATTTTCGGCAATATTAAAAATTCGCTACCACCTTTTGAAATGAAATCGTTACAGGTTAGTTTTATGGTGTATAGACCTATATAGGATTGCACAAACAGTGGGTTCCAAATACCAAATGTATACGATCCCTTTAAGGTATTTCATAATAATTTAGTAGTTTTTTGGTTTGTATGTTTGTAAATGGTGTATACTCCCTTTAAGTTACGCTGGTTTTTTTTTTTCTTCTGCCATGCAGTGGAATTTATATTTATAAAGAAATGGGATATTGTTTGCCGCACACCACGCTCTCTTTGTTTTAAAAAAAAAAGGGAAGAAGAAGAAGAAGAAGACATTCAAGAAGCTCATCATACCTTTTCATTCCGAGTCGCAGACTCGCTAAGACATGTCAAGTGGCACTGAGGCCCGGGGATACTATTAATTCAGAAATATTCCCCTCTGAAGCACCATGCTTCTGAGAAGGCTTAAATGGAACGGAACCGAAGTGGAAACCCGTAAAAGCCTATATAGGTCGATAAAATGATTGCGGTCGAAGATCAAAAGAGGAATGGTTGCAAGGAATCGGGAACGAGCACAAAGATTGGAAACCGTCTCAAAATATGAAAATCAAAAACTATTTTGTTTAACGAAGTTCCAAAATTATCAAGGTGGTTAGGTCTAGTACTAATATTACGTTATGCTGTAATATTTTTAACATGTTCACTTGTAAGACTGGCACCGGGTAATATTCGTTTTTGACTTCATGCACTTGTACACAAAGCTATAGGCCTAATAGGTTAACGTAAAGTGTAACAACAATACATCTTATCTTGTTACTATAAAAACCTCACACGTGTGGTCTTATTGAAAATTGTACATGGTAATATATTGACTTACTTAAAAAGGGTGCATTTCACTCTGCACTATGCAATAATGTGAAGTAGTGAAGAAGCCATGGGCTTACGGCTCGTTCAGTTTATCCGTTACCACTTACTGTCAGATCTTGGGATTCTATCCCAGTGATTACCTTTTGATTTCCGCCATGGGCAGATTTTCGTCGTGAACTTTCACCGCCCAATGCCCAGGACCTTTTTGAAAGCCTTGCGGAAATCGCGGTTGAATATGGTGTAAATGAGCGGATTCAGCGCGCTGTTGCAGTAGCCGATCCAGAAGACGAACTTGAAGAGCATGTCCGGTATATTACACGAGTCCCCGCAGACTGTGGCAATGACGTAGAGTTGAAAGAATGGGTACCAACAGGCTAGGAAGCTACCCATGATGATGCCCAGGACTACGGTCGCTCTCCGCTCGCGCGCCTGGGCCACTTTCCGGCGTTTCCTATCCACTTCACGATAGTCACAAGATGAGGCCCTCCGGCGTGATTCACTCATGGCCGAGTTGGGGGACAGCAAGGAACTATTCGTGAGCCGCCGGTTGCCCGTCGGTTCCTGGGGAGACAGTTTCCTTCCGTTCTGGTTGTTAGTGTTACGGTTCTTGTCCACTCGCAACACGGCACTGGACGCCTCGTCCGTGTCCACCAACTCGTAGGCCGTGGACTTACCGCAGTTGCCGGTCTGGCTCGGGCTCGGCCGGGGGTCGCCAATGCCCTGCCCGAGGCTGGTTCGGGCGTGTTTCTTGGCCGCGCCCCATATACGGATGTAAACAAAAACCATGACGAACGCCGGGATGAAGAAGGAGCCCATGGTGGAGTAGAGCACGTACCCGGGGTCGCTGCTGACCTCGCACAGAAAGTAGCCGTCGACCGTCTTGTCCGCGTTCCTCCAACCGAAGAGCGGCGGTACGGATATGATGAAAGACAGCGTCCAGACTGCGCCGATCATGAAATACGCGCGGCGGTTCGTGCGCCACTTGGCGTACTTGATGGGTCTGGTGATGGAGTAGTACCGGTCCAGGCTGATAAGGCACAGGTTGAGGATGGAGGCGGTGCATGACAGGACGTCTAATACCTTCCACATGAGGCAGAGGAAGGTGCCGAACACCCAGCAGCCCAGAAGCTCGTTGGTGATGCTGAACGGGACGATCAGAATCCCTACCATCAGGTCGGACAGGGCTAGGGACACCAGGAATCGGTACTGGATACCCTTGAGGGCCCGCACCCTCACCACGGAGACGCAGACCAGTGAGTTACCAAACACGATCCCGATGATGATCACTCCCACCACGATGCTCCACACGATGATGTGGGCTATGTGATATCCACTGGGTGGGAAAGGGTAGGTGGGGTCCGGAGTCAAGTCCGTACTGTTTAATGTCCAGTTGTCTGTGTAATTGAAGTAATCCATGGTGAATCACCCTAAAGTGAACGCAAACTTTTCCAGTTCAATGTTGAACTCTTCTTCGTCTTACTTGACCATGTGTCTTTCAGAGAACAATCCTCTAAAACAATATGTGTTTCTGTCAATCCATCACAACACATGCTGTTATGCCACTTTGTAACATGCCATACGGTGAAATTGAGGTAACACTATTGATGCTCGATTCATAATAGATTTGCTCGAAAATTCGCGGGTGGACACTAAAGCTACACGTCAATGTTACAATTATGGTGAAAAGTGTTCATAAGTTTTCAGCCGTGCATTGATAGTATTATAAAGGATAATACAGGTATGAAATTCCTTTGTTGGATTCAAAAGTTCTGGCATGAATTGATAACTCTTCCATCAGCACAGTGTCTTTTACAGCGTGTTGTTTGTCCGATGTGCCCTGCTGTATGTAGCCAATGGACTATTCAGTTCTTGTACCGTCGTAACGTATGCGTCACTCATGAACCTGCGTTGTATCGGTACAGCATGTTCCCGACATCCCGGTCCGATCTTCGACAGGAATTGGCTTGTTTCAATTCCAAGTATCGTTTGAGTAGATCTGCGAGATATTGTTCAGCTCAGTCCAGCGCACACTAACGAACATAATGTTTGTGTCCCCGTCTCAAAGTCGGTCTGGCTATAGTCACGATGTTTTGCCGCAACATTTTATGGCATTATACCGTCACCAGATCTCTCCGATTGGAGTAGTACGGGTGTTGATGTGCACGCTACACACGACAACGACACAGCGTTTCACTACGAAACTGTAGTTCACTGCTTGCTCTGCCGTAATGCGGTCATAATAAGCCGGAGTGAAGAGCTGGTGACGAGTATGTGGAGAGGGAAGAGAATAGAGTATGTGACAACCTCCTCAGCGCGCGCGACTCTGCTACAGGTGCGCGCAGCCCTGGCGCTGATTGGTTGGCGCCAGCGGTGGACACGCCTCCACCCGACGGCGAGTCTGGCTAGCTGTCGCCGCTAAACCGGCAGACTCACCGGTGGCAGCTGAGGTGCGGTTAGAGCACGCTAGTAAAAGACGAGGCAGACGGTTGTTTAACCTTCACAGTCTGGCTAGCTTCGGTGATGCTATCGCCAGCGACCGAAATACAACCCCCCGCCTTACTGGCCGTCGTCGTTTATCTCGCGAGAAATCACTTCCGTCGTTCTTGCACTACAAACTGCTCTATACTGCGCATGGCTTCTGCGGTGTGTGTGTGTCTGTGCATGTGTACGTCGATTTCCGCGCGTCAAGCAACGCTCATCATTTGCCAGTCCAGATATCCAGTCGGCTTAGCTGATCATCACAGCTCTTTCTGTTGATTGGCTGGGCTGTGTATAGTTCCCTCCTCGTGTTCTCGTATTCTTCATCACTTACTCAGAGCAGGAGATTGACACTGCCACGCGGATTAAGTTGACTGTCTGGCGTTTGATGGGGACCAGGCAGGATACTTGAGAATTGAAAAGCAAACCCAAAGAGTCTAGGTTTTTTTCACGATCGAGTCAGTAATAGAGTGCATAAACAATAATCCATAAAGGCTAACCTTTCTTGTCTCTTCTTTATTACGCGACTCGGCCATTTCTTCAGCTATATTGCACGGCATAAAGGCTAACCTTTCTTGTCTCTTCTCTATCACGCGACTCGGCCATTTCTTCAGCTATATTGCACGGCATAAAGGCTAACCTTTCTTGTCTCTTCTCTATCACGCGACTCGGCCATTTCTTCAGCTATCATTGCACGGCATATCTTGACTCATGACTCCAGTGTTGGACAATGAATAATTTCTTACTTGGGCCCTACACAAACAATGCTGCAAAGAATTTGTTTTTTTAGATCAATTTGGCGAGATCCGTCAGTAGTTAAATAAACATTTCCCAAGCACTGGCAGTTGATGAATTCGCTCGTGTTTTCAATCCAAAATGGCTCGTAGATGTGGCCTACGGGCCCTCCTCATTGTCTCACTGTTTTACAAATTATTCTGACTATTTTTTTAACCTGGAAATGGAATGACATGGCAGGTGGCTGTAAGACACAATAGAAGATGTTCCAAGCCAAAAGCAATCATGATAAAATGTAGTATACAACTCTATTTTTCATGTTGCCAGTTTTCTGTTATTGGCACGTCACTATCAGGATTATGAATAATACTTCGAGACGCCGAGAATAACGAGCCTTTCTGATTAGTTTTTTTCCCCTCGCTATACACAGGCGGGCAATATATAATAAATATAAGAGATTCGTTGTTGCTGATGTATTTATTGCCCCCAACTCGAACGCAGTCTGGAATCAGCTGTCGTTAATGCATTTCGCTGAATGATAACACCAGCCGTGTATGCAGTCGTGTATTCAGTAACCGTGACATGAGCTTTTTTCATGAGTCGGCCATATTAAATTTAAAGTGAGGTAAAATTTTGGGAACTAGATAGAAATGAAAGTAATGACCTAAAGTTAAGAATATACAAACAAGTCTTCTCTGATGAATAATTAAACATTTGTGATTAAACATATCTTAATGTTTTAAGCCACATTTAAAAACAATATTGAAAGTGAAGCTAGAATGCAAAAATAGTCTGGCACAGTCCCATTCAACAACAGTTCACAATTTATAAAATACATTCAGGGAACACGACCAAATTTGCTTCTTCCGATAAAGTCCATTGGCTATAGACTTTGTGTGTGTGTAAATGATTGGGGCATTGTGTCAACGGCTTTTCGAGTTATGAGAATTATATAACTGTATTTTTGTATAACTTTAAATGAAAGGAGGCGAAAACAGAATCTAGTCACGGAGAAGGGCATACAGAGCGTTCTGGCGCGAAAATCACTGTCAAAAGAATTGCATTGAAAAGCTTCGATGTTTCCCTACACGTATTATGAATCCAATGTTCTCCCCACTCCCCGTATCATAAATCGTACGAAGTTTGTCACGCGTCTGAATCACAATTTTTGGAAGCAATTTGTGTTCATTTCCGACGGAAATGTTTTAATATAAATAGTTGTTTTGCATATTATATACTCTAAAAATTTAAATGTTGAATCAAATACTAACATGGGCTCGGTGAGTGACCACACTTTAAAGTGTTGAATCCGGCATTTTTAATGTTAAATCTAACACTTAAACTGTTAATTTAACAGTTTAAATGTTGATCTAACACTTTTAAAGTGAACACAATTAGATTTAACATTTAAAATGCTGGATTCAACATTTAAAATGTTGGATTCAACACTTTCAAAGTGTGGTCACTTTACCGGACTCATGTAAGTGATGGATTAAAAACCGTTTTTAGAGTGATAAACGCGCGTATTTATGCCCGTCTGCCAGGCTAGGCACAGGACGACGTACACGTATATCATAATAAAAGCTTCATAACAAATTTGCCTTTGTCATTTTGGATGAAACCACGAGGGACTAAAATAGAAATCCAATCAGGTCCGCGGTTGAGTTAAATTCCAGGAGGTAATATCGCATTTTTCGTTGCAACAGACAGGTCGTTATCGAGGTGATTTAATAACCACGTTAATAGCCGCAATTATAGCTGTGAGGTTGAAGCTGATCAAAGCCTTCAGAGCGTATTGGTATGCATTACACGACGAACGTTTCATGCGCAGGGAAAACATGCAACTTGGAACGGTTAATATTATTGACATTTGTCATTGTTTTGTCGATTTTTAGTTGTGCTGTTATAATTGTTTATATAATTATTTCAAATACAGTGTTTTTTTGTAAACATTGTTGCTCTTATAGTACCTGTATATGGGAATGAATTCGAAATCGGGGAGAGAATTTTGTTCAGAGTAAAGCCCTGTCCGCACTGGACTTAATTTGGGCAAACAAACCGAGCCAATGGGTAACTTACCCATTTCAAGTCCAATGCGAACAGCCTGGGTAACTTTCCTCACAGGTAACTTACTCACGCCGCGTGGGTAGTTTAACCGAGCCAAAGGTGCCCAGGAAGATTGACCAGGTCAGTTTAACCGAGCCAGAAAATCCAGTGCGGACGCGACGTCTCGGTATCACCCGGTGATGGAAGATTTAATGTTGAGAGCTAGGGTCGGGAACAGACGATCCGGTCGTCAAGTCGCGGTCATAGGTCACGCAGGGCGCCCTCTTTATTGTTTTAGAGCCAGCTCGGTTAGTTTACCCATCGTCTCGGCAATTCTACCCGCGTCAATTAAATCCAAGTGCGGACGGTGGAAAGATTAACCCATCGGAATGTTACCCGGCGTCATGGTCAAATTACCCAAAATGTTTATCCAGTGCGAACACGGCTAAAGACATTAAACGGTGAAAACTGTGTAAAATCGAGGGGCATTGAAGTTGATTAACTTCAAGTATTATATTGGTGCCCGAGTCAGCTTGTTCGACTGTGTTAAACCTTAATGCAGCATGAATCCATTGTAAGCGTTAGCGGGAAAGCTTATAGCAATGTTTGCAACAGTTGTTGCCTCAAATACGGTGAAAAGGAAATCATGTGTTGTTGTCGCAAATGGTCACATTGAAGATTGTGTTTGATTGTCTCTTTGGCGCCTTTTAATCGTTCCACGTTTAATCGCGAAAACATTATACGTTCTTAAATGTGTATCCTTGTGGAGACATCGCTTTGTTTTCGTGAACACGCTAAAAACTAATTAAGTGTTGAATTGACTCCACATTATAAGTTAGCGGTTTAGTGAATACTCTAATTCCGTACATAAAACTGATGAATTCAACACTCAAAGTGTTGCATTCATCAGTTTAATAGTTGAAATCCAACATTTTTTTAAAGAATAGTCACTGACCGCACACTTTAATGTTGATTAAACACTTTAGTTTTAAGCGTGTACAGAATTTTCGGAGGGCCAAGGAATATGTTTCCAACTATAATTCAATTCATGGGCTGTAACCCTCTGTTCCTTTCTCTATGCCCTAACCCAGTATTCCAAAGAGCTCATACTTTGGAATACCATGGACATTCTTTTTGAGTAAAAATCCAAGAATCTGTCTTGTGAAACCGTGTGGGGACCTAGTCACCTATAGAAATTGCCCTATGGGGACCTATTATTACTCCCTTTGTCTCCATTGTATTCAGGGGCCAATTTCATAAAACGAGTAAGCACAAAAATTTGCTTAGCACAACAAAGTCTTGCTCAGTTAAAACAGGTTATCGGCCCAAACTCCATATGCTTTTCATTAAAAAAAAAACACCACCAGCTAAATACCAATAACAAACAATAAACATCAACTGAAATTTTGGTTTGTAACCCTGTTTTTTTTCACAAGGAAGAATTTTCATGCTAAGCAAATTTGGGTGCTTACACGTTTTATGAAATTGGCTCTAGGTCCTTACAGGGTAGCGGTTTTGGAATCGCAGGGTGGTTTGGTTTCATTTTGTAAGGATTTACGTACACTCCACAAAAAAGCGCAAAGTATTTTCAGGCCATTTTGTGAAGTAATTGGAAAAAGTTACTTGAACCGGATGTAAAACGTGTTGTTGTTTTTTAAATCATGCCACTTTACAATTATGTTTTGGCAAAGCTTTAGATGAAGAAATTTAACAATCATAAAATAGGACCAAAGAAAGGGAATAAATCGAAGAAAATAAACTTTGATAATAAGCGACATAAGACTGATCACCAAAAAATTATTTCATTTCATTTCAAACAAACAAACTGACGCACGCACGGAACGTGTATTTACAAGCGCGGATAATAATAAGCCAACGGCAACAACGCAAGTATATTATCGATCCGTTTGTACAAACAAAAACCCATAATAATTCATTCCACAAACTATAGGCCTACCACTCGCTCGACTAAGAACCCTCACTCTTCAATATTATTGTTGGTTTAATGAGAGCAGGTTTTCAAGAGTTGTCAAAATATTGTTCTGTTTTTATATCATCGCCCGTTGACTCAAAAACAAAAACTGTCCCGGTTTGTATTTATGCAGACAGAGCTAGAAAATTGCTCCGCTATCGATTTGGCGTTTCCTTTTTGCCACTTTGCAGCCCAATGGGTCGATTTAAAATGACTGGATTTGCCCCACGTATACCCTGCTTGCCTAATGATCAGTTGTGGCCAGTGGTGATTCTCCATTCGCGTGTCTGTCTCGCCTCTTACACTAATGCACTATTATTTATTCCCGCTATCATATTATAGTCTAGATGGAAACACAGGTGGCCGTGTTCAAAGTTACAGTATACTGTAAGTTTATATACTGTACCGGGCCAAGCAGGATGAGGCGTGTAGCCATGGACAACGATTCGGATATACAAGGCAGACTTCGGGGCGCCTCCCACGCAGTTTAGTTTTTAATATACACAAATACATCGACTTACTATTTACGAAAAAATAAAGAGGAAATTAATACAAGCAGGTGGGCTATAAAATTGGATAACACCAGTTAGTTACGAGGCGTACGGCTAGAGAACACACTACACACACAGCTTTACCTTACATACGCAACAGTGGCTACACAAACAATTACGAAATGACCAACTCCACAATTGCGCGCACGAAGCTTTATAATCATTTTGTCAATTGTGCACATTGTTATCGTTTGAGGGCGCAAAAGTTATACAAAAATCTACAGAATGGTGTATGACAACTAAACCTGACAAAGATTTAGCTTTGTGAATGTTGTGTATTCCGAAAAAAAAATATATTTCAAAGATTTCGATTTTGAACCAACTAATGGGAAATTTCCCAAAATAACATACTACCTTTAAACAACCCTCTCGACGGAGGAGTTTTCCTCGTTCGATCCAGCTTTGATTCAGTCGTTTTCATGACTACAATTGATTACCGTGTGTGCCTGTATGAGTTTTGCAACCAACAGACTGTCAGCTAATACCCTAATTCCACTCTTTGATCATGCGACTAGACGTCGCAGCGTCTCGGCACCGACAGCTACAACCGAAGAATGTCTTGGTTTTTGTTTCTGATAAATCACTGCCATTTTGGCCGCGCTCCAAATCATTAGGATTAATGGGCAATTAAGCGCGACGTGGAGTTTGTGATATAGAAACACAGGAGTAATAATAATTGTGAAGTCACGATAAGGCAATATTGATCCAGACTCATCTTTAAGCTCTCAAGATGTCTGCCTTTCTTGTTAAAGGGCACTAGGCCCTGAAATTCCCCAAAACTTTTGATTATTTACTTAGACCATTTCAAACATTTGGTTAAAAGGAAACTTTCATGATGAAACCAATCTAATGTCTTAACCGTTCCCGAGAAAAGACGAAAAAACAAAAACAACAAAAACACGACGCAAATACGCATTACATTTTTCCTGCCGTTTTCATTCAATGTACAATAAACGTTGTGTCGTGTCACATAAATTACACACAGCACCAATGCACAAAAGTTGGTTTATTACACGTCCGCAAAAGATGAACAATTTTATTGTTTGGCTAGAATCACAACTATACACCCAAACAGCTCAAGTTTTAGGGGTGGCAAAAGAGTGGCCCCCGAAACTCGTTCTGAACAAGAATATCACAAAAACGCCCAATGTTTAACCCTCAGCTGCACCAACTAAATTTTTTTTAAGGGCTGCACAAAGGGGATCCATCGGTAGGCATTTTATGTTGGGGGGTAAATAACTGTGTTGGGGGGGGGCCCAAATCTTGTTCTAATGGTTTGAACAGATGGATATAAGGACCCTGGACACACATATCAAAGATTTAAACATTCTGGCTATTTTATGTATTTTTTTAAGGACATCCATTGCAAGCATGTAAACATTGAAATCAGTATTGCGCAATACAGACATGAAACAGCAATAGGATACACACTGTACAAATAACAACGACCAACAGCTCTAACTACCCCCCAGGGGATGTCTGGGTCACGATTGATAACAGCTGTGTTTGTTATCTACCCCAAGGCCGCTCAAAGAGATGTAAAAGAGACTTTTTTTGACAGCGGCTATACACAATGGGATCAGATTTCGATTTGTTTGCACAACTCTATGGCTTTTGGCCAAAACCATTATTTTGAAGGGATGTTTCACCCCCTGAATGACCTCCTGGGTTAGAATTTTTTCCCAGTCCATTCAGCAGGGTCTAGGGATAGATGAAAAAAAAGGACAGCTCCATTGACTGAAAAAAAAAAAATATATAAACAAACACATAGTTTGTGTCCACCCTTTGGAGGCGCGTTGCTAGACTGAGGGTTAAAGGATGTTTGTGTGGATGTTTATATCGTAATCCGATCCGATCCGATGAACATCATTTCGTTCAGAACGCGTTTTGTAGCCCTGACTGTCGTGTTCCTCATCGCTATATTGGCTAGAATAGGAAGCATATATCCCGCTGACTCAGAGTCAATTTGGGTCCGTGGATCCTCGCTTTAGAATTAGCTTTCTCGGGGAGAAAGTGTAGCCTATAGAGCAGAGGTCTAGGATGTAGATGAGCGATAGGTATATAAACTATACTCTGTCGACCTGTATCTAAAGCTACTGCTGTGGTACCACGCTTGTAATGTGTGTCGTTCGCGGTATAGTGGAGCAGAAATATTTAGAGAAATGTGCTATTGGCATGGTGATACAAGCATAACATTTGGCACACGGTCAGAGTACGTCATGAGAAGGTATTTTTGGCTAAAGGGCAATCACAGATTGTTCTTTAAAACATGTATATATAGGTAACATTGCTTGTTATTCTAAAAGTATATATATTTTTGTTAAGAACAAATTTCTGAGGGCTCTATTATTAAAATATATTTCACATGACATACTCTGACTGCACATGTGTGCCAACTCTATGCTTGAGTCACCAAAGGCACAATCCAATCACCTTCCTGCCGTAATACTAATAGTAAATGTTGGGGCCCGAATGCCTTTGCCATGCACTTTTAGGCAGCATGCTATTCAACCTCGTTCTCCTTGACTTAGTTTTTCGTTTCGAACGTTGAGCCCTGGGTGGGAAACGTATACTTCTTGTATCTAGAATCGTGCGACCTGTACGCGAGTGTCCAAATGGTGTCGTTTTCTTGTAAAGGTAACATAGAGCATTGGCGACACATTGAACAATACAAATATCAACACGTTGTAAATCTAAATATCCTACTTTACTATGAATAAATAAAAAGATCATGCATCCTGTGAAAATGTTTTGACTAGCCTACACTGTCAAACAAAATGGGCAAATTTTCTCCAATTTCCCAACGATGTTTACTACCTTTAGGGAAACAAATTTACTCAGTAATTAGTTGTTGTGCCGTTACCCATCTATTGGTCAAAGATATTACCAGTTTACCACTTATTAGGCCTAAGTAAACGGTTTTTACTGAAGTAGCAAGGCGAGGGTACCTATAGAGAGATTGATGAATTACCGCCACTTTAGATGCTTACATCCATTCTTATACTCCAGAGACACCCCCTTCCAGTTCCATGTACAAGTGCCAAACCTTTATAAGTGTGAAACGAGCTCAGCAAATAAGCTTCTTTTAGAACTTGACTTCCAGAGACAAAGACTACCAATTTAATCTCCGCGTCGTTCCGGTTTGGCGCGAACTTGCAATGCATGCTTCTCCAAAAAATCATTCGATTTCGTTTTCCGACTACCCACAAATTTTGCGTCATACGATTTAAACAAAATAGTCATCCTAATTAATAATCCGTGCACTTGTGGAGTAAGTTGAATAAAACTAAAGTGATGCACAAGATTTGCACTTACCCACTTTGCAAGCTGGACAAAGTCTGGCGATTTGTGGCCGGAGTCTGGTCTGCAGCGTACGTAGTTCTGCCTGAGAAAGACAACATAGGCTCATTTGCTTGTCAAGTTCACACATTTTTTTACAAATAACTAATCCACTGGCACTGGAGACGACGAACGGAGACGAAAACACGATGACGAAAATGTGTACAAATAAAGAGCTCACGTGTTCCACGTTACCGCGTGCGAAACGTGAATTTAAATACAAAGTTTAACCAAAGTTTGTAGCGATAAAACACTCAAACAATGAAGAAATGCTTCTCCAATAAATCACGGTGGAATGTTCACTGTTTCACAGTTATAATCAGGAACGAAAATCCTGGTGAAAACTCGTCGAAAAAGTTATGGTAGAAAACGGTGGTCGTGATGTGACAAACTTTACAAAAAACGTAGTGTGTATATGTCTTTAACTCATGCTACGAAAGTTTATTATTCAAAATAACATGCGGCTGGTCCTGCCTGCTGTTGTTACCAGCGCTGACCTCTGACTCGCCGTGTTGTATGTGTATGGCGCGCCACGAGGGGCATAACAACCTGTACAAACAAAATCTGCTTGTGTCACTACACACTCAAGCAGCATTAAAATGTTCAAACGAGTTTGAATTTTTCTGAACGAAATTGAACGCCCTGAAACCCAACAAGAACCACGGAATTGTTACTATGACCAAAATCGCTTTAATACGTGCATTCAAAAACTTGATCGAGAAAATCTATACCACAAGGGCTGAAGTACTGTATCTTATAGAAATAATAAATTAAACACTCTAAGGTTGTCTGGATCTACTTTAAGAGCCACATCGTTTGAGTTCCTTTCAAAAACGATCCATCGGGGAGCGCCGTACGTAATCACAACAAACAGCCAAGTCGTTCTCATAAAGTGGCGCTGTAAGGATACCACTTGACCATCACTCAGCAACACCAAACCGTATCTTTAAATGGCTTGGAGAAACAACGCTAACTTTAGCGACAAAAAAGTAATAAGATAGCCAAACATTATTTCGTCCTAGGCATTAAGAACATGTGTTTCCTATGTAGTTTCCAAATTCTCGATTTGGGGAGGGGGAGGGATACCCTACATATCGCTATATACCATGTAGCATTTAATACGTCACCGTTTCTCAATAATGGATGTTATGTGTGGTGAGTCGGATTGGTGTGGCGGTTCTTTCCCTCCGCTGTGACCCAGGTTTGAATCCCGCCTGAGTCAATAATGAATTGGGTTTTCAGTCCCGTGCTTGAATCCGGTTTTTTTCCCCCAGAATTGCAAGTTCTTGCAAGTTTAAAGGCGGGTTTTCCTCCCGCCGCCTAAACTGTAACTTCTTCTAATACTGTCCGTTGGTTTCTGTTGTGGCACTTTTGAGAAATCCTTGCTGGCTTTAGAATGAATAGTAATAACTAATATAATGTAGAAGGAATAATCTGGAATGTTCCAAATTGTTGTATTATTCAACACAGCCAACACAGTGCCTATATACATTCCTTAAATGTGTCGGAAAGAAAAATGATTACAATATAGCACACTTGAGACGGTTGTCAACACGGTGAAGTGTCTGGTGCAGAGAGCCCATTGCGTCGTGCAACACTCACTACGTGAATAGTAGATACAGACGCAAAGAGTTGTTTCAGCTGTAGTCTGATGATACGCGAGATGTTTGTGTACGTAACGAGAAAAGTACTTCCCGGTTTTCCGCGGCACGGTCGGGAACTAACCGAAATCTCGATTTTTTTGTTGTTGAGAATCTGAAGAATACCACAGGCACGAGGCTGCGTGTGACATATAAAGCTAAAGTATAGGCCTACCTTGTGCAGAAATCCAAAAGTAACAAACCAAAATATTGTAGAAAAGCTTACTTGTTGTAAAGACATTAATGACTCTAAACTCCATGTACAATTTATCCTGCTGGCATGCTGGCATTTTGAAGAAAATAATACAAGAATTTCATATCCAAAGATGCGTCTCAAAGCCGCTGATTGTGGTCGCAGTTTAAATTGTGAATCGGCAAAATTTGAATTGGACTCAAAAGCTTCGAATGTTGTTATCTTCACAGAGCTAACGCTTCATCGTTTTGCCAAGCCCCTTTCTTAATATATTTAGAGCACTTTGGCTGCTTCAAACGTTAAAAATGCACAAATGACAATTGGAACATTCTCCCTTTATCTTAATAAATTAATGTGACCATTGATTCATTTGGGTCCCATACATTGTATATCATTGACCCATATTTTATGCAGCCGCTGCAACGTATCGATGGAACATAAGTGCATGATTGTATTACGTAAATCAATTATTGTAATAAGACACGGAGTATTACACCAACTATAGGGCAAATGAGAACATGGATTATACATTTTTTTGAAAGACTTTTGTGTTTACCTTGTGAATATTATTTACAATATTCACACAATGTAGACGGGCCATTCCACCAATGTCTTATTATGTTCAGAACCTGTAGCGCTGTGAGGCAATTTAAGTACTTATACATATCATGTTTATATTGAAATACAAGTGAATACACAATTTAACATGGTGTTCTCTAGTACATATTTTTCAACATTCTTTGTATTTATCTCTATTTACCATACAAATTTGTGGATGGTTCAATTTCGTCGTCAGTTATACGCGGAAATTTAAAAAAAAATCAATCTGAGAAAACAAAATAAACTCCCGTTAACACGTTATTACATAAAACATTCCGGATTGAACAACGATTACTGTTTCACTTGTACTAGATTTCCTTTCTACAATGTTGTCTCTCACACACATAAAAAAAACATTTTTGCATAACCTCCTAACCTCTACAATAACCCACAAAATGAAACTCCATGCTCTAGTTCGAGAGATGGTGGGTGATAACATTTAAAGGGGAAGCAAAAATAAACCGGCCAAGCCAATGTTAAATCCAGGAAACGAATACTGCCACATGTCAGTGTATACTACAAAGTCATGATTAATTTGAAATGCGATACTCCCAGAAGGCAATCACCTGACCAATTGTCATTTTGGTGTTTTTTTAACTCCGTCCCTATAGTTTCGGCTCCAGGAATTCTAGCTTCATGATTGGAAGCTTCTTGACTAGGGGGACTTCTTTCGAATACAGGTCAGTTTTTCAGCGAAATCGAAACCCTGGACGACACGGACACAGTTTCGAATGTTTCTAGATGATTGGACATCGCAAAGGCTTTTTATTGATTAGTGAGCCATTTTTTGTGTGCTATCGCCAAAAAAACCAAGGCCAAACAAGGCCACTCAAGGGTAAGCCCTATGAGCTGCAAACCAAGTTAACAGAGGAAACAGAGTGAAAGAAGGTCCCGGTGTCTTTCTGTTAATTTTTTTGTTTGAATGGTGAACGTCTGAACGTTGAAAGAGAAGTATCATTCTGGTGGAGGGTAATGACTAATGAACCTTCGGACTAGTAAACGTTCGGAATAATTAACCTTTGGACTAAAGAACCTTTGAACTGATGAACTTTCTGACTATTGAACCTTTGTTCTGATGAACTATAAACCTTGGAACTAACCAATTTTCGGACTATCGCACCTTTGGACTAGCAAACACTATAGCAAACCTCTGGACTACAGCAAACCTTCTGACTAGCAAACATCTGGACTAACAAACCTCTGGACTAGCAAACCTCTGGACTAAAGCGAACCTCTGGGCTAGCGATCCTCAGTGGACTAGCGAATCTTCGGACTAGCAAACCTTTGGACTAGCGAACCTTCGGACAGACTAATAGCGAACCTTCGGACTAGCGAACCTTCGGACTAGCGAACTTTCGGACTAGCGAACTTTCGGACTATCGAACCTTAGGACTAGCGAACATTGGAACTAACCAACTTTCGGACTATCGAACCTTTGGACTAGCAAACGCTAAGCAAACCTCTGGACTATAGCGAACCTCTGGACTATAGCGAACCTCTGGACTATAGCGAACCTCTGGACTATATAGCGAACCTCTGGACTATACAGCGAACCTTTGTACTAGCGAACCTTCGGACTAGCAAAACTCTGGACTATCAAAACTCTGGACTATATATAGCAAACCTCTGGACTAGCGAACCTTCGGACTAGCGGACCTTCGGACTAGCGGACCTTCGGACTAACGAACCTTCGGACTAACGAACCTTCGGACTAACGGACCTTCGGACTAATGAACCTTCGGACTAGCGAACCTTCGGACTAGCGAACCTTCGGACTAGAAAACCTATTGGACTAGCAAACCTATTGAACTAGCAAACCTATTGGACTAGCAAACCTGTTGGACTAGCAAACCTGTTGGACTAGCAAACCTCTGGACTAGCGAATCTTCGGACTAGCGAACCGTCGGACTAACGAACCTGTTGGACTAGCAAACCTATTGGACTAGCAAACCTATTGGACTAGCAAACTTTCGGACTAGCAAACCTTCGGACTAGCAAACCTTCGTAATAGAAAACCTTCGGACTAACAAACCTTCGGACTAGCAAACCTTCGGACTAACGAGCGATAACCGATTGGAGATACTGCGTCACATAACTAGGTGGCATGCCTAATTATGGCTGCAGCAGTATTCCATCAGATGAAACAGAACTGAAGACATTATTTCTATGTCGATCCTTTAGTTGTTCATGTTTTGATAAAAACCAAGGATCCCGTTTTCCACATTTCTTTAAATTTACATAATTATTATTGGTTAAACCCTCTCACGTGACTGGTTACTTTCCTACGCTACGCAGGCACGCGTCCCGAAAAACACGACTACTTTAAGGATTTCGTGAGTTTCCAGAATTCTCATTCTCCAGTGTTACTTTAACGATTCGCGGTACTGTAATATATTTATTCAAGAGGGCGACTTCTCTCAAAGAAATGTGGGTCAAGGGATGAGTTGGACGAATTCCGAGACTCCTGAGAGTGATCAGGGGTAATTGGGTCGGTGTTGCGTTTCATACTTTGCAAACACTTCCGCATCACATGTTTCCGAAAGGAAATATGGGTTAAGACGTCTGCCAAAGCCAGGTGAATAGAATTGCGCGTGATCAGGACATCCGACAAATATTATGGGTTTTTTGTTTTAGAAGGGCAACATTTTGTATAAAGCTCATTGTTGGAACCGAATAGCCATGACAGTGTGTAAGTTGTTGATGTCAGTGTCAAAATACCGACATACGATCGGTTTTCGACCAAAACAAAATGTGAAATGTGCAGTTTCAGCCTCGTCAGTACTGGAAGATAATATGTCAGAAGACTGGGAAAGGTGATTAGTGTGCAGATGACTTTCCTCGGGAGCCACAAAAGAGTCGTTAAATTAGCGTGGACAGTGCTATATCTACAATTCGTCCGCTTAAGAGGTCCGCTCGTAAGTCCAACACCTCATAACTCTGACGCCTCGTTTGTCCGACGTCGGACTCTAATGAGGCGTCCGGGTAAAATTTGGACCAGTCAAAACGACCTCCTGACCATAAGCCTATAATGCGCTGAACCAAATTGGGGCACGCAGGTATAATTTGTAACGAGTCGTTGAGTCTGAATGTCGGATTGAAATTCGTCGCCCGTGTTCTTTGTAAATGTATTTTTCCCATCTACATTTTCAATTCAATAGATACCAGGTAAACAGGGCCAACTTACGCTCCCAGGGTATCGTCGTCTATATTCCACGAACCACCGGAAAATCAGGAGACAGGGCATTTTCAATCGCAGGCCCCAGGATGTGGAATTCCATTCCACACTCCATCCAAAATTCTAGATCCATGGCCAAGTTTAAAGGGGCATCAAAGACATTATTTGTTGAATCTGTAACTTCCTTGTCAGACCTGACTTATGCGTGCTCGTCTTAGAGATCCTTTCATTCCTTGAACTCATCAGTGATCGTTCCTCCTGAGTTGCTATCGCTAGGCTCTCTTGTTGAACGCTGCGGGCTGGGTCTGGCAGTGGTCTTTCCATTTGGTTTTACGTTAATATACTATTGTCATTGGTGTATTTGCTTGGTCATTCTCTAAGCGCTTTGTAACCCTAGGACAAGGCACTTTATAAATGTTGATATTAATATTTATTATTATTATTATTATTTGTGCGCATGGATTTCCGAATGGTTAGCGACACTTGAAGCGATAACATTGGTTTTGCAGTACTGTAATTACATGCATGAGTTCAGTGGGTATCCAGGGTCCGGTTAATAGAGGAAGGGCCGCATTTCGGTACTTCATTTAGTGGAAACTTGATGGGCTTATATAACGGGAGCAGGTTCCAAGAAAAGGCTCGAACTGTCTTAAAAATATACACTATTTGCAAACTTATTGAAATACCTTACACGTGTTCGTGCTGCCAACTTATGTTTTTTCTATCGTGCCCAGGTATCGCACAGGCCACGCCCATTAGCTTTTGTTTGTCTGGGTTTTCCAGCATGAACACAAAACGTTAACAATAAGGTTTTTTACGTTCCGCGGCCATCTTGGATTCAGCGCAAAAAGGGGTACGCAACTTACCCGGATGATAGCGTGTTTATATGGGTGATCCCCTCTACAACATGTAGTAGGCCTACAGAGGGCGCTCTACTGAGCATGCGCAATTGGAACGTGAAACAACCTTATAGGTCAGCGTCACAATATGTACTATTTAATATTAACCCCTAACCCATCCATTTTCAAATATCACAGCAAAGGCAAATGGTGAATACTACCCTTATGCCGAATTCTCAGTATGCAGAGCAGTGTTGCCACTCCTTGAAAGATCTTTCAAGATCTTGAAAGATGAGGCCCATCTTGAAAACTTGAAAAAAAGATCTGAAAAAGCCACAAATCTTGAAAGATTTCCAAAAAGTGCAAAAATATTGAATTTCATGCAGAATTTGGATACATTTTCCAATAAATTGGACTTGTTAACGGTTATGGGATTTTTATCTTAATGTATTATTTTATTTTGCGATTGGAGGCTATTGTATAGTACCCAACTTATCAGCTTTGCCGTACAACATGTGCAAGTCCGTGCATAAAATGGCGCCAGTTTACTGTACGGCTTTATGTAGCAGCACATGTACATGTACCTGCATAATGTGAATGTGCATGTACATGTACATGTACATGTAAGTTTACACTAGGTTGTATACTGATTTACGTAGGCTTGAAAAATCTTGAAAGATTTTGGGTGCTGATCTTGAAAGAAATGAAAATAATGAGTGGTCACACTGATGCAGAGGAGGGGTGTATAGAGGTCTCAGGCCTTGAACGGGGGCTTGTCTCCTAACCAACACAAGCCACAGGGTTTAGTGTGTTTAAATACCCTAAAATCCCCGTAAAGAACTGTAATTGACTGCTGGAAAAAAATTCGTGAGATCACTTTAAATTTTTTTGGGGAAAACGAGAATATATTTTGCACGATCCAGTCAGTGTGTCTCGCCGGGACACAATCATTACGGTTTATTTGCACTTCGAACGACCGACCGACCGACTGCCAGAACGTCACTCGGCGCCAATTGTAGGGCAAAATATTCGACGTGTGTGCAATTCATTTCGCCTTTCCCTGTTTAGGTATTTGTAGGACAACATATTCCTTTCAGTCTTTTGGGGTGAAATCAATGCACGTTGCTTCAACTCTCATCTGTCAGCTTGGACCAAATTCGGATACAATTAGTCGGGCAGATATTGATGCAAAATGACTGTGATAAAATAGTTCACTTGGTGATAAAAGCATGAAAATTGGCACACAGCCCGAGTTTGTCATGAGAAAGATATTTGGCTATCCCTAGGGCCATCGCAGATTTGACCTTTGAAATAATATAGGCCTATAGATAGAATAACATGCAATACCAGCCAGATTTTTTCCCTCGAGGTCATTGTTATCACGAATACCCAATGATTGTCCCAAGTCCTCTGTCGCTAGTTACATACACGTCGTATTCAAGCACACTATAGCACACGGTTGCTCATCAGGCAAATTGGTTTAAAAAACATCAGAGTATGTCACAAGAAAGATATTTGGCTATCCCTAGGGCCATCGCAGATTTGACCTTTACAAAAATATAGGCGTATAGATAGAATAACATGCAATACCAGCCATTTTAAAGATTGTTAACATTGCTTGTTTTTTATTCTACCTGTATTTTTCTACCTGACATTTCGTCAGCGTTTTCACGAAGAGACGAATTTGGCCACGGGGAGTTGCACATTGGTTTTGAGAAAATCAGGTTTTAAGTTGGTCACTTTTTGAAAAAGAGATTTCGCCTATTTGTAAAGCACACATTAACTTATATTTGGTACGTACAGAGAGGTAAGATCTAACAATATAACAATATACCTATTAAATAACACTAACTAACTTAATTGACGAGTAATTAATGTAGATATGAATTTGTCTGTTCGTGAAAATTCCAAATCTACGGTGGTGGCTTTTTTGCCCATAGCGCACGAATTCGTCTCTTCGTGAAAACTTAAAAACTAGTTTTGCCCAAACTTGTCTCTTCGTGAATGTATATAAAATGTATATACATTGTACGCGCGTTGTTTTTGCACTCGGAGCAACGCTATTTCTATCTACGCAGGGACAACATACAATTTGGCTGTTCGTGAAAATTCACAAATTATATTTCGTCTGTTCGTGAAAATTCCAAATGGCTTGTTTGCCCATAGCGCACGAATTCGTCTCTTCGTGAAAACTTAAAAACTTGTTTTGCCGATATCTGTCTCTTCGTGAATGTATATACAATGTATATACAATGTATATACATTGTACGCGCGTTGTTGTTGCACTCGGAGCAACGTTATTTTTGTATCTACGCAGGGACAAAATACAATTTGGCTGTTCGTGAAAACTGAAAATACGATTTGGGTGAAATTTTCCCCTGTATGAATTTCGTAATCTTAAGGATTCAGACTGATTTTGACAATATTAACCTCGCCAGAATGTTCGTTGCTATCCACTTAATCGATTTTGGCAAAAAAACGAATTTTGAAAAAATAATGATTTTGGCCAAATTCGTCTCTTCGTGAAAACGCTGACGATTTGGCTATATATAGGGCCACTGCAGATTTGGCCTTTAAAAAATACAGGTAGAATAAAAAACAAGCAATTTAACAAATCTTTAAAATGGCTGGTATTGCATGTTATTCTATCTATAGACCTCTAATTTTGTAAAGGCCAAATCTGCGATGGCCCTATAGCCAAATCTGTCTGTCTCGTGACATACATACTGTCTCGTGACATATGGCTGTGTGACAAATTCCATGCTTTTATCATTTTTATTAAACAATGTTTGTTTCACCAATCTGCCTGATTAAATAAAATGTTGAACATTTGTTTAGCAACCGTGTGCTATAATGTATACCCAGCAACATATGTGACCGGGCGACTCCCCCTTACTCCCCCAAACCTATACACTCCCTAGACTATTGTTACCTAACACACCTACCCTAAAAACCTCAACAGAAACCACAACATTCAGCAAGCACAATGGCCAACACAAGGGAGGTGGGGGGGGGGGGGGGGGGGGGGGGGGTTCTCTCCGTTGCATAATTGCTTCATACGCTATAATGTGCTCGAATACGACGTGTATGTGACTTGCGAGAGAGGACTTGGGACAATTTGGTATACTATTAGTGATAACAATTACTTCGAGGACAACAAATACAAACAATGGGAACAAAGGAAGGCAACAATATGGGTCCTCAGAAGTATAGACACGACGCGTGTGTGAGTCTGGAAGTGTGTCGTGTGTCTCGTTTGACGGATTAACGCAAGCCCCTGAATTATGGCTTTAAATTGTTTCTGCAGGCTTGTAAAGTCATCCGCCACTAATACACATGGGTGAAACATATCACGTGAATGAAAAAAAATGTCACACGATTTGAGGTAACTTCCTACAGGTTTGTATTCTCACGGCGGATTACGCGGCCTCACTGTGACGTGCTGCGCTAACCGCGGTGGTGCAAATGGTTAAGGTTAGATTTGAATCCAAATAAGTTTTCTTTTGTTTAACCAAGTTTATCGGGAAAAT
Organism: Crossaster papposus; assembly: GCA_037893245.1. NCBI lineage: Eukaryota > Metazoa > Echinodermata > Asteroidea > Velatida > Solasteridae > Crossaster > Crossaster papposus. Next base: position 648,494 of record JBAIAA010000875.1, read on the forward strand.
TACTTTTAATGTTCTCATTCATGGCTCTGGTTTTTTTTGTCAAATGAAGGTGAAGTCAAAAAACCAATTCCCTTACAACATGACGCATGAGCATTATGGTCATTGCCTATTATTGGTTGTAGAAAAAAAAGTAATTGCTCCCCGACGCACTACAACGACGTCCCAGCTTGTATAATCAAGGCAGGATTTCTAAGTACCTCTCCCGAATACGTTGCTCTATAACAAGCCCACTATAAAGGTGATCTAATTTCCTTGCCAGTTGACTTCATTGACCAAATTTTAGCCTCATGATACCTTTCTTACATTCTTTCTCTAAGTTTCTGCAAGACTGCAGTAATTCGTCTCCGGTCCGAATCCGGAACAGGAAATTAAACGGCAAAATATTTTCAAGATCAGCGTGGCTTGCGAAAATGATTAGATTTAACCGCCATCATTGCCCGAATTAATTGAATCGCGTACACTGAGCTACGTCACGTGGCACGAGAGGCGTACGACGACTGTTTCCGTAAAGCTTTAAAAAAATAACAATGGGCAATGTGAAAAGCTGGACAATTGTTATTATTCATAAAGTAATTGCTTTTGGGTTTATTTGGGTTTTTTTTTGTTTTTTTATTTCCAAAAGCAAACTTCAAACGACCAACGACAGATTTGTAGGCTTATTGTGTTTTTTAGAAACAGCAAGCTATAGGTCTACGTGTTTTCGTATTGACCAACGGGTTGCGAAGGGTTTCTCAGTAATAGTGCCGTTTCCACTCTTGAAAGCAGACTACGAATTACTGATTGCACAAGACTTAATGTTGTCGGTGTCTTTTTTTCTCGGGTTAATTAACATTGTCCCAAAGACAAATTGCCATTTGGACTATAAAGAACAATGTGTACGGGGACATTCATCCCACTTTAAATGCTTTCATGTATATCAGTTGACTAACAAATAACAATGTTGTGACGTCATTGTGTTTTTCTAAAGCTCTTCGTAGTCTGCCCTCAAGAGTGCATAAGGCACTACTTCTATAAGAAACCCTTCGCTGCGGTGTGAAAATAAAATACGCCAACAGGTTATAGAAGGCGCCCGCTGAATGGCCAGAATTTCCAGGTCAAGTCGGAGTCTTGTTTGGCCGAAAACGCCGAATCTGCTCGCATATCAAGGGCGCTTGTGCAACAAGCGGATACTGCATGGACAGTCTTGATCAAGACCACCTTCTTAGTAAACTGTATCAATAGTGTTCTACATAACATAGAATGTTATCTAGAACACTATTGATAGCGTAAAACAGTCGTCGTAAGAAACAGCGCGTTGAAACCTGCAACTCCGGATCTGCTTTTCTCCAAAGTAAATCACCTGAAAAAAGCCTCGCTCAGCAGGTATTGAATGAAATTCACCGTGTAGTGATTGCGATCTCACCACCTCCACATACCCCCCCCCCCCCCCCCTCCTCCTCACCCACACCCACACCCAGGGATGTAGTCGAGTCCATCACAAGTCCCTGCAAGTCCCTGTAAGTCCCTGCAAGTCCATCACAAGTCCTTCAGTTCCAATACAAATCACAAGCTATTCAAATCAGCTTTGACAAAGGCATTCCTTTGTCATTGTTCATCTAGCTACTTGTGACTGCCTTTATGAAGGGACTTGTCACTGGCTTCACTCACGAAAGGACTTGTGAAAGGACTTGCAGGGACTCGACTACAACCCTGCCCACACCTACACACAGACATATTTTTAAAAATGGCCAAATTGTTCACGAAATACTTTACTGGACTGATAGGGAATAGCAGATTTTAAATTTTCGGAACAATTATAGGGTATCTAGCGCAATCACTTTGCTGGATGCCTACAATCATTATTTACTCTTAAAGGAGTTTTAAAAAAAACTCTTAATAATTCGGTAGTAAAAAAATCGAGATTTGCAAAATGGTGTATCCTACCTTTAATACATGTAATACAAATACCGTTGAACCGCCTGCTGTACTTTTTTTGTAGTCATTAGTATTAATGTGTTCTTTTCCCTATGGGTCATACACTGTGCCAAATGTTCTCCCCGGTGCCATACAAATAACATTATGTGCCAGCCGCAACTTTAATTGATCAGGCGGAGATCCATATCCCCCTATTAAACGAGAAAGCTTTTTGTGATGTATATACGTACGTGACCACCGTGTCTCTCCGCATAAATGTCCCCGGGCATTTACTCGCCAGGGCCCGGGTTGCCATCAACGACCAGTCGCGCTTCCCGTTTATACCTTTTTTTACACCGGTATTCGTGGGGGTAAAATCCCTGAGGCTTTGCGCAGTTCACAAGATAGATATCGACCAAACGATAATGGATCCAAACAATTCTTCAGGGCAAATTGTACATAGAAGCGACAGAAAAAGAGAGATAATTACTTGGAAGACTTTACTTGTGAAATATTCCCGCTTTTTTCATTTCACAGGTTTGGGACATAGGCGTGACAAAAGCTTAATTTCAGCTGTAAGTGCACGCACGAACGTTTAACACTGTCGATCTACACATATGAAGCACGATTGGTCATTGTGTTCCCGGAGTCTCAGAAATTCGTTTTAGGTTTTAAGGGAGGTGGGGGGGGGGGGGGGGGGGGGTGTTAGGTTACAATATTGTGAAGTGTGTATATAGGGTATAGATAAGAGGGGGTACCTCTCTGCCACATAATTATCGTGCTGGGTATAGACCTAGATTTAGGTGAGTTTGATAAGGGAAAGAGTCAGGTGCCTTGAACAAAACGTACAGCGTGTTCTTCTAAATTCATGTAAATTCATGTATCTGCCGCGTTTATCCAGAGAGAACAATTGTTAAATCTTGTTGTGCACATGCGCAGTTGGAATACCGAGCTGGCTTATTGTGTTTTGTGGGTAAAAAAACGACCAGTTGACATTATTACTTATTTTGTAAGTAATGCTCAGCAATCAATTTATTATTTATTTATGTTTTTAAACAATTGGATTTTAGAAATGGCTATTTTTGACCTACGACTATTGATCTGCACCAATGCCAATGTACCATACAACAAGTCGCGTCGCTATAGCGCCCCCATTAGCTCACTCATGGCCCAATGAGTGTTACATAGGCCGTGTCCGAAACGGGTGTCTAGAGCTACAGCTACGGCTATTGTCTACGTCGGCCATTTGAGCGCTGTCCGAAATGCCGTCTAGAGCTATAGCTACGGCTAGAACGTCACAAAAATCTAACCGGCAAAACAAAACGGCGACAGCACTAACGTTAATTTTGTAGAAAATGTTCGTTTATTTTTCAATGATAGTTTATTTTCCAATGATAGTGCATTGAATTGAAACTAACAGATCGACAAATACGTCAATATCATCAGGTATTTCGACCGGCTGTAAACAAACCTTGCGTAACATCTAGCAGACGATAATTGTTGTAAATTCCTACATTGTAATTTTGCAAACACTTATTCAAGCATCGCTTGGGGGCGCAATAACTAGCCGTAGGCTCTACCGTAGCCACGCCCGAATTCCATTCACCTTGGGGTGCACCACCCTAATTGAAGGGAGAATTTCTACGCGAGCTCATCTGCATGAAATGTGCCCCCACAATTTCTTTTGAAAAAGGATGCCGTTTGGTGAAATAAATGGTGGGATTGTGTAAATATAGGATAGGATCAACTCCCTGGTTTTTGAGCTTCAATCTGAGGGCAGACTTGACAAAATTACGGTTGAAAAATGGGTCCTAATTGCCACTAGAACGTGGAGGGATGCCAT